>JAZDUA010000130.1:972500-2175000 GCA_038098605.1 Gryllus longicercus
ATTATATAATATTGAACTATGTTCATTTTTGATGAACAATATATATTAAAAACTGTTGTAGTTGCGATTAAATTATGCATTTTGTTTTATAGATGAGCACAGGACAGGGTAGGGAGTTGAAAAGGGAGCAAGAAGCCTTGCGTAATAACATATTTTATTTCCGTAAATATGTTCAATCCCTGAGTTCTCCCTTTTTCCTAACCTTACAATGTGAGAAATCGTTGTACGTCATTTGGGGAAGAGGGTCGCCAAGCCATCTTGGACGTCTGAAATTGATTCAACATAAAATCAATTGTACTTATTAATTTTATGATTAAACCTATAACTCCATTCTCCTTAGAGTATAGTTTATTTAATTACTAATAAAATATGTTTGTAAGTTTAAAAATGAAAAAAGGGTCAAAAATATAGTTGGCTTCCCTGTTGTTTTACGCTGCAACGCCTGCGTAGATGAGTAAGAAATGGCGACTGTTCCTCATACCCAAGGAATTGCGGGCTTGAATCTCTCGCGCTTCGCTTCGTTTCGTTTGGAATTTTTCTAATAACGGCTGAAGTGTTGGTAGGCAATATTATTACATTATGTAGCCGTTACCAATAATGCAAGAAAGAAGGCGCTGTTGTAGCACACTCATTGTACAATGGGCAAATGATCGTTGCCACATTTTTCCCCCATTTAAAATAGACATATAAACTGCCTTGTCTTTGTGATTGAAAATGTTTTTCGTTGCGTAGTTGTCAAAAGTTAGGCGTGATCACAAATATTAAAAGCCATTTTAAGGCAAAATTTCCGCCTTTATCTAAATGTCACAATATTTTCAATCTACTCAGAGTATGAACCGATCTGATGTTTTTTTTTAGTAATTGCTTTTTTTAAAGTTTCATACTGAATACATTATTTTTTACCGGCAAAGACTTTTTGGGGATGGTACACAAGAGCATACTTAGACCCCAAATTTCAAAATATTATTGAAATTCAACTGCCATGCATGGGAATTGAGTTTATTAAATTAAAATTTTCCAATCAGTGAGAGAGTAATATTGTTTTTTGGAGTACCTGTACACTTGTTGAACGGAACAAGTCACTGTATCTTCTTGCGGGAATCAACATTAATGCAGACTGATACAGTCCGTGTCGTGACAACAAGAAAATCCAAACTGCCTGACATATTATTACGCAGTGTATATATTTTAGCGGTGTCAAATTCAATTTTATTGCACACGATGGAAATACACTTGTATTTATTGCACAGTTCTGTTGGGTTAAGAAGTGGTTGCGACCGCCAGCAGTGTACACCTCGAGGTCGCATGGCCGTTGCCTGGCCTTCCAAGGGGCTTAACAGAACATTACAAATCCTAGTAAACAGAGCTGTAAGTAAGTAACGCTTCCTAAGCCCTAGTTGAAAGGTAAAATGGATGGAGCAGGAATTAGAATAGACAGACGAAACGGAGCTCGTGCCGGCCTGACTGGTGGTCCGCTGCTTACCTGATGCGGTGGACGGGGCAGATGTTCCGCCGCCGTCGTCGGGCTCTGTGGGCGTGGGCGTGGGCGTGGGCACCGGTGGGGGCGGAGCGGTGACGGGCCGGGACGCCGCGCCAAGTACGCACGCTGCGGCGAGCAGTAGCGCGGCCGCGCGCGAGGGCCCTCTTCTGGAGCGCTCCATCGCCTGCGGACACGCGCACACGCGCACGCTCAGCCACCGGGCAGCACGAGTGGGCATGCGCTGCGCGGCGCGGCACGGCGCGGTCCGGCACGGCACGGCACGGCGCGGCGCGGCACGGCACGGCGCGGCGCGGCGCGGCACGCGCGGCGGCGACGGCCGCGGCAGCGGCGGCGATGACAGCCACGGCCACAACTCGGTTGCGGACAGGCCGATCGACCTGGCTCTGCCCACTGACTGGACAGTGGCACACAGCAGGTGCCATACTGCTCGTTCCTGCTCACGCGGATTTCCACGTAGCGCGTGACACGATCTCACATTATGTCAACTTGGTGACTGCTTGCAAACCCATTTCCACGGCATCCGGCACCTCCGCTGGCTTCAGTTATTGCAACTTCCTTCTAATAACAAAACCTGAATTGAATCCCACAATGAACGGGTCCCATTGCCGAAAAATCAGGCATGTTATTTCTACTGGGCATAAATGTTCACAATTCTTTACCAAATATTTGTACTTGATTCGTATCAAATAAACCATGGATTCGTACCCCAGGTAATTTCGGACCCCAATGACCACATATACTCCCAAGTCTATATTAACTGCATTGCGCCTAGGATACTATCCTAACTCTTGGAGACACTCAGATTTTTTATGCCTCGGAATAGGTATAATTTCAATCTTCCTTCAAATTACAGACCAATTAGTTTAATTCCAATTTTTAAAAAAGTATTCGAAAAACTGGTATTAAAAAGACTAAACAAATTCATTCTCGATACCAACGTGCCTACTTCTTTCCAGTTTGGCTTCAGAGAACACCACACAACTTATCAGTTATTAAGATTAACAGAACAAATTCACTTTTCATTTCAATCTGGTTTTCACTGACTTGCATTGTTCCTAGACGTCGCCCAGGCGTTTGATCGTATGTGGCATGGCGGATTAAAATTCAAATTAAGGAAAATTGAATAGCATTATTTCTCTATAACATTATATCAAGTTTTCCATTGAATTGCACTTCTCGGTGCGTCGTAACTCTTCCATTTCTACACCGCGGGCGGTTCCTTCTGGTGTTCCACGAGGAATCCCATTATCTCCTTTCTTATTTAATTTGTGTGTCGCAGATATTCCTACCAGTAATACATTTAACACAGTTCTCTTTGAAGATAATACTTTACTCTTTTATTGAAACCGAAACTTAAACACAGCAATTCGTGTAATTCAATGTCATCTAAAATCATAGAAAATTGGTCAAAATTATGGAAAATCAAAATTCACTACAATAAATCAATAGCCAAAGTATTTACTTTAAGATATCCTGTCTTTCCTCGCCCCTTATCGCTGGACTCTTCTATCATTCCCTGTCTCCTCTAAAATCCTCTATTCGTTATCTCGGCGTTCTCATGGACACAAGATTAAATTGGCACAGTCACATCTTGTCCAAACTAATTGAAGCCAATAGACGGTTAGCTATTTTGCGTCCGTTTCTCAACCGCAACTCATCTTTAAAAATACATTCCTCTTTAACTATTTAAAAATATATTATTCGTCCGATACTAACTTACGCAGCCCTGTACGGATTTCAGCTGGACCAACCACATTAAATAAGTTACACATCTATCAAAACAAAATCTTAAGAATAACAGTAAATGTTCCCTGGTTTGTCAGCAATAAGACACTTCACAATGATCTTGCATTAGAACCGATTACTTCATATAATACGAAACTGGTACATAATTTCTTCAATAATTCAAATCATGTGCAAGGAGCAGTCACTTACGAAATAGGAACTAATCAACCCCCCTCTTCCGCCTAAGAAACAGACTCCCCATTTCACATTTTCCTTCAATATCTCACCGACATTAGATAACATTTCTTGCATTTACTTTCTCTTCCATCGTATTCCTTCTAACGCATTCGTTAGGTCGTCGATTTAAAGTATTTTCTCGCAATAACCTTGGTTGAAGGCATAACCTAATGCAATCACTATCAGGGAGGTGACAAGAAGTTACCCCCTTCACACTACGCTTATACAAAGTTACTCGGTCAATCAGCTGAAGAGCCTCACGGCTGAACGTTGTATTGTCTGCCATTGTAAAATAAATTTTAATAAAAAAACTCGCAAGTCTATATACAAAATAAGATTTGGCAGGGTGTAAAATGTTCCTGTTTTTTGCGCAAAATATGCAAATACATGTTATTGTACAAACAACATACACAAGAAAAGTTAAACAAAAGTTAAATTATTTCCGTTCACGGAACTTATCCAAATATAACTTTTATAAGGGAGATAAATAGGGTAGGGTCGAAAACAAAATCAAAACTTATCAAGTCTATAACTCTAAAATGTTTTGTAGGAAATGTTGCCTACTTTAGTTTTGCGTTGAACATAATTTTCTGTGGGATTGGTAAGTTTTGTAGATATATGCAAAAAACGTCGACAGAGCACCTTCTTCTAGTGCCCCGCCCTCGGCTCCCCCCCCCTACAGACACACTCAAGAAATTTTAGTATGTTATGCAGTAGGTGCCAACAAGCAATCATGCGAAATTTAAAAACTCCTGGATTTTTTTCACTCGATTAGTCTCATTTGACTGGGCTACTGTGTAAGATGGGTCATCAGAACATGATTGAGATGATGATTCTGATAATGATAGAGATTCTGACAGTTCCCACAGGCATTTCTGCGTCTTACAGCTTTCTGAATCTTGCTATAGGGAAGTAGATAGTAAACAATCCTGCTCTTCAATGTGTCTAACGTAGATGTAACGTGTGACATTCGGTCGATGAAGTGGATGTCAGACTTTTTGCACGTGGGGACGTTAAATTAGATGACGGGAGTATCAAATACTGCGCCTTACAGGCACACGGTAAATCTGCTTAATTTTCTTTCAATTGTTTGCTTTGTACTATTTCATTAGTAATTTTTCTAAATCCTTCTCTAGATTTCGTGCTCTCTCCACACTTGATTCTGCATTGTCCTCTGTGTAAGTATCGTAAGGCAGTCTTGACAACCTTCAATGCCGCATGCACTGTTGGAACACCGTCTCACCCTCCGAAGGCCCTTTTACTCTCCTGATAACTAGTCCGGATTTCCAGGCACTATCAAATACTAAAATATGCATGCAAACATGAACTATCAAATAGCCAAATATGCACGATGCAGGGTAAGAATGGACAAAACATGCACAATCAAATTTCAATTTACTTAAATTTTTATTTATAATGCTTTTTATAAAAGTGAACTGTTAACATTTTTTTAACTGTTCTATGTGAAATTCACTCTTTTGTCAGAAAAAATGTTCTTGAATGCACAAAATGATCTTTTTACGTCGCAAGACAATTGGAGCTTACTTCAAAGACAAAATCTAAGTCAATGTAAGGTCAAATACTATTTTTTTTTTATTTTCACCTCAAATAATGTTTTTTTGGAGACATTTCAAGTCACGATTTGAATTTAACAATTCATATAATTTCTCCGTAGTAGTCTCACTCACATCTCTAAACATTAATTCCAGACACTTTAATGTCTTCAACAACTTTTAATGACTACTAGAGGCTTTTTAAAGACCTACTGATTCTAATTCTGAAGATAAGGAAGATATTTTTTTCTTCACGTGTGTAGATCGGAGATGTCCTGGTTTGTATAATTATCTAGAAATCTTTTAAACGTTGGATTTGCTACTTTTTCGAACAGAACATTTGCCCCTATTATTTTACTGTAACTTTGTTATAGGCTTCAGTGTTGCCTCAGTAATACGTTTGCACTACATTTCATGATATAGTTTTCTTCCTTTCTCTAGCTTTGCCTCTATGAAAAGTAGATACAAGGTGCTGGACCACTTCAAACGTTTGTAACATTTAATCTGCAGAAATAAATTCGAATTATATAGGACTACATGTTTCTTGGAAGAGTATTAGAATTTTGCTATAAATTACAGTTTTGAAACAAATTTTACTCAAATTTTGTCGCAAATTAATGTCAGATTTAATTTAAGACAAACGTACTTTACTAAAATGTATTTAGTTAAACGTTCAGGTTCAAACTATCTGGACAGACGTTATATAGGCTCAAATTTGAGATTTGGTCGTGGAAATCAGGTTTAGTACGTACTTGTTTTGTCGTACTACTTTCTCTTGCTGATAAAGTTATTCGTTTTACAGACACAGCGACAGTTATTACACAATTATATATAATTGTGTAATAACTGTTAAATATAATATATACAAGGAGCGAAAATCGCGCTCGTGAAAACGTGAAATTGATCGTCTCGGTAGCTTAGTAGTTAGAGCAGCTGGGCGTAAACCAAAAGGCCCGGGTTCGAGTCCCGGCCGGTTCAATTCTTTGAACAAATTTAACTTTAAATTATAGTTTGAGTTCGCTTATACCGATTCTAATTCTTAACGAATGAAATACAATATGCTTTAAACATTGCTTTATGCCTGCAATCTGTAATTTCGAACGTATCAAAGACCGGTTTTGGTTTGCAGAATTTCAATATGGCGATGGTTGTAAAATGAACTTGGGTGCTTGTATGAGCACAAAAACTGTAACTGGCTCGTTACATACACAATTTGTGTTCGTACTACTTTTATTTTAGAAACCACGAAAGGTTCTAGGCAAAAAAAATAAGTAAATAAAAAATTACTACGTGTACAAAACTAAAAATTACTACGTAAATTACTCCGTATATACGTACGTATACGAAAAAATAACTAGTGGCGCTACAGAATGGCTCAGACTTTCTCATACTAGTTAGTTTTCTAATTTCTTAGGTCTAGGCCAATATATTCTTGTCCCATCCTCTTGCCAGCTACCATCTATCGCCACCCAAAGTACATTTTTTTTTTTAAATTTTCACAATTTTTCGGTTACCTAACGGTAGAACCGAAGTATTACTTTAAGAATATTAAAGTAGAGTAAAACGTCGTCATATAAGGAATTTTTTGTTGAAAAAGTTGGAGCCATTTTAAGAAAATGGAGTTTAACCTTTACTGAAAAGGTAAATTTTAAAACCCTTTTTCACAAAAATCTTTTGAGTTTTCGAAAAGGTCCAAACTTTTTGTATGGATACTGCTATTGGTAAATGCAGTGTTTAATATGACATAAAGGTGATTTTGGGATATCCTTATGTTTTTTTCAAAAATTACACAAATGTATGTTTTTAAATATCTCTCACACCGTCAATAAGCACATTTCCAACAATTTGAAAACACTATTGCATTTCTGAGCTAAGGTGCTTTAAATGACTTCAAATGAAACTTTCATGAAACTCAAACATTTTCTGTGAAAAAGAGCTTCAAATTTAAAGTAATGCTTAAACGCCGTTTTCTTAAAAACGGCTCCAAATTCTTCAATGAAAATTACCATTTAGGACGAGGTTTATTCTTATTTAATATTCTTAAAGTAATATTTCAGTGTTACTATCAGGAAATCGAAAAATTGAGAAAAGTTCAAAAAATTTACTTTGGGCGGCGATAGATGATAGTTGACACGAGTATGTGGCAAGTCCGAATATGTAGCCCAGACCAAAGAAAATATAAAACTGATACGAGAAAGTCCGTGCCATTCAGTAGCACCACTAATTTTTCAAACATGACTTCTTTTGAATTATTGATCTTTTACCCACTTACTGAACAGTTAATAAAGTTCACATTTTTTATACAGTTTACACAAATGTTGAAGACGAAGTTATCATTTTGTTTTAAAAAAAAGCATTTAATTAATTTTTTAAAGTCGAAATAAAATTGAGGGCTCATATTATTACCATCTCTTCTATAAACAAAAACATAAATACTTACGATCTTGCCGAAAACAGAAGATTGTGTTTTAATTAAAAGAATTTATTAAAATATAATCACCCTTCCGGAGGGGCGCGTTGACCAATCGCTAGTTAGAACCTCTAATCCCACGGGGAGTGAGAGAGGCTGTTCCTGGAGGCAGGGCATCGATTGTTCACGTATGAGGCGAAAATATCCTCACCTCTCGCAGAAATTTCGCCTGCGCATACCCCATGAGGGAAAACTATTTCTCAGCTGATGTTTTCGGTCGAGTATTGGTGAGAATAGACCAGTGAATAATTAGCACTTTAGAAACAATTACACTAACATCTATCAATCAATTTGCAACTCCTACCAAAACTCTTTTGAAATGTCCATCTAAGACACTATATGTGGACACTTTCCAATGACGTTTTAAGGCACATTTCAGAATTGTTTATAAAATTGTTAATTGTTGGAAAGTTGTTAATTTGCATTTTTTCGGTTCTTGAACCTCGAGGGATACTCCCCGATTTAGAATGGCAAAATTGTGAAATTGTTTATAAATCTGCAAATGTTGCAAATGTTTTTATTGTCCCATTAAACTGAATACAAAATTTCGCCATGCTATCGGTGCTATCATTTTCCGGCGATATCTTAACATCAACCCCCAACATATTTTCGAAATTTCTTCAAAAATAGTTCCCATTCTTTTCTTTAAATCATTTCTTTGAATAGAGCAAAAGACGATCATAGAAGTGCGCATGTCCAATTTTCGGCGAACGGTCTTAATTTTCGAAAATCTCAAACAAAGATGAACATCGTCGAAATACAATATTGACGATAAAGATTTTTTCCATAATGAAATCTGTTTTTAAAACTGTATCTTGAATTAATGTAATTAAGACACTCTGAATTTTTAAAAACTGCAAATGGAAATGTTCTACTTACTTTTGGCGTCGGGAAGTAAAGGGTTCAGGAGTGTAGCTGGTTGCGTAGGGGAAACGTGTCAGCCGAATTAAGTTTAAGGGCCTATGATCGAATCCTAGCATGGAGAAAATTATATCTGCAAGAAAGAATTTTTTTGCAAATTCACGTAGTAGTGTATACTGTGTAGTCGTTACAAATAAGGCGTGAAAGTATATGGTGTTGAAGAAGAACTAGTTGTGAACATAACACTTTGTATAAATTTATATGAAGATAAACTTTATTTAAATTGGGTAAACTAAGTCCGTTCACTTTGTCTAAAGTCAAATATTACGAAACTGAGATCACTATCGTAATAAGACTTATTACGATATATATATATATATATATATATATATATATATATATATATATATACACGCTTCATTAATACCAAAAATAATCATTTGTGTAATGTAAGTAATATTAGAACAAACCCAAGGAATATTTACTATTAACACAAGTACTATCATATGACATCTTTCGCAGGACGAAAAGTCAAATTTAGGCAAGAATTATAGTTCACTTGAATTTTGACAAATTGCGTCTAATGTTCTATGGTGTTCAAATGGATATGTAAAAGAAAATAATAAAATAATATATTAATTAAATTAACTATTTGATTTTGAAATATTTTTGAATTGGGAATTGAAGCCGCATCAACAAATAATTTATTATCATATTAATTAATGAAATGCCCATAGTTATTTATATGATGTTCTTTTTAATTAAACAAAGTGAGCATATTATTTTTAGTCATTCAACTTAATCACTCACAAGTATTTTCTTAAATGTTATCAGCCTAACAATATTTTTAAAATCTCACACCTCTGGTGGGGATATGAAATAATCGCATGAGATAAAACATATTGTCTATTTTAGTGTTTAACCAATATATTAAACATTTACATTTATCGAACTGGCAATGGGTCATATGAATAAAAATGAGCACTTGCTCCGGAGCAAAGTGAGTCTACTCCGCGGCACTGAGGAAAAGCTCCATTCCGTATAAATAAAAACTTCGTGATGGCCAATTAACATAAGAGATATGCAATACGAAAACACATCTGATAGCAAACGCCAATAAAAACCGTACCAACCATACATTATCCTTTTTCAATCGATAAAAATTCTAATAGTCTACATCACGAGAATTTCGCCGTATCTTGTATTTTTTTAGTCCGCTGCAACTGCGTATCAACACACGGTAAAAAATCGGCCAATTTAACCTTACTTTTCAAACGTGAGTCTGCCACTAAGGTCCCTCCGAAAATTTTGAGCTAGTGCTCACTCTAGAGAGTAAACGCTTAACTTTATTTATACTAATTCTGAGCATTTTCTCGCCAGTTGAGAGTACGCTCGGAGACGGAGCTAGTGCTCAGAGACTGAGCAATTGCTCACCCACTTAATTCATAACAAACAGAGAAGGATCTCCGAAACTCGGAGCAAAGAGTAATTGCTTACTTTTTTTCATACCACCCAATATAATAGCTCGGAAGTTGGTGGGTTTTATGGCGTTTTGTTTGTGTGTAAAATTTTTAAATGGTATAAGCAATGTCATTAGATTTGATTCACATTCGTGTGTTGGGATTCGTCCTCTTCGTAGGAAGTGGGTTGGATTGAAATTAAAATCCATTTTTTGATGTTTTTATTTTGCTTGCACTATTAATATCGTGCCCTACGATATTACGAGGGAGTTACGATACGGCGGTAATAACATGTAAAATATTAATTTTGTTAAATCACTATTTCGTCTCACTGGATTTGTTTGAAATATATATATATATATATATATATATATATATATATATATATATATATATATATATATAAAAATTTAAAATAAATTTTCCTTAACCCCGACCTCGGAGCGTAGTCTACGTTTACCGCCTAGTGGTGCTACCGAGGCCGTGATTTCGCCTTTGGCCTCGACATTAAGCGTATGAAGCGAACAATCGAAAAAGCGGGATATTGCAAACTTATCTTTTCAGTATACGTGAGTGCGGAGAGCCAATGGAATGAGTGACAAAAATGGAGATGATTATGGGATGCTAAGTTCTAATAAACAATTAAATATCTCGAGAACGGAAAATGTTACCAATGATCGCGTTGCGTAATTTTGCATTCCGTTTAAAGTGGACATAGGAAAGAAACAATCAGAATCACAGAGAAGAACTGGGAATCAACCATTTAACGGAGGAAAACAACGCTTAATGAAACATATCACTAATGACAACGGTGACCTTTTGATAGACTTATGTGCACAGAATAATTTACGGATTAACAATACATTTTTTGATCATGACTTTAAATATAAATATACATTTCTAAATGCTCAAGGACAACAATCTACGACAGATTACGTGATAACTAATCGACAGTTACACCGTCAGAAATTTCAGAAATAAGAACATTAAACTGAGCTAATATAGGAAGCGACCATTCAATGCTATTACGTAAAATAAGGATGAACCTTCCGACTAAAAAGGACGCAAACATTGAATGGAAGGAAAAGCTTAACACTGGAAAATGAAAGTACAAAACAACTGTACATCGTTAGACTTAATAATCTAATCGATAATGCACCTATAAAAGAGGAAGAAAAAGTGGAAGATGCATGGAAGAAATTAAAAGGTAATATTATAATAGATTCTGAAGAATCGTTAGGTAAAAGAAAAGTTAAATGTATTCCATCACGTAAATATAAAGCACCATAATTTACAGAAGAAGTAAAGGTAATGGTGAAAAAGAAAAAGGAATCTTATTTACAATACAAATCTTCCCAAAGTACAGAAGACTACATACGTTATAAACAAGAAAGAAATATAGCTCGTTTACAAATAAGAAAGTTGAAAAAACATACTGGGAGAAATTCACGAAGGATATTGAAAGAGACCTTTATGGATCACAAAAAAGGTGTGGGGATTATTGAGAAACAAAAAAGCAGAAATCACTGAAACCATAATGATGAATAATAATATAGACAAGGAAGAATGGAAAAAGTATTTTGCAGACTTATATAAGGATACAGAAGGACAACCGAGATATATGTTATGAAGATGACTTCAATTTAGATAATGTAGAATTTATGTCAGAAATAGTATAAGAAATGATAAAAACCTTGAAGAACAGAAAAGCACCAAGTAGTAATGGGATAAGTAATGAGTTAGTATAATCAAAGAAGAAAGACTACCATTAGAATGGAAATCCAGCATAACCTTTCCCGTATTAAAAAAAGGAGACAAGAACAACCCTGAAATTTTAGAGGCATCACTCTATTAAATACGAGGGTTGCCTTTTATATTTCAGGATTAGAGAACAAAAACAAACATTAATAATCGAAAATTACTTTATTGTTTTTCAAAATATTCCCCATGAAGATCTATACACTTTTGCATGCGTTTGAACCAATTGTCGAAACACTTTTGCCACTCTGATTGAGGTATCTCCAAAACATGCATTCTGAATGCAGCAATCGCTTCTTCAGGTGTTGAAAAACGTTGACCTCTCAGTTTGTATTTTACGTACGGGAATAAAAAGAAGTCATTCGGTGCCAAGTCAGAACTATACGGCGGATGACTCATCAAATCCATGTTTTGGGTGCTCAAAAATGCAGTTGTTTGAGCCGATGTGTGAGATCTCGCATTGTCGTGGTGAAGAGTGATCCGTCTTCGGGGGTTGGTTTTCCTGATCATTGTGTACCATTCAGAATTGACTGTTCTGCGTTGTTCTTGTGGTACGGTTGCGACATGTTCAGTTTTTCCGAAAAAACAGGCGACCGTCTGTTTGGAAGTGCTTCGTGCGCGAACAACTTTTGTTGGATTTTGCTCATCTCGAAACACTCATACAGTCGACTGCTGTTTACTTTCGGGCTCACACGCGTAAATCCACGATTCATCACCTGTCACGATGTCATAGACGTGTTTCGAAGCTCCGCGATCGTATTTTTTTTAGCATTTCTTTCGACCAATCGACACGAGCCTTTTTTTGAGCGATTGACAAATTGTGTGGGATCCAACACAAACTAATTTTTTTGACAGTCAAATGTTCATGCAATACTGAATGTATGCTGGTCCCAGTAATGCCTAAGGTTGTCTCAATCTCACGATAGGTCACATGACGATCTTGCAATATCAGTTTACGCACAGCATCAATGGTTTGAATCATCAATGGTGGAATGGGAATGCTGGCACTTCACAGGACTCTGCTCGACGATTTTCCACTTATTCGTAAAATTATTTTCATTGTACTGGTCTGTATGGTGTTTGAATTTACCGCAAAATATTAGGGTGAATGAACATGAACATTCCTAACCCAGTCGGCAGCTTGAAATCAGGCCTAATTCTATACGCAGATGTGTTGACCAGGAACTCGTAATTTCCTTCTGTGAGCTTCGCGGCCTTGCGCGTTGTGCAGCAGCTGCCGCTCCCGCCGCCGTCTCCCGAGCGAAGAGCGATAAGCGGCGGCGGCGGCGCGCAGCAGGAGTGGGTCGCGGGGGACGCGGGCGACGCCACGCGACGCGGCGGTGCGGTACCGCTGGGTCAGGAGGGGAGGGGGCGACGGAGGTGGAGGCCGGTGTGCACGCCAGAGAGCAGCACCGCGCGCTGCGTCTCGTGGGCTGGGGCGAGGCGCTGCTCGGCGCGCGCTCTCGCGGGCGGGGCCAACGGGACGGGCAGCGTTCGCCGGCCTGGCTCGGCTCCGCTGCGCACTGGCCGCTCACAAACCCCCGACAACAAGCAATTTTTTGCAAAACCAAGAGAGAACGACGTACTTAAATTGCCTCCAGGTAGCCACATGCAGCCGAAATGAGAGCACAATCCACGAATGTGCCAAATGATGGAAGTATCAGAGATACGAGTGTTAACGAAAAAAATAAATAAAACGCTAAAGAATAAATATCACAATATCAACATACGAGAAACCTGCCATGCAGGGCCGGATTTAAAGGTGGGCAAGATGGGCGGCGGCCCAGCGGCTCCCACCAAGAAGGGGCCCCTGCCAAGTACAAAACATGTAAAATTGTGGGGTTTAACAAAAGTCATATGTTGTAAATAAATTCGCACATTTTTTGTCAATTGAATGCCACATTTGTATTCACGCATTGATTGTATTTGTTACCTGTGCTGCTTTAACGCATGGGCGAACCCGCGGCCGCCGGGGGCCTCGGTTTCTTAGGGGGCCTCAAAATATTGAAGACAAACACGCCGTTTAAGAATTTTATGTTATATTTATTTATTTATTGGTAAACTTATCAAGTTCACTGCTACATTGTAATAAGTTCAAATTTCGGAGTCAAGTTAATCTTTATCTTATTGGTCAATGCGTTAACCTGAGGCTCGCTGTGTAATAATAAATGCCAGCCCAACTGGCTTCAGGCGAGCGCCACTACTCGACCTCCGCTCCCAGCTGCGACGGGAGTTATCGCGGGAAGAGAGTCACATGTGGTGGGAAGGGGAGGTGTGGAGTGCGTACTGGGCAGGCAGCGCCTTTGGCGAAAGAGCAAGCGAATAACTTGAGATATGAATATGAAGAGAATCCCGAAGATAATTATTTGAATTATTCTGTCAACAAAAAGAATAATACTGCATTTAATAATGTACCGATAAATCACATTACTAACCCACCAACTTTGAGTTCACAGAAAAACAATTTACAGAAATAAGCAGAACTAACATATAGTGTGGTAAAACGAAAATATTTTATGACGTACAATCAAGAAGATATTAAACCACAGGTGACAAACTGTGCTTGAGAAAACTATGTAAGTACCATTCTTTCAGAAAACGGTCATTACACATCACACACTACATCAGACCCTGGTCTTTGGCCTCATACTGATGACATCTTACGGGATTATTGGACTTTCCGCTTGTCAAAATAAAGAAATACTTTTTAAAAATCAGCCCTTATATATAAAACTGGAGGTAATTTGGAAGAAACACGACTTTCTCAAGCAATACTCGCGACAATTTCCAAACAAAGAAATTGTACAGAGAGAATGGGTCATGTATGCACATGCGAAGGGGAAAGTTTATTGTTTTGGTGCAAATTATTTTCTCACCCAAAATTTCCATTAGCGGAGATGGATTTAATGACTGGAAACATGCTCTGAAAGCTGCATCAGAACAAGTAAATAAGCAAGAACATAGAAATTGAATAGTAGCTTATTGAAGTCGATTAAAAACACTCAGGCGAGTCGGTACACAGTTGATCACAGGTGTGGAAAAGTGTTACTGCAGTAATTAAATATTTAGAATCGAGAGAACTTAATTTAAGAGGTTCTGGCCAAAGAGCTGGTTCAGTAAAAAATGGAATTTTTTTTGGTAGTTTGGAACTTACTTAGTTTGTCCCATTCTCACACGAACACATGAAGAAATATGGTAATGCAGAGAAAGGGATGTTATCATACCTGTCAGCCACCATTTGTGAAGAGTTCGTAGAAAAAATGGGAACGAAGTTCTTTCAATAATAATTTCGGAAATTCAAAAAGCAAAATACTACGCTATTTCTGCAGATTCCACTCCGGATGTGACTCATATTAATCTCAACTTACTTTTAAAGTAAGATATGTGAAGACCAAAAGAGCGATTTTTGCAGTTTATTCCCATTCTTCTTCATAATGCAGAACATCTTTCTGAAGTTGTGACAGACTTCTAAAAAACCAATAACATAGATATCCTGAATTGCAAGGATCAGTCTTATGACAATACAGCAAACATGTCAGAGCCATGTTCAGGGTTACTAGTGAAGATAAAAGAACTAAATAAGTATTCTGAATATATACGTTGTACTGAACACTCACTCAATTTAGTAGGGGCACATGCTCTCAAGTGTGTTTCAGCTGTGACAATTTACTTTGATTTGGTACAAAATCTTAACACCTTTTCATCGTCAACACACCGCTGGAAGATACTTTGTTTACATGCATTTGCTCATCATAAAGTTGTAAAACAATTCCAAGGTACTAGGTGGTCTGCGCAAGCAGACGCAGTAAATACTTTATGTGAAGGATACAATGAAATCAGATTATGTCTTCAGTCTATAAGAAATGATGTGACATATCAGTTGTCAGACACGTCATAAGGATCAAGGATTAGAGAAAAAACTTGATAAACTTGAAACAGTTTTTTAAACAATAATGTGGAATGAAATCCTCTGTAGATTTAACGCAGCAAGTGAGCCACTGCAAAATGAAAAAGTAAATTTGTCTGTAGCAGTTAAGATGATGAAGTCATTAACAATAATTATTAGGGAGAAGAGAGATGATGTTGACGACTATGAGTCCAAATCAAGAGCCAAATTAATTGTGAAAAAACATCATGATATAAATAAATTTTATTTGTACTGCAAATGGGCATAACTCGGTGGCAGCTAATTACATAAATAAGAAATACAGCTAACATGCAAATTAGATAATAATAATAAATGTACAATAATAATCATAGAAACAAAAACAGCTGATAAAACAACGATGATAATAATAATAATAATAATAATAATAATAATAATAAAAATAACATTAATAATAAAAATAGTAATGATATAAAACTGTCTAATTCATAAAACATTAAATTACCTTAAAAAAAAGGAACATCTATAATCTAACTCCGCACTGAATTTTTGTTCAATTAAGACCACACTGCATTTCACTTCACTTCACTTCACTACGATCCATTAATCACTTCCTTCATTATTTCTCTGTTCTACACTGTACGACACCTCACTTCACAATATGTTACTTACGCATCGCAACGAAGGCGTCATATACAACTTAGCTCCATTGTTGCATTTGCAGATAGTGGATGTAGTAATGAGGAACCTCCGGGAAGAGTAAAGCTGAGAGTAGCGACATTCCTATCAATGATAGACACTCTGGTTTCTAGTATAGAACTCCGAACTAAAACATACGTACACATTGTTGATAGGTTTGGTTTTTGGAAAGTCTACATGAGTCAGAGAAATCAGAAATTTCAAAATATTTCGAAAACCATGCAAATTTTATAGTGAAGATTTGATTACTACAGATCTAATACCTTAAAGTCACCACTACGTAGCATATCTAAAAGCAAATATAAAATATATCCAAGAATATGCTGAAGATAATGAAAAAATATCAATATTCAAAACTTGTACAGATACATGAATAATGAGAATATTTCATAAGCATTCCTCAATATGAAAATTGCTATAAGAATTTTCCTCACTTTATTTGTGTCCAATGCATCTGAAAAACGTTCATTTCCCAAGTCGAAGGTAATAAAAGACTAGATACGAAATTGCATGGCACAACCACGATTAAATAATTTACGTTTGATGATACATGACATTTGGCAGAAATTCATTTTGAAGACAGAATTCACGATTTTTCCTCTTCGAAGTGCAGAAAAGTTATTCTCTAAAAAAGATTAATTTGTTATATAAATTAAATATTGATTTGATTGCTGGTGAGGTAGATAGCTTCTAATAATTAAATATGGTAAATTAAAGGTGTTGTGTGGAATCAAAAATTTATTTTTCTAATGATCGTTTCGGTCGCGTAGCGATCATCCTCACTGTCATCCTCACATCCTCACTGAGGATGATCGCTACGCGACCGAAACGATTATTAGCAAAATACATTTTTGATACCAGACAACACCTTTAATTTACCATATTTAAGCTAATAATAATTAATAAAGGAAGAGTGGAGTGTTAATACGAAGGTTGCCTTTGTGTTTTGGGGTTTGGCAACCCTGGTGTTGCAATCTGGCAACTGACAGCTCTATCGTAAAGTTGGATGTTTTGAGGTTATACGTACTGAGAACGTTTTGACATACGAGCGCTATTTGTGTTGTTTACAGTAACTTACAAGATCCATCTTGGCCCAAAAATGGAATTAAATCGTGAACATTTTCGTGCGATTATTTTTTACAACTTTCGACGTGGATTAACTCAGCAACAGTGCATTGATGAACTTAATTCAATTTTTGGCGAATTCAATCGTGGTCGTAGTTCACTCCAAGACGAATTTCGCGAAGGTCGTCCAAAATCAGTTGTTGTTCCAAAAACCATTGATGCTGTGCGTAAACTGATATTGCAAGATCGTCATGTGACCTATCGTGAGATTGAGACAACCTTAGGCATTACTGGGACCAGCATACATTCAGTATTGCATGAACATTTGACTGTCAAAAAAATTAGTTTGTGTTGGATCCCACACAATTTGTCAATCGCTCAAAAAAAGGCTCGTGTCGATTGGTCGAAAGAAATGCTAAAAAAAATACGATCGCGGAGCTTCGAAACACGTCTATGACATCGTGATAGGTGATGAATCGTGGATTTACGCGTGTGAGCCCGAAAGTAAACAGCAGTCGACTGTATGGGTGTTTCAAGATGAGCAAAATCCAACAAAAGTTGTTCGCGCACGAAGCACTTCCAAACAGACGGTCGCCTGTTTTTTCGGAAAAACTGAACATGTCGCAACCGTACCACAAGAACAACGCAGAACAGTCAATTCTGAATGGTACACAACGATCAGGAAAACCAACCGCCGAAGACGGATCACTCTTCACCACGACAATGCGAGCTCTCACACATCGGCTCAAACAACTGCATTTTTGAGCACCCAAAACATGGATTTGATGAGTCATCCGCCGTAGAGAGCTGACTTGGCACCGAATGACTTCTTTTTAATCCCGTACGTAAAATACAAACTGAGAGGTCAACGTTTTTCGACACCTGAAGAAGCGATTGCTGCATTTAGAATGCATGTTTTGGAGATACCTCAATCAGAGTGGCAAAAGTGTTTCGACAATTGGTTCAAACGCAGGCAAAAGTGTATAGATCTTAATGGAGAATATTTTGAAAAACAATTAAGTGATTTTTGGTGATTAATATTTGTTTTTGTTCTCTAATCCTGAAATATAAAAGGCAACCCTCGTAACTGTCAATACATTACTTAGGTGAGTTTATTATTATTATTATTATTATTATTATTATTATTATTATTATTATTATTATTATTATTATTATTATTATTATTATTATTATTATTATTATTGTTCCTTTAATTCAAGACTGATATTATGAGTAGGTTGATTATAAAAGGTGTTCTGGGTGACAACCAACTTCCAAAGGGAAAGATCTAAGGACTGTAGGGGCGTCTACAGTCGTATTGTAAAACTTTGGGCAAAATGTGAGCTGTTCACAATAAAGCAATGTCGTGCTCTTGCCAGTCTTTTGAATGGCGAGGTTTAGCCAAGTTATTACACAAATTTTGCAAAACAAATTTCAGAGCTACGATTTCTATCGGGGTGATCTGTGCTTTTCACGCTCCATATTCGGCTGATCTCTGTTTGCAAACTCTTGTAGTTACGACGTTTTTCTGTCTCCTAGTTACGACGTTTTGATGGCACAGCATAGCAACATCTACAAGTACACACGGTTTTTTCCTCCAAGTCCCGGATAACAATATCCGGTTTGTTTACCGCAATCGTGCGTTTAATTTGAAATTGTTGGTTGTACAAAATTGTAAACAGTCCAACAGACGCTATGGATTTTCGTTTGAAGCTTGTCTTTGGAACTTCGACGGAGTTGTAGATCTGCTAGTGGAAGTAACTAAACATCCTATTATGACTTTTTAAGTGTTTGGTCTTTTCTAGAATTGAACACGCTGGGACGACATGATCAATTATTTCTATTTGTTCCTGGCAAATGCGGCATGTATCATCATGAAAAATTTTGAGAACCTCTTTGTCATAATGGTGTATTCTCATAATGGTGTGCCTGATCTATGGCAGCAATTAGAACTGCTTCCGATTCATGCTTCATCGTTCCCCTTTTAAGCCACATAAATGGTTGATCGTTATTGATCTGCACATTGCCCATTCTTTTTAAACAAAATCCATGGAGTGGTGTGTGTCTCCACGATTTCTTTAACATTTTTTGTTTCACATTTATCACAAGTAGCATCAGAAACTCAGTGTCTCTTCTTCTTCTCCTCCTCCTTCTTCTTCTTCTTCTTCTTCTTCTTCTTCTTCTTCTTCTTCTTCTTATTATTATTATTATTATTATTATTATTACATTCACCTGGGGCCTCTCCTTTCTTGGCTCGACATTGAAGTCCTTTATTTATTGGTAGTAATGCAGATATAATTTGCAGAGGTGTATTTCTCACTGAATGATGTAGACGAGCACGCGCGCGCGCGCGCGTGTGGATTTGTGAAGCGGGCCTCATTTTCGAATCCGCCGGGGGCCGTAGAGGTTCTAGAAACAGACCTGTTTGTTACATTACTAAATTATGATATTCTTTATACATTTATTTTCTTATAAATTTAGTATCTTTATCTTATTTTAATTTATCTCCAAATAGCGATTTTGTTGCGATGACAGAGCACCATAATACCGTCATTTATTCACTGTTGTTATTTAGAATTAAATAAATGTAATTTCTTTTAAAGATTCAGTAGATTTATTTATATTTAGATTGATTTATTTAGTAAAACAGCAGTAAAAACTGTACGTGACGTATGGGTGAGAAGATCATCTGAGCACGTTTTCTTGCGTTCCAGAATCCCTTCTCATCATTTTAACTATAAATAGTTAAAAGATGAGTAAAGGTTTAAAATAAATAAATAACTGATTTTTTTTAAATACGCGCGAGATTAGCAATATTTGAAAAAAATAGACATTTTCGTTCCTGAGGTATAGAAAACTTATTTGCATCTGTAAACGAATTTCAGGTAGGATTGCTAACAAAATAGTAACTCACCCTTACCTCTACTCCTACCATTACAAGCAAAAGGAGAGTTCAAGAAAACGTGCGCATAGTGAAGCGATATTTACGTTCAGAAGCAAAACAAGGGACCATCTCAGCATTTGCTCAATGGACAAAACCCTAATCCAGATGGGGGTCATTGACTTGGAAGCTGAAGTACATCATTTGTTACCAACATATTAAGTATTTTTTTTAATTTATACAATACAAATGTAAGCTAATTTTCTCTCTCTCTCTCTCTCTCTCTCTATATATATATATATATATATATATATATATATATATATATATATATATATATATATCACTGTTTTGTTAAAATAAATATTATTTTTCTTCTTATGATCAGTATAGTATCTAATTGTATAGAAACAGTTATGCAGCAGAAAATACTGTACTTTCAACTTAAATTTGTGAACCGACTTCAATTGTTTAATGTCATCTGGCAATGCGTTGTAAACTAACGTACATGTATTGTATGTGGATTTCTGATAGTGAGCTGTTGATACTGACACTTGATGAACGTGATTTTTAAGACGTGTGTTGTAATCATAAATATCAGTATTGCATGAAAATATGTTCCCACCGTTAAATAAGTCACTTTTGACAAATATTACAGATTCGTAAATATATAGTCAAGGCAGTGGTAAGATGAACTCAATGAAGAGAGGCTTGCAGGGATCACGCGGATGACATTTTTTTCATTATTCGAGTAATTTTCTTTTGCAGTCTAAAGGTCTGAGTACTACATGATGAGTTCCCCAAAATTCTGCGCCATAATCGCAGGCGGGAATATTCATTTGCAAAATACACGCAGCGAGCTGCATGAAGGCTGACAGAATTTGATAGAATTCTGAATGCGAAACATAATGAACTTAATTTAGTGTTTAATTTTTTTATATGTACATTCTATTTGAGATTTGACTGAATTGAGCGACCTAGAAATTTTGTTACCTAAACATCAGCTAATTGCATATTGTTCATTTTTAATGGAGCATGCGATTGCTGATTTGAAATGCAAAAATGCATTGAAACTGTTTTTCCTTCGTTAACTATTAATTTGTTATTACAAAACCAATTTGAAACTTCTCAAATCGTACTATTTATTGTTCCTTTTTGCAAAGAACATTCGTGCCATTTTACGTAATTATTACTGAAGGCGGGAAAGTACGTCCTGTTTTAGCACCACTAGTTATTACGTATACGAGGTACACAGTGCATTGTCGTTACCTTCTACACCAGACTTGACTAACGACTAAACGTCTATCCATTCGACAGTCCGTGTTTGGCCTCGCTAACACCGAAACCGCTCAGCGAATTTTCTCCAAAATTGATAATCTCCGGTCGATTTAAATTAACTCGAGGCCCTCAGAGATTGACGTCGCACCTCCATCCCACCTCCGTCGCAACAAAGTTACGAATTATTACGAATTTTACGAATTATAAGCGTATGCAATGGAGACATTACAAAATGGTTTGAAGTGTAGACTGGAATGAGAACTGCGAAAGTGTTGACTGCCAAAAATGGGAGTTGCCATGAGGGGCTTGTCTCTCACAAACAATGGCGTTACGAAAGACTATAGCACCGATCGGATTATGAAATTTCGCCAGGGGTGTTTATTCCATGGAAGCAAGGGAAGCATTGCTTCCCGTCGTTTCCAAGGATATATTACATTTAAATACCACTTGACTAGAAATTTAGAATCATTTACTTTTATTCCAAGTAAAACAGTGTACAACGGGCGCGTCCAATCTTATCTTTCCCAAAGGAGCACGTAATTCTTATTGTCACCAATAGACAGGGTTGAGTTGCGTCGAAAAAGAAAATTCTTGAACGTGATTTAGGGCCATCTTGCACCTATAGAAATGTCGCCAAAAGTGTAACAATAGTGAAGAGAAAATATTTCACTCGTTTTGGGACTCGCAAAACGTCGATAAACAAAATGTTTTGGGTGCATTGTAATCAAAGACAATTACTAGTGCTGCAACAGCTCACACTTTCTCGAATTTTTCTAAGTGCTCAATATTATTATACTACTTCATAAACTTGAAAAGGGTTTTCAACCAGCAAAAATTATTTTCCGTATCGAGACCCGAACTTAGGTCCACCGACTGAACTGACCAGCAGCCACTACGCTACAAAACCGCCGTCTGGTACGAACTCGGGCCGACGTTTCAAAATGTAATTACCTCAACACAAGTAACATTTGCAATTTTCTAAAATACAGAGAGTTCGCAGAAAATGGGACTAGCACCATATATTTTACCGTCCGTTGTTACATAAGAGGAGAAAATTTAATAATAAAATTTGGTGATGTTATTGAGAAAATAATATTTTTTGAAATTGCATTAATTTCAAACACAAATTACGTGAAATCTGCTCCTCCTTTCCAAAAATATTTTCATGACATTTTTTAAAGAACTGAATTTTTAGAACAGACTTTCTCTAAGGCAGAATTCGCAGTCTTCAATTTTGTAGCTATGAAATGTTAACTTTCTTCCATTTTTAGAAACGACAGGCAATTCGTCGAAAATGCCCCCTATTTTTTATCGTCCCTTACAAGGAGAAAATTTTTATAAGGAGAAAATTTAAAGAAAAAAAATTGGAGCGGTTCTGAGAAAAATCCTTTTTGAAATTTCATGTTTTTCAGACACAATTTGCGCGAAATCTACTCTTTTCTTTAATTGTTCATGTCCTAAAGATCTGAATCATTTTAAAGAGATGATTTTTACAACAAACTTTGTCTAAAGCAAAAATCTTTAACTTCAATTCTGTAGTTTTAAAATATCAACCTTTTTCAATTTTCGAAAAAATGGAGAGTTAGCTAAAAGTGGGACAAGAACCATATTTTTACTCTCCCTTCATAAATATGAGGAGAAAATTTATAGGTGTATTAATAGTAAATATTGTCCAATGGAAAGTGTATTCTTTTGTGTATGTAATAATTTAAGATGAGGAGTTGGTCGTTGAAAGTGTAGTGATTTTTATGTTGTTGGTTGTGAAATGAAGTATTCCAAAATTTATTGTTTCTATTTTGGGGATTGTTTATTGTTTGTGTTACTGTAATTCAGTTCTGTCGAGTAAAAAATGGAGGGTGCAAGAAAATGCAGTATAGGAAACAGAAGGGTGATTCTGGTAGTCGGGAAGAAAATGTTTTCGTTGCCTTCCCTTGCTCTGCGCCTACGACTTCTTGCTCGTCTCGTCGCGTGGCATCTGGCCCGACGCCACGAATCCGCTTCGGGCGGGGCTCCGGCAGAAGCGCTGGCGTTCTAATGGTCACGGATGCAAGCATGCGCTGCGCAGTGCGCTATTACTCCAAACTAGTCAGGCAAAAGTCGATTTCAAAAGGTTATGTTCGATGAAACAGAAATACTACTACTTCTCATAAGTAGAATAAGATAGAATAGTAGGGAGATAAGAAATAACTTACATAAGTGTCATAAATATAGTTCTGTAGTCTGCAGTTCTGCCATAGCCATATAGCACCTAACAGTAAACATTGTAATTCTCTGTGTTAAAGGAAGTAAGAATAAATATGTTTACAGTAGTTTTGTTACTTTAAACTTTATTTAACAAATAAAAGTTTTTAATTAAAATGCATTTTTACTATATTTAGGAAATATAATATTGAAATTTGTTTTTATGGAACTGGGAAAGTGTCGAGTTTTATTTTCTTAATCGAATTTATTTTTTTTCTTCATCGAATTTATCGCATTTATCTTAATTCTTCGGCTTTCAGTCTCCGCTGAATCCGTTCTCCATTTTTGTATGGTCTCCATTTTCCAATTGTATGTGCATTTTACTCTCCTCTATGTATTACCTAAATCATAATGGCAAGGCTTTCTTTAATCGAATCATCTGTATTTCTGAAGAAGCAGGTTTTTCTGGACATTTTCTGAGAAAAATCGGCAGTTTAGATTGACTTAAAAATCGCCATAAATTGAAGATCATGGAAAACAGTTCAAACAAAGGAAAACTAGTTCAAACACAAATACTAAAATGTATTCTGAAAAAATACGATTTCCAATCACCTAATATCGTTCAAACCGTACATTGCTGAGCACTTCGGTGAGGAGAGAAAAATTCTCATTGAGTCTGTCCAGAAAATGGCCCCAAAACACAGCAATGGGTACCAGAGATGTTAAGAGAAAAGAGCCGCCGGGTCCCGGAACAAGGAATGTAGTCTGTAGCTCCTAATAAAATACTCCTCAAGCATATCTGTATATTATTATCTCGAATGCATACGTACGAGTATATAAGGAGTAATATATGCAGTTCAAAGAAAGTTATGTAATGCAGCAGAAAATCGATGATTTTCACGAAAATAGGATGCGGGGGCCCCTCATACCGAAAACGGTTCATTCCTTTCTTTTCGCCTTAGTACGTACTTATACGTAATAAAGAGAAAATATGTAATGCCACTGCAAAAATACGTGGTTTTTACACAGAAACCTCATTTTGTGCGACCTGTATTGGGGAAAAAGAGTGAATCGTGTTCCTTTCATACGTAAGGAATACTTCCTCTAACATGTTATGTTTTCAGAATCCCCGGTTTGTGGGTAATTGATACCGATTGTACTTAAAATACAGCCTCAACATTTAAAACATTTTCTCAAAAATGGCTCTACATTTTTTCTTTCAACTTTTACCTTGGCAGTGGAAAAGCCGCTGAAAATTCGAAGATTTCATTAGTACAAATATTTTTTCGGCGTCTTCCTACAACTTCGATATTGAGGATAGAGATTGTTTTCATTAATAAAATCTGTTCTTCAACATCTTTATATTAGGTCACGCGAAATTTTTCGACGTAGTATTCACGTAATTATGCGCGAAATATAGGCAATGTTTAAAGAATTACATTCCCAAAAACTGTTTAAAATTTAAAAAAAACTTTTTCCACGGATAGAGCATAAAGATAGAGGACGCCTCAACATGCCCCAGGGTCAATTTTTAGCAAACTCTTTGTAATTTCAAAAATTGCAAACAAAAAATTAACATTGCAAAACTACAAAATAAGTAATAGATATTTTTCCATAACGGCATCTTCTCTATAAACTAGATCTTATTATGATTTAAATAAAAATCTCTTAATTTTTGAAAATTGCAATGCTAATGTTTAACTTTCTTTAAAGAGTCGGAAAGATTTGGCGTACCGCTGAAGCTGCTGGTGTAGGGGTAACGTGAATGGCGTTCTAAACTTGCGAAACTGAGTTCGAATACCAGAATAAAAAATGCTAGATGGAAACACATACGGCGGTTCAAGGAGTATTATAACTTTTCGTAGCAGTTACAAATAATGCGTCAAAGTAGTAAGCTGAAAACTGTGTAACGCACAATAAGTGCAATTTGTGCATGATTTATTCAGCTCTGGGATCTCTGCCCTAACTCAATATATACTATTTAGTTGAATTATGTTCATATGTAGCAACGAGCGTTTCTGGCAAGAACTGGTAAGAAAACATTCTCTCCCGTGTAATAAAAACCATTTGCAAAGGCAAATCATATAGTATCACTTACATTACCCCTCGTGAATCGATTTTCAGCTGCGAGAACATTGGAAACGATTATTATATAATAAGTTTTAATTACGATTATAACAATATTTCTCACTGTGTCCAGGAAAATATGGGAAGGTAGTGAAGCTACATTAACGTCAAAGGAAGGGAACTATAGGGAATCTCAGTATTTGCTCAATGGATAAAAAGATCGACGATTAATTGATTTGATTGATTAGCGATTCCGGACGCGTATACTCCTAAGGTCAACCGTCCAGTAAGTGTAGTACATGTATTTTTCCTCGGAAGGTGGCGATGATCTTCCCCCGCTGGATGCTGAGATTCGGCGCCAACCTAACTGTCGACTGGCGGGCGTTTGTACGTGGCGAACGTACCTGGCTTGCGGTGTTTTCCCCAAACAGGTATCTCCCACCAGCGGGGCACTGCCCCAGATAGGACAAACTCTAAGCTTCCAACCGGTCTACCGGCATGTGTAGTAGTGTAGTGCATGTAAGTGTGTAAGGGACGAGGATAAGGCAAGGAAAAGGAGGGAAAGATTGCGGGCGATCCGTGTCCAGTTTGTTAGGGTACTGCTTCGGCATTCGCCTGGTAGTGATCGGAGAAACCACGGACTGCGACTGAATTCGACCGAGCTATGTAGCTAGTGTCGAAAATCCTGCCACCGTCGGGACTCGAACCCGGAACATCAATTGATGCCCTGAGCCATTTCTCATGGTGATAATGGACGAAAAATCGGACTAAATGAGGTTCATTGACCATGAAGCCGAGATACTATACCTGGCTTTTAGAATTATACAGTACAAATGGTAACTAATACATTAAATATCATTTATAAAATCAATATTATTTTCCTTGTTGACGTTCAGTGCGCCGAGAGTCTCAAATTGTATGGAAACAACTATACAGAAGTAAAGATTTTACTTACTAAACTTGTGTATCGATTTTCATATAGATTTATTGTATTTGATTTTTCCTTTCTCGCCCTTACAAATGTGAGGAGAAGTATTGCAATCGTGCGCCGGGAAACTGATAATATTCCACAGAAAAAACTCTTATTGTTGGACCCTGGTAACGTAAAAGCGGATAAATCTTATTTCTATGTATAGTAATCTACTTCCTGTTACTCGTGGTGTATCCAGAATGGATGTTTTGTGAGTCCTTGATACCGAAAAATCGATTGGCGGCATAATGTGGGTCCATTTGTGGTCTACGCTAGGACCTAAACCGTTCATCGGATTCCAAAATTGATATTCCTTGATCGATCTGAACGAACCCGTGGCTTTGGGAGTATCATCTGGATATTTTGATTTTTGCGGAAACATTACATGAAGCCTAAAAAACATTTTCAAAATTTTCTCCAAAACGGCACCAAATTTTTTGATGAAACATTGTCCTGGGATAGAGTAAAGAACGATTAAGAGAATGCCGCAATTCTTATGTTTGCTGAAATCCATGATTTTTCGAAAATTGCAAAAGTGCAATTTTTTGCGAGTCTTCCTAAAACTATATTGAAGATAGATATTATCTCCTTACTGAACTGTGTACTTTAAAGACTGATACTGAAAGTACAGATCTTGAAATAATGTCATGTTAAATTTTTCGAAAATATGAGTAGTTTTCATGTAATTTTTGTAACGTGTTACAGCCCATATTTAAAGTTTTATTAATAATCAACAAATCAGTTTCATACAGCAGGTCAGTATTGCAACGTATTGCAACTCACACTGGCTCTTCGCCTCAGGTTAGTTTTTTTAATTATTGTAGACAAAACCCCATATGTTAGTGTTAAGATATTTCTTCCTAGCTATTAGAACTATGAGCTCACTGCGTAAAGTTGGTAGGCAGTTTTTCTCGCTCTCTTGCGACGTGTAACTTCCCTGGCAGCTAATGTTGTCAGGAATAAATTAATTTTTGCCCAATTAATGAAATGATTTAATAGATAACCTCCCTTCTTTTCCATCCATTCATTATAGGAATGAACCAGCGACCCGACTGAGCTATAAAAGTTACAATACGTGACAAAAGGAAAGCAAGGAAATAACTTGCCATTTCAATATATTCCAGCCAACTGGCAAAAAATTGTATTTAAGACAGATTAAAAAAAATAATAAATAGTAATAAGTAGTAAGAAATGTCAAGACCATTCGAATCTCGGTTATTTGATGCAAGGCAAGAAGTATGAAGCCGCTATTCCCGCCTCGCGCCGCTGCTCCACCTCGCAGGAGCGCTGGGTTTCTCACGCGGGCAAGTAGCTCGTGCCGTGGTTTGACATACCTGTCTTAGAACAAGGAAGGATGAGATTTATGAGGATGGCACATCATAAGGCCCTAAGGTTGAGACTGAGGAGATAATGGAACTAGTGGTGCTACAGCTGGACATACCTTCTCCTATTATTTTTAACCGCTCACCTATTAATCTACTTCATGAACATGCAAAAGTGAATCCAATCAGCTATATTCCGCAGCGAGACACGAACTCAGATTCATCGAATAACTTGCCGTGCACTCAACCGCTGCACCAAGCAGTCGCTCTGATGTACTCACTTGGGCCGACGCTTAAAATTCTAATTCCCTCCCGTTATTTCCAACACGCAATTTTCGAAAATTCAGAGAATTCAACGGAGATGAGACCAGCCCCATTATTTTAAGCGTTCTTTATTTTAACCATGATCAAAAGGTAAACAAACACTTTTGAACAATTATTGAGGATTTTTTTTAATAAATTGCATTAATTTCAAGCAGAAATTACACGAAATTACAATTACTCTCTAGCGCCTTCCAATGATTTTATACAACTTTTGAAAAAAATAGATGTTTCAGTATGGCGGCCATTGAATTGTCTTATCAGTATGACATTGCATCTATTTATCAAAATAGAGCACGAGATCCTGAAAATGTTCCGCCACACTTGTACCTATGATACGAACGTACATGGCGTATTGACAAATTGGGCATCTTTGAATCGGTATGGCGGCAACTTCGAGCCGCCGATAATGCCATCGGTTTAGTTGGACCAGAGGACCAGTCCATTCCATGTAATAACAGAGCTTCCATAATGCCTTCTTGCCCAGATGAGCCCATGTCTTCGGGGAGTCTGCGCCAAACTCGAACATTACAATCAGCACTCATCTGACAAAGACACGGTTTTCCAGTCGTTCGTCGTACGACCCACAATAATAGCTACCGTTTTTTCACGCAGTGCTTATCTCTTAGTACTGGCAAATCTATGCAAACGCCACTACTTACGGTTATCAAGTGTGAAGGTTGGCGGACACTACGTTGTCCGTGGTGAGAGGTAATGCCTAGAATTAGGTATTCTCGGCAGACTCTTGACACTATGATTCTCGGAATATTGATATTCCCTAACGATTTCCGAAATGGAATGTCCCATGCGTCTAACTCCAACTGCCATTCCCCATTCACAGTCTGTTAATTCCCGTTGAGCGGCCATAATCATGTCCGAAACCTTTTCACATGAATCACTTGGGTACAAATAAAAGCTCTGCAAATGCACTACCCTATTTACTTTCCTATATATCCTGAGTATATGTAATGCTACGGAAAATCAATTTCGAGATTTTAACGGAAATACACCTTTTGGGGTCCCCTGATACAGAGAAGTTTTTTTCAAAACGGCCGTCTATGAACCTCACTAGCGCCTAAAACATACGTAGGATTTTTTCGAAAATGAAGAAACTTCTGTCGATCTGGCTGTCGAAGCTTTGAAATTTTGAAAAACAGTCTTTCAAATTCGGGGGTACTTTACATGAAGCCCCCACGGACATGTTCAAAATTTTCTCAAAAACAGCTACTATTTTTTTATTTAAATTGCTGGTAAGAGTAGAGTAAAATACAGTTATAAAGTTGCCATAGATTTTCATGGTTAACTCAGAATTTTCGAAAATGTCAAAAGTATGATTTTTTCGGTGTCTTCCTTCAACTACAAATTTAAAGATTGAGATTTTTCCTTCAAATAATATTTGTTCTCCATAATTAGTTCCTTTATTAAGGTCATGCACATTTTTTTCAAACTTAGTAATTTTCGTGCAATATTGCGTGCAATATGTGCAATATTAAAATAATTACAAAAACAAGATTTACTCAAAGACGGCTCCAAATGATTTTCTTTAAACTTTTGGTAGGGATAGTGCACAATGTACCCTACGAGTTGACACACACGACATTTGCTCTTTCCTTTTCTTTTCGCAAACATTACAAAATGTAATTTTTTGATTGGTCTCTCACGTCATTAATATTAGCATTACATTATCGGCTATATGTAAACTTTATTATATTGATGAGTACATGTGATTTGAATAATGTCAGATACAGTTTCTCGAAAACTCAACCGTTTTCTGTGAAAACTAGCACAAAATTCCGCATTTTAAACACACAAACACCATTTTCTCATAAATGGCTCAAAATATTTCTTCAAACTTTTCGAAAAGATAGTGCTAATTACACTCTTTAATATGACGTAAAGTTCATTTTGGGGGTATTTTTTGTTGTTTCAAACATTACACAAATTTAATTTTTTTCAAAGATCTCTCACACCGTTAATATGCAAATTTCCAGCAATTTGTAAACACTATTGAAATTGTGAGTTAAAGTGCTTCAAATAACTTGTAATGAAAGTTTTCAAAAACTCAAAAGTTTCTGTGAAAAAGAGCTTCCAGTTTCGAATTTACAGTAGCGCTAAAACGCCAGTTTCTTAAAAAGGCTCCGTATTTTTCCCCCAAAATTACCATTTAGGACGGGATTTTCCTTTTCTCTAATATTCTTAAAGCAATATTTCCGTTCTACAATTAGGAAACCAAAACATTAAGATTTTTTTGTAAATGTACTTTGGGCGGTGATAGATGCAGTTGGCAAAGGTGTGTGTCAAGACGAGGCTACAGGGTGTTACTAAACTAAAACGGGGAAAGTCAGTGTCATTCTGTAGCACCACTAGATACTTCATCATATAAGTTTGTATATACGGAGTAATAAACGTAGTATAGAGAAAGTTGTTTTTTTTTTCTAGATTTCGACGATTAATCACCTTTTGGGGTTCCCCTATACCGAAAAAGTGTTGTTTGTTTTTCACGTCCGTCTGGCTGTCCGTCTGTGAATACCACTGGCGCCTAAACCACACGTAGGATTTTTCCAAATTGAAGAAACCTTGGTTCATCTGGCTTAAGTCGAAGCTTTGTGATTTTGAAAAACATTTTTTTTAAAAATTTGGTCGTACTTTACATGAAGCCTCTGGGACATTTTCAACATTTTCTCAAAAATAGCTGCAATTTTTTTTTTCAATTTTTTGAAAGAAGAGAGTAACATACACTTATAAATGTGGCATAGGTCCGATTTTCAGTGTTAAATCTGAATTTTTGAAAATTGCAAAATATGGAATTTTTTCATTGATTTAGGACGAAAATTTACTCTTCTTTAATATTCTTATAGTAATATTTCTGTTTTACCAATAGGACACCGAAAAAGTAAAAAAAGATTAAATGTTGTTTGAGTGGCTAAAGACTACGTGGCAGGACCGCAACGAAATTAGAAAACTAACTAGTACAAGAAAGTCTGTGCCATTCTGTAGCACTGCTAGTATACATTCTTACGCGATGCTACTGTTCTGTATATTTGCATATTGCTGACCCATGACTTACGTCGCCTCAGTGTATTCTTGTTTGTAGTACGTTGAGAAAGTAACTAGTGGTGCTTCAACAGCACCTACTTACTCGTATTACTCATAATTTTTGCCATTATTGAATCTTCTCTTTATCTCAATTCATCGATTTCAAGGAAAATTAGACCTGGGCCATTTTTAAAGCATACTTTTCTCTATCCAGGGAAAAAATAGGGTACTCTTTCGAGAATTTTATTTTGAAAATTGGCTTTACTTTAAGTACAAATTAAGCGATATATACTCGTATTTTTTAAAAAATTGTACATGATCGTACTTCTAGTTCTAATTTTTTGGAACAGATTTCACCAAAGTATTGTTTTTAAGAGCAGAAGTTAATTGCTATAGTAGCGTGTAAGAAAGTTCGCCACGCTTTGAGCGGGAGAGGTCGTGTTCGCGCCAGGTGCCGTTCCAACGCGCAGACGCGGGTGCTCGTGTCGCATACTAACGTGGCATACGCTCATTCGTGTCGCTTTGTCAAGCGTATGGCATACCTCCAGCATTCCATAAGCCCGTAATAGTAGGAGGACCTCCTTATCCCTTATCCTATGTGTCGCCGACGGTCAGTGTTCCCTTTTCTCTTTTCTTCCAACCAAATTAGTAAACAGGGCCGTCACGCTGACGGCTTGAGATCAGTGTTCGTGTTTGTCTTAAGAATGCATTTAGTACTTCTACAATGTTCCAATTAATGACTACTTAACATTCTTGAAATATTCCGTAGATATTTTTCTTTCTTGTAGTCTACTAATGTTTTGTACAGAATGTAATGTTGAAACGGTAAGTGACGTATTTCGTCAGAAAAACTCGTTTGTGGCTCTCTGATACGCAAAATGTGGATGCTTCATATTCCTACTTCTAGGAAATTACTTTCTCTATTACATTGTGTAGTCAGAGTTCACGTTTTGTGAATGCATGATGCCAAAAAATGGTTTTGGCCGAAACCTCTGTCTGCCTAACTGTAGACAACACTAGCGTCTATGTAAAGTGTTCATACGATTTTCTTCAAACTTTGATTAAATTGTGCTACAACATCTTCGTCTTGTAGTCTTTGTCTTCGTCATATATGTAACATTTACGTAAAACAATACTGCTGTGGCTACTTCTGAACACCTAATACTTCAACAACTAGAAGAAGTCTGTTCATTAAACTGCTTAAAAGGCAGGCTAGTATGTCCATTTAGAAATATGTTTTAGTGTTCAGTCCAGAAAGTAAATAGATCTTTTTTACCATTTATATACCCAACAACTAGTATACCAACACAATATCCCTACATTTGAATGACTAATAGCAATTATAACCAACATAGCAACGATTGAAAGCTTCTGCAGCATTCAATAAGAGAATTCTTTTTTCACTTTCCACCACACGTACAATAGTGAAAGTTGTGAAAACATGCAATTTATCTGCATCGAATATTTGAAATACACGTTTTGAAAGATCTTGATACCAATTTTTTTAAAGGTCTGTTTGTCCATCTAAGAGAACGTCCGTTTGACTATTATTACGTTTGCAGCCGGCGTTTGCCATAACAGTTCACAGAATTTTCTCCAAAACGAATATTCTGCGACCGATCAGGATGGTTTGCTTTGATTTAGCTCAGAGCCAGCCTTTGTTTCTATAACGGCTTTGACCGGAAGCAGGTGATAGGGTTCCGAGTTCCGACGGAAACTGTAATTTGTTAGATTGTTAGTTATTCCAATCGCGTCAACTTCTAAGATAATTAGTCCCGTAAGTGTAGTGGATGTCTTTGCTGCTGCTGCTGCGGCGGCGGTCTTCTCCCGCTGTATGGCGAGATCGTTGCTGATCTACCATAGACTTGCAGGGTTTCCCCATCCAGGTATCTCCCATCAGCGGAGCAACACCCCCAGCCGGGACAAGCTCTAAGCTCCCGACCGGTCTCCCGGCACTTCTGGTAGTGTAGTTAATATACGTGTGCGTAAGGGGTGAGGATGCGACAAAGAAGAGGTAGGAAAGATCGCGCGCGGTCCGTAGCCCGTTTGTTAGGGTACTGCTCCAGCATTCGCCTGGTGTTGATCGGAGAAACCACGGAAAGCTACCGATCAGAGCAGCCGGCTGCTATATTTCTCCTCCAGACAGCGACTGGATTCGACATAGCTGACAAGCAAATGTCGAAAATCCTGCCAACGTCGGGACTCGAACCTAGGACCTCCCGCTCAGAGGGGCTGCAGTGACATCGGTTGATGTCTGAGCCATCTCTCACGGTCCGATGATGAGGAGTTTTCGACGTTAGCTAGGTCGAATTCAGCGACTGCCCACAGCGAAAATTCTGGCAGTTTGCTGCTCAGATCGATAGTTTTCTGAGATTTCTCCAACAAATACTAGGTGAATGCCAGAGATGTATCCTACCAAACAGGCCACCGACAGCGCGCAATCTTTCTCTCCTTTTCCTTGTCCTATTCTCTTCCCTTACACACACACACACACAGATACACACACTTACAGTCACTGCACTATCACACACGTCGGGAGAGCAGTCACATAATAATAACACAGGCCAACATGTATTTTCCTTTTTTGATTTTAACACTTGTTTTATACATACGTTGGTCACCTGAATTCAATAATGCATTTTCTTTTGTTCTATCAATCACTATTTTTAACAATTTCAGTAATTGTGATCAAAAAGGTATTGAAAATATACACCATTATCTTCAATGAGTTAGAAATGCATATATATATATATATATATATATATATATATATATATATATATATATATATATATATATATATATATATATTGTGGCGTTATGGGATTGTGCGACCCCATAACACCACCGTTTCGTCTGTATGAACACCCACAGGCAGCGAGGAGAGCAGGCGTAAATCAGAGTACCTAAACGCGCAGCCTGGTATCCGTTGCCCGTACTAATCAAAGACGAACTAGCAAGCAACGTTTGTCCTTGTGAAGAGAGGAGAAGTACCGCCGCCACTGAGAATTTCCCCAGGCGTCACACCATAAATAGGCAAACCCCCAAGCGGAAGCTCTCTTTTGATTGTCGCCGTTCGTCGGGTAAGCAGCATTTCATCACCGCTCGTCGACGTCAGCTTAGATATTATTTGCCGCCGCAGCGACTGCTAGGTAGGAGTTTTCGGCGTCGGACAGACGTGCTAGTTAGTCGTCCGCGAAATAGTGAAGATTTAGTAGAGTGTTTCTTTTATTAACAACACGGGAAGTAAAAAGTTACCCGTTGTGAGAAAAGCATTGAGAGTTCTTGTTTAACGAAGTAAAAGTAGTAACGAGCGAGGAACTTGCACTAGTATTCAGGGAAGTGCAAGGGACATTTTTCACAACGTGGGCGTAGTCAGAGGAGCCGGTAGCAGCCGAGGGAGAAGAAGAGGCCGACTAGGAAGGACGGAAGAGGACGCGAGTAGACAGGAGAAGAAGAGGCCGACTAGGAAGAACGGAAGAGGACGCAAGAAGACAGCGCAGACGGCAGAGGCGAATCCCGTCTCGTACAATGCAGAAGCCAGCGCACGACATCAAGGCCAGGAAGCGGGCAGTTTTCGAGGTAACGCTAGAACTGCGGAAAGTAGGTCAAGTTCACGTCGGCAGGGAAAAGACTAGTACAGGAAAGTGTTAGGAAATTGAGGACACGGGTGGCAACAATTTGCAGCATTGTAGTGGGAGATTTTTGATGCGCTATTGCCTGCCTTAAACATTCTATTTGGAACATTTATTATTCTGCCATTAGCAGTCAGTTAAATTATAAATGAGAGTAGTGCACTTGCCCACATTTTGTTCTTTACATGTAATATTTTTTTGAAGCAAGAGATTTAAATAGAAATTTTGTTTCATGTGCAAATGTAATTAGGATAGCATAAATTTAGATATAATTAATTTTCCAAGGGAATACCCAGTGTAGATTAGGGTAATTATTTCAAAGAATCAGTTTTGGAGTAAATTATGTGTTCATTCATTTAATGTGCTGTAAAGGATTCTATTGTGTTTTTGATTTTTGTAAAAGTGTGATTTGTAAGTGTAAAAGTGTGTGACTTTGTAAAAGTGTGATTCTATTCTTGATTTTTTTGTCATTAACTTATGCCACAAAGTTTCTGGGTAAATTATACGCTCGTTTATGTGCATTTTGTGTGATTTTATTGTGTCAAGGATTCAAACCTTTCTCGCACCCTGAAGATCCTGCTCCCTTATATATATATTATTCGTGATAGTTGATTACGTCAGTTCATTTTGCATCATTTTGTAACAAAACACAGTCAGATGGCAGCACGTTACACTATTATATTCATAGGCATGTATACAGAGCTCCATGCTTATAATAGCTGTCTGCAAAAATTAATTTGACTGCAAATCAACTAGTTTTGACTAAGATACTCGAATTCATTTCAAGCAGAGTGTTTCGAAGAACTAGTTCGTTTGTTTAAATATTTGTTGTGCCATAACCACGCAAAGAAAGAGTATGAATGCCACAAATACATTTTGTTATATTTGTGGACGTTTTAAGATTGCAACACGAGACAGAATACAACCTCATTTGTTAGAAGTGTTTATAATGCTTATTTTGGAATGAACCTAGGGATTAGGATAAACCGTGGGTCCCTCATAAAGTGTGCAGTGTGCAGTGTTACAGAGTTAAGAATCTGAGTTTTCGAGTTCCTATGGTGTGACACGAGCCAAAGAAACTTCTAACCGAATGTTATTTTTGAATTTGCAAAGTAAAAGTATTCAATACAAAGAACAGGCACGTAATGATTTATTCCGATTTGGAGTCTGCTAGAAGGCATGTACCACGTGCCACTGACGTTCCTATACCATAACCTCCTTCGAACCTCGACGTCCTGCGTTCTGATTGAAGTTCACCCCCAGGCGAGTCAGTTGAAGATTCTCATTGGACAAGCCCCAAACACAAACCCAAACCTTTAACACACATAACTGAATGATTTGGTAAGATATTTAAATCTCTCAAAGAATGCTTCTGAAGTTTTAGCTTCGAGTCTGAAAGAAAACTCTTCTAGCTCCAGGATCGTGTTACATTTTACAGACATAGAGAGAAAGACTACGTACGCATTTTTTAATCAGGATAAGTTCTTAGCATTTTATACACATTCCAAACCTCATAAATACATTAGGGGGAGAGTATAAAACAGATGGATGGAAGCTTTTCATTGATTCAAGCAAATTCAGTTTAAACGTTGTGTTGCATTGGTAACACTTTAGCATCTGTACCAGTTGCACATTCTTTCCATCTCAAGGAGACGTATGACAATCTTAAATTGCTACTCAAATAGGTAAATTATGAGGAACATAAATAGATGATCTGCGGTGATTTCCAGGTTTTGTGCATGTTGTTAGGGCAACAACCTGCACCAACAACCTGACACCAAGTATCCATGTTACAATTGTGAATGCGACAGCCGAGATAGAATGAATCCTTGGACAACACGAGAATATCTAGAAGAAACACAGTGATTTCAGGTTCCAAAAACATTATAAAAATCAGCTTAGTAGATTCTGAGAAAATCCTGTTACCTCTCTTAATTAATGAAGCAATTTACTAAGGCACTGGATAAGAATGAAAGTTGTTTTAAGTACCTAACCAACAAATTTCCCATCCTCTCAGAAGAAAAAGTCAATTAACTATCTTTGTAGTGCCGCATATCAGAGAACTAGCTAAAAATGAACATTTTGAAGCATGCATACACCTCCGGAAAGGGAAGTTTGGATTGGCTTCAAAGAGTTCAAGTAGTTCATAAGTTCTTGGGAAATTATGAAGATCCAAACTATGAGTATTATGTAAACATTATGCTGAAAAAATATGAAGCCTTAGGATGTAACATGAGTCTGAAAGTGCATTTCTTTCATTCCCATTTAGACTGCTTTCCAGACCCCTGGGAGCGGTGAGTGACGAACAGGATGAGAGGTTTCGCCAAGATATTAAGGACATTGAAAGGCGCTACCAAAGGCGATGGAATAAATCACTGATGGCTGACTACTGTTGGTTATTGCGAGAAGATCCTACTAGAGTGCACAAGAAAAGACGTGGATCAAGAAGATTTTTGTCTAAGCGACAATGGTTCTACTGACTGCTCATGCGCATGATAACAATGATTTTAACAATAAAGTGTAACAGTAACAGTAAATTAATGGGCTTAAGTTAATGTGATTCATTTTCATTTTCTTAACTCTGATATAACAATAATATAAGGTAAACTGTATTTCAGTTCTCAATTTTGTGTTGATCACTCAATGTTTTCCTATTTTCAAGTTAAAGATATTATAATGATTTTTAAATGTAATTTTTTTAAACACCTGATGTGATACGAGAAAATGGAAGTCGTTTCTGTAATCCTTGCACTTTAAATACATAAAATCAGTTATTGAATCTAAAAAAGGTGACAAAAACTTTGTTTTGTAAACCTGTGTAATCAGTCGCAAATCACCTAATGATAATCGTCCGTGGCAAGGGAAACGATACTTACATGTATTGAACCGAAAAATGACAATTGTTACATTACATTTATCTAAACTTACTAATTTTCGAAATCTAGAGTTTTTATACTTTTCAGGGTTTTTGTTTTTGACTGTTAAAGCTACTTACGTTCCTAGAAATGTTATGAGCGTTATCACCGCAGAGACAAAATTAAAAATTGAGGCGGAGCGTAGCGGAGCCGAGACGACTAATGCGAATATTTCTACACTACTGCGATAGTCAACATATGAATTCTGTTGTTGTGGTACGTTACTACAATATTGTGAGGTGTTGCTTGCAATATTTTACAATATTTACGATTTAAACAATGTTTGTATACCGTGGTGTGAGAAAAGATAATGCAAATAATTCCCCTGAACCTCAAAATACCTAAAGAAATGACGTTTGGTGAGGACAATGGCGCGTCGACTCCAGTGGCGAAACCTTCAGATCATCAGTAAATATGATTACCAGAAAATTTCATTTGGTGGAATGTCAGGAAAATGAGATTCATTTACCTACTATACATGTTTAATTGTATTATTAATATTACAATTAACAATAATTAACCTCCCCCAGGAAACGCCGCTTAAAGTAGCACTGTCCGTGAAGGCGGGAAGGTTTGAGTGCTTCAATGACGCTGAGGGTATTATGCAGGACAGCTAATGAATAGCGTGCTACTGGTAGGGTGACCCATGCTGTACAGGTCTCAGCAGCGAAGCCAGACAAAGTGGCGTCTTACATCAACCCATCTCACCACTCCTGTTTCTTGTTTCCTGTCACACCTATCCCTATGCTCCTTCCCTGCTATCGATCTGAAGGAACTCGAAGCTTTGGGACCTTCAAGAGGATAGTTTCAATTTTGAGAGAACTCTACACGGAGACCCTTTTTGGGCGTCGTTCTTCAACTCTAATGTAGGAGATTTTTCAAAAATATGAGTAGTTTTCCCGTAATATTCCGCGAAATAAGGACAATTTTTAATTTTTATAAATAATTGTTTTCACTAAAGCGGCACCAATTTTTTTCTTTTTGTTGAAGATCGAGATTTTTACCTTAGACAAAGCCTGTTCCAAAAAATCATCTCCTTAAAACGTTTTTTTGAAAAAACTAATAGTTTTTGCATAATTTGGGTTTGAAATTAATGCAATCTATAAAAAAATCGCAAAACAGCTCCATTCTTTGGCACGGATCGCTTAAAATAATAGGGAGCGTATTATTTTCGTTGAACACTTTAAAAATTTTTGAAAATTACAAATTTATAATTAATGCGAGAAAGTACGTGCTGTTGTGGCACCACTAGTTTTATTATTTTAATATTTTTTCTGCAAACTAAAGGTCATTATATATATATATATATATATACACGAAACTAAGCAGCCTCTGACCGTGCCAGAGGTGTAGATTGTTTCGTTAGATATCCATAAAGACTTAAAAAATACAAAAAACATGGAACTTAAATATTTATCTACAACTCCCTTGGATGTATATGTTACGGACATTTCGCCATATAACTTTGATGTAATTTACTTGATGTACACCAAAATATTCTTACCTGAAGAAGTACACCTAATTTATTTCAAAGCGTTTATATTATTAAAACAACATAGTGGTTACATAGTGGTTACATTTAAAAAATTCCACCTTGGTTTAAACCACCTTGACAATAGCTACGTTTTGTGGTTTTTGGATTTCATCTTCAATTGGACCTCATCTTAGGGTATGTGTACATTTATTTTCCGCCTGAAGATAGTCTTTTTCGTGTACGTCAAGTAAATTACAGTTTCCTCCATCTTTCTGCGCTGAATATATGCCCAAATGCTCACAATAAAAATATTGAAACAGTGGATTTTGACTGAAAATACAAATATTTTATATTATTAATCCGCAATTCCTCACACTTAATGTTACGACTATATACCCATACTCATTTGGTCACTGCTTACGATCTAACTGATGTCAAGCAACAAGGAAGAAAGAAGCTTCAGTATTTACGTTTTCCACATACTCAACCGCAGTATTTTTGCTTCAGCAGGCCATTAGGTACTACTATTATCATCTTGTTCTCAACGCCAGAGCAACACTCTTTCTTCTTACGAATTAAGTGCCAGAAAGTAAAAATACGACAGCATCTCGAAACTTCGAAGTGAATATTGTTTTAACGGATAACGATTGATAGGTCAGCAATTCGGTAAAAACTACAAATCTTTTTCCCTAACGTCTTTTGATAATTTCCCTTCATTTAGGGAAATTCTCGAAAAGGGACTAAAACCACAAAATTCAATATCGCACGTTCCCCAAAACGGTTTCAGCAACGGTTTTGCTTCCGAAAACATTCTCCAGTAAAATTCTAAGAATACTCTGTGATCTAAAAAATAAATGTTGTAGGCGAATTTCCGGATAGTTTATTAAAAATTTCTGCGCCTGTCTTAATACACCCGTCACAATATCATTGTTTCTTTACAGTATTTCCAAGTAATTTCAAGACAAAATATTAAACTATTAAAAAAGACCACAATTACACTATGTGATCAAAAGTATCCGGACACGTGGCTGAAAATGACTCACCAGTTCGTGGCGCCCTCCATCGGTAATGCTGGAATTCAATAGGGTGTTGGCCCACGCTTAACCTTGATGTCAGCATCCACTCTCGCAGGCAACTTTCAATCAGGTGCTGGAAGGTTTCTTGGGGAATGGCAGTCCATTCTCCGCGGAGTGCTGCACTGAGGAGAGGTGTCTATTTAGGTCGGTGAGGCCTGGCACTAAGTCCACAACATCCCAAAGGTGTTCGGAAGTCAGGAATCTGTGCAGGCCAGTCCATTACAGGGATGATATTGTCGTGTAACCACTCCGCCACATGCCGTGAGGTATGAAAGGTCGATCGTGTTGAAAGATGTAATCGCCATCCCCGAATCGCTCTTCAACAGTGGCAAGAATGTGTTTAAAACATCAACGTAGGCCTGTGCCGTGAATGTGCCACACAAAGCAACAAGGGGTGTAAGGCCCCTCCATGGAAAACACGACCACTCCATAACACCATTTTGGAAATGTGTCCGGATACTTTTGATCACATAGTATATCACTAATGGACTATACAGTACATACGTTCTTGCATTACTGCTAATAGCTCCGCTCTATTATACTACTACATAAACCTGCAACAATGTTTACAACCAGCAAATATTATTTTCCACACCGAGACTCGAACTTAGGTCCTCCAAATTAATTCGCCGTGGGATTTACTTCTAAGCAGTGGAAACACTGTGAGTTTCAAACGCGGGCAGACGCTTAAAAATGTAACTGTCTCAAACCAGTTTTTTTCAAAATTGTTCATGACCTTTTTTAGAAAATGAATTTTTAGAACGGACTTTGTTTAAGACGCAAATTGCTCTTTTCGATTATGTAGTTTGAAATGTCAAATGTTTGCAAATTTCGAAAATACGGAGAGAATGTTGAAAATGCGACCAGAACCACATTTTTTACTGTTCTTTGTTACATATTGGGGAGAAAAATTAATGAAAAAATTAGGAGTGGGTTTTGAGAAAACAATTTGTTTTAGAATTTTCATAAATTTTAGACACAAATTATGCGAAATCTACTCGCTTTATCAAAGAATTTACATAACCATTTTTAAAGAGCTGTTTTTTAAACGGACTTCGTTTAAGACAAAAATTGCTATCTTCAATTTCGTAGATTTGAAATGTTAACTTTCGCAATTATCGATAATACAGAGATCGCCGCAAATGGGACGGGCACCACATTTTTTACCGTCCCTTTATACATATACAAAGGTTGAAAAAATTGTATATGGAACTACACTTAATTCAAAATCTGTCATTAAATAACTGTTTTCATTAAAGAGAAAATCTCTGTCTCTATTGTAGTTGTAGAAAGACACCCATAAATTGAACTTTTGCAATTTTCCAAAAATCTGGGATTTTAGGAAACATGAAACCTGCACTTTTTTCTTTAGCTTCTTTACGCTATCGAAGGACAATAAAAAAAATTGTAGCCATTTCTGAGACAACTTTGAAGGTGTTGTTAAGGCTTCATGTAAAGTACCCTCAAAAATCAAAATACCCGGTTCAAACCCCCAAAACTTTGATTTCGTTCAGATCGATTCGGAAATATCAATTTTGGAGAAAATCGTCAGAACGATTTAGGCGCTAGTGTTGACCATAGACGGACAGCCACAGAGATAGACGTTTTGGCGTCAATCGACTTTTCGGTATCAAGGGCAGGGGTGACTATATAACGAGAACTGCAGAGATGCAGAACCTCCTCGTATTGTACTTCTCTGAAATATTTTTTGTAGAGGCTTTTGCTCTCGAAAGACAGCTCCTGTATTTTTGGATGACACATATAGTACGGTTTATTTAGTCGTGCATATGACATATGCGGTCAGCTTTTACGGTTTCATCCAATTGGGAGCTTATGTCGCTATGGGGACGTTGAAGCTCCCGATTGGATAAAATCGTGATTTACTACAAATGCACGGTTAAATAAATCCTAGTATAGTCTAAGTTTCCGCTCCGATCGATTATTTCTCGAACCCAGCGGGGCGCGCAGCGCACTGCGAGGCTTCGTGAGCTGCAATTGGACGCTCTTAAACATTCAGCATTGCTGTCAATCCAGTATTATTGGGCGGGCCATCGCTCACCCTTAAGAGATCATGCGAGCTGCGCGCCAAGCAGCTGCGGGGTTTCGAGGAACTCCGATAGCTCCACGAATGATGGCGAATGGCATGACACAACTGCTTTTCCTCCAAAGTTCCAACGCGCCATCGCAGGAGGGCGACAGCTCGCGCGTCTCGCCTAGCTTACTTAACAATTATTTGATGGAGTATTTTTCGGTGTTGTGTCATCTTGTGAGTAGTGCACTGTGCTTTGATAAGGCGTTGTGATCGGCGCGTGTGAAGGTGCTCGTGTACTTCGGCGTGTGCAACCGTGTCTTATTAACTACTCAAATTGCGTGATAATATTCGGTCGAAAATGAATTCTGCGAGCGGTCTTATTGAACACCCATTTTCTTTCTTGGCTTATGAGGATAAGGTACGAGTAAAAGAACAAGGTAGGCCCCTTCCCGATTTAAAACTCGAAGTTTTAAGCAGCAGCCGAAGAAAAACGTTTACAAGGCATTTCGGTAAAGACATATATGAAAGAAACAATTGGATATTGGAATGTAATCAATGGGATTCTTTTTTCTGTTTTCTAAGCGCTCTTTTAGGTGGGGAAAGTACATGCTCACCTCTTCTCGAAAATTAAAAAAAAAAATGAGAATTCGAAGTCACATTTTAATAATCAAGTTGAGTTGTCACTTCATGGGACAGTAAACGAACAGCCACAACATTCTGCATATTGGTCGAATATTCAGAAACACAATGTAATTGTCACCAAAAGAAGGTATGTTATTTCGAAAATAATAAATTGGATTAAGTTTTGTGGAGCGTTTGAACTCGCAATACGTGGCCATAGTGAGACAGACGATTCCTCTAATCCTGGAATATTTTGACGATTGATAGATTTCAGTGCTGATCTAGATAAAACTTTGAAAGAGCATTTACAGAGTTCTTCCCAATTTAGAGGAACCTCCAAAACAATTCAAAATGAACTTTTGAGGAGTATGTTGGCAGAGGCTCGCGAAGAAATTACTCAGGGTATGGGAAGAAGCTCGTTTTGTCGCATTAATAACAAACGAAACTACTGAGAGTTCTTCAAAATTTCAAATGGTAATAGTGTTGTGTGCTATGTGAAGGAAGGATTCTGTTGAAAGTCTCTAGGGATTCGCTCTACCTCCCAAAAACGATAGTGACAGTCTGGCTCATATTATTTTAACTCAGACTGAACCACTCATCTCACCCGAAAAATTGATCGCAGTGTTACGATGTGACTACTGTGATGAGTGGACAACATGGTGGAGCTCAGAGCAAAATTAAATCCAAGAATCTAAAAGCACATTTCTTACATTGCTATTCTCATCAGTTAAATCTAATAAAGCAACAGTCTTGTTCTCAGAATAAACAGGTACGCTCATTCTTCGGGAATCTTCGGGAAATCGCGACCTTTTTTTCTCATTTGCCTCACAAAATGCAGTTCTGGTCAAAAACAATTAACAAGAGAGGGCCTCGTTTTGCACCGACACGGTGGAATTTCGGAATTCGCATTGTAAGCAAGGTTTTTTTAATATCGATATCAACTCATAGAATACATGCAGGATTCAAGAAGAATGTATCCAAGTAAATGCAATAAATCATAAATTGGTATGAGAGGGAATGTAAGAAAATGAAGTATTTGTTTTTGGGTTTACTTTTTTCACCATATAATGCCTTATGTGAGACATCCTACACAACCAGTTGCAGAAAAGGAAAATAGATCCAGTAGTAAAGTCATTTGAAATAAGTATTCAAAGATTGAGAGAGGATGTTAATCAAGTAATTGAAAAAGCCGCGAAATTTTCTGCTAGTACCTCAGAACAGGTACCAACGAGGAAGAGACTCGAGGACCCAACGAATATACGTCGCACTGCTACAATTGAAATATGTGATGTGATTACATCCAGTTTAAAGTCTAGATTCGATTTTACTGGACAATTCAGTACCTTGAACACTTTTAGTGCCAGATTATTGTCAAACATTCGCGAAACAATTTCCCTCTCAAGACTTAAATGTGACTGAATACAACTTTTCCCTAGAGAAACAACGCTTGGAAACAGAGTTGTCAGTCCTATATGAGAGAGAGAGAGGAATTAGGGCATATTTAGGGACGCCCCACGCCCCTTGGCCCCACGCCCCTTCTACAGTTTTTGCATAGAAATAACTTGTCAGATAATTATAAGGAAAATTGTTAATTTGTAGACAAAATAGAATAATTCTTCCTAATTATCAGTTATATTTGATTCAATAAAAAGGTATCGACAGTTTTTTATGGCAATCATTTATTGTTTGAATTAGTATGACGTTTCATAACTAGATTGGTTACATCATAAGGATCTGACAGGGAAACTGTACCACCACGGGATTACAGTTTCCCTCAGTCAGTACCTGGTGATGTAACCAATCTAGTTATGAAACGTTGAACTAATTACAAACAATAAATGACTGTCATAAAAACAGCGGATACGTTTTTTATTGGAAAATTGTCAAGTTGCTAGAAATTCTTCTAACTACTCCCATGATAACAGCTGAGTCGGAGAGATGTTCTTGGACACTGAAGAGGTTTATAGAGAGACTTTTCTACTCTCCTACGCAGTATCGTGTGCCACGAAAAACTCAATGTTATCACTACGCTTTCTACCGAAAGAGAGTAAGTATCTAAAATTTATAACTTTAATAACATAGTAATGTAACATTTTACCCGCCAGAAGGAAGGAGATAATGTTGGATTTCATTCTAGTTACTGTTAAAAATATCTTTAAATATTCCTGTGCACAAAGAAGCATTATATGTGCGAGTTAGCGAATGTATAAAGGGAAGCTGACAGGTCATTAGTTATCAATCCTGAAATTCGTCTAGATCAGCCGAATAAGTATTTTTTTACTTTACTGATCGTTCTGAGGATTCATTGGAAAATGTGTCGAAAACAAAGAATATAAAGAATATTTTTAGAAACATCTGAATGATATCTATTTTGTGAGATGATTGTGTGTGGCGGCGTTTCGTGAGGTGAACCGCAAATCTCGAAAATTGTCGATTCAAGAGAATGGTGACTTAGATGATGGTACACCTTTGCATTAGTATATTTGAAAACAACAATCTCTACCGTTTCTATATGATGTGGCGGCATTTGCTACTGTTTTCTATATTGCTTTTATTTGGATTATTATGATTCAAAGTCAGTTCTGAAGGTCTTTGCGTGTACCTTAACTTGGCGGTGGCTGAGGTGTGGTGGGCCGAGCGGGGACGAATGTCGAGGGGCGCGTGACGGATGGAAAAGGGGCGTGAACATTCTGGCGTGGAGCGAGCGGCACGGGGAGCGAGGGGAAGGGAAGGGACGTGTCGAGGGCCGTGGGACAAGTGGCGAGGGACTGTGGGCGAAGGGCGAGTGAGGATGTTCGAAGGGCTAGGGGCAACGGGCAAAAGGCGAGGGGAGAGTGGCGAGTAGTGTGGTGTGTGGGGCGAGAGGCTCAGGGCTCTTCTTGATATGTGAGTGGCGAGGGTTAAGGTTAAAGGGCTAGTAGCGTGAGCCGGGTGACGAGGGGTGAAGTGCGAGTGGCGAGGGGCCAAGGGGCGATGGGGGAGGGGCGATTGGCGAATTGCTGGGGGATGACGGGCGGAGGGCGATATGTGAGTGGCAGGGGCAAGGGGTGAAGGGTGTGGTACGGAGGCTACAGTGGGAGTGGTGATTGGATGTGGAACCTACGCAGTAAGGTAGGCGAAATGGGAGAACCGGGGGCGTGGGCGATGGGCGAGAGGCGAGTAGCGAGGGGTGAGGGCCGAGGGAAGGAGTGTGAGAGGCTTGTGGCGAGGGGCGGAGCGCCAAGTGCGAGTGACGTGCGGTGAGGAGTGAGGGACGAAGGGGGAAGTGTGAGGGAAGAGGGCTGGAGTGCGTATGGCGAAGGGCGAGAGGCCAGTGGCGTGGGTGTGGGCGTGGGCGTGGGCGTGGGGTGAGCGGTGAGGGTGGTGTGGCGAGGGGCGCGAGGGCTCGAGGCCTTGTGCCATGTACTTACGCCGTGTGCTGCTGCTGAGGAGGAGCACGTGCGATGTCCTCGCGGAGCGCGGTGTGCGCGGGCCGGGCTGCCTGCACCTCAAAGCAACGCTGTTACTGTTGACAGCAAGCCTCCGTGTCCCAATGTCTTACTTTGTCAGCAGTCGCTTGACCCGATGCGTGAGTGAGGTGGGTGGGGGAGTGTGGTGGGGAGAGGGGGACTCTCGCCTCACCTTCCTTGCGAGTCAACAACATTGCGGGCCTACCGGAAATGGCGTTGGGAGCAGCGTAAAGAAAGCCAACAGGCGATCGGCACGAGCGAACGCTCCATGCCGCGTGGCCGCACGTCTGTCTCGCTCCCGTCCCCCCCCTCCTCCCACTCCCGCCCCTCCCCGGCCCTCCCCGCCCTCCCCACCCTCTCCGGCCCTCCTGCTGCGCACGCTTCCTAAGGCGCCAGATTCCGCTAGTCATGAAGCCGAATATGAACTCCGCAAGACACCAAGTTTTACGTTCATTTTCGTTTACTTTCTCGAGCTCTAGATATCTATTTCCATGTACATGCATAAAGGAACTCATGATATAGTATGTGTTTTGGAATATGTTCCTTGATCTATCAAGAGTCGATGCAGTCATTGTTTCTAAGAGGAACAATTTTTGAGATTGGAAAAGAAGGCGGAATATTAAAGATGTTCTCTAAAAGATATTGAAGTAAGTATAATATAATGCTCATGGCACTCGATATTCTAATAGCAAACTCAAGTAATGACTTCAAAGATATGGCAACTCATCTTCACTGGAACGAATTGCAAAAACTGATAAAAGAAAGCAAATTAGAAGGATGCAGAAAATAATATAACGTAGAAAAAATATCAACAAATGGTAAAATTTGAAAAGTGTTTTATTAAAAGAAAAAACTTGTGGGCACATTTTCTGAAACGGAGACGCAATATTATGATACAACAAGAATCTGAAAGTCTTTCCAAACAGCAAAACTATATTCACAGATATTTGAACTCAGGCCATTGTCGTTAACTCGCCAGGCATTACCGTTACACCACAAACTTCAGGGTAATACAGTTTTCGTGATGAATTAAAAAAGTGATAATTTACATGTGCAATTTTCGAAAATTCAGATATATTCATTTCGCATTCCGTCAAAAACAGATTAATTTAGGGAAATAATTTCTATCATCATTACTGTAGATTTGCAATGTTAATACTTTGTTTGCCATCTCGAAGTAGAGTTCGCCAAAAATAGGAGCCACTATGATTTTTAAGAGTCTCTTGATTTATGTGTGAAAAAACGCAAAGAAAATTGAGGAGCAGAGAGAGGAGATAACATTGACATATAAGACCGTTTTTTGAAGAGAAAAAATGTAAATTTTGTTAATGTTAGGCGGAACTTACGCGAAAGTTAGTTTTTTATTTTTTTATTTTTCAGAAGAAGAAGTAATCGTTCGCCAGAAAACGCCGAAATTTCGCCAGAACAAAACCGTATTGCCGGGTTCTAGTAACGAAGAAGTAGAAAAATCCTGTTGCTAAATTAGAAAAAATCTGTCTGTCTGTCCGTCTGTGATCTCGCCTAAACCGTTCGGCCTATTTTCTTCAAAATTCATATTCCTCAATCGATCTGAATGAACTCGGGGCTTTCGCAGTTTCAAACGGATATTTTGATTTTTAGGGTTCTTGAAATGAAGTCTCAAACACATTTTCAAAATTTTCTCAAAAACGGATCTAATTTTTTAAATAAATTTTGTTGTTAAATAGCTCGAAGGACGTTTAAGAGAATGGTTTAGATCTCATTTTTGCTGACATCCCTGATTTTTCAAATACTGCAAAAAATGTTTTAAAAATTTCAAAATTGAAGATAGAGGTTTTTGGCTATGACAAAGTCTGTTGTACAAAATCAGGTGTTTTATAAAGGTCTTGTGATTTCTTTGTAAAAGTTGGTAGTTTTTGCGGAATTTGCGCTTGAAATTTACGACTTTTTCTTCTCAAAAATCGCTCCAAATTTGTTCTATATTTTCTCCACGTATGTAATAAGGAAAGGTAAGAAATATGGTGGTAGTCTCATTTTCGGGTATTGCTTGGAATTTCCGAAAATTGAAACAAAATTCAAAACTACAAAATTGAAGATATTTTTGCCTACGAAAAATGTTGTAGAAAATTGGCTATTTAAATATATAAATAAATAATAAACTAGTGGTGCAATAGAATGGCACAAACTTTCTCGCAGAAATTCGTTTTCTAATCTATTTAGTCTCAGCAAGGATTTCAGCTGTGACTGATTCTCTTCCCAGATAACTTCTTTGATCGTCCAAAGGACTTTTTTTATACATTTTTTCGATTTTTCGGCTTCCTAATGCTAGAACTGAAAACACCTTACGCTTATTACTATTACAGTATGTGTAACATCCACGTAGTACGCGGGTGACTGTGGTGGATAAGTGGTGTTTACGGACTCAGCTGTTCAGGGGAAGTTCGCTGGTTCGGGTTTTCCAAAAACTTAATTGAAAACCATTTCAAGCAATTCTAATCGCAAATAATATTAATGATAAATAACCATGAAGTGCCTGTGTCTAATTTTCGAATTTTTAACTTCTAAACAATTATCCACATCTCTTATTGGATTTGTAAAACGTATGTCTTGACAAATGAATTGTACAGTTTCAGCGCTTATGTATATTTAAGATCAGTGGCGTGTGGTGAATTTTTTCTAAAGAAGCAATTACATTTCAGATGGAAGATTTTTAATATTTGACATGGATATGATGACAAATCGATAATTTAAACTACCTTATTGAGAGAAGAGCGAATCTTCTGTCTTGCCTTGCAAAATCGGCGATGGCACTATCGTACAATTTTGGATTTTCGCTCAATCTTTCAATACATTTTTTTAATAAAACGAGTATTTTGTTCAAATGACTATTTATTTAATTGTTTTTAATACAAAAGAACGGAGGGCCCGTTCACTCGCGCACGTACAATACCAACAGTACAAGTGATACCCACATGGGGCGCGAGAGTTCTCGTCGACTGATCTAGATGGCGCCAGTACTCGAAGTACGAAAATTCAAATAATCCAATAACATTACTTTTCAACACTGACAGTTGCCAAATTAGAAAGTCTGTCTAGACTTGTAGAATATCTCAAAAACGTTTTTATACGTCTCAATGTCAAAAAGCTGAGTTCAACGGATGCAATTGTTGCCGGAATAGCCATAACAAGTTCGCACAGTTAAAACACTTCTGAGAATTGCTTCTCCAGTTTATTTTCCCGAACACAACACAACAATTCTTGAGCACTTAGTTTCTTATTGTCATCAGTCATACTGTACAGAACACTCAATTCTAAGCGCAATGGAACTACATCGAAGAATGTTCCATAACCCTCTATTAATGAATCTAGTGCATCTTGAGGGAAGGCGCTTGGTTATAGTTCTCGAAATTAGTGAGTTCTAAAAACCTCAGTGATTTAAAATTGCAGAACCTCGAGTTCAGTTGCTCTACAATTTTATCAATTATTTCGCAATAAAGTCAGCGATAACTCTGTTTTATATCGCCAGTATTATCAAGACGGAATCTTTTGAATCTTGGTTCTGATGTCTGTAATGCCCAAAGCTTTGTTCCAAACAATTCCTTTTTGCTTTTATTAAATTCTGAAACTTGTTTATTTGTTTTACACAGTATCCAGTAAGATATCCTTGGAAAAGACGCACCATGGTCGAAAACTGGCCTGGGACCTAAGAACGCCGAAGCGCTCTGGCATTGAATCCAAGAAACCTTGGAGGAGGTCGCTCGCAGTCAAAACTTTGCCGCGAGACTTGTGGATTCTTTTTCACGTAGGATGAGAATGGTAGTAGAATCTGAGGGTCTTTGGATTTCTTATTAATGTATTCCTTGTATTTTCTAGAATAAGATATATATATGAAGAAACAATTAATGTAAAAAATATAGAATAATGTATATAATATAATTTAGAGAATTAAAACCAAATATTCATAAAAAGATAAAGGGCTCTTTTCAGAGAAAGAGAGAAAGAAAGGGAGAGAGAAAGAGAGTGAAAGAGAGAGAAAGAGAGATCATAAAAAGAGGAATACAATGATGTAACAAATGTTAATATTTTGATAGTACTTTGTGCATAAAAGTATACTGAGATTTTTAAATTAAACGTGCAATTTTTTCTGCAGCTGCCATCGCAACTGTCACTTTTGGCGAACGTGACCGTCGCCACCTCTCCCAGTAAAAGTGATCGCGTTGCGAAGGCAACCTTCCCCAAAGGAAGCAGTTGAAATAGTTGCTACAGGAAATCTTATAGTTTTAATTTAAAATTACATGAAGGAAAATATAATTTTATACTGAAAATACTATCAAAACATGTGTTACATCATTGCATTCGTCTATTTATGATCTATTGCTAGTGAGATACATTGTCCCGTTTAAAAAAATAAAGATGATTAAATTTCTCGGAAACTAAAAATATTTCGAACAATAGCCCTACGGCACATTACTTGCTCCATGATTTCACATTGTTGAGCGAAAACTACATTTCGGTATCGTAAACCGTTTAGAAGTTATGGGGGTGGACCGTAGTTTGTGAGACTCCTTGTATACACACAACTGTTGAACAGATAATTAAAAAGAATAATGCATAATGGAGATATTGGTTTCAATAGAGATCAGTTTGAGTTATGCGTCGTAAAATGATTTGTAACAAAACGCGTTTTGTGTTCCCTCCGGAGGGCTTCATAATAATCAGAACGAGGTCTTTCCAAAATCATTTCGGTGCTAACTACGCAATTTCCAATCCAGAAAATTTATCATTCTATAGAAATCTAACGCCTTAGCATTGACCAAGCTGATACTGGAAATGATTAGTATTGTGAAAGTCAGCAGTTAGGGGCTGCTGATTAGACGAAAAATGTCACATATCCAAAGGGAAATATTATATATATATATATATATATATATATATATATATATATATATATATATATATAATATTAATAATCCTATGAAATCCAAAGAAAATAATTAACACTCTTGTAAAAATATTTAATGAAAACAAGTTTGTTTTCACGAAATAATACGTTTTCACCAGAAATACACAACAAAATATTTAAATTAAATTTCAAAATAAGACTTTTTCGAATTATTAGCTCCACTTTCTTCATAATGACTAAATATTCTTGAGTTATCTTATTCTATTGTTTTCACTTTCACTAGTCAAGGGCATTAATCCCAAACATTTAGCAGCAGAATGTTTTAAACAAATGATATGACATTTTCTTGTTTTTCTCCAAACAGCCTGAAATGGAAAAGTCCTATTTTCAAACTAAACCCCTCAATTAAATGTTATCGGCCACCATATAATTTTTACATACGTTGATTGTTCCACGTGAGTTGGGGACTTTTTTGTTTAGTTTTCAAATAAAAAAATATTTTTGTAATGTTTTGGTGTTATTGGTCCTGCTCATGCCGACTGAAATCTTTTATAAATCTCAAAAAAGGCATGGGCGGACCAAACACCGCTGCGCTAGCTAAATCGTTATAAAAATGCTTAAGTGGTACAGGGTTAACATATATTATTGTTATCTCCACACCATATAATATATATTTTTAATTTCTAATATCATAATATCCATATGATCAATTTTTTAATTTCTTCAGAATTGAAATATTAGACTGAAAATCAAACAAGCTGCTTCACGAGTTCTAGAACAACACTTCGACACAGCCATTCTTTCGGACTCCTACCACTCCTCTTATAACAACCCATTTTATATAAACGAAACTTGAAAGAAACATTACGTTTACCAAAACTAATGTCAATTCTGTTTCACTGGTAGGAATCACGAAAGTCTTTTTCCTCTGCACTACTACTATTTATCCCTCAATGGACGTTACATTATTTTATACGTTCTTCAATAAATTAAAATAAATCTTCATAGTTCGATCTATAGAACGTAGTTTCGAAAATAAACGTTAGATAGCGCTGTCGGCAAGCAGAAATGTCCAGCGCCATCAACCTCTGAGGCCAAGGCATTTTCGACGCGAAACTTCATGTTTCCAAGAGTGCACTCTATGACATGACATAATAGCCATTTTGCTCTATTCTTTTGTTGTTGTTTTTCAAAAATTACAAAAATACATTTCTTTTGACTAGCCTCTCACGTTGTTAATATTTTCATATGCGGCAATATTTTACATTACTGCATTTGCCAGTACATGGTCTTTAAATGATGTCTTATGAAGTTTCTTGAAAACTCAAAACTTTTCTGTGAAAACGGGCTCAAATCTCCGCATCTTCAGAAACCTTCAAATGTCTTTTCTCAAAAATGGCTCCAAATTTTCGTAAAGACAGTGTTAATTGCGCTCTTTAAGATGACATAAAGTTAATTTTGCTGTATTCTTCTGTTTTGTTTAAACAAACAAATGTAATTTCGTTTAAAATCACTCACGCCGTTAATACGCACATTTCCAGCGGTTTGTATACTTTATTACACTTGTGAGTATAAGAGCATCGAATGACTTCAAATGACGCTTATCGAAAACTCAAACAACTTCAGTGAAAAAGAGCTTCAAATTTTATATTTACAGTTTTTTAAAACGGCTCGAACGGATAGTGATAATTGGACTTTTTAATATGGCGTAAAGTTCATTTTCGTGTATTCTTTTGATTTCTCAAAAATTACACAAATGTAATTTCTTTGAAAGATCTCTCATGCCGTTAATATGCACATTTCGAGAAATTTGTAAACCTTCTTGTATTTGTGAATTCAAGTGCTTCAAATAACTTCAAATGAAGTTATCTGAAAACTCAAAAATGTTCTGTGAAAAAGTACTTCAAATTTCGAATTTACTGCAGCGCTTAAGCGCAATTTTCTTAAAAACAGTTTGAAATTTTTCAAATAAAATTGCCATTTAGGACGAGGTTTTCCTGTTCTTTTATGCTCTTAAAATAATATTTCCGTTCTATTATTAGGAAACAGACAAATTAAGATTTTTTTAAAAAATGTACTTTGGGCGGCAATAGATGGCTGCAGGCAAGAGTATATGGCACGTTCGAATAGCTAGCCGAGGTCAAAGGAATAAGATGAAACTAGCATGCTAATGTGCTCTCGTGGCTTAGGGTTTGCCTTTCACCATTGTGGTTCCGGGTTCGATTCCTGTAAAATCTCCCCTAGAACCTCATGTACAATTTGTTACGACAAATGAGTTTGTCTGCTTCACAGGGGCTAGTCCAACCTCTGTAAAGCGTCCTAAACCTTACCCCAATCCTTATTCCTTGCCAATTCTGGCCGCAGGGTAAATGACGCAGAGCGCGTGCGAGATGCGAGCGCGAAGACGCTACCTGTCCGCGAGTCCCTGACTTGACTGTGACTGACGTGACTACCCAGCTAGAGGGCGCTTAATTACGGAGGATTACTCCAGTGCGCTCAACGCTTCTTGGAGCTAGGATACGCGTTGCATCTATATACACGCAACAACAACAACAACAATAATAATAATAATAATAATAATAATAATAATAATAATAATAATAATAATAATGATAATAATAATACGGCCATTCTCTGTAGCACAACTAGTACTATTTTGTTTTCATTTAATGTTTATTAGAAAAGATAACTTTTGAAGAATAAAATTATAAGATATGATAAGATAGATAAGATTGTAATTGTTTGCAATTGTAACTTGAACATTGAACGAATTAAGATTTTAGGTCAAAATAATATTTTTTATACTTTATTCAGAATACTATGAAATAATAATGTTGTGTCTTTAGTTGCCACGTGTATGAAAATATTCTGAAATTAAGCAGATGTTCAATAAACAACAGTTTTCGAATTGTATACCCCAACAGCGACTTCCTTTCGGTATAAATACACGCGTAACTACAAAAACGAATACGAGCTTCCGAAGGAACATTAATTAATGTAGTTTTTACATTTTCGCTAAAGAGTAGAAAGAAAATTGTCATGCTGAGCGAACAAATCGGAAATTTTCGGCAAAAAAACTCCTGGTACGAAAAAGTGGAAAATTCAGTTGCTAAATTTAGAAAAAAATCTCTAACACAGAGTGTAACCAAAATCTATGTTTTGTGGGTTCCTGATACCAAAAAATCCAATGACTGCAAAACTGTCTGTCTGCAAGTCTGTCCCTCCGTCTATGAACAACGCTAGCGGCTAAACCGTACATCCGATTTCCCCCAAAACTGACATTCTCCCTTAGATCTCTGTTGTCTCGGTTCCTTCAATTTCAAACCAGTATTTCAATTTTTTTCAATTTTGATTACATGAGGCCCCTGGGACATTTTAAAAATGTTCAAAAAATCGCTCCATCGATTTTGATTACATTTTCTTGTTGAATAAAGTGAAGAAGGTTTAAGAGAATGGTTCAGGTTTCATGTTCGTTGAAAATCCTAATTTTTCGAAAATTGCAAATATTCATTTTTTTTCGGAGTATTGATAGAACTAAATTATTGAAGATAGGGATTTTCCCATAATAAAATCTGTTTCTTAAGGATCGATTTTGAAATAAGATCATGTACAATTTTTCGAAAAATTGAGTACTTTACATGTAATTTTGCGTGAAAATACGGGCAAGAAAGTACGTGCAGTTTTAGCACCACTAGTTGAAAAGTACAAGAAACAATATTTTGAAGAGCAACACGATTAATTAAAAGGCATTTTAATTAATACTATTTCCACATCTCGTTTAACCTGAACTTAGTAAGATGCATCATCCTCACTTGATTGAAATGATAGTTCTGAAGATTCTGACAGTTTAGAGAGGCAATTCAGCATCATACAGCTACCTGAATCATGCAATATGGAAGTAGGTAATATTTAATATTATTTGTATTGAGTTTTCGAAAAACTTCAAATGACGTAATTTTAGGCACTTCCAGACACAAATGCAATAGTGTTTACAAATCACTGGAAATGTGCATATTACTGGAATGAGAGATCTTCCAAAAATTACATTTGTGGAATTTTTGAAAAAACAAATGAATGCAGCAAAATTAATTCTGTGTCATCTTAAACAGTGCACGTAGCACTAACTTGGAGAAGTTTAAAGAAAACATTTGGAGCCGTTTTTGAGAAAACGGCGTTTGAACGTTTATGAAAATGTGGACTTTTGAGCTAATTTTCACGGCGTTTTCGGAAAACTTTATCAGACATTACTTGGAAGCACATGTACTTGTACTCATAAAGACATTAATGTAAAGAAGTTGCCGCAAATGTAAATATTAAAGATGTAAGAGACAAGTCAAAAAAATAAATTTTTGTAATTTTTGAAAAAACAAAAGAATAGAGCAATATGGCGTTTAAGTCTTCGCATAGAGTACATTTATAACTATTCCTACAGTTTCAAGAAATAATTTGGAGCCGTTTTTGAGAAAATCTTGTTTTTGTAATTTTTTTAAACTGCAAATATTACGTGCAATATTGCGCGAAAACTAATACAAGTTAGAAAACATTTACATAACCTTAATGACAAACTCACAATAGAGAACGAATTTTATTTAAGGAAAAATCTCTATCTTCAATTTTGTAGTTGTAGGAAGACGCACGAAAAATTTTGAAATTTTCGAAAATTCAGAGTTACATACGAAAATTGGACCTAAGCCACCTTTATAAGTGTATTTTACTCTTTTCTTACAAGAAATTTGAAGAAAAACTTGGAGCCGTTTTAGAGAAAATTTTTAAAATGGCCGGGAGCATTCATGTGAAGAAGCCCCAAATTTGAGCAAATGGGAAAAAATGTACTTCGGGCGGCCTTGGAAGCTAAGAAGAGGATGAGGCAAAACTGAAAAGCTAGCCCAGACCAACAAAATTAGAAAACTTGTACGATAAAGTCTGTGTCGTTCTGTAGCACCATTAGTTTAAATGTGGTAACAGATGTACTTGTCTCATTTCGATCGTCTCGTTCAAGGTTGTTTGCACTTTCATTTTATTTCTTATTTCATCATTTCTTATTTTATCTAACAGAGAAAGTTCACATCTTCGCCAGAACATCATTTCTGTTGATTGAAATTTGTCTTTTAATTTTTTTGATAGTGTCCAGACTTCTGCCCCATAGAGTGTGGTACTCTCTATGAAGGAGCTATATATACGTTTCTTTGTTTTCATTGAAATAATTGAGTTCCATAGCACTGGGTTCAACTGTCTTGTGGCTATTTTTCCTCTTATATTTTTATTTTTCACATCCTGTTCGTCTCTACCATCTGCTGTTAGTGTGACTCCCAAATACTTATATTGTGTTTTACCTTTAATTATTCCTATACTAGTCTCTAAATCATGGGGCATACCTCCCACCACCATATACTCAGTTTTTTATAAATTTATTTCCATCCCCCATTTTCCATACTCTTCTACTAATTTTCTGAACATATAAGTTACATCGTCTTCATCTTCAGCCATTATCACCTGGTCATCTGCAAATAATAGACTAAACAATGTTTCATCACCTATTTTCACACCCATGCTTCTGCACTTTCTTTTCCATTCTTTTAGGTCTTTATCAATGTATATCTTAAACAGGGTTGGAGATATACAGCAGCCTTGCCGTAATCCTTTATTTACTGGGAAGTTGTCTGATAGACATTTTCCCACTTTTACTTGACTTTTGTTATCTTTATAAAGTTGTTTGACTGCATTTATGTATGGACATATGAGAAGGTTGAAATCGAATATACTTCCTCAAAAAGTTTGGAAGTGGATACCAAATCGAAGAAGATACAGGGGAAGACCGAGAAGAACATGGAACATGGCAATAACTGAAGCCATGGAAAAAAGAGAAATGGAAGAAAACGATGTATGGGATAAAGAGGCATGGAAATTGGGATGCGGAAAACGGCCAAGGCTGTAAAAAACCGCTAAATAGATAGATAGATAGATAGATAGATAGATAGATAGATAGATAGATAGATAGATAGATAGATAGATAGATAGATAGATAGATAGATAGATAGATAGATAGATAGATAGATAGATAGAACAGATGTAGTTTTATGTCAGAGAGAGTTTCCGGGGTGGGAAACCATGGTTCAGTTGTCGTTAAAGACCCAAACGTTTCGTCCGTAACTACAGTGGACATCCTCAGTGGTGACAGCGTCTCGGGCGCAGGGTCGCCAGCCCTCGCACTCGCACGCAAGATGTGGTTCTTAGATGTGCTATTTTGAGATTCTTCATATCGGGTATTGTCTTCGTTGGTTGTTTTAATGGTTCTGCGCACCTATTCTATCGTACACGGATGGGGACCAAGAGTTCAGGTGAGTGTCGGAAAGACGGGTTATTTTATTTCAGAATTAACCGTGAAAATCGGACCTATGCTGCTTTTATAAGTGTATGTTACTCCTTTATTAAAAAAAAAAATTAAAGAAAAATTTTAGCCGTTTTTGAGAACATGTCCGGAGGGCTTCATGTAAAGTATCTCCAAATTTTAAAGAATGCTTTTCAAAATCTCAAAGCTTCGACTCAAACCAGATGGACAGGGGTTTCTTCAATTTGGAAAAAAATCCTGCGCATGGTTTAGGCGCTACATACAGACGGACAGACGGCCGGACAGACCGACGCTTTGAAAAAATTCACTTTTTTGGTATCAGGGGACCCCCAAAACGTATATTTTGCTGAAATTTCGAAATCGATTTTCCGGAGCATAACATAAATTTCCCTTTACTTCGTAATTACTATTACTAATATACGTAGGTTATGTATACGGGAAAGTAAAAATTATTTTTTGTAATTTTAGAAAAAACAAAAGAATAGATCAATATGTCTTCTCATAGAGTATATTTATCACTATCCCTACCAAAAGCTTAAAGAAATAATGTGGAGCCATTTTTGAGAAAATCTTGTTTATGTTATTTTTTTTTAATTGCGCATATAGCGCGAAAACTACTAAAATTTTCAAACAAAATGTACATGACCTTAATGAAAGAAATAATTATGGAGAACAAATTTTATATGATGGAAAAATCTCTATCTTCAATTTTAAAGTTGTAGGAAATCGTCGAAAAAATTCAATCTATTGAAATTATCAAAAATTCACTTAACAGTGAAAATCGGACCTACGCCAACTTTTTCAGTGTATTTTACTTTATTCTTGCAATAAATTTAACGATAAAATTTGGACCCATTTTTGAGAATTACTTCCCTATTCTGGGGTATAAATGCCTGACTGTAAGTGGCGTGTGGGCGATAAATTACAATAGGTTTTTATTTAAAACAATTTGATCGAGTGTGTCAGTTTTCCGATTGTGTAAAATGACGCAGGCTTAACTCAGCTAAGACTAAAAAATAAATATTCGGTCGGTTTCGATGAATTTGCGGGTTGTTTGGTAGAGGTTTGCGCGCCCGCCATTGACTCACATATTTCATGTATCCTTATGCACAGGAATTTTTCCAGATATCATTAAAACAGCTAAGATTAAGCCGGTTTTCAAAAAAGGCAACAAAAATTACATTCAAAGTTATCCGCCAATTTCTCTTCTGTCGTTTTTTTCAAAAATATTAGAGACTTTTTTACGTACGAATTTACGTAAGAAACATTTCTTAGTAAACACGACGCGTTTTCAGATTGCCAACATGTGTTTTGAAAATCAAAATTTACGGAAACAGCCATATTTTCTTTTCTTAAAGATGTGGCTTCATCCATGGATCAAAATGAAGCACCTATTCGAATATTTTTAGATCTTTCAAAAGCTTTTGACGTCGTTGATCATAACATTTTACTCTCAAAATTACCTTCGTGTGGAATTCGTGTGTTCTAGATTGGTTATGTTCGTACATTAACAACGATCTCAGATAGTAGAAAATCATTACTGGAATAATAGAACATTATGTACACACCTTTCTGATTCTTTGCATGTAAAGTCCCCGCAGGGATCGATTTTAGGCCCTATTCTCTTCCTACTAGACGTAAACGATATGCCCTCGACGATTAGAAACGGAAGAACAGTTCTCTTTGCGGATGATACGAATATTCTTTGCAATAAAGAAACCGTAAATAGTACAATATCAGATATTTCAAATTGGTTCCGTAACAACAAATTAATAGTAAATGAAAAGAAAACGGTTTCAATGCAGTTTTCCATTTCAAATAAACAGCTCTGCACTTCACTGAAAATGAACGGTGTGCCGAAATGACTGATGTTAAGGTAACAAAATTTTTACGTCTTTCAATTCAATCAAACCTTAAATGGAACGTCGATTTAAATGGATTGAACACTAAATTAAGTTCTTCGTGCTACACCCAGCTCACACACTGCTCGTTGTGTATATTTCACGAATGTTCATTCCCGCCTGAGGTATGGCATTATATTCTGGGAAATACATTTTATAGTTCCCAGACTTTTAGATTACAAAAAAGAATTGTACGAATTATAAGCAAACGAATTATAACCATCCACCCACGTGATTCTTGTACGCCTCGCTTTATTAATGTAGGTATTTTACCATTACCTTGTCCCTTCATATATGAATTAGTGGTTTTTGTCAAAAATGACTTACTTAAGGGCAGGAGTATATTTTCTGCAAACGCCGTTGTCTATAACTACAACCCTCAACGTAGTAATCTTATTCATCAGGTGATGGTATTACAGCTCACTACAAAAAATGCATATATAATACATGTATATTATTATACCTTGCCAAATGACAGGAAATGATTAAATTTGGTACAAAAGTTTAAGTTCCAAGTAAAATCATTTCTGCTGCACAAGTGTTTCTATACAATTAGAGACTATACCAAGCATCTAAACAGAAAGTAATATTAATGTTAACAATGACATTTAATGTATTATATACCGTTTGGATTGTATAGTTGTAAAGAATCTGTAACAAGTAATGTACTTCAGCTTCTGTGTCAATGACCCCCATCACGATCTGGTTTTCGTCCAGTTTCCCTGATCCTTGAGCAAATACTGAGGTGGCCCCTTATTTTGCTTCTGGACATACACGTAACTTCAAATTAACTCTTCCCCATAGCACGTCACACACAGTTTTTTAACTGTTTTTAACGTAAATAAATAAAGTTCATCCTGCGATACGATTTCATTCGTTTTAATGATTATCCTCTGATATAGCTTTAGGAGGCATAGCAATAATTATATCCAGAAAATAAAACACAATTAAATTACAATCCCTAATTCACCTAAATTAGAAACCATATCTGTAATAAACTCTGATTACTTTAATACATATTTCGCATATAGAGCTCCTAAATATAAATTCCTGTTAATTTCATATATTCACGTATTTCACAAATTTCTAAAAATTCTCTAAGTAATATTAATACAAAAATACTCTTTTTTGGCAATTTAAACTGCAAAAATCACATTTGGGGATGCAATACTACATCACCTCAAGGAATCAAACTACATTCTTTTATTCAATTAAATAATCTCAAAATAATATCACCAAATGAGCCCACCTACTATTCATACATGGACAACATTATTCCTGATATTTCAGATATTTGCATTATGACAAAAAATATAAATATACCAGTCTTACAAATTGTACCCCTAGGCTTAGACTCAGATCATTGTACTGTAATTATTACCCTTCATATTATTACAAATAACAACAATTCTCCTGAATCTCACTCCCCAAATAAAATTAACTGGATTAAATTTCAATATGTATTGAAGAAAATATTATATATCCCACTCACATCAATAATACTATAATAGTAGATGATAAATTATCAGAATTTACAACAACTATCAAAAATGCATTACAACAATCTGCCTTTACCAATCACATGTATTCTTATCCACACACACCAATACCATATAAAATTTTGAATTTAATGAAATTAAAAAGAAATCTTAGACAAATTTGATAGAACACTAGAAGACGTGATATTAAAACAAAAATTAATAAATTAGCAAAAATTATTAAATCTAAACTAGAATATAGGCGCATCATGAATTATCAACATTTTATTAATGAAATTCACCCAAACAGTAGAAATGTATGGTCAATAATAAAACAATTGTGTAAAGAAAAAACAAATATTCCCATTTAAAAAAATTGACAGTACAATGCTACAACAGATCAAGAAAAAGCAGAGCTATTTGCAAAAACTTTTCAAAATTCTTTTGCATCAAACCCTCCAACAAATACTGAATTTATTTCAACTATTTCTACAGAAATGAATTCATTTCTTTCCATGTTCCTCAAAGAACAAAATTTATTTGTCCGTCAGAAATTAAATCAGCAATTAAACAATTAAAAACTTGTAAATCTTCTGAATTAGATAACATTACCAACAAGGCAATTAAAATGTTTGGTAATAAAACTATTGTGGCCTTCACATCCATTTATAACTCTGCACTCAGACTTGGATATTTTCCAAATGAATGGAAAGTAGCAATAATTTTGGCTTTTAACAAACCACAAAGATCCCTGTTTCCCCTCAAACTATAGACCTACTAGTCTACTTTCTTCCCTTTCAAAGATTTTTGAATTTAATACTGAGTAGATTAAACAAATTCCTTTCTGCAAACAACATTAACACAAACACCCAATTCAGTTTCAAACCTAACCATGCCTCATCATATCAATTACTTCGAATCACTGAATACATTGCAAACGCCTTTCATCACAAACAGCACACTTAATAAATTTTTTTTGATATCGAAAAAGCTTTTGACAAAGTATGGCATCTGGGCCTACTATAAAAATTGCGTAAAATGTGTTTCCCCATTTATCTTCACAACATTATACAAAGTTTTTTAAATAACAGGTACTCGATGGTTAAAATTAATACAACATTCTCCCAAAAATTTCCTACTAATGAAGGAGTGCCTCAGGGATCCTACCTTTCTCCTGTACTTTTCAATATCTATCTTTCAGACATTCCAACATTATCATCTTCAAAAATTGCACTATACGTTGATGACACCTCTCTTCACTTCACATACAGATTTCTTAAGTGCATATGATAATTTACAAGATGATCTCGACAAATATGTTCAATGGGCAGAAAAATGGAGAATAAAACTAAATTTAAACAAATGTCAGGCCAAAATTTATACACTTCATAAACCTTATTTTCTTCCACCTTTAAAAATATTTAATACACCAATTCCTTAGCTACCAAAAAACCTATCTATAAAATATTTAGGCATAGAATTAGACACCACTTTGACATGGAATAAACACATCAAAAATTCTATTACTAAAACTAATATCAACATTTTAAAAAATAAATCAGTTCTCTCTTCCAAATCTCCATTGCATTATTCATTTTCACTACTTTTATACAAATCAATCATCTGACCCACATTTATACATGGTTCTCCCATTTGGTCTAACTGATGCCGCTAAAACACATTAATAAATTACAAATTGTATAAAATAAATTTATCTGGAAAGCACTACAAGCCCCATGGTTCGTACCAAATAATCAATTACATCACAAACCAAATTTAGAAAATATAACAAATTTGATAAAATTACAGAGCCAAACATTTTTCAAATTATTTCATTACTTCCCACATAAAACTACTTTTAATCTTGGCCAATCGTACACATTCCCATGCAGAATTAAGTCCTGATTCCCCAAACCTAAATAGATTTCTTCCTTTCCCTTACACTCACCCTCTAGAACACACAACTAACACACTACTGCCTGTCTTTTCCTCACTTTCACAATATGTAATACAAAAACCTACTGTCAAAAATCATAACTAATAATATTTATTCTGCCCTAACAATTAGGGATAATTAACGTGCAAGTGATCAACTCTTACAAGCCAATTAATTTTAATTTTTAAAATTCCTGAAAGACTTGTACAGTCAAACATGCAGAAAATGAATTTAAAAGAACTTCCCTTCCCAAAACTACTCAGACTGGGTTCGATTCCCAGTTTGGGTTGATGTTTTTTACCCATTCTGCATTACCACAAAATCCTCTAATAAAACAACATTCTACATTTGTCTTGCCAATATCATGCATAAAGTAGCAAAAATTTACATTCAGGAACAAGGAGAATATTTGAGTTCTGAAGAAATTACCTAATTGACGATTATGTAATTTTGATTTGGTTAAACGATTTCTATAAAAAAGTAATGTAAATTATGACTGCTTCTACTATTGTTATACGACCGTCTTAGTGATGTATTTCTGCTTGCTATAATTTTGTAGTTCAGAAGAGAATTGAATAAAGTCCTCTCTTTTGTTGAGAGATATCGATTTTCTCTTTGTAAGTCTCAGCCTCGGACTTTCTACATTCCTTGGCATGTTCGATTACAGATGAAAATGAGATAAGGATGCAGCGTTGCCGCTTGGTAAGAAAAGAAAAATCAATAAAATATTGTCACTCATAATTAAACATATAGAACTTCATTCGCCCTATTCAATTTTTCGTCATAGCTCACCCACCCATACGAGAGCGAGGTATCGCATTAGTGGAAGAGACACATTTGCCTGAAAGGCGGCGTTTTTGGCTTCCTTATTAGTCATGTACCTCTCCCTATATTTTTTAGAACAAAATAAAAATATATAATTTGGAAAATAAAAAATAAAAATAAGACAAATACCTTTTTTCAGAGCTGCCAAGATTTAAAATCAAAATAATTTAATTACATTACGGACACGGCGGAGACGGCGGAGACGGCGGAGACGGCGGAGACGGCGGCGACGGCGGCGACGGCGGCGACGGCGGCGACGCCGGCGGCGACGCCGGCGGCGACGGCGGTGACGGCGGAAACGGCGGTGGCGACGGGATATATTCAGGTGAGGAATGGCTTTCTAAGATTGTTGCAGGTAAACTGTCGAAGTATAGTTAATAAAACCATTGAGTTTTGGAACCTAGTTGATTCGTGCGATGCCGATATAGTGATAGGGACAGAATCGTGGTTATCAGATGACGTAGCTAATTCTGAAATCTTACGCTCCGGCTATAAATTACATCGAAGAGATAGAAAAACAAGAGGCGGTGAAGTTTTTCTCTGCGTTAAGACAGCGTTATATGTTAGAAATACTTGGTTTAGTAACAACCTGGAAATTTTAGGAATGGAAATTGACGTACTAGGAAATCCCGTGGAAATTATTGCTTGTTATAGGCCGCCAAACGATGGTTATGAAATTTTAGATGAAATCGGTGATAGGCTGGAAAACAGAAACGGTCGGTCTATTCTTCTCGCTGGCGACTTACTCCGGCGACGACGGAGAAAGGGACCGAAGCAGGTACCTGCTGCGGTCCCTTTGTCCGTCGTCGCCGGAGGGTCTTCTGCGGCGGGTTCGAGCGCTTCTGCGGCGGCGTGGGCAGCGGGCCTTAAACCTTCCCGACGCTAATTGGAAAGGAGAGGTGTGCGACAGGAAACTTCAAACGCGCGTCAATCGTCTGGTATGGGAGCAGGGATTAACGCAGGTAGTCGACAAACCCACGCGGCAGGGAGCAATTTTAGACATTTTCCTTGTTTATCCAGCAGAAATGTTCCTTTCCTGCGACGTCTTTCAGGGACTTAGCGACCACAAAGCAGTGATGGTAGAAGTGCAGGTAAATGTAATTAAGCGACCTAAGGCAAAAGGAACGATAGTCAGGCAATATAGAAAAGCGAACATTGAAGGACTACGTAGTTTCTTAAGAGAAAAATACAATCATTTTCTAAGAACAGAAGGGGGAATAGAGGAGCAATGGGGAGCTTTTAAAACAATCGTAGAAACCGCTTTAGATACGTATGTTCCTTGCAAAATACTGAAAAGTAATTCTGATCCTGAATATTTTAACGGGGCAATACGACGTTTAAAGAGAAAAGTTAGGCTAGCATTTAATAGGAGACATCGCAGCATTGCTGACATGATAACGTTCAAAAAATACTACAAGGAATTAGAAAAAGAAAAGAAAATTGCTCATGAATTATTTTTAAGAAACATGTTGGAGACGGGACGAAATAATTGGTCAAGCTTTTACAAATATGTCCGCAGACGCCGGGGGAATAAGGAAGAAATTCAGGAAATTCGAGTCGCAGATAACGAGCCACTGCACGACGACCAAGCAAAAGCAAATGCGTTCAACGAGTATTTCGTATCGGTATTCAAACCAGAACGGGCTCAGGAGCAAGTTCATTATTTTCCATCAGAAAACCAATTCAAACTCCACGCATGGGAACTCCGCAATCGTATAAAATCACTGGAAAACGGTAAATCACGCGGGCCAGACGGTATCTCGACAGATTTTATTAAACTCGGTGGTGAGGCGATATTGCCCTATTTGTTAAGATTATTCAATATTTCCATTAATAATGCAAGTTTACCAGACGATTGGAAAGCAGCTATAGTGGTTCCAATTTTCAAAAATGGTGATAAATCAAAAGTATGTAATTATAGACCTGTATCCCTCACTTCAGTAGTATGCAAAATAATGGAGCATTTAATAGCCGGGTACATTCGTCGCGAATGGGAGAAAGTGAACTGGATTTTCCACGGACAGCATGGGTTTAGAAGTGAACATTCGTGCGAAAGTCAAATTGTTTCTCTTTTTCAAGATCTAGCTGACGTAGTTGACGCGGGTGGGAGGGTGGATGCAGTAGTAATCGACTTCGCGAAAGCATTCGACGTGGTACCGCATAATTTACTTATTAGGAAAGTATTAACCTCAGGAGTTGACGCTAGAGTTGTGAGGTGGATAAGCGAATTTCTTAGGGACAGGAAACAAAAAGTTCGAATTGGCAATCAGTTTTCGACTACGGGAAATGTTACTTCAGGGGTTCCACAGGGAAGTGTGTTAGGGCCATTACTCTTCTTAGCGTACGTGAACGATCTCCATGTGAACATACAATCAAAGGTGCGTTTATTTGCAGACGATTGTGTAATATATCGAAAAATCGAAGATAGCACTGACGAACAAATATTACAGAAGGATTTAGAGCATTTACGTGATTGGGCTGAAAAAAAATGACATGGGAATTAATGGATCTAAAAGCAAAACAATAACGTTCGGGCGGGGACGAAATTATGAGGAACCAGACTATCGTTTAGGTGAGGTAATCATCCCAAGAGTCTCATCATGCAAGTATTTAGGCATTCATCTAGATTAAATTAGGGTGGGAGGTGCATATAAATCAGACAGTAAGAAAAGCGTGGAAGTCTTTACATTTTGTAATGCGAATACTAAAGAAAAGTTCTGCAAACGCCAAAGAATTAGCATATCTTACGCTGGTTCGCCCTCTCATGGAATACGGAGTTGCGTGTTGGGATCCATACAGAAAGGCGCACCGGAAAAATCTAGATAGAATACAGAGAAAAGCGAATAAGTTTACCTATAGACGTAACGTAACAAAAAAGTCATGGGAACCTCTAGAAACGAGAAGAACAAAGGCGAGGCTTTGCGCTCTTTATAAATCGTACGTAGGTCAACCAGCTTGGAAGGAAATTCAAATTAGACTAGAAAAACCAAATTATTTCGGCCGAAGCGATCACACCCACAAAATTCGAGCAAGGAAACAAAATTCAGATCTTGGGAAGTTTTCCTTTTGTAACAGAACAATTAGAGATTGGAACAGTTTATCTGCGGCAGTTTTCAAAGCTTTTCCTCTCAGTGTCCGAAGTTTTAGAAATAAGTTAGAACAAGATAACAGTAACTGATATTAAACGAGTAAGTGTTGTGTAGTGCGGTGTAGTGCTGTGAAGTGATGGTCAGTGTAATTCAAAGCAAAAAAGTGTAGTGTAGTGAAGTGAAGTGCGGTGAACGCGATCACTGCTCTTTTCAATGCTGCTTTTCGTCTTGTACTGTATTGTATGGTATTATTATTATTATTATTATTATGATTATTATTATATTATTATTATTATTATTATTATTATTATTATTAATGTAAGTGTTGTAATTTTTGCAATTATTGTCACTTAACTGCCACCGGGACATACCCATTTGCAGTTCTAATAAATCTATCTATAAAGGAGAGAGTACTGTTATACAGTTAATTTGACAAAAAAAAACAACAACAACACCACACCACGGATAATCAGAGTGGTTTTTCATTGGATTCGATCCTGCTGTCTGAGTTTCCGGAAGAAAGCATTCTACTACTGAGCCAAATGAATACTGTAATATCATAATCGTTCGGATTAATTATTGTGCCAAGTTTCGGTCAATGAAATTGTCCCAATATATTTAGACAGTTAATGCTGATATGTGGCGTGTTTTCAATCTAACGGAATTAAACAGAGGGAAATTTAGAGGTTTGTTTTAGTTCAACATTTGGAATACACTGTTGTCCTATAAACGAGATTGAACCTATCCAGATTGAGAACAGGGTGACAGGTGACCTTAGAATTAATTCATAGAATTCATAGAATATTCGAGTTGCTTGAATTCTTTCTTGTTAAGTTATTCCCTTCCCGAGATATCTTCTCTTATGTTGTATTCCCGTTGATGGAGCACATCTTTTTATTTTACGAGCGCAAAAGTCAGTTTTCGCACTCAACGACATAAACATTATTTTATTCGTGTGGCCTTAAAAATAATAGCGCAATATGTGAGTTACTTTTCCTCGCGATTTACCCATGCATCGTTCACACGGGCGGTGATTTTATTGCTTTCTGAAAATATTTGCCTGCAAAATATGTGGATTGATTTTAGTCAGTGAGAGGTCAGATATTTCTAAGGGACATATTTACTCATCATACAGTGCTTCCAACGCTTCAGCACATTTCGTGAGTGGAGTGTGATTTCGTTGAGTACTGAAGGGCCGTCTTAACACTCCCGCGCGACTACTTCGTGAAACGAACCCTACAGCTCAAGTAAAATGTACTTTTGTATCTACATATATTTCACCGACATTTCTACTTGTATTTTTTCAAATGTTTTCATATTATTATTATTATTATTATTATTATTATTATTATTATTATTATTATTATTATTATTATTATTATTATTATTATTATTATTATTATTATTATTATTATTATTATTATTATTATTATTTTTTGTTAGTTTGAAGGCTTGGCATCTAAGGCCTTTAGCCTTTTTACTGATTGATGTTATGATTAATCATATATTAAATCTAAATTTTGAAGAAAAGATTGGCTTCTTTCAAGAACTGTATTGTTTTGTCAGTTGCTGTCTTGTCGGTGCCGAGATCTATCTTCATGTTGCCTCTCATGCCGCATCTGTGTCTAAGTCTTGAGAGATCTACGCAGTCTGTCAGAATATGTTTCACTGTCAGTAGTCTTCCGCAGCTGCAGATGGGTTGTTCTTCATTTCTTAACATGTATGAAGAAGTCATTCTTGCATGGCCTATTCTTAGTCGGGTTATGCACACTTGTTCTCGTCGAGGGTAGCTGACATTTGGTGACCATTTACTGATATTTTGTTTAATGGGGTGTAGTTTCGTGTGAAGACTGTTCCACGTGGTCTGCCATTCTGTGAGGATGTACTTCGAGACAGCATTTCTTGCATCCTGAGGTCGTATTTCAATATCCATTTCTGATTGGATGTTCCCGGCATTTCGTGCTGCAGAATCGGCTTCTTCATTGCCTAGGATACCCACGTGTCCAGGGCACCAGATAAACGTAACTGATGCTCCTCGCTGCTCTAATTTATGGCATGCTATGAGAATCATTTGTAGCAGTGGATCTACAGTTTGGCGCCTGTCTATTGCAGTGAGAAGACTTAGAGAGTCTGTGCAGATGACGAACCTTCCTGAATCGAGAGATTCACAGTGTCGCAAAGACTGCAATACTGCATATAATTCGGCAGTGTACACACTTGCTTCATGTGGAAGCGCCCAAGCCCTCGACAAGTTCTCAGTTACAAATGCGCTTCCAACCTGATGTTTTGTTTTTGAACCATCTGTGTAGATTATGATGTGATTTGCCATGTATTCTTAGAGAACTGATTGAAATCTAACTTTTAAATCTATGGGAAGGCATTCTGTTTTCTTTACACTGGTAGTATCGAGTCTTACTTCTGGCATTTTCAACGTCCAAACTGGAATTTCATATGGTTCGTATTTCAAAACTGGTGGTAGGACGATGTTGTAGCATTTGGCTATCTCGATTGCGCGGATGTTGGCTGGACGAGTAGCTGAAGGTCTTCGATCGTAAATATTTACTAGCTTAGGTCGAGTCATCAATGAGTGGTTTAAATGTTTCGGTAGAGACAGCAATTTTGATCTATAGTTGAGTAGCATTGTTTGTCGTCTGTGATGTAGCGACATGGTGCTGGTTTCACAGTAGAGGCTTGAGGAAGGACTAGTGCGGAACGCGTCAGATGCATATCGGAGGCCTGCATTGTGAACGGGGTCTAGTTTCCTTAAACTTGATTTTCTGGCTGAGGAGTACACTGCACATCCATAATCTATTTTGGACATTACCATGGATTTGTACAGGCGGAGTAAGATGTCTCTATCTGCTCCCCAATTTATATGGGAAATGCATCTTATTACATTCAGAGCTGTTTTGCATCTACGCAAGGTGTATTCTATATGCTGTTTCCATGTTAAATGCCTGTCAAAAATCAAACCAAGGAATTTTGCGTTTTCATTGTATGTCAGTTGAACACCATTCAGCGTCAGCTCTGGATCTCTGTAACTTTTTCTTTTCCTACTGAAGTGAACGCATTTGGTTTTGGCTGCTGTAAATGAGAAACCAATGTTTTTCGCGTTCTGTACTAATTTATTATTGGCATTTTGCATTTTGAATTTGATAATTCCCGGTGATTTGGCTGAGTAAAACATAGCAATGTCATCTACATACATGCATTTTCCAATTGACGCTTCCATGCCGTCAAACATCCTGTTAATCGCTATGATAAAGAGCGTGCCACTCAATGGAGAGCCTTGCGGTACACCGTTCTCTAGTACGTAGCTTTCTGAGATAGACTGCCCAACGCGAACTTTGAAAGATCTGGTACTAAGGAAGCTGGATATGATTTTTGGTAGATATCCTCTTATTTGCCAGTTATATAGTTGTCTCAGAATGTTATGTCGCCAGGTCTTATCGAAAGCTTTTTCCAGGTCAAAGAATACGGTAACCATATGTTTTCGTTTGATGAAGGTATTCTGAATTGCATTTTCTAGATATATTAGCTGATCGATTGTAGAGTGATGTTGTCTGTATCCGCACTGGTGTATGTTTAGGAGGTTGTTTCTTTCGAGACACCATGTTAGCCGGGTGTTGACCATTTTTTCCAAGATTTTTCCTAGACAGCATGTCAGCGATACCGGGCGATAGTTTTCAGAATTTAATGGATCCTTGCCTTCCTTTAAAATTGGAATTACTATCGCTTCTTTCCAGACTTTGGGGTAATTACTTTGTGTCCAAATGTTATTGTATATATTTAGCAGAGTGGACAGTATTTTCTTCGGTAATCGACGTAGTATGCTGTAAGGGATATTGTCTGATCCTGCTGCGGTGTCTCCAGCTGCATTTATGGCGTCTTGCAATTCTCTCCATGTGAAAAGAGCGTTATATGGCTTATCTATATTGGTTGTAAAGTCAAGTACTTGTTCTTCTTCTTTCTTTTTGTCGAGAAAGTCTTTAGGATAGCTATTTGTGCCACTGGCTTTGGAGTATTGGGTCGCTAATGCATTGGCTATTTCGTCAGGGTTGCATATTAGTTGTCCTTCGTGTTCAATGCATGTTATTGGACTGAAAACGTTTTTCCCAGCTATTGACCTGATTTTCTGCCATATTTCCGTGACTTTGGTCGTCCGAGTTATGGTGGTTACGTACTTTTCCCAGCTTGATCGTTTTGCTGTTAGTATTTTTCTGCGAGCGAGCGCACGCAGACGCTTGAAAGCAATAAGATTGTCTTGGGTTGGTGCACGTCTATATCTATTGAGGGCTTTTCTTTTCTCCCTTATTGCTTCTTTGGTCTCCGTATTCCACCATGGTACTGGAATCCTAGATGAGCGGCCACTGGTCTGTGGAATGTATTTTACAGCGGAAGATATGACAGTGTTGGTGAAATCGGTAACGTCTTCCTCGGAGTTTCCACTGAGATTTATTGGTGGTATATGTCTGGTGAAGCTGGACCAGTCTGCGCGGTTGGTACACCAACGTTTTGGTAAGTGTACTGTGTTCTTTGGCATGTTTGATGATATCAACAGAGGAAAGTGATCGCTCTGATGAAGATCTGGCAGTGGTTTCCACGTCAGCCGAGTTGCAAGATTTGGACTACATATTGAGAGATCTATGGCTGAGAATGAGCCATTTCTAGCATTAAAATGAGTGCTTGCTCCTGTGTTTAAAAGTACGTATTCGTTGTTAAGTAGCAAGTCATCGATTCTGCGACCGGAGTCATTTGTCCTAGAACATCCCCATGTGGTACTGTGAGCATTGAAGTCGCCTAGAATTAGAAATGGAGTCTGTAGTTGATCGATCAGGTCTTGTAGATCTTCATTTCGCCATGAGGCATCGGGTAAGTATATGCAACATACCGTCATCTTCAATGGCTTGTACAGGGTTACAGCTACTGCTTGTAGAGGTGTGTTGAGATCAAGACGACTAGCAGGATGAGTATTGCTGATCAATATGGCAACGCCACCTCTATCTCGTCTATCAGGTTCTACGTCACTGCGAAAGGTTTTATATCCTCTAAAATTGAAACGGTCTTCTGGTTTAAAATGAGTTTCTTGCAAGCACACACACATTGGTGTGTGATTGGCCAGTAGCAATTTCAGCTCACAGTAATGCGAGATACAGCCGTTGATATTCCATTGAATTATATTTTCCATGGTTGGAATGGGGTTTTTCTGCTGTAGGATGCGTAGATCTTGCTTATTTTCTTGGTTTTCCTTTTGGCCATCCTTTCTTCTGTCTCTTCTTACGCGGGGTTTTGAATAGATCGATGGATTGGTAATCATTATTTTCAGCACTTACCATCGAACTTGTCTCAGAGCCAGTGGTCGTGTCTTGATCATTGGTCATTGACTTCATTTTTTGTTTGAGGAAGTTGTCCTCGGTGTGCTTAGGAGAACGAGGCGATCGACTTCGATAGCCTGTTGTCGATACTTCTTTGCTGGGTATGTCTGCAGGCGCAGCTACTGGATTTCTGTCTGCCTCATTTGGTGGGGGTCTTGAAGATTCTTTTTCATTTACCTTTTCACTTTGAGTGTTTGTGGTTAAGTCTTCTGTGTTGATTTTGTTCTTGTGAATTTCGTTGAAGTACTTTTCTATGCATCGGGTTATTGCAGGCATTAGTTCTTTCACTACTAAAGAGGGTAAATTAGTGTTTTTAGTAACTGCTTCCACGTATGTAATATTTCCTTTATTTTCGGAACACACAAGTTTTTTTGCTTCAGGATAGCTGATCTTCTGTCTGGCTTTAACTTGTTGTATTGCTGCCTCCTGCTTATATACAGGGCAGTCTCTCGACCTCGATGAATGTTTTCCACTGCAATTAATGCATTTGATAGGATCTAGGCATGGATCATCACTATGAAATGGCTTACCACAATGGCATACTTTGATTCTCGCACATCTAGATGCTGGGTGTCCAAATCGTAAACATTGGAAACACTGCATTGGTTGAGGAATGAACATTCGTACGGTTAGACGATGAATGCCTGCTTTAATCTTCTCTGGTAACGTACAACGCTTGAACGTCAGGACATGGGACGCAGAAGGAATTATCTGCCCATCCCGCCTCATTGTTAGCCTACGACAGGCAATGACTCCTTGAGAAGCTAGTTCTTGAACTATTTCCTCTTCACTGCAGTTTAGTAAGTCACTACAAACTACAACACCTTTGCAGGTATTCAGTGTGCCGTGAGCACTTACTTCAACATCTATAGTGCCTATTTTCTTCAATTCTAGTAACTTTTTACCTTGATTGTCATTAACTGTTTCTACCAAGAGTCCAGATGAAGTTTTCTGTATATCTTTTACGGCAGATCCAGCGCAGGTGCTAATACTCGTCTCTATTATAAACGGGCTCACTTTATCAAAATTTCCTTCAGTTCTTTTTACTGTACTTACTTCAACATCTATAGTGCCTATTTTCTTCAGTTCTAGTAACTTTTTGCTTTGATTGTCATTGAATGTTTCTATCAAGAGTCCAGATGGCGTTTTCTGTCTTTTACGGCAGATTCAGCATAGGTGCTAATACACTTCTCTATTAGAAATGGGCTCACTTTATCAAAAGTTCTTTCAGTTCTTTTTACTGTAAGTTACTTTAGTACCGCTGCGGTGTTCTTGAACAGGTCATCATAGTTTGTTGATTTTCCAACTTTCATTCTTTTAGCATTAAACTCCGGGCTTTTTTCTGGACGAGGGTTTTTAAGGGTTCCCTCAACCCTAGGTTCGCAGACTTCCATACGAGTCCCGCGAAGCTTGCTATCACTCGTAGCACTATCTGCCAGCGGTGCCGAGTGATCCGCACCCCTGGCATTGCAGTCGCTGGGTGACGACGCCCGGTGACCTGCTTGCGCACCACCGACCGCCGGTACTGGGGCTCCGATCCCCTGCACCGTAACTGTTGATCCTGACAGATCCTCCATCTTGGTTTTTTTTTCAAGGTCACCTTCCCCTAGCGTTTTTGAGCTACCGCCAGCTTAAGGAAACGGAAGGAACAAGGGGGGACAGAGAAGACAGAGTTAGAATAGAAGGGTAGAATGGAAACGACTCCCTAGCCCTCGCAACCTAATAGCGTCGGGGCGGAAACACAAGAGTTGGCCGATACAAGATTGGCCTACAGGACAGAAAACAGATGTGTGCCACAAGTAAGTGGAAGCAATGACACACAGAGTTAGTGGGAATGACGGGATGTTTAGGGGAGTGACAGCGGACAGCTGCTCCGATTAGTCGCCTTCTACGACAGGGGGAGGTCCCGTGGTGCTATTCTACTAAAATCCCCGACACCACACGGGGTATTATTATTATTATTATTATTATTATTATTATACATTATTCACAGTATTACTGGTCGGTATGTCAACCACACACAGGAATGATGGCCAGGTGTGTGGTTGCTTTACTGAAGGTTCAGATGGCTTCTGACAATACGGCATGTATTCAAAATTACACACTTTTGCATATTATATACATTCTTGGCATCCAAGTGAAGACACTCCAGTGCCCGAAGTGTCATTTTTGGGATCACTCCTGTAGCTGATATTATTATAGGCACAGTTGTCACTTTACTGAAGTTCCACTGAGATGCGACTTCATGGGCAAGATCGGTATACTTCTGGATCTTCTCTTGATATTTTCCCGATATGTTGTGGGTATTGGGTATTGATATATCGATAAGGAAAACCTGCTGATGGTTTCTATCAATGTACGTTATATCGGGTCTATTGCCGCCGACATATCTGTCAGTGATAATGGAGCGATCCCAGTAGAGTGTGTGCTCACTACTTTCAAGCACATTCTGAGGCACATATTTATAATACGGCACGGAAGTGGCGAGTAAGCCCGTTCTCAATGCCAATAATTGGTGGACCTGCTTCGCGACTTCATCATGCCTCTTTTTGTATTCCAACTGTGCGTGGCTGCTACATCCACTTGTCACGTGTTGGATAGTTTCGCTTGCAGCCTCACATCTTCTACACGAGTCGGAATGAATGGTGGAATCTCTCAGAATGTGTTTTCTGTAGTTCAATGTTGGTACCACTTGGTCCTGGATAGCTATCATGAAGGCTTCTGTCTCCGGAAAGAGATCCCCGTGCTGGAGCCATGCGTGCGACGCAGAGATGTCGACTTCTGGCTTACTCAGCTCGTGAGGGTACCTTCCATGCAGTGCCTTCGCTTTCCATAAGGATATCTTCTCTTCCGTTTCAATGATTGGTTGAACAGGCGGATCAAGCTTTTTCAAGTTCAGAGGACTATAGTTATTATCAACTGCGCTCACTGCTTGCTGAACTCTCCCACAATGTTCCAAGAAGTATCTTCTGAGTGAAACAATTTGAGTGCTGTGTAGATTTATGAGAGCTACAACACCTCGCCCTCCTTGCGACCTTGGAAGGGTAAAACGCTCAGTACTTGAATGGGGATGATGTTTTCGGTGTTGAGTCATAGCGGTTCGAATTGTCCTCTGGAGGTTGTCGAGGTCGGTATTGCTCCATTTAATAACGCCAAAGGAGTATGTGAGCACTGGAATAACAAATGAATTGATGGCCTGCACAAGGTTTCTAGCAGAGAGTTCAGTTTTTAAGAGTCTATGCAATCGTTTACACACTTCAGTTGTTAGTATGTTCTTAGTAACAGTGTGTTTTATTCGGAGTGACTGTTGGAAACCCAAGTATTTGTAAGTTTCATGGGGTTCCATGAAGGTAATCTTTGGTTCATTATCAGTTTCCAAATGTATAACTTGCATATGACCCCGAATGATATTCACTCTCCTGCACTTATCCAAACCGAATTTCATCTTGATGTCGTCAATGAACTTCTCCGTCACGTTTATTAGTTGCCGCATATGACTCTCAGTGTCGGCATAGAGCTTCAGGTCATCCATGTAAAGAAGATGTGAGACCCGGAGAAGAGTTGAGTTCCCCTTTTTAAGAGCGATTCCATAATTAGCTGAATTAAGTAGAGTAGACAGGGGATTCAAGGCTAAGCAGAACAATAAAGGGCTTAAAGAGTCACCCTGGAAAATCCCTCGGCGGATGTGTATAGTATCTGTGTGGACGGATTGTTTTCCATTAGAGAGATACAGTTTTGTATTCCATCGACTCATCGCGGTTTTCAGGAAGTTTTGGATAAACGGGTGGACCTTGTATACATCCAAACATTGAAGGAGCCAAGAATGGGGCACGGTGTCGAATGCTTTTGCGTAATCTATGTAGCATGCGTACAAGTTTCTTTGTTTTGCAAGCACTTGCCCCATAATTACAGAGTCTATAATGAGTTGCTCCTTGCATCCCTGAGATCCAGGTCTACATCCTTTCTGTTCATTTGCTAAGATGTTCTGTTCCTCAATGTGTGTCATCATCATTTGTGAAACACAAGATGTTATGAGTTTGTAGAAAGTTTGAAGGCAGGTTATAGGCCTGTACATCGAGGGGTCTTTAGTGTCACTCTCCTTTGGTAACATGAATGTTCTACCTTCAGTGAGAAAGTAAGGTAGATTTTCTGGATTGTGAAGAAAATATTGAATTATATTAGCTATATGATGGTGAGTGCTTGTAAATTTTTTCAGCCAATAATTGTGCAGGCCATCACTGCCTGGTGCCTTCCAGTTATGTGCTTTCTTCAAAGCTGCTTGGACAATTTCTACGGTGATGATTGATTCACCCATTAGAGGAATATCTCGGTGTCTGTCATATTCCATTTCAATCCACGTCCTATCTGGGTTGTGGGACACAGCAGATGACCAGATAGGCTTCCAAAAGTCCTCTATTTGTGCCTTTGAGGGAAGCTTTGACTCTTTCATATCATTTACAAGCCCTTTACCCTTTGACATATTCCTGTAGAATGCTTTCTGGTTTCTGTTAAAAAGAGAATTCTGTTGCTTCCTCGTAGTGCAATTCCTGTAGCGTCGAAGGCGTTTTGTTTACGCCAAAAGCTTTTGTCGTAGGGTGTCAAGATGTTCTGTTATTGTTGAATTCAAGGGCTCGTGCTTCGTATGTATTTTTGTATTGATAAGGATGTTATTCACCTTTCTTCTCAGTTTTTCTGAGGTATTTCCTTTTTTAAATTGCGTGAGTCTCCCAATATCTCTCCTAGTGCTTTCTATACGATTCACCAGCCGTCTTTCCCAAGGTGGCATTCTTTTTTCACTTCGATCATTGTGGGCAGTTGCTACGCGGCTGAAAAGCTTGGAACCGTTACATCTTGAAGCCACAACCGCAGCACAATAAATTGCTGTGTGTACTTCTTCGAAAGATGGTCTTTGTTGTAGATGTTGTGGCAGTACTTTCTCATTCAAGACGCTGATTGCTCTTGCTAATTTCTTCGAGCAATTTTGTCTGGGAATGAGATAGCGGTTCAGTGGGTCAGTTCCCTCAAATTCTGCAAGTGCGATTGCAAATTCATTGCGAATTTGCACCTCTTCACTACTCTTATCATCCATACTTTCTGACATGCTTGTCCCATTGTCATCCTGAGTTTGCACAGCTGATATCTCCACTGCCCTCAGATTACTAGGTTCTGAGGAGTTAAGCATTTTTCTCACTTCTTCCTTGATTGCTTCCAAAACTGGTGCAGAGAGGAGATTTTTCTGAACAATTGCTCGACGCTGGTCCGCTATGCTTTGCTCACTAACTTCAGAATCAGGGAAACGGCGAAGAAATCTTTGATGTAACTTTTGTCGGTAGGCCGTAGTGTCAGTCTCCATTTTGGTAATGGTGTAGTATTCACGCATGATGAAGGTATTTATTTCTGTAGTCCACTTCATCCTTCTGCGTTGCCTGCCTGCGGCAGTGGTCTCTGGAAGCAATAGATTGCTTTTCTGGGAAGCACTTGCGGCAGGTGCAGCTGTAAGTGGAGATGGATGGGTGCTGCTATGTTCGGCTGTAGTATATTCGGGGTTATCCCCGATCAGGGCCCGCCTGTTCAGCTCCTGATCACCACCGGCTCGCATGCTGTCACCTCCAGCGGGGGCTCCGAAGGTGCCCCGGCGCTCCCCAGGCAGCGGCTGTTTTTCCGAGGCCTTACGACGCATATTCCGTGTTTCCATATCTATATGGGTGTGCCATCGCCCTGTTTGCCGCCAAATTTTCTGACGTTGCCCGCCTCCCACGTGGCTAAGTTCTCAATTGCTCGGACGTAGGGCTGGACTTTGGGTGACTTATTATTATTATTATTATTATTATTATTATTATTATTATTATTATTATTATTATTAATATTATTATTATTTTGTTAGTTTGAAGTCTTGGCATCTAAGGCCTTTAGCCTTTTTACTGATTGACGTTAAAATTAATCATATATTAAATTTAAATTTTGTAGAAAAGATTGGCCTCTCAGGAATTTTATTGTCTTGTCAGTTGCCTTCTTGTCGGTGCCGAGATCTATCTTCATGTTGCCTCTCATGCCGCATCTGTGTCTAAGTCTTGAGAGATCTACGTAGCCTGTCAGAATTTGTTTCACTGTCAGAAGTCTTCCGCAGTTGCAGATGGATTGTTCTTCATTTCTTAGCATGTATGAAGAAGTTACGTATTCTTGCATGACCTATTCTTAGTCTGATTATGCACACTTCTCGTTGAGGGTAACTGACGTTTGGTAACCATTTACTGATATTCTGTTTAATGGGGTGTAGTTTCGTGTGAAGACTGTTCCATGTGATCTGTCATTCTGTGAGGATGCACTTCGAGGCAGCATTTCTTGCATCTTGAGGTCGTATTTCAATATCCATTTCTGATTGGATCTTCACGGCATTTCGCGCCGCAGATCGGCTTCTTCATTGCCTGGGATACCAACGTGTCGAGGGCACCAGATGAACGTAACTGATGCTCCTCGCTGCTCTAATTTATGGCATAATGTGAGAATCATTTGTAGCAGTGGGTCTGCAGTTTGACGTCTGTCTATTGCAGTGAGAAGACGTAGCGAGCCCGTGTAGATGACGAATTTTCTTGAATTGAGAGTTTGACAGTGTCGCAAAGATTGCAATACTGCATACAATTCGGCAGTGTACACACTTGCATCTGGTGGAAGTGTCCAAGTTTTCGATAAGTCTTCAGTTACAAATGCGCTTCGAACCAGATGTTTTGTTTTTGAACCATCTGTGTAGAGTATTGTGTGATTTGCCATGTATTCTTAGAGAACTGATCTAAATCTGACTTTTAAATTCATGGGAAGGCATTCCTTTTTCTTTACACTGGTAGTGTCGAGTCTTCTGGCATTTTCAACATCCAAACTGGAATTTCATATGGTTCGTGTTTCAAAACTGGTGGTAGGACGATGTTATAGCATTTGGCTATCTTGATTGCGCGGATGATGGCTGAACGAGTAGCTGAAGGTCTTTGATCATAAATTTTTGATAGCTTAGGTCGAGTCATCAATGTGTGGTTTAAATGTTTCGGTAGTGACAGCAATTTTGATCTATAGTTGAGTAGCATTGTTTGTCGTCTGTGATGAAGCGACATGGTACTGGTTTCACAGTAGAGGCTTGAGGAAGCACTAGTGCGGAACGCGCCAGATGCATATCGGAGGCCTGCATTGTGAACGGGATCTAGTTTCCTTTAACTTGATTTTCTGGCTGAGGAGTACACTGCACATCCATAATCAATTTTCGACATCACCATGGATTTGTACAGGCGGAGTAAGATATCTCTGTCTGCTCCCCAATTTATATGGGAAATGCATATTATTACGTTCAGAGCTGTTTTGCATCTACGCAAGGTATATTCTAGTTGCTGTTTCCATGTTAAATGCCTATCAAAAATCAAACCAAGGAATTTTGCTGTTTCATTGCAAGTCAGTTGAACGCCATTCAGCGCCAGCTCTGGATCTCTGTAACTTTTTCGTTTCCTACAGAAGTGAACGCATTTGGTTTTGGCTGCTGTAAATGAGAAACCAATGTTTTTCGCGTTCTGTACTAATTTATTATTGGCATTTTGCATTTTGAATTTGATAATTCCCGGTGATTTGGCTGAGTAAAACATAGCAATGTCATCTACATACATGCACATTCCAATTGACGCTTCTATGCCGTCAAACATCCTGTTAATCGCTATGATAAAGAGCGTGCCACTCAATGGAGAGCCCTGCGGTACACCATTCTCTAGTACGTAGCCCTCTGAGATGGACTGTCCAACGCGAACTTGGAAAGATCTGGTACTAAGGAAGCTGGATAGAAATTTTGGTAATTTCCTCTTATTTGCCAGTTATATAACTGTCTCAGAATATTATGTATCCAGGTCTTATCAAAAGCTTTTTCCAGGTTAAAGAATAAGGTAACCATATGTTTTCTTTTGATTAAGGTATTCTGAATTGCGTTTTCCAGATATATTAGCTGGTCGATTGTAGAATGATGTCTGTATCCGCACTGATGTATGCTCAGGAGGTTGTTTCTTTCGAGAAACCATGTTAGCCGAGTGTTGACCATTTTTCCAAGATTTGTCTTAGACAGCATGTCAGCGAAACCGGGCGATAATTTTCAGGTTTCAATGGATCCTTGCCTGCCTTTAAAAGTGGAATTATTATCGCTTCTTTCCAGAATTTGGGGTAATTAGTTTGTCCAAATGTTATTGTATATGTTTAGCAAAGTGGACAGTATTTCCTTCGGTAACCGACGTAGTATGCTGTAAGGGATATTATCTGATCTTGCTGCGGTGTCTCCAGCTGCATTTATGGCGTCTTGCAATTTTCTCCATGTGAAAAGAACGTTATATGGCTTACCTGTATCGGTTGTAAAGTCAAGTACTTCTTCTTCTTTCTTTTTCTCGAGAAAGTCTTTAGGATAGCTGTTTGTTTGCTGGCTCTGGAGTATTGGGTCGCTAAAGAGTTGGCTGGAGTTTCGTCAGGGTTGCAGATTAGTTGTCCTTCATGTTATATGCATGAGATTGGACTGAAAACATTTTTTGATGATATTGACCGGATTTTCTGCCATATTTCCGTGTCTTTGGTCGTCCGAGTTATGGTTGTTACGTACTTTTCCCAGCTTGATCGTTTTGCTGTTAGTATTTTTTTGCGAGCGAGTGCACGCAGACGCTTAAAAGCAAGTAGATTGTCTTGGGTTGGTGCACGCCTATATCTATTGAGGGCTTTTCTTTTCTCCCTTATTGCTTCTTTGGTCTCCGTATTCCACCATGGTACTGGAATCCTAGATGAGCGGCCAATTGTCTGTGGAATGTATTTTACAGCAGAAGATATTACAGTGTTGGTGAAATCAGTAACGTCTTTCTCAGTGTTTCCACTGACATTTATTGGTGGTATATGTCTGGGGAAGCTGGACCAGTCTGCACTGTTGATACACTAAAGTTTCGATAAATGTACTGCATTCTTTGGCATGTTTGAAGATATCAACAGAGGAAAGGGATCACTCTGATGAAGATCTGGCAGTGGTTTCCACGTCAGCGGTATTGCAAACTTTGGACTGCATATTGAGAGATCTATGATCGAGAATGAGCCATTTCTAGCGTTAAAATGAGTGCTTGCTCCTGTGTTTAAAAGTATGTATTCATTGTTAAGTAGCACGTCATCGAGTCTGCGACCGGAGTCATTTGTTCTAGAACAGCCCCATATGGTACTTTGAGCATTGAAGTCGCCTAGAATTAGAAATGGAGGCTGTAGTTGATCGATCAGGTCTTGTAGATCTTCATTTCGCCATGAGGCATCGGGTAAGTATATGCAACATACCGTCATCTTCAATGGTTTGTGTAACGTTACAGCTACTTGTAGAGGTGTGTTTTGAGAGCGAGACGATTAGCAGGATGTGTATTGCTGATCAATATGACAACACCACCTCTAGCTCGTCTATTAGGTTCTACTGCGAAAGGATTTATATCCTCTAAAATTGAAACGGTCTTCTAGCTTATAATGGGTTTCTTGTAGGCACACACACATTAGTGTGTGATTGGCCAGTAGAAATTTCAGCTCACAGTAATGCGAGATACAGTCGTTAGTTCCACTGAATAATATTTTCCATGGTTGGAATGGGGTTCTAATAGGATGCGTAGATCCTGCTTATTTTCTTGGTTTTCCTTTTGGCCATCCTTTCTTCTTTTTCTTTTTACGCGGAGGATTGATGGACTGGTAATCATTATTTTCCGCACTTACCATCGAACTTGTCTCAGAGCCAGTGATTGTGTCTTGATCATTGGTAATTGATGATTTCATTTTTTGTTTAAGGAAGTTGTCCTTGGTGTGCTTAGGAGAACGAGGCAATCGACTTCGATATCCTGTGGCCGATACTTCTTTGTTGGGTATGGCTGCAGGCGCAGCTACTGGATTTCTTTCTGCCTCATTTGATGGGGGTCTTGAAGATTGCTTTTCATTTATTATTTCACTTTGAGTGTTTGTGGTTAAGACTTCTGTGTTGATTTTTTATTGTGAATTCCATTAAAATACTTTTCTATGCACCGAGTTATTGCAGGAATTTGTTCTTTCACTACTAAAGAAGGCAAATTTGTGCTTTTAGTAACAGCTTGCACGTATGTGATAATTCTTTTATTTTCAGGACACACAAGCTTTTTGCATCAGGATAGCTGATCTTTTGTCTGACTTTTACTTGTTGTATTGCTACTTCCTGCTTATATATTGTGGCGTCACCAATTAATTAAGTATAATTTTATTGTGGCATCGCCAATAACAAAATAATTTCTACATCTGGAAATAGCTTGCGTCGAGAAAGAAGTGGGTCAGGGGACGCTGCCTTCGCCTCGACGATTTCTTTCGTTACGCAGCGGGGCCCGCCCCGACCGCACTCAGCCTCCTTTTCAGAGGCGGACCGTTTATTGCCCCCCTCATAAAAAGACATAATGTCCCTGGCCGGAGCCCAGTCGGACAATACGCACCCTCGCGTCCTTTCTTCTGCCGCGCGACCGGGGGAGAACACGGAGCCCGAAGGAGGGGTTGGCCGGGTGTCAATTAAGACGACGACGCATTTACAACACGTCGTGAGCGAAACCCTTTCTCGGCCCTCAACCGATCCCCTTCCAAACAATGCCCGCCCCCAACACCCGTTTTGGCACGCGCCGGGACTAGGCACCCGAATTCCCGCAGGGGCTGTTTACAAAGTAAATACAGTAGGCTGTCGATTAGCCCATGCCGACCGTCGAGGATCCGTGAAATGCACTCCTGCTTGAACACGTGTCCAGACAGCTGCCAAAAGTTTCTGGAACCGTTGACAAAGGAAAGCGAGCGAGAGAGAGAAGCCGGTGTTAGACAGAGAACAATCTACGGAAAAATACGGGAAAATTGCCACATGATTGGTTAATCAGAATTCTGCGACGCAGCCACCCTCAGCCAATGGGAAGCTTCGCCATGAGGGAAGGGAGAAATTCAGAGCTAGAAGCATTTTGGGAAGGGGAAAGGGAGTTCTTTTAAAAACGTGATGCACAGTGGAAAGAGGACACTTCTAAATTTTTGTTACTTCAGGACACTTCTTCTAAGATTTTTTCGGCGACACTTCTAAGATTTTCTTTTGAAACGCTCCTAAGAATGTTTCGAGAGCTAATTTTTTGTTACTTCGAGATACTTCTAAGCTACTTCGAGAGAATTCCAAGATACTTCTTGGTTGCTAAATTTGCTGGATTACTCGGTTACTTACGATCGGGACGCGAGTTTGGGAAAGACTTTCCCAGAGTCGAAGTAGTTAGGACGCGACTAGTGGACTTGTCGCGGAGGAAACTCGGGCGGGAGACTACTGGATCCCGCGCCGTATCCGCATCGGCCCGCCAGCCTTTGCCGCCTCCCGCGTCGGGCCGATTGACAGCCCACCGCGTTACGTCAACGCCCGTGGCCACTCGCCCCACTGAGCCTGCTCGAGCCGGCGACATGGGATTGCCGCTGCCTGCCGAGAGAGGACACGCCGCAGAAGGTCAGCGACCCGGGACTGCCGCCGCCTCTGCTTCGAGGCTGCCACCCGGCACGCCCGCAGAGCCAACGCAGCCACTGGTGAAAAAACTACGAGACGAAGCCGTCTCGCAGAACAATCGTAACGGCGAGAAATTGCAAGTGGCCGCGCTCAGGCCCTGCAGACCTTAAATGATGAATAGCACGTTTCATCAAAGAGTAAGCCTAATATGTTAGCCTTAAGGGAATTAACAACTAGTAATTAAGATAACCAGTTCACAGAGTAGATTTAGTAAAAAACTTGCGTCGCCCTTTGCGACATGTAACTTCCCTGGCAACTCTTGGTGCCAGGAATAAATTGTTATTTGTTACAAATGACTCTGTGCTAATTCATGACCTCCCAACACTTCCATCCAGTCACATTTCAGGAGCTGAACCTGGCGCCCTCCCCCGCTCACATTAGGTTAGTTTACATTTGGCTGGTCCCAACGTGGGGCTAGTTTAGTCGATTAGACAGCTAGTTTACAATATTGGGCAGTCTCTTGACCTTGATGAATGCTGTCCACTGCAATTAATGCATTTGATAGGATATATGCATTGATCATCACTATGAAATGGCTTACCACAATGACATACTTTGATTCTCGGACATCTAGATGCTGGGTTTTTTAATCGTAAGCATTGAAAATGCTACATTGGTTGAGGAATGAACATTCGTACGCTTAGACGATGAATGCCTGCTTTAATCTTCTCTGGTAACGTACAACGCTTGAACGCCAGGACATGGGACGATGAAGGAATTATCTGCCCATCCCGCCTCATTGTTAGCTTACGACAGGCAATGACTCCTTGAGAAGCTAGTTCTTGAACTATTTCCTCTACACTGCAGTTTAGTAAGTTACTACAAACTAAAACACCTTTACAGGTATTCAGGATGCCGTGAGCACTTACTTCAATATCTATAGTGCCAATTTTCTTCAGTTCTAGTAACTTTTTGCTTTGATTGTCATTGAATGTTTCTATCAAGAGTCCAGATGGCGTTTTCTGTCTTTTACGGCAGATTCAGCATAGGTGCTAATACACTTCTCTATTAGAAATGGGCTCACTTTATCAAAAGTTCTTTCAGTTCTTTTTACTGTAAGTTACTTTAGTACCGCTGAGGTGTTCTTGAACAAGTCATCATAGTTTATTGATTTTCCAATTTTCATTCTTTTTGCATTGAACTCCGGGCTTTTATCTGGATGATGGTTTTTAAGGCATCCCTCAATCCTAGGTTCGCAGACTTCCATTCGTGTCCCGCGAAGCTTGCTATCACTCGTAGCACTATCTGCCAGCGGTGCCGAGTGATCCGCACCCCTGGCATTGCAGTCGCTGGGTGACGACGCCCGGTGGCCTGCTTGCGCACCACCGACCGACGGTACTGGGGCTCCGATCCACTGCACAGTAACGGCTGATCCTGACAGATCCGCCATCTTGGGTTTTTCTTCAAGGTCACCTTCCCCTAGCGTTTTTGAGCTACCGCCAGCTTAAGGAAACAGAATGAACAAGGGGGGACAGAAGAATCGAGTTAGAAGGGATGGGTAGAATGGAAACGACTCCCTAGCCCTCGCAACCTAATAGCGTCGGGGCGGAAACACAAGAGTTGGCCGATACAAGATCGGCCTACAGGAGAGAAAACAGAAGTGTGCCAGAAGTAAGTGGAAGCAATGACACTCCAAGTTTGTGGGAATGACGGGATGTTTGGGGCAGTGACAGCGGACAGCTGCTCTGAAGCTGGCCTTCTACGACCGGGGGAAGTTCCGTGGTTCTATTGTACTAAAATCCTCGGCACCACAGGGGGTATTATTATTATTATTATTATTATTATTATTATTATTATTATTATTATTATTATTATTATTATTATTATTATTATTATTATATTTTTTGCGAGAGGAAAAAATGCGTTCCGCACCGTTAGGGATCCAGGTGGTATAATCCCTGTTGTGTGGGACTCCCACTCTCGGTGGTATACCCACTAAAAGTCCTCTCTGCTTATCCCCATGCGCCTCTTCACGGGATCGTCGCGAGACATTACTTCATGGAGAGGCAGGCTAATAACTGAGCTTTTACTTCAAGTGAAGACGAAGCCGTTCTTCTTTCCTTCTCATGACCAATGTCAGATAATCTTGTACTGTACTCCACTCCTCTGATTTTAACGTACACTGCCCCAAGTTTAATGGTGAGATGTCCACTTTCAGGACCTCATTCAGCTTTCTTCTCCAAGTTTCCCATGCCGCGCATACAAATACAGTATGCAGTGCGTCATCATCTTCATACCCACAAAATAAACATTGAGGGTCTGTTGCTCTTTTAAATCTAAACAAGTAAGACTGAAAACAGCTGTCACCAGAGAGAACCTGTGTGAGGTAATAATTTACCTCGACGTGACTCTTATTGAACCACGGTTCTATGATCGGTATTAACTAGTGAGTTCAGCTTCCTTTAGTGTCACCATCCCACCTCATCTGCCAATCTGACAAGAGAGACGATCGTGCCCTCTTTTTGATGTCATCTTTTATTCTGCACGGAGGACTCTTCACCTCGTCGTACACACTTTTCCTTTCTCTTGCCAGCAAATCAATAGGGGGTACTCTAGCCAGGATTCCCACAGCACTGTCCGAGACCGTGCGGTATGCTGATACCATTCTCTGCCCCAATCTCCAATAATTCTGAAGAGGTTGGTTCCAGTCGCTGCTGCTTTATCTGCCATTTTGCTGATATGGGACCCGAAACTCTGCCTATGGTCTATTTCGACACCCAAGTATGTAATTTGACGTTTCCAGGGGATGTTTACTCGTCCAAGGTGAAGCAGGGGAGTTGGATAGCTCTTCTGTTCGTTACTAGTACTGCCTCCGTCTTTTCAGCTGCCATTTGCAGACCTCTATGCGTCATCTATCTTTTAACCCTGAAGAGGGACTCATTTAGGTGCATCTCTAGAAGTTCTGCGTTTTCACTGTGGCTAGTAATCAGCGGGTCGTCTGCATATCCAATCAGCTAGATAGGTTGTGGTAGGTCAATTTTTAGTAGGTAGTCATACATGACGTCCATAAGAATGGGCCTAGCTTTGAACCTTGTGGTACTTCACATGTCATTTCTTCCTCCAGCCTGAAGTTCCTATGGGAATAGCCCAATTATTAATAGCAAATATTTTTCTTCTTGAATTTATCCATGTTTTGCAGACTTTATTTACTCTCGAAAGCACATTCTGTACAATATTGTTTCTAACGTCTGAATCGAAAGTTCCCAACAACTGTAGCATTCCTAGATATTTGTAAGAGTCTTCAGTGCCGAGCTTTTTAATAATTGTATCACTAGATATTTCCACATTTTGTTCTCCGTTTTGGACTTGCCCGCGGACAACATGAAGGGTAGCACATTTGTCAGTTCCAAACTCCATACAATCTGCATCGCTGAAACTCTTGACAAGTTCGATTTCTTTTTGTACGTGATCTCTATTAAAAGCATATAGTTTTAGATCATCCATGTAGAGCTGGTGCGAGATACGAACATCAGGGTTTTCTTCACTAAGTACCATCCCCTGGAAAGATTCCACGACGAATTGCAATATCTTCCGTCACGTAACAGCGGGTTCCGTTCTTAACCTGCAAATGGGTTTTCCAAGAAAACTGCAGTTCTTCAAGGAACCGATCAGTGTTCGATCGATTTTATACAAGTCGAGGACTCTTAGAAGCCATGCGTGAGGTACCGAATAATAGGCTTTTTTGTAATCTATCCAGCCTACAGAAAGATTGCGCTGGTGCTTTCGTACTAGCTGCGTAATTACATTGTCAATTACCAATAATTCTTTGCAATCCATATCTCCCTTGCAACAGCCATTCTGTTCAGCAGCCAATATGTGCTGGTCGAGTAAATTACCATATATTCTTGAAGAGATTATGGATGTCAAAAATTTATATAGAGTTGGCAGGCAAGTGATCGGTCGATAATTTCCTGGCTAAGATCTATAACCGCACTTTGTGCACCATGTATATTCTGCCTTCAACAAGTACTTTGGGAATACAGTTCGATGTCTGAAGCTTCATTGAGCAGACAAGTTAGCCATGGATGCGTGGCGTGAAATACTTCCACCATACATTTTGGATACCATCTGGACCTGGCGACTTATCATCATCATCATCACCGTCATATGAGTATCGGCAATTTCTGCCCACGCTATACGTTATTTTCCGAGGCGCAGTCATATTTATCCCGGAGAGATTAACGTATTGTAACGAATATTGCATCATCTGCTGGCGCCCCATCCCCGAACTGAACGGTTCCGGGTTATTCGTGAGTCGCGTAGAACTATGACGCAAGTTCCGGATAGGCCCAGGGGGCGCCAGCCAGATATAAATTCGCCTCTGCCAGCGGCCGCTAGCAGTATGCAGTCAGTCAGTCTGAATTGGAAGCTGAGCTGTGAAGTGTGCATTGCGATGAACAGCAGTGCAGTAGGAGAACAGCGGCGCAGAGGACTGTGGGCAGTGCATCGGACCGTGCGATAGTGTAGAAGTAAACAGTGTAAGTAAATAATTAGAAGTTAACAGTGTAAATAATCAGAAGACGTGGACAGTGTAAATTAATAATCAGAAGTGAACAGTGTAAGGAAATAACGAAGTGTAGAACACAAGGACTGTGCAACCTATCTGTAAATAAAACCAGTATATTAGTGTATCATTAAGAACCAAAATAAATGTCTTCATTAAAATATAACCTGTTTTAATTCACTATTTAGAAATGTTACAGTATGTCATTATTAAGCCGCGGATTTTGGCCTATATCCCTTTTTTCTTCAATGGAAAACGCAATATTTCGGATTACTTATTCAGTTTGAGGTAAAAGGAGTATTATATGCGAATTTCATAGTGCCTATAAATGTCTATGTCACTAATAAATGCCTATTTTCTGTTTAAATGCCTAAATGTTGCCTATTTTCGTATTTATTGATATAAATGCAATTATTCTGAATATTTTTTTTTAGAAAATGCAGATTTTTGTTTTTATTCTGCAGATTGCAGAGAAATCCGACAACTATAGCCATATCTATGTTCCATTTTTAGGTCACCACATTGCGGATATTTTGTGTATTCGGTATGAAAACGCGCAAAATCACTGATGGTTATTTTTTACTTCAAATTTGTAAACAATTTTTTTACACAAAAATGGTTTCAATTTTTTCTAAAATGTTTTGTGTATCAAAGGAAGGTTTGAATAAAAATTGGTGCTGGTTTCATTTTTTACCAACACTGTATTTTCGAAAATTGCAAAAAGGTAACACAAAAGTAAATGATGAACTAAACAATGATGAACTAAATAATGATTACTTCAGCAACGTTCTACCTTAGAACATAAATAAGGATAAGAAACATATATACAGTAAAGTCTCGGTAATTCGAGGTGGACGGGAGGCCTAGCTCGAGTTAATGAAATCTGGAAATATCGAAAACGATTAATTTATTAAAACAGAAACATAAACACAATTTTAAATTTCAAAGTACGTTTATTTCACTAAAAAATGTACTAGCATAATATTATTACATTAATTACTTAAGATAAGTTAATTACACCTTAAAGTAATTGTCAATAAATATTTAAGTACATTGTTTCTTTTACGTGCGGCAATATCACGCCGTCTTCTGAACATCACATTGTTAGCTGGAGTTGCCTCAGGTTGTTGTTGTTCTACGTTCCTCATGGCGACCTCTACAGCAAGGCTCTCGTTGGGACTCAAATTTTTCGGGAATAAATTTGTTTATTTTTATTTATTCATTTCAATTTTTTGGTAAGTCGGATTTAACGTGGATTTATGGGAAACTCGAACAATCGAGACTCTACTGAAGTGCCTTTTTAAATACCTATGTTTCCTGCCCATTTCTACAGTTTTTGTGCCTATAATACTACGGCTTAGTATTGTGATCAACTTTTCGGTTGTATCCCATGGTAAGGCAAGGTTGTTTAGCCTTGAATTTTTCTTCCTTTAACCCTGATTTTTCTAAAAAGTTGGCATTGTATTGTTGCAGGTCTGAAAGTATTCTAAAGAATTCAGAAATTATCTGGTGTTGTTTGAGACAGTGGTGGCATTGCCTGTGATTCTTGTGCTCTCTGTCTGCCAAGATTTACTTTCACAAATGTCAAAATGTTCCATATCAATTATTGCATTTTATCTGCTTCTTTTTAAATAAAAACTATTATTATTTTATTTTGATGTTGTTTACAATAAGAAAATCTTTGGAAAAAAACGAAAGAAACACCGAATATCCGGGAGGGAGTTCTTTTTTTTCTTCTTCTTAACCGAAGGGTTGTGTGTTTCCAGTTGGGATGCAGTTTGCACGGATTTCGCGTTTTATTGCTATATGTAAGTGGCTAGTGTGTGTTCGCGTCGGACCTTATTCAATGACCAAATCGGCTTTTGTGTTGCACTACGCCCTCTGAATATCCGAGGGGAGTGCTTTTCTTTGTCTTACAGTGAGGACGTGTCGAGCTAATTGTTTTAGCGTTGCCGGAGCTTCGTTGGTTTGAAAGGCTTGTTAGGCTTTGTTAAACGAAAGCCGTCTCAATAACTGCGTGAAGCACTCGATGTCAAGTACCTTCCTCAGTACTTTCAACCGTTTCAACATCGTTCTGTACTAGCTCAAGTGTATCCTTGTACTTCTGTGCTGTGGTCCACCACATTGCCGCACATAAGACGCCAGCCGGTCGACGACCGCCTCTAACGCAACAGGAGGGGCTCAGGATCCCTGAGCCGACGCCGCTGACCGCCCGGCCGCCGCGCTGACCGACAAAGGACCGGGCTGAAGGCGCCGCCTGCGACCGCACCACTTCCAGACGCTGAGACGCGGGGCCAGCGCTCCCGCAAGCCGGGTCACGACCGCTCGGAAGGACAATGCCCAGCGGGCATAGATGAACTCTGTCCATGCAGGCCGCATTAGTTAAGATTAGTTTTAAGGTAGTTAGTAAGGTTAACTTTAGTATGAGGTTTCACTTAAATCGCAAATTTGGCGCATTAAATGCATTTTAAAACAAATGAATATAGTGGTGGCAGTCATTTAGAATATAGTAGTGGTAGTAGTTAGCCCCAAACACGCATGTCTCCATCTAGGGAGTCTACCAGCGGAGCAGCCGGGGCAATGCTGAATCCGAGAAGAAAAATCAGGTAATCAGGTCAGTCGGGGGTGACCACGACGGTGTGTGTGGTTACACTATTTAATACGCTCCCAATCAAATAAATTTAATCTTCATAATTCACTCTAGAGAACGTAGTTTTGAAAATCATCGTTAGATAGCGCTGCCGGCAGGCAGGGATGTCCATCGCCATCAACCTCTCAGGCCAAGGCACTTTCGATGTGAAATCTGTTTCCACGGGTGTACCTATTACGTTAATCATATAATGGAATATGAAAAAAACATTGAAGAACCTCTCCCTCAAAACCCCTAAACTTTGTATGAAATAACCTAGTGACATGAAAGGCAAGTCTGTAACATTTTATTATCTGTCTAGGCATTTCCATGTATCTTTTTTATTTTGGTTGACCTAAAATTGCTCTTTTCCCTCCCTTTCTATTTGCAAAACATTCTTGCTTCTGGTTTCTCCCCCTTTCGTGATTCCAAATTCTGTTCCCGGGATGGAATTAGGAACACTGAGAAATATAAGAAATAATAATTTGCGAGCTCGTCGTGTTGTTTGGCAATTACATTGAGATATAAAATGGCTTCCATTCTAGTCATTATGCATTGGAGCAGAGTTGCACAGAGAACAATGATACTTGACAATTTCCATTCTTCAAAGACAATGACAATTTCCATTCTTCAAAGTGAAAAAAAAATCGATAAGATACACCGCTTACTTGAAATGTTTGCCTGAGAAGTGCACCTTTGCAACAGACCGAAAATACAGTAGTATTTTAGCGAGGCCGTTCACGCTTGAGATGCAGTGTTGCTGACCCAGTCCATTCGCCAAACGCCTCAGTTTAGGTGGATCGCATTCCTTCCCAACAAGTGTTGACAGCTGTACACCCAATTGTGTTAATATTGACCCTACATTTCCGTCTCCGTTTCGTGTCTTCAGCAAGCATTTAGTTTTCTTGCATGAGAGATTGTGGCCATTGCCCAAGTCGTAGTGCATCATGTAGAAATTCTAGCGAAGAATTGGAATCTTCCACCCGGGTTCTCAGATAGATGGCTTGGGATTTCCGTGTTGCCTGGCCCCCAGATGGCTTCGGCGTGGAAATGACCGATATTGGTGGGACCGAGGAAGGACTTGCCCCGAAAACATGTAAGCGTGTTTGATGCCAGCAGCAACCTGGAAGCTGGTAGAGCGTCTCTTGCATGGCCTAGTTGGGGAGACTTTGGCTCAGGTGAATCCGGATGCCAGCCTGCCAGTGCAATAGTGCAATCTGAGGGTGAGTGGATAAAATCGAAGACTGGTACCTGCTTTGGGGGAAGAAAAATTGTTTAAGATACGGCTTGCCGCTCCAGGCACCGGATATACTCATGGAGGTAGACCATGGCGGGATGTCCACGCAAGCATTCAGTTTTCCTTTCTTCGCTGGTGGGGAGCATTTCGCCGTGCTTTTTGTAAGCGAATTATCACTGTTAAGTTCTTGTAAATTACGGCAAAGTGAGTATTGTGACGCCACCAGTGTGAGATTGTTTTGTTTTGAATGCGGTCTACGTGAACGAACGATTTGACAACACACAACGCAGCGGTCGCCAAGCAGTGATGCAATGTTAATTAATGAGCATCCGGTTGAGATAAAAGTTCCACAAGGAAAACCTAAGCCATTGCATAAGACTAAAAAATTGTAAATATGTATACATTCATGAAGAAAGTATCTGATGTTAAAAACGCCAAAGCAGACTTACGGGAGTGGCAGCTATAAAGTGTTTTCAGACGAATCATTCTTTTTTTAACGACTATTTTCTATCTGTTCAACCTATTGATTTTACAGAGATTAGCGTAACTCAATACTAGAGCTGGGTTAGAGCACAGGCAGGGGAAGTTCCCTCTCACTTTGTTACGTTTCTCTTAATTTAGTTTGGATTTTTTGAAGTTTGTTTTGAATTTGTGACATATTATTTAATGCTATGTTTGTATGATTCTTTTTTTTTGTATTCAATTTGCATTCTTAATGAAGCATGTAAGGTGGGCGTAATTTATCCTTGGGATACCTTGAAATAATTTTGATGTTTTCTGCTGAACGTCTTAAATTCAAGTTTCCGTTTTTGGTAGCTCCTCAAATAAGTTTACTAATAAACATCCGAAGTATTCAAGTTTTCTATCTTCAATTTGTTTCTAGTTCGTCTATTTGGCACGTGCCATGGTGCTTTAATTATGCGCCTTAAAAATTTATTGTGAATTATAGGACAAGCGTAAGTAAGTGGTCTAATAATAGATTTGAATAAAGTTATCCCACATTCTATGTACATTCTAGTCTGGAATGGCTATTTATGAGTGGATGCAGTTTTGCTATTTTCACGAATGTTTTATTGGCTTTATTTAATGTGATTTTACCATGTTAGTTTTTGGTCTACAAGTGCTCTTAAATATCTCACTGGTTGGTCTTTTTTGATTCATTTTAAATTTACATTTTTATTCATTAGTGGGTTGGGCATTTTGGATCTTCGTAGCGTAAATATCTTGGGTTGTAATTTAGCAGGGTTTATTTTTATTTGCCGTTTCGAGCATCAATGAATCTAATTATGTTTGTAAAGTTTCTCTACTTTTATCACGTCTTTGTTTGTTGTGGACAGCACTGTGTTATCAGTAAACCATGCAATTTCTGTTCTTTCTATCTGAGGGTAGTCTGCAACGTAAATGGTAAAGAGGGTTGGTGAGAGCGGCGACCCTTGTGGTAATCCCGCTTGCGCGATGTTTGATCTGATAAGGTATTATTCACTTTCGCCGTGAAGACGATCCATTCTTAGAACTAGTAAAAAATTATGTTGAATCGGGAGAATCATCATTTTCAACTCCTAATACAGAGTGAAAAGGCGTTCTCGACAGTTCCAATGAGTATGATTCGCCGCACAGTGAACAATTTCTATAACTCTGCCAAATTATTACCAAATCTCACAGAGATTTGGAAGAAATCAAAGAATACGCGGCGTGGTTGGATATCAGGGGTAGAACAGACTAGCATTGTGTTAGCAACCGCCACAGCCCAGCTCTTTCCCCCCACCACCTTTTTCAGTTTCACCCTCTACTCGTGAATATATGACACAATTATAAAAAAAAATACTACTGAAATTGACGGAGTGTACTGAACATACGATAAAGTTTTGTTTGTGTTATCGATATTTCGCATAATATAAATGATATAATAAAGTTATTTTTCGTGACTTTTCCTAATGTATGAAATGGAGTTTCTTTTGCATTGTGGAATTTTTAAATAAAAAAGAAAAAGTTAATAAAATATCACAGTATAGTTCTCTTTTCGATCTTCCACTACAATAATAATAATGGAGCAATTGGGAAAATGGTGTGGTGAAACGCGCAGCATTTCGGACAGGCGGAAGTTGGTACGTTTTATTCATTATTTGGAGTGCTGGCGGGCACCGCGGCGTTACATCATCCCCTCGTGTGCCAGTCTCTTTGTCACGGCAAGCGGTGCTCGTGAAGGATATGATCCCCCCCCCCCCATTCGGATGCCACGACTTTCCTCGAAGCAGGGTAAGATCTCAGAAGTCCAGGAATGAACTTTTAGACGCCGGGCACATGCGGAGAATACAATCAGAATCTGAAGCCACAACTGCGCCAAGCCTTATTTGAAGATCTGTTTGTTGTGAAAACATTTCATTTAGAAAAAAAAGTACCTTCGGTTGTAGGAAGACACCAAAATACTTTCGTTCTTTTTTTTTTTTAAACATTTTCATAAAATCAGGCATTTTAACGAATACGAGACCTGCACCAATTTCTTAAGTGCTCTTTATGCTATTGTAACGTATAGCAAAAGGAACCTCGTTGGCAGGAAGTTCGGCACCTTGGTGGCACGTAGACAGGTATAGGCAGATCCAGACGTCAGGTGGGCGGCGAGTAATGTATGAATATAAAGGGAGACGCACCGAGTCAATTCGGTAACTTCCAAAAATCCATGAGACGTGCCCTACAAGGCATCATACATTTCAGTGCAATGATTGTATGAATACATTTGGTAATAAAAATATAATGTTCTTGTGGATGCCTTGTCAATAGAGGTTGTTAAAAGAACCGTATGAAAAAATTATACATAAATTACATGCAAGCATTTTATCTTATTTTAGTATTTTATTATCCCTTATATCTGTAAGGCAATGTATTGACATGATCTACTAAATATTCTTTTATAATCGTATGATGATTGAGCAATTTTTTCTAATTTTCATTGCATATCATTTACATACATTGGATGTAATATTATACATAGCTTCATACATCTCTACATCATTACACAAACTGTTTATACATATTGAATTTCGTTTGTAGGATTAAGTATGAGTTCTAGGAGAAATCCACAAGTATCAAAATGTTCAATATTGTTTTATACAAAAGCAAATGAACTGTATAAATCGGGTACTTTTTTATTTCTGTGTTAATTTTCTTTGTGAACAAATGTATTCATTTCTTTTGTAAAAATAAATAATTTATGTTTCTGGAGTGTTAATACGTTTCTGAAATGCAAATTTTTCATTGAATGTATTTTTTCAAACCAACTTTTGAGTGCTTATTGTGACTCAGCCCTTCGAAATACCCAAGGAGTTTATAATATATGCTTACAATTGCCTTTAAGCACTAATTTTCAAATTTTCCACGTTTCCTCCCTAGACACTGTGTGTGTGGTGTGGTGTGGTGTCTGTGCTGTGTGGTGCGGTGTCTGTGTGGTGTCTGTGTGGTGTGGTGCGGTGTCTGTGCAGTGTGGTGCGGGGTCTGTGTGGTGTGGTGCGGTGTCTGTGCAGTGTGGTGCGGTGTCTGTGTGGTGTGGTGCGGTGTCTGCGCAGTGTGGTGCGGTGTCTGTACAGTGTGGTGCGGTGTCTGTACAGTGTGGTGTGGTGTCTGTACAGTGTGGTGCGGTGTCTGTACAGTGTGGTGCGGTGTCTGTACAGTGTGGTGCGGTGTCTGTACAGTGTGGTGCGGTGTCTGTACAGTGTGGTGCGGTGTCTGTACAGTGTGGTGCGGTGTCTGTACAGTGTGGTGCGGTGTCTGTACAGTGTGGTGCGGTGTCTGTACAGTGTGGTGCGGTGTCTGTGCAGTGTGGTGCGGTGTGGTTGTAGTGTGGTGTAGTGTATGTCTGGTGTAGTGTCTGTGTGGTGTAGAGTAGTGTCTGTGGGGTGTGGTGTAGTGTCTGTGGGGTGTGGTGTAGTGTCTGTGGGGTGTGGTGTTGTGTCTGTGTGGTGTAGTGTCTGTGGGGTGTGGTGTAGTGTCTGTGTGGTGTGGTGTGGTGTAGTGTAGTGTCTGTGGGGTGGTGTAGTGTAGTGTCTGTGGGGTGGTGTAGTGTAGTGTATATGGGGTGGTGTAGTGTAGTGTCTGTGGGGTGTGGTGTGGTGTAGTGTGTGGTGTGGTGTAGTGTGTGGTGTGGTGTAGTGTAGTGTCTGTGGGGTGTGGTGTGGTGTAGTGTCTGTGGGGTGTGGTGTGGTGTAGTGTCTGTGGGGTGTGGTGTCTGTGTGGTGTGGTGTGGTGTGGTGTCTGCGTGATGTGGTGTGGTGTCTGTGTGGTGTGGTGTGGTGTCTGCGTGATGTGGTGTGGTGTGGTGTGGTGTCTGTGTGGTGTGGTGTGGTGTGTCTGTGTGGTGTGGTGTGTCTGTGTGGTGTGGTGTGTCTGTGTGGTGTGGTGTGTCTGTGTGGTGTGGTGTGTCTGTGTGGTGTGGTGTGTCTGTGTGGTGTGGTGTGTCTGTGTGGTGTGGTGTGGTGTGTCTGTGTGGTGTGGTGTGGTGTGGTGCGGTGTGTCTGTGTGGTGTGGGTGTGTATGTATGTATGTATGTATGTATACTGTCTACACTATTATATTCCTCTGAAACTTGGACCCTACTAGAAGAAAGCAAAAGAAGACTTAACGTATTTCATCAGAGATGCCTCCGTACAATCTGCAAAATATCTTGGATGGAAAAAATTCCAAATGAGGAGGTCCTGAGAAGAACAAAAATGCTGACAGTAGAAAATCTTATTAAAATTAGAAGATTGAGATGGGCAGGACACATAAGTAGAATGAATGAAGAGCGAACTCCGCACCAGATAGTCTTTTCAGAGCTGAAATGCGGAAAAAGACTCCAACAGAAGCCGAAGAAAAGATGGTTAGACATGCTCAAACAAGATATGCGAGAGCAAAACATCAACGAGAAGGAATGGAGAAAAGTAGCAGCAAATAGAAACGAATGGCGCAGGCACATTCAACAAAAAACCGCAGAAAGGCAAAACCTGGAAGCTGAAGAAAGAAGGAAAAAAAGGCACGAAGAAGAGGAAATGTACAGTTGGAAATGTCCGATATGCGGATTCACACGAGAGGGAAGATCCGGGAGGCAGTACGTTAACTCCCACCTAAGCCAAACCCATAGGAGTCAAGTAGAAAAGTTACGCCAACGACAAGAAAACAGTAGCCCTAGATGCACTGTCTGTAACATCAATTTCAAAAAGAAATCCGGCCACAGCAGTCATATGAGACACAAGCATCCAACCTTGACAGCAGAAAATACACTGAAGCCAATTAAATTAAGAAAACCGCAAAGTTCCTCCCACAGCGCTAGCCCCACACAGATTTCTCAACCCCAGTTATCCGGACAATGAAGCTCTGGCTATCCATTCAACTGTGCATCTTGTGGCAGAAATTTCAAAACGAAGGCGGGCCTTTCCAACCACCGACGAGGCGCGCTGTGCAAGAATAGGATGGAAGAAGAGGTATCATCGGCCACGATGGAAACCTGAGTCTATGTATGTATGTATGTTTTTTTTACGAGGGGAACTGTGGAAATCTTCAAAAGACGAAGAGGAGCCCGCACTCCTCAACAGTGTGAGATTTTTACCCACTAAAACCACAAACCCTTTGTGTTCCTGGCGTTATCCACCCTGGAGCCGCAGTTATGCATTACTTCAGGATGGTGCCAGCTGTATTACTTCGAGGTGTTATTCAGGTTCAGCTATGACTGGTTTCTTTCGTCTTCTTCCTTCTTCTTGAGAATGGCGGTGATATATTTCTCTATTGCTGTCCACTTCGCCTTGTTACAGATCATAAGTGTGACCATGTTTTCTGGTGAGACATTACACCCGACCTCCCATATCATGCGATGCCTTAGCGTGTCCCATCTCGGGCAATGGAACAGCGTATGTTCGGCGTCGTCTACTTCATGGCTGCAGTAGAAGCATACCGCGTCTTGTCTTGCTAAATCTTTTAAGGTATGCCTTAAAACATCCATGCCCTGTGAATGCCTGAGTTAAGTGGTATGTCACGGACCCGTGTTTGCGGCTTATCCATTTGGATATATTCGGGATGAGCCTATGAGTCCATCTGCCGGTCTCCTCTCTGTCCCAGCGTTTCTGCCAGCGGTGCATCACTTTTTCTTTCGCTTTTTTAATTGCGCTATCCTTATCTTGTTGTGTTCGCCTTCCGTTGTCTTCTTGCTCATGGGAGTAGTTGTAAACTTCTTTCCTTTCTAGAGCAAGCAGGTCAATAGGAGGGACGTTCGCCAACAGAAGAACCGCACTTCCGGATACAGTTCTATACGCCGATGTTATGCGTAGAGCTCCTTTCCTCTGGACAGACTGCATTTTCCTTCTCAGATTATTGTTTTGAAGAGCTTCTGCCCAGATCGGTGCTGCATAGAGCATTTTCGAGTGCATCACACTCATTAAAAGTCGTCTCGTCTTGTCGCTGGGGCCCCTGGTGTTCGGCATCAATCTGGAAAGCGTTGCTGCTATTTTTAGGGCTTTTTCCGTCGTCTCACTAATGTGTGGTCCAAAACTTAGCTTCCTGTCAATTTTCATTCCTAGGTAGCGAAGGCTCTTGCCACATTGTATTTTTTCCTTGCCTATTAGGAATGTTGGGTTGGAGTAGGATCGTCTTTCGGTGATAAGCAATGCTTCCGTTTTATGGACTGCCACTTCCAGCCCTTTGGACGTCAGCCATTTCATCACTCTTCTCAGGGTGTCGTTTACGATGACCTCTAGTAGGGCCGATGTTTCCGCCGTTGCCACTATTATTGCATCGTCTGCGAACCCTACTATTGAGACATTTTGCGGGAGTTTTATTCCCAGTAGACTGTCGTACATAATGTTCCATAAGACAGGACCAAGTTTTGAACCTTGTGGGACACCACAGGTCATCTCAATTTCAATAGGTTCTCCTTCACCTTCGTAAATTGTCCTTCGATCGCTTAGGTAGCTCCGTATCATACTGGTGAGGTACTCTGGGGTGTTCTTCTCTATCAGCCTTGATAATCTCCTCCCATTTGGCCGAGTTAAAGGCGTTCCTGATATCGAGCGTTACGAGGGCACAGAATTCTTTTTTTGGTCCCTCTTTGGCTTCTCTTGCCTTTTCTACGACTGCTTTGATAGCGTCGACTGTCGATCTGCATTTTCGGAAGCCATATTGCATTTCCGACAGACCGTGTGTTTCCTGCAGCCATGTCTGTAGTCTTTGCAGGATCAGGCCCTCAAATACCTTTCCCATCGTGTCTAGTAGACAGATTGGTCTGTAAGATGTGGGTTCGTGTTGTGGTTTGCTGCCTTTTAAGAAGAGAGCAAGTTTCTGCTTTTTCCATACACTCGGAAAAACGTTTTCCTTCAAGCATCTATTATAAGCTTTCAGAAGAAGTTGAGGATGGACCTTTGCCACTGTCTTCAAAATTTCATTGTGTACCCCGTCGAGTCCTGGGGCCTTTTTGTTCTTAAGAGTACTGCATACTTTCTGTAGCTCTTCTGGAGAAAACATTTGGTCTTCTGTAATTTTACAGGGCTGCCATTGTTCAATCGATGGTTTCTGATGCGATGGAAACAAATTCTTTATGATTTGGATTACCCATGTAGGATCATCCAATCCGGGTGATTTCCGCCTGCAATTTAGTTTTTTCGTCACAATTTGGTATGGTTTGCCCCATGGGTCGTTGTCTATTTCGTTTAGTAGCTCCGTCCAGCAGAGGTTTTTACTTTTGCTGATGGCGTGTTTTAGTTCCTGTCTGCATTGTCGAAGCGCCTCTCTTAATGTCTGCGATCCTTTGGAGCGCGTGTACTGACGTCTCGTTTTTTTGCATTTTTCTCTCAGTTCTGAGATTTCGTCCGTCCACCAGTACATTGGCTTCCGAGTGGGGTTGGTATTTGATCTCTTTGGCATAGATCGGTTGCACGCCTCCTTGACTGTTTTAATTGTTAGACCCAGTAGTTTGTTTCCTGGGCCTTCTGTCCAGTTTAGTTCGTCCAGGGTCGCTTGTTCCTTCAGAAACTCTTCTAGAGCTTTCTGGTCTAGTTTTTTCACGTTCCATGAGGGTTTCAGCTTCTTTTCCCGTACTTTAATTCTCTGCGTTATATTTTGTATGCCGTACTGTATATAATTATGGTCACTGAGAGAGACGTCTTCCAGAACCGTCCAGTCGTGTATTTGTCCCGCAGTTTTCCTTGAGGACAGAGTCAGGTCTATGACTGATCTCGAGTTGTATCTCTCGTAGGTTGCTACTCCTCCGTTGTTCAGCACCACGAGGTTTCTCCTAGCTACCATATCTGTGACAAGAGACCCTCTTCTGTCGCTTCTTGATGACTCCCACTCCGAGGATTTCGCGTTGAAGTCCCCGGCTATTAAGACTTCTCCAGTAGCGGTCCGAATGTCATCTTCTAGGTTGTGCACTTCTGTTTCGAATGTATGAAAGGGGTCATTCGGTGAGAAGTAGCAGCTATAAATTCGAATGGACCCTACTTCGATCCATACGAAGCCCTTGTTCTTTTCTTCCACCCTTCGAATTTTCAAATCTGGGTTGGCGACGTAGAGAGCTGATTTGCCTGATAGATCCTGGTACCATGTTCCTGAGACTGGCTTCCTGTATTGTTCCGATATTATGGCTATATCGATTCTTTTTTCTTGTACAGTTTGCAGGAGTAGGTCTTGTGCCTGCCTGCCTTTCCCTAGGTTTATTTGCAGGAATTTTAGCTCCATTGTTTCTTTTGCTTAGTTAGCGCATTTTGAAACGACGTGCAAAGTTTACTGCCCGGGCGATGTTGGTTGTTGACATTGCTGTCCTTGCAGGATAGGCAGGCAGTCTCCGTAGTGCAATCTTTTCTTTGATGGTCACCTCCACAGTTCCAGCAGAGCTTTCTCCTGTCGAGGCCGCTGCACCGTTTGGCGATATGGCCATATGCGTGACACCTGTAGCATCTGATCACCTCCTTCCGCACAGTGATACTGCAGTATACCATATCTACTGCTATTTTCTTTTTCTGGAGGAGAGCTGCGGCCAAGTTCTGCGGCAATTTGACTATTGCCGATTGTAGGCCGGCGTACCCTTTTCTTAGGTAGCAGGCCATCTCCAGATCTGGTATTCCCGCTTCTTTTCGGATGGCTTCCCTCACGTCATCTTCGGTGGAGAACTCCATTACGTCTCTAACGACGATGGTCGACTGCTTAGTTAGGACCGCTACATCCGCTTTTCCTTCCAGGGTTTCTTTGAATATATGGTGGAATTCTTCGGTTTTTCCTTGTTCTTGAAGGACGAATAGGTATTCGCCTTTCTTTGTTTTCCTCACCATCTTAAAATCAGCCCCACCCTCTTTGGGTTTCATCTTTGCGCTGATTTCTTTAAAGATGTCAACGTATGACGTACCCACTTTAGCTGCCACTTTGATGGCGTCATTTTTACTTTCTTTTTTCTTCTTTTTTTGTTTCCTTCTGACTTCTTGCCAGCCTTCTTCTTGCTCGCTTTCCAGAGGGAGATGTTCATCTTCTTCGCTTGTTCCGTGTGCACTGGGTTCATCTATTTCCCTTGTGCCGGATTCGGAAGGTTCCCTTCTCTGGCCGTCCTCTCGAGGTGACTTTTTTTTCCTTTGGCCATGCTTACTTTTCTTTTTAGGCACGGTTTCTTCTATTTTCTTGCCTATGTGCGTCTCCGTGCTGCACACTATTTCTCGAACTGATCCCATTTCTATAATCGCACTGCTCTTCTCCGTCAGTATTTCGAATAGTGCCATGGCCTCATTTAGTGCCGCTTTCACGGGCTTATGGATATTGCGCGCGTCGGCAACGATAGAATGCATGAACTCCAGTCTTTTACCTATTTCGGAGATTGTTTCCCCCATGTCTCTAAGGTCAGTCTGTTGACTGTTTCTTATAGCTGGGCATTCCTCCCCGGCATTTTCATTAGCTTGGACGTTCAGTGGGCTGGCCAAAAGGCTTGAGGTCCCTTGGTCCTCTTCTCGACTATTTCCTTCACGCCGAATCGCGGTCGCCTTAGAGCTATCAGCCATTTCCGCCATGGATGGTAGGTCATCCACTCCCTTGAGGCGCTAGTGTCTACAGTGTGGCAGCCGCAACGCCAGGGGGCGCTGAGGTTGCAGTTGTTGGTCAGCCACTGCTAGGGAGCGCTAGTTGTGCGTCTAGTATCCACCCACGCCCGCACAGCGCTGCCGATTTGAAGGGCGCTTCAAGGTCACGCTCTTCAATGGCGGCACAAGAGGGTGGATGACAAGGAAAATATTACGTGCTGTCTGAGTGATTACGCAATCATCCCGGATCATGCCCTTATTTCCACACGTTAAGCATAGCTTTAGTCATTTGCGAGAACATACCTTGGTTCGCTCCTGCCCAGAATTCGCTTGTATCTCCGAATTGAAGCGGCACCTCACATCCAGCGCGTTCGCACGGCATGATCAGTGCTACCAACCTCCGTATGTATGTATGTATGTATGTATGAATGTATGTATGTATGTATGTATATATATATATATATATATATATATATATATATATATAGAGAGAGAGAGAGAGAGAGAGAGAGAGAGAGAGAGAGAGAGAGAAACATAAACATATGAAAACATTTTATATTTATTCATAACATTATAGATTAACAGGACAAATTATATCAATTAATATCAATAAAATTACAATTATATTAATAAAATTAAAAGACAACGAATGAGAAGCAATTGGATTGAATCATCACAGAACACAAGATTCTAAAATATATAAACCAGCATAGGGATGTAGCTAAGGGATACGTTACTTAGAATTTCATCAAACACCCTAAAAAACTAATATTAAGAAGTATCACAAAATATTCACATTTTATTTTCAAAAAACATTCTGAAATCTTTTGTTCAATTTTTAGTAAAAAATGTTGTTAACTTCTGCTGTCGGTCAGGTTGTGCCACCTCATCAGATTCAGTCAGCCATTTATTGCAACATTCTGATATGACAGAATAAGGCTGACCTCGAGATGAAACAGTAGGTACAACTTTCCGGGGCCTCAAAAATTTAACAAAGCGACGCAATTCATTGAAGTTGGAATGCTCACTGTAGGGAATATCTAGAAACAAAGCATAATCATAAATTTATTTTGCAAGAAAAAATATTCACAATACTCAGAAATTATCATAACGTGCTTGATTATTTTTTAAATATGTGAAAATGAAAAGAGTACATGTGAAAACTAGCACAGCTAGAACAACACACTTTCTTGTATTATTTGGAACATTGGCATCATATAATTTCGAGACTTGCTCATCAGCCATCTTTTAAAAAACTCTCATCAAGAGAGGCGTGTGATATTGGAATTTGCAATTTTCGAAATTTCAGAGCGTTTTATTCTATTGGATTACCCTTATTCTTAAGTTAAGGCCACAATATAATTCTTTAAATCGCCAACATTTCTGCTATTTAAGGCGATAACACAATCACAATTTTTGTATTGCAACTAAATTTGAACAATCATTAATCCTATATGCAGCAACCAATTCCCACATTTGTGTACACACAAATATGTATTCTATGTGAAATTACTAATCAATTTCTTGAAACATAATCATTAGAGCTCAAACATATAGGCATCAAAACAGTTGAAAATATACACTAAAAATCTTAAAAGCATGCAGAGAAACATGCACTAAAAAGCTTAGATGTAAGCAGGGAAATAGGTATTTTTGTTGAAAATAGAAAGAAAACCCTGTCAATAAGCACACTAAAAGATTTAATTTTAGAATTGATACAATATATGTATGTATGTATGTATGTATATATATAGAAACATAAACATATGAAAACATTTTATATTTATTCATAACATTATAGATTAACAGGACAAATTATATCAATTAATATCAATAAAATTGAGTTCAGAGTGACAGTGCACAATTAAATATTTTTCCAAGTTTTAAATAGTTAAAGGCAGTCAGATCGATTTAGTTTGAAGAAAATCTTGTGAATGGTTTTAGGCCTAGTGTTACCCAAGGGCGGCCTTGCAGGTGGGTGGGTTAAAAACTAGTGTCAAAGCTCCAAAAAACGTGTAGAAGAAAGTGATATGTATGTCAAGTAAAAAATTAACTTTTTCCGCAACAGGGATCCATAAAACGTATTTTTGTAAAAATCCCTGGATCACTTTTTGGCAGAACTAGAATACTCTTTACGCGAAAAGGAAAACTAACTTTCACAAGGGTAAAGCACAACACTTATTATATTGAGTAACATAATACTCACTAAATATTGTAACATTTCTTCTTGAAACTCCATTATTCACTTTTGCATTGCCCTTCATAAAATTCCAACCACTAGGATTAAAAGCTACAATATTTTTAAATATTTTCTTCCAATTGGTCAAATGCTGTTCCAATTCCTAAAAGAAAAAAAAAATCCCATACACTTTCAGACTATAGAATACAGTAGCAACATCAGCATTGTGAAAATACATATTCGATGTACATAATATTTGAAAATAATTATTTGCCTTTCCATACATAACAAGGTTATATATTTCAATACGTAAGAACAGTATAAGGAATATTGTAGATTGCAATATTTAACGCTATTTTAAACTACAATGCTTCTACATATTCAGAAATATAAATATGATACAACTGAATAAAGACGTTAACATGTTTTTCTAAAATGCAGGAATTTTAGAAGCTTATTCAAAATGAACTTTTTTAAAGATGCTACAGAACAACGCGATTTTCTTACAAATGCAAAATTTATTAAATACAAGGGATGTACGGAAAGTAATACAATTTTTTTCTGCAGGTACTCAAAATTGCCACGAAGTGTTCCCAACGGTTGGGTTAAGTGAGGGGGGAGGGGGGCTCTCAGCTTCAAAGCGATTCCTTTGACAGTCTGCTCTGAGCAGTTGGGGCGTCAGGATCGCTGTCTCCGCTTACCCCTGTTTATATCTCAAAAAAAAAGGGAGCTTCCACGTCACTACAACTCCCACTTTTAGGGCTCACTACTGGCGTCTGCCTTCCCTCTCCCTTTTTCGTGCGTAATCCTGGGACGACACGTTAAAAATTAGAGTATAGTAACAAAATGCGATTGTCACTCGAGCAACGTTATGCCGTAAAGTATTGTTCGATATTGGGACAAATCTCTTGCGGAGACTCAAGCGATTGAATGCATAAGCTTATGGGATCGACACTATCATATTAGCAGGTTTCGAGGTGGTTGAAAGCATTTAAGGAAGACCCGGAAGAGGTGGTCGTCGAACGGTCGACCAGCACAACTGACGACAATTAGTCCCTTGTGCGTGATCTGTTAAATTCTGACAGTTTGTTGAGCGTTCGTATGATTGCAGAAATTCTCAATATTCCCAAAACAATTGTACACAAATTGGTGACCGATAAAAATGGACATGAAGGTGTGTGCCAAGTTTGTTCCCAAGATGTTGACGGACGATTAGAAGAATCACAGGGTGACTTAGGCGAGAGAACTTATCGAATGTGTTGAAATGCAACACGGTAATTTGGACTGTCATTATCGGGGATGAAACATGGTGTTTTGAGTATGACCAAGTTACGAGTGGCACATCTCAATGTCCCAGAAACCCAGTGGCGGCTCTGGGATTAGGCAACAGGGAGGGCACACTAAGTTACAGGATCAAACAATGTTAGAAATTTGAAAAATTGTTATATTTGGATTGTTTAAGTCACATAAGTAATATTTACAATAGAATTATCTCCCCGGAAGATAGGCTAAACACATGATCTATAAATTAAATTGAGTCTTCTGTTGTTACATTCTGTAAATCTATTACTAATTCTTCAAAATTAAATGAGTCTCGTAACAAAAGTCTTTATAATGAAAACATACAAAGTCCATTTGATCTCTCTTCCGATATGGTATTTCTTAAAAATGTCTATAATCTTTTCAAAGTGAAAACGCTCTCTCAGATTCTTTTATATAGCACACCCAGCTCAGATTTCAGTTTGCTAGCTCACGATCGGAGAGTACTGTGAAACGCGATCAACCTGTTGTAGGGGGAAATCTTCTTGATATTGTTGGAACGTTTTACAACCAAGAGAGAACACAAGGCTAAATTCCCCCTAAAATTACGATGGCCATTTACACCTTTGAAATTTCCGTACAAAAGAACGATTGCCATTTCTATCAGATTGTAAGTTTTTTTTATATCAGGCCGAGGTGGCCCAATTCTCTTCATGCACAGCCTTGTATCATAATCACATTGACTGTTTTCAGGCATTTTACAGAATTGGAAACCATTCTCAATCTCAATGTACAATACGAACTGGACACAAAGATCGGAATACAGCATGCACATAGTTTGTCTACGGATCGGAAAGATAATGCCAATTGCACACTACTGCACTGAATGCTTGTGATAGGGGAGATCGGTTAAACAGAACACCAGCAGATAGCACTGTCCTACACGTACATCAAGCGAAAGGAATATTGTAAGTTTAAAAATCGATCAATAGATAGCGCCGGACAACGAGGTTGCTACCTCCCCTGTCAGGCTGCTGGGCGGCGGCCGTCATAAGACGCCATTTGCCGAACCCATGTTGCCATTTCAACACTCATTGGCAGCGATTTCTATGTCTGTAAGTTTCGTAACAATACTGCGTTTAGGACACAGAGGCGAGTGTCCGCAGCCAATGAAAATCGTTCTACGGAACAAGAGCGGAAGTTTGAAAGCTAAAGAAGTGTTTTGATTCGAAAACAACCCTACAGACCCACAGAGGTTATTTTAGACAGCGCAAGGGGAGAAATACTGATCTCAGTAGGGGGGCAGTGTCCCTAGCGCCTCCCTGCCGCAGCCGCCACTGCACAAACCGAAGCATGAACGAACAACTCGAAAGTGTAAACAATGTTGATTGTGTTTTTCGATGCCAGAGGTGTGGTCCACAGAGTTCGTTTGTATTTTTCTTTATAGTCTATCGCAAGAATGATTTAAGTCAATATTCCTGTGGTTAAAATGGTAATGTGGTAAAAAAACTGTAAACTGACATAAGGGAGTAAAAAAACCCTTTTTTCTGTGCGAAATACTCTACGAAAATTGATTTGAATTCGACGAAAAACTTGTTTTTTACACTTCAAATACGATTTTCAACATACATTTTTATCTCCATAGAGCACATTTGCTAATCTTATTACGCGACACCCTTTGGTCTAAAGAAATATATGTAAGAAAACAAATAGTGTATTTCACTGAGATTCTACATCTAAGCAAAGCACTTTGTAGCAAATTCTCTATCAGTTGTTTACAATTCTCACGTCTTTTGTTTTCCAAAAACCTTGCACTACATTTCTGAAAGCATCCCCAGCATTACGTTCATCAAGAGACATTGCAACTCTTAAGGCTAAATGCACCGAAAAATACTTGTAGGAAAATTCAATAGATCGCAGCACTATCACAGGGGAATTTACTTCACTGATAACGTCTGAACCAATGGTCCGATTTTCGATCTGTGAACGGTATTTGACGCCTTTTTAAAATAGAATTTACGCTACGATGACCTTTTTCCAAAAATCTAGCAAAAACGCGAATTTGAAATTAGTTCTCAAACTTCCGAGAACAAATTAAAAAATGTGGGCTTATAGCGCGATGGCGACATGCTTCCTGAATCCAACGCCGTGACAATCATGCAAATCGGACGAATAGGAGCGTCGTAAAGTGAAATTTACGAAAACACCTCGCCCCCCTTCCCCTTCTGCGCTGTTGCGTCACCCACCCGTTTATTGTGGGCCCTCTGTCAGCGCGGCGGCGCGGCCAGGCCCGGCGCGTTGCGGCCAGCCTCGACGGAGGAGGCGAGACTTGCGGGACACGCAAGCCACACACTCGGTTTATGCGTTCGTCACTTTGCATCTTTTTTCTTTGCTTCTATTTTTCCACGGATATCAAACTAGAGATTTTATACTACTATTATAGACCGAGGTAAACGGTCTGTAATAGTAGTACATAACTATCTTTTTCACATATTTCTGTCTTCCTTCGAATACCATCTTAAAATTGTTTGACGCATTACTCAAAACATCGATTCCGATTTGGAACTATTTTTTTTAAAAAAGGAACTCATTGTGTAAATATCAGCATTATTTAATCTCCTCACATCTTATTTTAGATATATTTTACTTCTAAGGTCTTCTGTTATCACACAACCTTGCTCTAAGATCTTCCGTTGTCAAATACCGTAAAAAATGAGCGGAGTATACGCACGAGCTCTTTTATCCTACAACTCTATTTTTGATCTCAAAACGACGTTTATCTGCTTCAAAGAGTTTATCTGGTGAATCTCTTTTCCCAAGTTAAATAGCCGAAGCTAATTTCAAAAATGTTTTCGTACTTTCAGACAAATTTAAAAAAATCCATGATCTTGGCTGTCCGGGTGACGTCGCGTCGAAGGCTGTCTTGCCGACGTTTCGACCTCGTGGTCTTCCTCAGGGCTGGTATGCCCATGGCCGCGGAAGCCTACGACTTCCAAATTTAAAAAAAGGTGGTAAAATAGCAGTCTGGCGAGCTGTATCGTGACTCCAACGCCGTAACAAGCATTGAAATAAAATAGTATGAATCATGACTTATCCCAGCTTATTTGGTAAGTTATTTTGATATAAAATAAATGTTATATTTGTATAATTTTGAAGGGAATAAATAATTCCGGTGTGTCATTTCATACAGACTACGTAAGTGAATAAAGGGTAATGATGCAATTGGATAGCTCCTAGATGTTTGCTTGCATTTGGAGCGTGTTTTCCCTTCCATTTTCTTTGTTTTATAAAATGTGGATTTTCTAGAAAAAGTTATCTGTAGAAATTGTGGCATGCAAAACCAGTTAGACGTGACTCTTTCGTGACATATCGGGCACAATGATATAAATAATATGGAACATTCAAACGAGTTTAAAAACGAAGGAAATCTTTTTCTGGGAGTATGATCTTAGAATATGCTTTACACTAACGCTTACGCGACGTAATGTAATCTACATAACAAGTATATGCTTACATCAACAACATTTTTAAAATCTTTTTTTTTCCTTTTCCGAGGGATGAGTTTTGCCGATTGACTGAATCACACGGTATTCATGGAATTGTGTTGTTTTGCACAATCTCGGCTGTCTCCTTTCTTCTGTAATAGAAAAAGTATAGTGCCTTGCAGATCTGTTGGTCACTCTTCTCTTTTACAGATCACATTGCATAATTGTGTTAGTTTCGCCAAGATTTCTTCCCCTGTATCTTTGAATAGTTCGTTTGGAATATTATCTTCAGCCGGGGACTTCCCATTTTTCAGTTTTGTCAATTCATTTCTTCCATCTCAGGTTCTTATTCGTAATCATCTATATTTATACACTACTCTATTTGTAAGTCCTTATCATATAACTTCTTCGTATTCTTCCCATCTTTTCGTGATCTCTTCTTTTGTTGTATTTATTTTGTCGTTCTCGTTCTTAACATTCGCCATTGTTGGTTTACACTCCGTGGTCATATTTCGGATGACCTGGAAATATCTTAAGATCTCTATTTGTTGTTATTTTCTTCCACTTCTTCGCTTTTTTTCTTGAATAAACTTTTCTTTATCTTGTCTTGGTCTGGGCTGGAATCCCCGTAGAGTTTTCTGACTTTCGTCTGGTCATTTGCTTTCTTTGCAGAGAAATATAATGTTTGAAAAGAAAGAAATATAAGGACTCCGTTGAACATAATAATAATAATAAAAATGAACTAAGAAAAAGGTTTGCAAAGGGACACCTCTATTCGGCATGGCCTTTGTTGTAGACAAAAAGGTCCTAGATTCAGTAAAAGACGTGAAACCCATCAATAACCGACTCATGACCATGAGGATCAAACATACGAATAAGAATTACACTTTCATCAATGTTCACGCGCCCACAAATGCAGACAACAAAAAAGAACCCGAAAAGACTGACAAATTCTGGGAAGAACTCGGAAATGAAATGTCCAAAATTCCACAAGACGACGTTAAAATTCTCCTCGGAGATTTTAATGCACAAATTGGCAGAGAATACAGATACAAAAAAACAGTAGGTAATTACCCTGCACACAAATTCACTAACAAAAATGGCACCCGGCTCATCGAGTTATGCCAACAGAACAACCTGAAAATTATGTCAACCTCACTACGAAAATCCCCCAAGAAACAGAAAACATGGCGCTCCCCCATCCAACAATTAGGAGAATTCCAAATCGACCATGTTGCAATCTCTTACTTCTACCAGAAAGAAATTCACGATGTACAAGTCCGCAAAGGAGCAAACATAGATTCCGACCATTACCTTTCCCGAATCAAGATAAAATTTACCCCCAAGAGCAAATTCAACAAGAAACCCCCAACGATTCCAAAATTCGACACACACAAAATCCAAGACTCCAAAATTGCTGAAAAATGGGAAGAACAACCCGCAAAAAACTGGAAAAATTTCAGGACAAAATCATAGAGACTGCCAAATCCTTGATTCCCCTCACCAAAAGACCGAAACATCCCTGGTGGAATAAAGAATGCGATGTTGCCCTCAATAACAGAAAAAACGCTTTCCAAAATTACAACAGTAACAAATCTGAAAAAACCCACAAGATCTTCCTCGAAGTACGAAAAGAGACATCCAAACCTTTAAGACAAATCAAACGGTTATACATCAATGACCAACTGACGTCGATCGAAGATAACTTTCGAAACAATAACACGCACGACTTCTACAAGGTATTCGCCAACCAAATGAAGGGATACACACCACACAACTTATGTTTCAGAAAGCAAGATGGAAAATTGGCATTAACGAACAAGGAAAATTGCCAAGAGTTGGCTAAATACTTCTCACATTTTTTGAATTGTCCGGAACCTACGAAGAGATTCCCAAAGAAACAACCTGACCACACGAATAAAGACTCGTCACCACCAAGTCAAGACGAAATCCACTCCCACATCAAAAGACTCAAAAACAACAAGGCATCAGGTGAAGATGGAATTACAGCAGAATTGCTCAAAAACCTTGGACCCAACTCACTCAAAGAAATCACACAGATCGTCCAAGAAATCTGGCAAACAGAACAAATCCCTGACGATTGGAAAACCGCACTCATTCACCCACTACATAAAAAGGGAGAAAAGTCAGATGTAAACAATTACAGAGGGATTTCCCTCCTTCCAGTTATTTACAAAATTCTCTCGGCCTGTCTTCTAAAACGAACACAAGAACAACTCGAACCAAAATTATCAGATTTTCAAGCAGGATTCAGACCAAACCGATCCTGTCCCGAACAAATCTTCAACCTAAAAACATTAATCAAAATGCGAGCAATTCGAGACAAACCAGTAACATGTACATTTGTCGACTTCAAAAAGGCCTACGACTCTATCGATCGACCATCACTATTCCAGATCCTAGAAGAAAGAGGACTAGACCACAAAACACGGAAACTTATCGAGCAAACACTTACAAAAACAAATTCTAAAGTGAAATTCATGGGGGAAATCTCAGAACCTTTCGAAATTCGGACAGGCGTGAGACAAGGAGATGGCCTCTCTCCTCTCCTGTTCAACCTAGTCTTGGACAAAGTAATGGAAGAATGGGAAAAAGAACTTCAAAAACAAGATGCTTGGAAACCTATCACTCTCGACATACCCAAAAGTAACCTCTGCATACCATACCTTGCCTTTGCCGACGATATAGCGATACTGTCTGAAAACCAAGAGACCGCTATCAAACAATTAGAAACACTCAAAGAATGTGCAGAAAGGGTAGGATTACAGATCTCTTTCGAGAAAACTCAAGTCCTATCCCACAAAGGTGACAACATGCACACAAGGTATGGAACGGTCAAAAGGGTACCACATTTCAAATACCTGGGTGAGTTCATCGAACCAACCGGATCCGAAAGAATTTCACAACAAACCCGCCTCCAGAAAATCAAGAAAGCATTCGGACTAATCAAAAACCTGTACAACAAAAAATGCATGTCTAAGAAAACCAAAATTCGACATTATAACACTGTCATCAAACCGGCAGCTCTTTACGCTAGCGAAACACTCACGCTCAGCAAGAAATATGAACTGGAAGAAATCAAAAAAGAAGAAAGAAAAATCATTAGAAAAATACTCGGTGCGAGACTCACTTCCGATGGATACAGATTACAATCTATTGAGACAACTGAAAAGTACTCGAACATAGAAGTCGACATCAGGAAAAGACGACTGAAATTCTTCGGACACATAGACAGGCTACCAAATACTCGACTAACTAAAAGAATACTAAACTATATATCCTCACTTAAAAGTACAACACCATGGATGAAAGAAACAAAAAAAGACATGCGATACGCCGACATAACTGACACCTCAGACAAAAACACCTTCCGTAACAAAGTGAACAAATGGGAAGTCAAACCAGAACAACCAAAATCAAAATCCTACAGACCGAAATGGTCTGAAGAAAGAAAACTGGCATTCTCCAACAGAATGAAAGAATATTGGAAAATTAAGAACAACTTCACAAAAACTAATTAGAACTCCACAAAAACGAGTCAATTTTTGCTTAACGTTTTCCATTATTGGGAAAATACGCTAATAATAATAATAATAATAATAATAATAATAATAATAAAAATAATAGGCACGCGTTTGGAGTAAAAACCAAAGTATGTACACTATAGTATTGCTTATATCGTACTATATAATCCATCGAATCTGCACTTCGATGTCTGTGTTTCCAAGATTTTGTGAAACTTCTATATATTTCACGGAGAAAATCTTGAATTTTCTCTGAGGGTCTGATTCAGTCTGTTGATTGTCGAATGCATCGGGCGGTTGGTCTTTCATCGCCACCTGCCGCAAAGAACTAGGGCAGGGACTAGGGCACGAACGAGCCTGGACTCGGGTAAAGTGGCCGTGGGAGAGGGGGCCCGGGATTTCCAAGTCCGATATGGCACTGGGACAGTGGTTCGCAAATGGTGAATGCTCACACCACGTTCACTGATTGGCTCGCTTACTTGGTGACCTTCTCCGCTCTACACTTCCTCGTGTCTCCACGTCCACGTGTCTACTGCGTCGGTTCATTCACGACCCACCTCATTCTTATAGTTGGGAGCTGACTTGATTGCGAGGCTGAGGAATGCGCTCTGTGTTCTTGGAATCTGCCCTCCCTTCCCCCGCCTAATCTGCAACTGCTCCCAAATATATTACGCCAAGTATCCATAGACAAAAATGAAAACATCATACGAAAATAAGGAAAACAAATAAGCAATAAGTGAATACCATCAATGTGGACTTTTTTTATCTTCACAATATGGCCTTTTCTTACGGGAGTACTCAAGGCTGCCCCGCCGGCTTCAAATCCTTTTTTAATTAATATCACAGTTCGAAAAGACACTTCAGTATAGTTTACTACCCGAAAATTGCTGTTATGCAACGTGTGATGAAGAACGCCCGAATTATTTTCTTCGTCACATTTCTTAATAACTAGACGTATAATTTCCCCAGCTTAACTGTGTATTGTTTGGCCTTCACTACGAACAGAAGTTATACCATCCCACCAAAAGTCAGAAACCAAATTAAAATGAATACGCTATACACTTGTGTTACGAACAAGAAGCAAACAACATGTCACTCATTGAATTCATGTCTTCTCAGAACAAGAAACATTCTATATCAGATGAAGTGATATTGAACCTCATACAATGTTGTCAAAGCAGATATAATATTTCCTCGACTGCTCGCATAGGCGGCAAATTGCAAAACACGTCAATATGCCGAATACTTACACTGTAGGCCTTCGCGAATTCTTTAGTTCAACCTCTTATGTACGACAGATGACAGTAATATTTAAATATGTGGTTTATTAAAGTTTTGGAAATATATTTATTTGTGCAATGTAATTGAATTTCCCTCACTATTCAAGAGAGATTATTGTCAAATTGCCGCCTTGCGAAAGATAAGGCGTCAAAAATCGTTACACTAGTGGGAACACTTTTCAGGTTTTCAACGTCAGAAGTAATTTGTTGAGATCGCAAAGTGTGAAAGTGGCTTTTAGATTGTACTATCTCAGGTACTAAAAACTTCGATTTATAGAGGAGTATACTGCACTATAATTCATGTACAAAATGGCTAATAAATTGAGTGTTTGTAAACATTTCTTTCAATAATATTTTAGATCCTCCAATAATCACTACGAAAATCAGAATTCCAACGTTGCTTTTGCATCAGAATCGCTTACAACACTACCAACAAAAAAATCGCTGCCATCATCTCGAAAAACGAAAAGGAGATTGTTGCCTTCTAATCTCATGATTTGAAAAATGGAAAACAAGAGACGGTGAGTGATCCATCAAAAACAAAATTCGAAAACTGCAGAACTCGTCAGTGCAATAAGTCGCAGAGACAACCACTCATTTTTCATAATTTATTTTTTCATGTTACAAACATAAGATGTACAAACTTTTAGAATTTCGTTGGTCAGTCACAAAAGCTTTGTGTTCTCTCTCTTGTATCTGCCTGTTAGTCTGTACAACAGAGATTGTGAAAATATTGCATGTCTGTCCTACCGACTCCGATCTCACAGGTCTACCCTTGATTTCGGTACTTTTGAATAAATGTAAATAGAAATAATAATTACACTGTAGATAACTGCGGCTACATGCATAAAAAGTACCAAGAAATTCAAAATTATAATTTACTTTTAGTTTACGAGATAAAACTTTCCCCAATGTTACCAGTAATTGTACCTCGCGGCATGAAAATTCGTCACCCTCTCATCGTTTCGCCTGTCTCCCTAAAGCGTTGCCGTGGGAGACGCCAGAAGTGTGCAGGATCTGCGGTCGCTTCCGATGACATACGAGGGTCTATGTTATTGCCTTCCGCTTACGGAGTTAGGAGAGGTGTCACAGCAGGAGCGGATCCAGCCAATTATTTTTCGGGAGGTGGGGGTATATTTTTCTATACATATATTTTTGTAAATAATAAATGAATTTATTATTATATTGTATATTATTTAGAGATTCACCAAATGAACCCTTTAAAGCAGGTAAACGTCGTTTTGAGATCGAAAATCGAGTTGTAGGATAAAAGAGCTCGTGCTCCGCTCATTTTTTCGGTATTTGACAACGGAAGATCTTAGAGCAAGGTTGTGTGATAACAGAAGACCTTAGAAGTAAAATATATCTAAAATAAGATGTGAGGAGATGGAATAATGCTGATATTTGAGTGCTATACTCCGCTCAATTTTTTCAGTATTTGACAACGGAAGATCTTAGAGCAAGGTTGTGTGATAACAGAAGACCTTAGAAGTAAAATATATCTAAAATAAGATGTGAGGAGATGAAATAATGCTGATATTTACACAATGAGTTCCTTTTTTTTAAAAAAAATAGTTCCAAATCGGAATCGATGTTTTGAGTAATGCCTCAAACAATTTTAAGATGGTATTCGAAGGAAGACAGAAATATGTGAAAAAGATAGTTATGTACTATTACAGACCGTTTACCTCGGTCTATAATAGTAGTATAAAATCTCTAGTTTGATATCCGTGGAAAAATAGATTGAGATGCAAAGTGACGAACGCATAAACCGAGTGTGTGGCTTGCGTGTCCCGCAAGTCTCGCCTCCTCCGTCGAGGCTGGCCGCAACGCGCCGGGCCTGGCCGCGCCGCCGCGCTGACAGAGGGCCCACAATAAACGGGTGGGTGACGCAACAGCGCAGAAGGGGAAGGGGGGCGTGGTGTTTTCGTAAATTTCACTTTACGACGCTCCTATTCGTCCGATTTGCATGATTGTCACTGTCATTGGATTCAGGAAGCATGTCGCCATCGCGCTATAAGCCCACATTTTTTAATTTGTTCTCGGAAGTTTGAGAACTAATTTCAAATTCGCGTTTTTGCTAGATTTTTGGAAAAAGGCCATCGTAGCGTAAATTCTATTTTAAAAAGGCGTCAAATACCGTTTACAAATCGAAAATCGGACCATTGGTTCAGACGTTATCAGTGAAGTAAATTTTACTTATTTTGGTGCTGCCACGTGGTGGCCACAAATTGTACTAGTGTCGGTACATTTAGCCTTAACTTCTGCAGCTTGTAACATCTGTCGAATTTAAGGTCCGGAAAAGTTCACCTTTTACTTTTGTTTTCGATAACATGGGGAACATTTGTCTGATGAAGCTCAAAGCCACACTGTTGATATTCAATGCTTTGATAAATTGTTTAAAAAGTCCAAGTTTAATATGTAGTGGTAACAAATTCTTCTCTCTGGACACTAGGGTCACATTTGTAACGTATGTACCAGGAACAAATTCTGTTCTGCCCTGCTGATCCATAAGCAGACGAAATAAGAACATTTGGTTTATCCACCTTGAAGCACCAAAAAATCCTAACATTTTAAAATCACCACAAATGTCCTAATTGTCATAGTTGACTTTTCCCAAGAGTAACTTGACATTTCCGTTAAGTCTTTTTCAGATGAACTGAATGAGCAATTGGAACTGAAGGAAACTTTTGTCCACTGTACAGTAGGGCAGCTTGAAGACCAATGGCTGAGCTATCTAGACGCCATTGGTATGGTTCACGAGGACACTCAATTGCTTCAAAGAGACCATTAGCATCAATGCAAAACAAAGATTTTTGTACATTTGACAGAAGCAACGAAAATCCTTACGCTTTGCCCTATGTAGTGTTGTTTTGCAAGAATCATCAAGCAAGTTATATTCCTTAAGACGAAAACCAAGGAGTTCAGTCTTTGATTCAGTTAGTTGCAATTCTATTATATGATCATCTAACCTTTGTTCATTATAGAGCTGCAGTTCCGTAGAAAAGCTCTCATCATAGCAATTTTAATTACTGGATTTAAACTAAACCTAAATAACATGAATTTTCCATTTCTTCTATCTACAGTGTCTGTTTTGATGGTGATGGAATTGGTAGCTCTTCCCTATGTGGTACAGGAGGAACAGATGACGGTGTGAAAGAATAGAGAATATTTCTTCTGTGCTTGGAACTTTTGTAATGTGTAAAGTCTACCATACAAAAATAAATGATTATGTTTTGTTGTTTCCCTAGGTATTCGGAGAATTGCAAATGGCATACACTTTCTGGTTAAACGTAGCCAACTCTCCTATGTAGAATTCGTGGAGAACCTGTGAAACATCTTAGTCTTTAACATGTACACCAAAAAAAGTAAGATATGTCTCACAGAACTTTGTGGCGAGCACGATTTTGTGTGTTACTTGTTTAGCACCGATGTAAGGTCCACAAACAACAAAAAGTCTCCTGACAATTTACAACCTCTGGATGCTGACATCTTTCAGTTGAAGTACAACATTCGTAGTTATACACGTGCACATCTGCAATAAGCTTAGGGAAAGCACATTGTGATTAAATTAATCGGTATATAATGAAGACATGTTAAATAAGGCCATATACTGAAATTTCAAACCACCCCTTCTATCAATACACTTAAGACTTCACATCCCTATCATTTACTGGTAACCTATATGAACTATGAAGATTGCCTCAACTCTGTAGAAAATCTAATTATCGAGCAATCGATAAAATATCTTAAAGTATTGACATTTGAAAAAAGCAATGATATATTCATGTTAGGAAGTTCATTTTATACAATAAACATAAAGAAAGTAGCATAAACAATTTCTTGCTAGATAGCACATTTTATCATTGCTTTCTTTTTTCAGGCAAAAGTACCTATGCACAAACCGGGTCCCCAAGCGATTCCTTTCATAACATAAATTGCATTGGTCAGCACCACCCAAACTTCTAACACATCCTATCGCACCATCCACAGCAACTGCGTATTTTTTTTTTTTTCCTTCTTAGAGAGCTACAAATTTCTCTTGCCCCAGAAATTGAATCTGGGCCTTTAGCGCGGCAAGAAAGCTATTGCCAGAAGTTCAAATTGCATAAAAACGTTTATTTATTCCTCAACTCATATCTTTATTTCAATCCGTAGTTTCTTTAAGGTGTGGCGTCATATCTGTCGCCAGTACAAACGTACTATATCAGCCATGTGGACAGCGCTGGCGGAAGTGACGCTGGGCTGCAGAAAGGCTAGAGAGCGGGCGCCGTGTCGTGGGTGCATATTTGGAAACCCCGAAGCCGGCGGAAAAGCGTCGGCGGACACTGCGGGTGACGCGGTTCCGTCAGCCTGCCCAGAGGGTATATAAGCGGACTCCGACTTAAGAGCTTTCTTCTGTTCTTCTGATTCTTCAGGTTTGAGCGCGTCGGTAGGGCGTCGTGAGGGTTGTGCGCGGCGTTGCATTTTAATGCATAGGCTACCGAGGCGGGGAATCGAAGCCGGCGTGCTACGTCGTGACGGCAGGTGCGGCATACTCGCATGTATGCTCGCGTAAGGTACTGGTGCATCACACCGGGGATGGTAATTAATTATCGGGCCAGCGGTGGTGGTAACCAGGGAAGGTTCTTTCTTGTAACGGTTAACTTTAATAGTAAATATTGTATATAGTGTTATGATGTCGGAGTATCTTTGTTCTAATAAATACTAAATATTTACAAGCCGTTCACGTCTGTAATTATTTGCCCCGGCAAAGACGCCACAAAGGATATGGTAAGCGCTTCTGGCATATTTGCTGACAACTGATCGTTTTAGTGTAGTCCACAATCAATTGACTTCCGCTATTTACATCATGACACTAGTGATTTGGTCGAGACAAAAGTCGACACAAAAAAACTGTCGAATCAAAAGCAACCGTCACCGTAGGGAGTAATTACGTAATAAATGAAGTAATAATTGTGGCCATCCCAAAGTCTTGAAAATTAAGAAAATGGATGTGAAACGGGTATAAAGTTTAAAATATTTTACTTTACAGAATAACAGGTCGAAAAAGATTGTAGGCAGCGTCGAAATAAGCTGATTTTTGAGGTGTGCCGGGTCGCGTTTGAGCGTTAGGCTACTTAAATCGCTTTGATATTCTCGACAATTTAAGCGCTATATCAGACGTGCCGGTGCTGCTAAGTAGGGGTAGAGACAGCTATAGAGACCGCGCTAGTGTGCAACAACCTCAAACAATAAACATGAAATCAGCCCCCTCAGAATTGGTGTCCCTGGGGCAACGCAAATACAGCCAAAGATTTGACCAACGCATGCCGATATTCGAAATAATGAATGAACGAATGAAAACGGTAATACCAATTGCCACCAAGGGGGTTTCATTGTATTATTTGGCAAGTTTGAAGTAGACACTAGTACCCTAGCAACCATTTTATCTCGCGCTGGGATTCCAACACACTTCCTTTGAATAAATACACCATTCACGTTATCACTTCACCGCCAGTCACACAGCTACACGGAAAGAAATGTTTAGTTCATACAATTAACTATGTAGTAGAATCACCTAAACGGTATAGTACATTTTGGAAGAACGAAGTGCTTAGTCACGTTCACGAAACCGTTGTTTAGTTAAACACACTAATGCACGTATAGTAATACTCACTAAACAGGTAGTACCCATGACTAATGGAATTTTGTGGAGATAACTAAACGAATCGTTCCGTTGAATAATACTCTTGGGAAATATTTACTAAACACTTCACAGTGAAAATAACTAAACGAAACGCGAAAGGGAACACTTTCTTTCAATTCCTTCAGGCAGGTAGCAACTGGGCTTCCGGAACGCTCACCCATCCTACGGCCCCGTGGACTGCACTTCCTTTACTTCGATTACCTGACCGATCCTAGCCAATCAGAACTGTTACGAAGGGGGGCTGCCGACGGTATCTTTACCATTAGTTTAGAATATAACATACTATTTATTTAAAATCAATAAAATACTAAAATCGCCAGTTATATAGCATTGTGGCGTCATACGGGTGTAATCAGAACACAGACGAGAATGGTTTGTAAAAACAGTAGATTTATTCACAATCTAGACCGTAGTTACAATTAAACAATTACACTGCTTACAATTAACTAAATAAATAGAACCCACTGCTACGAGAGATAATTTACAGAATGGCTACCACACCGCAATATACGATCAATGTTCCCTGTGCGAGAAATGTTCAATGTTCAATATGTCCAATGTTCCCTTCCACAGCTCTACCCTAAGACTATCTACATGTCTCGCTAGTCACGTCAATGAATGGCTGGCCCCTTGCTCTCGTCCACCTACTCACACAAACTCACGCACCACCTGCCGCCGACGCTGCTGGGAAGCAAGAAGATCGGGGCATTGTTCTCGTGGCCTTATAGGCCCTTCGGCGCCACCTGCCGCCCCCATTGCCTCCACCCTACCGTCGCCTTACTACGCCACGTCCACGGAAAGTCCCAGTGCGTCATCACTCCGCCCTTAAACATCCGGCGATGCCCGCCGTCTGCTACGTGCTTGTCTCCGTGTTTTAGCGCGACACGACGCTACAGCGTATAATTTTTTATGGACAGTTGAATCCTCACACTTCACATGGGTTCTATAACCTTTCGACTGGTCAGATGGCTGAGAACGTGCGCTTACTAAACAGTGTTTAGTAGTATGACGACATGAAACTTAGATCTCATCGAAAGATTTTATCTACGAAATAAGTATAGTACCTCTGACAATTCTGTTCGTTCATTCACTTACGATTTTGAATAGTCTGATTTACTAAACGAAAATAAATCATTTTTAGTGAATCTTACTACAGGGATAATTGTATTTACTACATGATCGCTTACTAAACATGTTTAGTACATTCTATTACAACATTTCTCTCAGCGTATACACAACACTCTCCACGTTTAAAAAAAAGTGAACATCAGCATTAGCAATTGTCGAATATTCATAATTTTGATTTGTATTATTTCGAGAGCTGCTTTTAAAGAAGAAGGCCCTACTGCTCATAAACTCGGAACTTACGCGAATCTGCAGATGCATTACACAGCGGTTCTTTCCGGAAAATTGGAAATTAGCAAGTATCTCCATACTTCCGAAACCCGGTAAGGATCTCACGATCGCTGCGAGCCCAGGCCAATAGGTCTCCTTCCCGTTATGGGAAAGGTATTCGAGTCTTCTACTCGCGCGAATTCTGCTTCACTTCAAGCACTTTGCATGGCTCAGCAGATTTCCGCTGATCTGTTACTTATGCACGTTGTCCATGGCATATATCACGCATATGTCACGCTGCAAGCCTTTGACAAAGTGCCACACAGTACACTCATCACAAAACTTGGCGCTGCCTTTCACTAAACGTAACCGACATGGTTAAGCCTTTCAAACCAACGAAGCTCCGGCAACGCTAAAACAAATAGCAAGGCACGTCCATCCTACAGGACAAAGAAGACAAGTACTCCCCACTGATATTCTGAGGGCGTAGTGCAACACAAAAGCCGATTTTGTTATCGAGCAAGGTCCGACGCGAACCCACACCAGCCAGCACACATAGCAGTAAAACGCGAAATGCAACACAACTACAAACCTTCGGCTAAGCCAAAAAATGTCCCTGCCTCCCAGATTTCCCCCTCTCTGCCAGTATGGATGGTCCTGCAGTGGTGGAACAGTGGCCATTCCGTCCTTTCGTCCATTCCATAATTTTCGTTCTGTCATCCATTTCGTCCTCTTGTCCATTTCCTGCCGTCCATTTCGTCTTCATTATTCATAATTTCTATTCATTTCGTCCATGTCGTCCTGCCGTCATTTCTATTTCATTTTCGTCCTTTCCGTCCATTCCTTCTTTCCGTTCATTTCGACCTGTCGACCATTTGCACTTTCGCCTTTGCCTCCATTTCGTCCTGTCCTTTTCGTTCGTTCCGTCCATTTCGTCGCTTCGTTATTACGACCGACCCGTATTATATGGGCAACCCGTACGATACGGGTACCCGCATAATACGGGTGCCCGTATGAATGCGGGAAGGTTGGACCCGCACTTTTCTGCGACGGACGTGCGGGTTGACGGGTCTACAAGTATTCAGAGCTCTAGTGCACACAGTGCAGGATGTGACCACCGACGTCTGAGTGCATTGGTGTCTAGTAGACAACGCATGCAAACGTTAGTACCCTGGCGACTGTGTTCCGCGATGGATGTCACGTAAGCTGAACAGCAAGCATAAGTGAAAATTGCATTTCTGCGTGAATCTGTCTTTCGTGGACGCGTAATAAGTGTTGGCCTGCCGCGCAGTAGACGCCCAGCGTCTGCTTACACAGAGGTGCAAGTGTCTGTTATCGAACACTGTTTAGCAGATGAACGTCGTTGGACTCTGGCGGAATTAGGCGCATATAGTGGTATGATCCGCATTTTACGGAACGACTTGAAGATGCGCAAGGTTTGTGCCAAGTGGGTGCCACATGCTTTAACTGAGGTGCAAAATGGATTCGATTCGAGACAATATCAATATGGAGCGATTCCAAAATGAAGGAAATAAGATGTTGAATCGCATTATTATAATTAATGAAACGTGGACACGAGCGTATGAAACAGAACTAAAGATGCAATTAAATTAGTGGTATCGTCGTCGTTCGCCACAAAAACACAAATTTCGACAGAATCTATCACTCATAAAGGTCATGCTTATTTTGACTTACGACAATCAAGGTATTCTCGTGTGTTATCCTGTTCGTGAGAGCCTAACTGTCACTCTCACGTCCTACAGGTCATTCCTGGTGCAGGAAACGTCCATGGCTTCCCAACAATGCCAAACTCCCCCATGATACGAGCAATGCTACAAGCCACACTGCAGCCTGCGTCTAGAACCTTGTGAGGTGATGGGGGTGTGAGAATTTGGAACACCCTCCGTACCCCCCTGATCTCAGTCCGTGCGACTTTGATCGCATTCCAAAAATGAAGACGCCGCTGCGTGGGAAGCGGTTTGCAAACAGGGAGGACATCCTAAGAGCGCATCGACGAGAGGTGGCGCGCATAGACGCAGCACACACACTCCACAGATGTCAGCGCCTAACCGCTCGTGTGGACGCTATGGGGGATTATTTTGAAGGCTGTTAGCTCGTAAGAGTACGAGTATTACTGTTTTGTGTTTATGTAATACAATCACAAAATTATCTCTATTTACGCATCACTCAATGTCCCTTACCCATAACGCCTTGAACTGGGATCCCAATTTAGTACCAACATTGCGAAGAATATTCCAGCGACTTCCGAATCGTATCTCCTGATTTTTGTTTCTTGCTGCTTTATTGTCTGATAAAAAAATAGTTGCCATTACTTCTGATATGATCCAAGTGATTGATGATATATACACAGGCAACATTCGGTTACTCCAGCTAACAATAATAATTTCGAAATTTGAGTTTGAAGCTAATCACATTCAAATTGCAAACACGCGCCAATTTTTTTTAGCGAGCATTACTTAATCAGAATCAATGTTCTGAGAAAATGGACACAATATGACTAATAATGCAGAAAATACTGAGCAGCAATATAACTTACCTCATGATTGAGATTTCCCATAGGCCATAAATGAACTTGAGCTTTTGAAGGATCTTCTACCAATTTAGAATTCAATTTTTTATCATTAAAACATCTCAGCACCTCAAGTTTTGCTTTTGAAGCCCATACTTTACACTGAAGAGCATCAGCAAGACCCATGAAAACCTTTTCTTTTCCTTAAACCAGATGAAAAACGGTTAATGCAATACATAATAACTGATTCAAAAAGAAACTTTTTTGTACACCAAATGGTAAAAGGTCACAAAAATGTGTAATGGGAGGGATGGAGACAGGGCAGAAGACGGTAGGGAGAGAAGAAACAGAAGAATAAATCATACGCTGAAGGCATCCCCCATTCAATATGAAACTCTCATCGGTGACATTTATTTAATGTTCGCCTCTGTGCTGCAACCGGCAGAGTGCACGTACGCATGTTTTGTAAGGGCGGAGAGATAGGGCTTGTGCCGTGATATCTAGTAGCGACAAGACCGCACAACGAAATGGCAATAAGAAGACCTTACGTTCTATATATCAGCGATTGAAAAGTAAGTTCAGGAATTCAAAGAGCATCACCTACTTGTCCAAGATATCCGTATGTCCGACGTCCACCTACACTTTGGCTTCTGGTGTTTCACCTCCTATCTTTCCAGCGTGGCAACGCCTCAACCTGGACACGATGTAGGCGCTAGTGTGGTCTATAGTTATACGTGGTAAAGTTTGTTAGAAAAAAGAGCACGCGAATGAGGGTGGGGAGACCGTGAACGGTACGTAGTCTGTTTAAGGTACTTTTACGGCATTTTTCTGCAATTTATCGGAGAAACTGTCGACTTTCACAGCCAATCAAATTCAAATGGGTCAAACTGATTCAATTTAGTATTAAACAAACGGAATAATTATATGTAAAAGAGTATGTGATACAATGAATTAAATTGATACTTCTTTTACTTTACTTTACAGAGAATATGTTTAATTGACCCCTTTCATGTAGAAATGAAACTATGTATTTTCTTTGTGCCGTTTACTGTTTTTTTTGTATTATATCATTATTGCAATAGTCCTCTTTCTAAATATTCAAGGCTAGCTTTGAATTCAAGGCTAGCTTTTATTAAAAATATTATAGTTGCACCCCCCTAACTAAGTCGTAAGGTCCTTTTCCATAAACGTTGCAAAATGAAGAAATGCCATTCAGAACTCACACTAAAGACATTTTTTTGGAAGCATAAATTCGCATTGTTTTGTAATACTTGGCACTGACCCATCTGAAAAATATGTCTATTAACACTCATAAACTTACTTGATTAGTGTTATGAATTTACAGTGGCAATGGTGAATTAAATTCATGTCGTGTTTCAAGAATCCAGAAGAAACATTTATTTAATTTTTAATTCTTTGCTTTCTCTGAAGTATAGCACAAAAGGATGCAGAGAAGCCAAGACATTAATTCACAGCAGTCACTGAATTACATCTTCAAGTAAGAAATAATAATTTTTTAAAAAATCACACTGTAAATGAAAATTCCCAGCGTCAAATTTTATTTTTGTGTCATGAAGAGAGGAGAAGATGGTAAACTATGAGTGAAAACAGGAGAAGAAACACAAGATGAACTTACTCGGTCAGTTTCTTTATTACTTGTATCAGTTGATATGTTAGGGTGACCAACAGCAGCAGTGTATGTTATTCATCATTCTCACAGTCCAACATATTTGCAGCATTAATAATAAGTATGGACGATTCTCACTATCTTGAGGAAACTTCACTTTGACTCGTCACGAGAAGGAATTTTGAAAACTAATTTTTCCAATTATATAACTTTATTTTACGGCAAACAGTCAATTTTCAACATCTGAAGAATGGTGGTTGAAATAACTCAAACGTACACTTCTGCAATTATAGATTTTCACATTAAGAAAATGCAAATAACAATAGTATTGATATTATTGCAAGTCCATTTGTGATTACATTTTCACAGAACAACGCACATGTTTCGCGGTTTCCTCTGTTTCCGCAACTGACTCAGTGATCATATCGATGTTTGAAGCAAAACTTCACGCTGTAGTGCAGCTCGAGATTCCGATCCATGCTGAGAGTGACAACACTTCTTAACAGTGGTTCACGGGAAACAATGTGCTCACTCTCCAAAGGCACGCAGGGTACTGCGGAGGTTCGCGTCCTGTTCGTGAGGGACCCCGCCACCACGCCCAACCAGTCCGACTCCACTCTGTGGGTATGTCTGGCCTACAGAAAATCAGTTCTATTATTTGATCGCACCTTGCATTTCGGTTCCACCATTAGGGAGTCGAAAACCAAAGAAAAAATTCTTTAGGCGGCAATACTAGACTGGGTATAGGGTGAAGTAAAACCGAAAAGTTAAACCGGTATAAAGAGATTTGAAAACTAACAAGTACAAGAGTCGGTGACATTCAGTAGCACCACTGGTTTGTTGTTTACAATTTTCGAAAACACAGAGTTCGGTGAAAATTGAACTAGGGCCGCTTTCTATACCGTTCTTTGCTATAAACGTGGGAAAAAAATAAAGACCAAAATTTGTAGGCATTTTCGAGAAAATAATTGTTTAAAAATTGCTTCTGTTTCACGCAAAAACTACTCATACTCTCGATACTTTTGTTATATTTCAACATGTCCTTAAGCAACAATTTCATTAAGAAAAAAATGTATCTTCAATATTGCAAAACGCCGGAAAAAATTGAAGTTTTGCAATTTTCGAAAAAATAGAGATAATAAAGAAGCCATGTTTGAGAAAGTTTCGAAAACGTTGGACGTTAATGTGAAGCAACTCCAAAATCAAAATTTCCATTTCAAACTTTGGCCTCGAGTTGAGATCGATTGGGGAATATCAATTTCGGCAAAAACATCTTAATGTTTTAGGCACTAGCGTTGACCACACAGACGGACAGACAAATGTATCAACTTTTTCGTTAATGGGGCCCAGCAATAAGAATTTTTCGGTAAAAAAATCGCCATTTGTCGGTTCGTCATTTCGGTGAAAAAAATCGCAGCTTTACAATACTTTTTCTTTATAGTGTAAGCGGTTCGCGAAAATGTTTAATTTATTTATTTAATTATTTATGTCCAAAACAGTTAAAAACTATGTGACCTGCAATGGGGAGAAGTTAATTTGAAGTTACATTCATGTCCAGAAGCAAAACACGGGGCCATCTCAGCATTTGCTCGAGAATCAGGGAAACTTGACGAAAACCTGATCGAGATGGGGGTCATTGACCCAGAAGCTTAAGTTCAATACTTGTTAAAGGTTCTTTACAATCATACAATCCAAATGGTATATAATACACTAAATGTCATTGTTAAAATTAATATTACTTTCCTTTTGGATGCTCAATATAGTCTCTAATTATATAGAAACTGTTGTGCAGCAGAAAAGATTTTACTTGGCACTTCAACTTTTGTATCGAATATAATCATTTGATGTTATCTGGCAAGGTGTTGTAAAATAATGTACATGTATTATATGTGAATTTTTTGCAGTGAGCTGTTGATACTGTCACCTGATGAATATGATTACTATGTCGAGTGTTGTAGTTATAGACAACGGAGTTTGCTGAAAGTATATTCCCGCCCTTAAGTAAGTCATTTTTGACAAAAACCACTGATTCATATATGAAGAGACAAGGTAATGGTAAAATGCCTAGATTAATAAAGAGAGGCTTCAAAAAACACGTGGGTGGGATTTGCTTATTATTCATACAATTCTTTTTTGTAATCTAAAAGTCTGGGAGCTATAAGATGTATTTCCCCAGAGTATTATGCCATATCTCAGGCGGGAATGAACATTCACGAAATATACACAAAGAGCAGTGTGTAGGCTGACTGAATGTGAAAGAATTCTGAATGTGTAGCATAAAGAACTTTATTTAGTGTCAAAAAGAAGTGTTTGTTTTTCTTCAGGTGGAATAATATTAAGCACTTACAGCAACTAGAGTCTGCACGCTTTGTCCATTCTCGACACACAAACGTTCTGCTACAGTAGGTAAAGAATACAGAATGCCAACACGGAAAAATTACCTGGCACATAAGCAGCGTGGCCCGTGTGTAATTGTTATGTGCACAAATGAGAAAGTAATTATTTACGTACTTTATTTTAAAATCAGTATGCTGTGGATTTTTCATGCAACTTGATTTTTTAAAATGTAAACATATTTTACATCAATATTATGACTGAACTCCTATGAACTGTTTCCTCGACTTAATGATGTAAATATAGTACAACGTACTAGCGAGATTTTCAATAATTTAAAACGGAAATGGGTGGATCATGAATATACTTCAGAAGAGGGTCAATTACATTTCGCATTCCCCTTAATTTCTTCAAAGAAAAATATGTTTTCAGACTGTAAATTTATTCTTGATAGCTCTCACTGTGACTAACTGGGAATACTCACTCGGAATGTATGTATGTACGTATGTATGTATGTATGTACATATGTATGTATGTGCATATGTCATGGAATCCCAGTGATAAGCAGGTCCCTTATGCCGTTTATTTGGCATTCTCTACCTGCGAGACGCAGTCGACTTTGTCACACAGCTATATGAACTGGGATATGGCAGTGAACAGCACCAACTTAATTGTTGCCACATCTGGAAATCGAGCCAGCCTTGTGACATGGAAAGCGAGATTGCTAACCAAGAGCCATCTCCTGTAGCAGCATCCCCTGGAATGTGATGCAATCAATATGCGATACTAGTTTTTTGAATAACTTGGGCCATTATCTGGAAATCTCCATTTCGTCTATCCTCAACATTTGATCAGGAACCACCACTGTTTTTCAGTCAAGATAACATTTATTAAAAGTAACTCTATTACTTGAAGAATTGTCCAGTAGGGACAATGTAGTTACAAGCTCTTGCTCTTCACTCGTACTAACGTGGATCCACCTAAGAACCTACTGACTACTTATAAAACACGAAGTATGTAAATTATTGTTGGTAAGCATTAAAAATCAAAAAACTTACCTATAGTATACGTTCCACAAACAAACAATGTATTTGAGTGCAATTTCATGTGTTTTCTGGCTATTTCAATCACACCTTCAACCACACTTTCCTGTGTTGGAAATTCATACTTTGGATTGCAGTATCTACAAAAAATTCCCAAAACAAAGCACACACAACATTAAAAGGGAAAATAAATAAATAATTCTATAACACGATGGCATCCTCAAACATTTAGAGACAAGCAAATTTCAAGTATTTTTTTAAACACTTATTTTTATTGGCCTCTATACACTAGAAACACAATGTTCCGTGACAATGTATACATCATCAGGTTGTCTGAGAAAAAGTAAGAAAGAAACATTAAGACGTCACAAACTGGAAAACATAAGTCAAGTAAAAACAATGGAGAGGCCTCAAACAAGCTTTTTTTAAGATTGACTCCCAACATTGAAATCAGAAAGAAAAGAATTATTAAGAATTTTTAATTTAGAAAATAAATGAAGTTGACAAAGAAAAATTCATAAAATGGTAAGACATATTGATACTAAAGATATTAATGAAGTATGTTTAAAGATACATTTTTGTAAATAAATTAAGGTATCTAATTAATCTATTAAAATATTATTAAAATTAAAATATTTTCTCATGCCTATTGCCCAGCATTTGTCAGATGATCAGTAGCAAGTAATGAGCAGACTCCTGAGGTACTTTTAACAAAAATAACATTAACCTACACATTAATAAATTAAAAACTACAATTATATTTTTTCTGAAATTGAAAAATAATTTGATGAACTTTAATACATGACAAAACATATTAACCATAATTACTTTCATAAATATTACACTCACGTGGTATCAAGGAAAAGTATATCAACATTCAGTCCACTTAGAGCTGGATATTTTTCCATTTGTGAATCTGCACGGAAATCACCCACATGAAGGTAGCTTAGTCCATTCTGCAGTTCGAAGAGGAACATCAAAGAACCTGGACAGCTGTAAGTTCAGTTGTTATACACCATTTGATAAAATATACCCATTACTCAGCAGACAGTGGAACTCACTGGTTGGCATGAAGTGGGGTTACTTTCACATTTTTTATAAAAGATGCTTCCATGTGTTTTACAACATTTAGATATTTTGATTCAACTCTCAGCTTCTTCATGACTAGGGCAGCTATGGAGAAAATATCACTAATGCTGAAATGTTCAAAGTAGTCCAAAAATTTCAAACTGATATAAGTGCACACCTGTGATTGAACTGCAGACTATAATTTGCTTGAATTTCTTCGAAAGTCCACAATAATGGTCAGCATGAAAATGAGTTAAGAAGTAATGAGTCACGCCGGGTATCATTCCATACTGAAATGCATCAACAGCAAACGATGTGCCTGAAATGCAAGTTAAAAAATTACTAATATATTAAATGAGAGGTTTGCTACCACAACCAACACACTCCATTGGATAAGATTTTACAAGACAAACACAAATATCGCTTGCATACGCGACCTGATACGAAGTGGAGTAAATTTCTCGGATTCATTCACATTCACAACTTTCTCTTCCCGAGTGTAGCCAAGGTCGGTTGGAAGCTGCCCGGGGATTGAATTGCCCGCAGTTGTCGCCTATACTTCACTCGTTAGCCGGGTGGGAATGAGACGATCTGGGCCTGAAATCTCCCGGCTGATGGCGTCACTACTCCGGTATTTCGGTGTTCTCCGCCATGTCGCAAAAGTCGTCCTTGCAACCTTACCAAGCGATTTTCATTTCTCGCCCCCCCCCCCTATCAAAGAAGAAATCGAATGGCTTCTTTCTGGCGCGACTGAATGTAATCCGTAAACAAATTTTGCTATCACTCGCACTTTCACCATCTGGGATGGCACAGTGGCAACTGAGGATCTTCAACATCGTTGTCAGGGAGCTCTTAAAAGCTGGCTTTACACTTGCAAGAAAATGGCGAGCAATATTATTTCGCAAGAAAAGTTGCCAATGTAAACATTACGGCAATAAATATTTCTGATTTTGGCAATATTTCTTGCTAGATATTCCAGTCCGCATACATATGTTTCCGCAATTTATTTCTGCTTCTTGCGGTCATCTTTACACTAGCAAGAGCAAGGAAGGGCAATATATTGCCAGAAAGATCTGAGCAAGATCTTTCCAGCAACATATTGCCGATCGCTTTACATTAGGACTATTTTTGCCGTGTTTCGTTACGGCGTGAGGAAAATTGTGCATGAAAATAAGTGAGGTTTTACCTCACTCACTTCCCGACATATAAGTAGCGGAAGGCAGAAGATACGAGTTGCGGTCGCACTTATTGCGCTAAATGGGGAGATGAAGTAACGCCGACGATTTGTGAGGACGTGACTGAATTTTAAGAAGGAAAAGGGGGCTTGTGCAAATTAGGTAGAAGTGTCTAAATATTTTTCATAAAACGAAATGATTTCGTGGATTTTGATTCCCGTGGAAGCAAAGTAATTTTCTTTTAATAAAAAGTGCAATTACTAATTCGGCGAAAAGTTTTAAAATATCAATTTCCTACAACTGATGTACTATAAAGCAATCTTAAAATTGATTTAGATTATATTAATATCTTAATAATTTTGAACGTAAAAAATCAATAATCAGAGGCACCTATGGCTGAATCAAAATTTGAACATTTGATAATCAACCATAGAGGGAATATTTATTACTATTTTTATTTTCGTAAACCTTTTTCACACACTCATTTTACGAAAAAATGTATATTAAAATGGAAATATTAGTAAAGTAAGTAAAATGGAAATATTAGTAAAAAGTAGCGGAATTGTTGAATGGACAAGTAAATAGACATATACCACAAAATACGTCACGCGTGACACGTCCCGCAGCTCCGAGGATATCTGGTGAATGCGCCAAATTATGCATGATAGGGACACTGCGTATGAAGTGTTTCGGAAAACAAGAAACAAATACCATGCTACCTATAAAAAACATAGAAATCGTGTCACATAAATGATAAGAAATGCCAAAATTAAATTATCACTCCATTTTTCAAAATAACTGTGTTTCTAAATTGCTCTGGAGGAACTTGCGAACTAAAGGTTTTGGAAATATTCGAAATTCAACAAAAATAAATGTGCCACTTGGCTTGCTAAATCAATTTTTGTTAAGCTTGCGCAGCCAATAAATCCATTCCTAAAATATCGAACGTTATCATCGCTGAGAAGCACAGATATTAGTATTACAGACACTTTCTACTTTGCGTCAGTAACTCCCACCGACGTCTAAAATCAAACGCCTCCAGTTCTGACGGAATCAACGCAAAGTTGCTGAAGCTCGGACCTGAAGTAGCACTCCCAACAATTGTTGACATAAATTTCTCGTTAATGAGCGGCGAATTTTCCTCGGCCTGGAAGACTGCACTTGTTCATCCTCACCCTAAAAGCGCCAATCCTAAGACGCCTGTTGATTACCGTCCCATCAGAATCTTGCCAACATTATTAAAAGTTCTCGAAAAGATCGCCAGCAAACAGATTGAACACCACCTTCAAAATTTTAGTATTTTGAACAAAAAACAGCCAGGGTTTAGACCCGGTAAAAGCACGGAAACTGCGCTCCTCAGTGTAATTGAAGACGCCAGAAATGCAATGGACAACGGTAAAATCACAATTCTTGTCCTCGATTTTAGCAAGGCATTCGATTCTGTCGACCACGATATTTTGTTTAGGAAAGTTAAAAAACACTGGCCATATCCACGCTCAAATGGTTATCCTGTTATCTCTCTGACCGACAACAAAAAGTTGTGTGCGGTGACAGTGTGTCATGTACATTGCCATTAGCACGTGGCGTTGCACAGGGCGCAGTGTTAGGACCCCTCGCGTTCCTTATTTATGTTAATGACATAGGCAAGTCAATAAAAAATTGTTGTCGCCACATGTATGCTAATGATCTCCAACTGTATATTAGCGGACCACCTCGCGTTTTCGAAATGGCTCAAAAAATCAACGATGACCTACATAGTCTCTCCTCTTGGTGGTCTTCAATGGGGCTACTGCTAAACCCCAATAAATCTCAGTGTTTTGTAATCGGCTCCAGAAACTCCCTAAAAAAAGTTATCACTCTCCGCTCTCCCTGATATTTGCATAAATGGACCTCCTCTACCGTCGTGAAACATTAAAGTGTGCAAATAATCTAAACTGGAATGTTCAAAATGATAAAATCTGTCAAAAAGTGTTCGCGTCCCTGCATGTTTTGAAATTCATGTCAATTCTTTTACCTACAAAAACTCGTCAGATCTTGGTACAATCCCTCCTCATGCCTCATTTTGATTACTGCGATTTCCTATTGACTGACGTAAATTTAAAACAGCAACGTAAATTACAAGTAGCTCAAAATGCACGCATTCGTTTTATTTTCGACCTTAAAAAATACGATCGTATTTCAACTTTTTACGCGGATTATAAAATTCTTACCGTTGATAGAAGGCGTTTACTTTACTGCCTTTTTCTTCTCTACAAGAATTTAAACAGCGCTCATCATACCACCTTCTCACAACGATTTCAGATTATGAAGCTACATCGTGCCCGAGCGTCACGCCTTATTTGTATTCCGCACCACAATACCTCTACTTTTAGCAAATCACTGATACTGTCATTCGTGCTTGGAACAATCTTCCCTCCTCTATAAAAATAGTTGTACATTTCAAAAGTTTAAAAATAAGTCACAAAGTGGATTCATGAAAATACATTGTCACTGCTCGTCTGCTAATACTGAGAACTGGGTGGACGACGTGCTGTGTCAGCGATGTGACGAATCTCTTTCTTATTCCAATCCTACCTATCTTGCACTGTTCTACTCCATTTTTCAAATAAATACTTTCATCTCATCCTCTATCCTTTCTCATATTCTCTCTCTCTTTCTCTCCCTCTCTTACTTTCTTTCTTCCTCTCTCCTCCTCTCTCTTTGGATCACTAAAATCCTCGTTTTTTTTTCTTTCCTCTCTTACATTTAATTTTCATTCTAGGTTATTTAACTCTTTCTTTCCTCTAAATTTAATCCTATTACTTTAATTATTTAACTTTAAAACGTGATCAAATATCTGTGACATACAAAATTTTCGTCTCTTTTTATTTTAATTTTACACTTATCCTCATTAAGTCACATTTACATTTATCCTTGTAAAATAATTTGAACACTCCGTAATCTAGCTATTTGTCATTAAAATCTACTTGTACTCTCCCAATCGTTTTTAAATAACCTATACAGAACCAACCTCTCAACCCATACATCACTTTTATTACTGAACACAAATGTGTGCATACCTGTGTTATGGGTACGTGATTTTGCATTTGTGCAACATAATATGCATACATGCATTTGACCATATGTGCTTGTATTCAAAATATATTCATGTGATTTTAATTTTTGTCTAGAAGTGTTTTACTAATTTGCAAATTTCTGTTTCAGTTCATTGTTTCTTACAACTTTCACCAATGTTAAGACATAATATTCAATTCAAAATATTTTCATTTTTTTTTTGTATCTTGTGTGCACTCAAATTGCTAACTTGTATTGTGTTCTTGACAGAGTATTGTCTACGCCATAAGCCGCCCTTCTGATTGAGGTTTTACTTGGTTCACTCAATCGCTTAAGGCGCATGCCGGGATGGTCCCTTGTTTGCAGTCCCAGGAAGTTGTATATATCGTTGGCTTACGGGTGGGAGATGTTGGGTCAGATTTTCAGGTCTTGAGAGAATATTCTAATTGGTAAACAGTTCCTAAATTTCCATAATATCTACTTTTCTAGTACAGGGTTTAAATTGAAAATTTTTTCTACAATATGAATTGATCGTTTTTAATCCCCCTCTTTTTACTTAATTTAAAAACCAAATAGTCTTATAAAACATTCTCATATTATTAATATTGTTAATATTATTCTTATGAAGTACAAGTATTATCACTACGAAATACTTTATTTTCCAACATTTTCAATTTTTCTCACGGCCTGAACTCTTGACTCGATGAGTTTTCGCTCGTAAGTTGACAATATCCCTTATCCCTTTCATCCCATCCCATCCCATCAATATCATCCCTTTCTAGTCTTCTTTAGAAAAATTCAATACGTATGTAGTATTAGCTCCTTCGAAACCTCTGTGTGAAACATTTAGTAGTACTTAATAACCTGTCACTGACTTGTACAAGATCTGTCCAATATTTTCTGTACCTAGTTTGCTGAGTCACAAAATATAATTTATCTAAATTTTGAATAAATTCTCATAGCTTTCTGATATATTTATCATTAACTTTAACACATCCCTAACTTGAAATAAATAAATTTCATCTCACTTATAAATTTCATTTCATCAGTGCTGTGAGAGTATTCCCTCTTCTATCTACTCCTTCCTCCCTTGCTTACATTCCTGTCTTCAATGTGCAAAACCCCTTCATGCAAATTGTGTGCGTATCTCTCTTTGAATGACCTTCTTTTCATTTACTATTGTATTACATTTTTTTTGAAAATGGTCAGGCGGAAGAGCAGGCTAAATGGCCTGAGCCTTGCCATCAATAAAGACATTTATTTATATGAATCTATGAAATGGAGAAATGTATGTAATTAAATGATGCTAACATTAAAAAAGTTATAGCTATTAAGATAATGAAATCAGACTCTATTTACCATTCATAACAGCTTTATTATTTCCCCTTATCTGCTAGAAATTATTTTCCCCACAACCGTAGCTGGTTTTGTCTTTAAAATGAAATTGACTCGGATTCTGATGTCATGTCATCTTTGCATTGTGCATTCTAGACGTAGCTAACTTGTAAATCAATGTTTATCATGACACATAGATGTTAGAAATATATAGTTATTAGGTCATTTTTTTAAACCTTTGTGTCATTTTTTTGATTTTTACACATTTGGTTTTCTTTTTGCATTTCTTTTTTTGTTAGTGAATGTTTCAAGAATTTACAATGACACACTAAAGCAAAGTTTTTATTGTATCAGTATTTTATGACTAAATTCATTACTGCACTGGACTCTGTTTTTCAAACTCTCAAAATTACACGGATCTTCAGCAACTTTTTCAACCTTTCAAAACTGATGGTTGGAAGATCAGAGCTAAAGATTTCCTCCTAAAATAAATACTTTATATTATACTTTTATATAAATAAATTGTAGTTAAAATTGTAAATTTTATTCATTAAATAAACATTTTTATACAAATAATTGAGTTATTTTTAAAAAATTAAGTCATTTTTACTTATTTTTAAGTAATTTTCAAAGAATGGTCAGATCATCAGAATACGAGTCCTAGTAATGATGGTTTAGTGATAAAAAAATTAACTGTATGCAACGTACATACAGTATTATCAGTGCATTTTTTCTTGAGATCCAAAATCTCTTCTCCATCCATTTACTATTCATAGCTGAATGATGAATAACAAAATTAAGTAAGGTTAGGAACATCTGAATACTAGTCGTTTTGCCTCCCAGGTTATAGAAAACTTTTGTGCATTGCGAATGAATTCCAAATTTTTAAAATTTGTTTGTTTAAGTATTGCTAATAAAACAGAAACCCACCCCCAGCTCATATACAACTAGTAAAAGGAGAGCTCCAAAACATGCACATGTTAAAAAAAAAAAGCTACAATTATGCTTAACATCTTATTACTAAGAACTATTTTGATATTTTTATATTTTGTATCTCTACCTGGAATTCTTTTGTAAAAGGGACAAGGTCGTGCTGTTATTTTTGATCTCTCAAGATATGGGAGGTTAGTACTTGCCACAGGAGTAGGAGATTGACTTGTATTTTTCTTGAAAAGATTTTTCCATTTTTCTTTCACATCTGGAAGCAGACATGAATTCCAGTATTAAGAAAACAAATATACAGAGTAAATTCTTCATAACAAAACTGAAGGACAAAGTAATTTGGTTCATGAAAGAAAGTTTTCATTACGTTTCATTAGTCATTCATTACGTTTCATTTGTTTTCATTAGAGGGTGTATCAATGAAATTATAGAATTTTTTGCTACTGAGAGTTCATTACTGAGAGTGAAAATAAATAAATAAATAAATAAATATATAAACACACACACAGTATTTCATGGCATTGATAAACAGCAATTTGAGTTGCAATGCCAAATAATCTTAATTTCAGTGGCACTTTTGGTTAAAGTAGGTATACACACTTTGCTTTTTATGTACTAAGTTATGCACAATGCTCACCACCCCTTCCCAACAAAAGGTTGCTCTCATAAGCCCCTAAATATCACTCGTTCCCTCCACAGTGGATTTCCCCCTCACCAGAGCGGCACAAAGTGCCGGTTTAAACGACTCCTGTAAGTTGTACCTTATACTAGACTTCATCCACACTTTTTAATAAAACATTTTTATTTATGCATGAAAAAATTGTACTTTCAGGTGAATTATGGAATACACATATACACTAAATAATCTTCATGTCTAAGAAAAAAATAAAGATAAAAAGTGCTATTTTAAGATCAAGTGATTGGTGGGACAAGTTTACATACAGTTTACTCACTTTAGAAAATTAGTACTCATTTCTATCACGTGCAGGGGAGATAAAGGAAAAAATTGACAAAATAAAAACAATCTAATAGTTAATTATATTGTGAAAAAAATTACCATTCTGGATCTCTTGAATGTTTTCTGTTAATTTACAAGTAGATATATCAAAAACATCTTCACATGAACGACTATTTTGAAAATCATATGAAGTTTTTCCTACAGCACAATTTCTTTGAAATTCATTCTTTTGATTAGAGTTTAACCACAATTTCTCTACTACAGTTTTCTCTGGAGATTTACATTCATTCAAACACATACTATCAAAATCAAAGCGTGCCAGAGTTTGGGCATGTACTTCATTCGTATCTTGAAATCGATGATCTTTCCCAAAAACACACTTCACTTCAACAAAATGACAACATTTTCCAAGTACCAATTCAAATACTTTTACTTGAAAGCCAGAAATATAATTAATGCTTATCTGCTTCCAACCCTTTTCGTTAAAGGTTACATTTAATTCAATAGGATGTAGATTTAGAGCAGGAACTGTAGGTCTATCTTCAGACAAAAAATTCATTTTCACACAAGAATTAATGCTAGATATATTCATTGGGTTGTTAATGCAAATATCACAGTTCATGTCCAAGGCACCAAAGTTAATTGTCATTTTCTTTAAAGAAACAATTTCTTCAGAGTAAACAATTTGACCAGTCATATGAAAAACAAGATTATCAGGGCAATTAACAGTACTCTTCGATGTCACTGTTTCTGAAATTTTATGTTTTTTACTTTCCTTCTCATGACTAAAATTAGTAATATTAGTGTCAAAACTACTGATGTCTTCTTTTATCACAACTGATTCTCCCTGACATCTTGACAATGCTAACTTAAAATGAGAAAATGTATTAAAATGCAGATGTTCTTTGGCACTACACTGTAAACCTGCAGGGCATTCTGTGAAAGAAAAAGAAAATATAAATATGTTTCAATTCACACTAATTCATAACATAGGATTCAAACATAATAGGAACATCATTAGTTTTACCTTCAGCCTCATCTTTAGCACCTTGACAAGTTTCTAAATGGGCAAATTTATTCTGTTCATTTCCAAAAATAAATGGAAATTGACAGATAGGACACCGATCATCTACAAAAGAAAGATAAATTCCATTCAACTATTTCATTTTCCATGATGTTGGTGAATAGGCTACATAAGGTGACCATTTTTTTTTAATGAAAAGGAGAGTGAAAATTTTAAAGAAAAAACGTTACAAAAAAAAAATAAATACATGAAACATTATTAATTCAAACAAAAATACACTAAATATTCTTACATCCTTTTTAATTATTTTATTATACAATTATTTTTTCATTGAATGAATATGTTTTGTTAATATATCATTTTCTAAGAATATATTGAAAATTTCAGAGCAAGAAATATTCTTCATAATGGATTTGGCGGTAAGTGCTGCAGCTACAGCATCAGCATTCAATTGTGATTTCTCACTTGATTAACTAGATTAACACATTAGTTTTAAAATATCGAAAAGTAGGACTGTGGGATGGCATTTTTCGAGGAAGGACAAAACCTACAAATGGAGGGCTGTCCTTTCTAAAGGAGGATAATTTGTCACCTTACATACAAGACTTAAGTGTGGAGATGGCACATGAGCAGCTTTAATATTTTTCCAGGATAATAGTCAAAAGAAAAATAAGTACGGTGACGAAAGGTATCATTGCCACAACTATGAAAAATTAAGTGGTCTGTATCATAAATTTAATTGCTGGCTATGTTCCCATTGTTAACTACCTCTTGTAGAAACATTATATACAGTAGTTTGTTGCATTGGGTAACAGTTGTAACCTAAAATGTCAGTAAATATGTATGGTGTATTGTGACGCAGCGAAATCTCATAATCGAAAGTTCGTTAATTTTGGGCTAATTGAGTAGAAATAAACGACATAGATAAGTCAATATGTCACATCCTAGGCATGTTATGTTGTGCTCATTATTCGTTTACATTGACTTGTTTCTAGAGAGAATGCCACGTACACAAGTAAAAAATCAAATATTTAAGATTTATAAGATAAAATTCACCAAGCAACAGAAAATATAAATAGTGGAAAATTAAGTAGGAAAAATATACTGATCTGTATGGAATTAGCAGGTCTATGACATGTACGAGTGTGTTATGCCAAAATACAATATTGTTGCTGAGTTTCCCAGACCAAACATAACAAGGAGAAAGCACTCTTTCCCTATCATATTTTATCACAATGTAAAACAGTTAATAAAATGTATTTTAGACCAAGTTCTCAAAGCTGTATTTATTCCTGTTTAGTGTATTTAAATGGTCAAAAACCAAAACCATCATAAAATTTGTTCTGATGCATATTTATGTTTCTGTTTCCTATCCAACTCTTACACTTTTAAATATTGCCAGAGACTTGAAATTAAATAGAAGTGGCAATGTTAGACCCCTGGGAGGTAACATGGTCACTTTGCGTGCTTAAAAAGTAATAACGAAATCTTTCAAATTATGGAAGCTGTGACATCAATATTTTGAAAAAACATTGCACTTTACTGAAGGATTACATTGTCAAAACAATTATTGAGAAGACTGATGCAACAAAGTAGAACTTTAAAAGGAACAAAAAGGTGACAATGTTACCCCCGTTGCCTTATTCTCATCAAATCATTACAATCACAACTCAAATCATTGAAAATAAGTCACAATTAAATTATAACAATCATTGAAAAAATTGAAATATTAAATTTCCATTAGAATATCAAAATAAAATAAATTTACTAATAATACTAACGTTGAACTCAAATGACTTATAAGAACTACGTCAGAATGCAAGCAATATGAAACACGAATTCGTTGAACTACAAAAATTACAACACAAATGATGCTCTAAATAACAATAAACAAGAGTAATTGACAAAAAGGCTTATTTAAATTACATACTGGACAAGCGCGACTCTGTAACCGATGAGTTTGCCACCTTATTTCTTTTCCGCTTGATAGATTTGCTGAAATTCTTGAAATCATTATCCATCACGTCAGATGGATGAAATAATTATATTCTAGAAATCCACGTAATCACAAGCACAAAGAAATTATTGTGTTAATAAAAATCCAACTAATTGTGATTGATAAAGAAGTACTATAAGAAAAATACATTTTACACATGCTTGAATGCATAACCTAACATACATCTTCCCGCCGTGATGTTAATGCATTTTTGTTCTTTAAGAACGGTCGTTCACGATTTAACTGACAATCGAATTGAACGACCGGTTGTCTGAACGAAAATAATAATCGAACTGAACGACTGCTCAAACTCAGACAACAAAGTTCTCGTTTTTTGGCAATTTTCCGTTGAAAACCGAACTGCTTGGAACTTAATTACCGCTTGGAAAGTCAAGTGTCCCAGAATGAAACGCAAGACGATTTCACCGTGGTGGAAATAACACCATGGATTTCAACGACAATCGATGAACAATTCCACGCTGCAGTAAATGGTGTAAAGTGCAAAAAGAAAAATTGAACTTTGATATATTAGATGATAAAATATTGAATATATTTGAAATATTATCTCTTTAACACCAGAGTCACAGTCAACAAAGTTAGCACGCAAACTGGTGGAGACAGAGAAAATCAAAATCGGGTTGATTAATTGTCGGATCAGGGAGAAGCGGCAGCTCATGAGATGATTCAGGTACCTTGAGTACGTACATATACTATCCATTTGTTCGGGTTCTGATATAAGTAGTAAAATGTGCTATAAATGTCGTAACATTGTAAAGGACTGCAGAGGCGAATTACGTTGCATCCTCTGTATAGAGAGAACCCTGAGCAATGGCCATCTTCTAGGAGATAACAGATGTGCCTCATTCATCGCGGCGTCTAGAAAACTCAAGACCAAAAACGCTCAAAATTTGACAAATTAATTTTAGGAAAAGTATGCAGGTGCAAGACCTCTTAACTCAGGTCGCCTCTGAGAGGAAAGCTGACCTGCTACAAGTGAGCGAAGAATACTATACATCTGACGAAGCTACCAAGATTACTCAAGAAGATCAGGCATAATTATCTCCAATAAAAGCTTAGGGTACAAGTATTCAAGACGACGAAATTCAGGTTTGTCTATGTGGAAGTAAGTGGAGTTAGGATTAACAGCTGTTACTTCCCCCGAAGCGACCGGAACGAGAAATTTGAGAAGGACATTGTAGAGCTTGAAGCTAGCCTAATGTTAGCGAAAGATGAAGGTCTTATAGGGAGTGACTTCAATAGTAAATCTCGAGAGTAAAAGAGAGACGAGATCAGAAAAGATAGTAGGCATTGTTAGCTAATTTGTCACAAGAAACCACCTAGTTATCTTTAATAACGGTGACAAGTATATCTTGCAACGAGGGAATGTTTCCTCAATTCTTGATTTTACCATAAGCTTCACAAAGCTGAGTAGGAGTGTCAAGGATTGGGAAGTACTTGTCAATGAGTCACTTAGCATACAATTTTACATCTGTGTATTACATCTGTACGTACAATTCATTGTATTACATCTGTACATACAATTTCCCGTAACTACAAAACAGGAGTGTCTTCCTGACGTGGCTAGATATAACAAAGACTGGGCAGCCTGGAATGTAAATAGGTTTAAAGTAAACAAGGCCAAAGTGTCCCTGGAGAAATCTAGGCTGATAAGCATTGGCTGGACGAAAAGTGCGGAATCCCACGAAGAAATAGAGAAATCAATGATATAGTGGTAGCTGCGTGCGATACCTCGATGCCCACACCAAGAGGCTCTAAGAGTAAGCTTCATGTTTACTGGTGGACCCCTGAAATTGCGGAACTCTGCAATCACTGCATCAGGCGAGAAGATTAACGACGAGAGCCATGACAAATCAGTATAAGAAGTCTCGAAAACTGCTCAAGAGGGACATTAAAAGAAGCAAAATCAGATGTTGGAAGAAACTTAAAGATGATGCCGAAAACGATCCTTGGGGCATGGCGTACAAAATAGTGACAAAGAAATTTAGGACAGCCATAAGACCCCTGGATTAGACGACCCATGCTAGGTGAAGAAAGTAATAGGCAACCTCTTCCCTACTAGGGATCGCTAAGACCGAACGGCTTTTCTTTTGTCGGAAAAGATCTGCTTACACTGGCAGAACTGGGGAATGCCGTGACGACCACGCAATGTGGAAAAGCGCCGGGATTCCCCGGTATCCATAAACGAGATGCTGAAATTCATAACAGAGCAGTACCCGGGATGCCAGTTATATGTGTTCAACTGCTGCCTTAACAATGGAACAATCTCCACGCGGTGGAAGAAACAGAAACTCATTCTTCCCCGATAGGGCAATAAAGCCGTAAATCAGACTTCACCTTTCAGATCGCTTTGCCTTTGGATAATATGAGCAAGCTACAAGAGGGTCTAATTCCATCAAGACTCGTGGAACATAGGGGAAAATTTATCTCCGAGACAATACGGCTTCCGGAAGGGGCATTTGACAACGAATGCCATCCTGAAGATGATCAGTATTACAGATACAGGCAAGCGCGAGGATTGGAAGAAGTAAGAATTCTGTGCGTTAGTGGCCATAGATGTAAGAAACGTCAACTCTGCTGGATGGAGGGACATCATTGAAGCACTGGTAGACAAAAAAGTCACGGAGTACTTACAATGATCGAATACTACCTTCACAAGAGAAGAATAAGGGATTTGGACTCCTTAATTGAAGACGATGTGGCTTGCGGTGTGCCCAATGCCCCAGGCTGGGTTCGTTATAATGGAATGTCATGTACGACAGTCTATTACAAATTGACAACCAGCTTATAGGCTAATACTCTCATTATCTTATTATAGCAACGATATCGACTTGCTGGAGATGAATGTGAACGAAACCCTTTTCAGAGTAAATGATGGCTTGGCAAGAAAATCCTACATATGGCTGTGGAGAAAACTGAAGACGAGATAATTATGGACCGGAGAGGATTCCATTCCCCAAATATTCGACTGGAGGAGATGAACTCACCTGGAGACGACAAATAACATAGACGTCGAGATCGACCACAGACTCAGCTTTGGTCCGGACATTTACAAGACTGCGGACAAGGCAATGAAGACAAGCTCCTACCACTCCAGATTAATGCCAAATGTGGAAGATCCAAAAGAGGCAAAATGTAGAATGATCTCTTGTGCAGTTCATTGCTAACTGTTGTATGCGGACCCTGTGAGAGCTGATAAACTAGATAAAGCTTGCGTGAGATCAAAGTACACGCAAGTACAAATGAGGTTGGCGCTGAGAATAGTGTCAGCACTGTCTCTGACAACCCAGTACGGGTAATGGCTATTGTACCGCCTATAGACCTGTTAGTGATAGAACAGAAAGTGATCTACGGCGAAGTGAAGCTATCTGACTCCTTTCGTGACGGACCTCTGCGAAGAACAAAATAAAACATAAAGAAGAGGGCACGGACGTCTCTCCTGGCAGAATGGCAAGTGAGGTGGGACAGTAACACCAACGGAAGGTGGACCTCCGCGATGATACCACGTAAAGAACCGTGGTTCAGAAGAAGCCACGGGGAGGTAAATTACTGCCCCTCCCAAGTGCTCTCATAACACGGCAGCATAATGCATCTTATGTGTTTATATTTAAAAGAGCAGCTGACCCAAAACGTGGATTTTGTGGATACAAAGTGATGCCATGCATATTATATTTATGTGCGTAGCTTGGGGCACTCAGAGAAGATAACTTAACGAAGCCCTGGACGTTGATATCTTCCCCATCAAATATGGTGGAACATGTGCTCAAATCAAGTGAGGATTGCTGCATAACACAAGAATTCATCACTTCCATCATAAAAAGGCAAGAAGATAGGCTCCGTCCTGCAGTTTGCAGTTATAGCCCAGCTATACGGCTGTCTCTCCATGAAGTAATGTCAAGCAACGGTTTCCGTGGAGAGAGACCGGGGTACAAGAAGACACTCACTAGAGATGGGCCATCTTTATCCCTAAATGTGCATAATGCATTTGCCTCTCGCTATAATAATAATAAAATTAATAAAAAATAATAATACCCTGTGTTGCCAGTTTTGTTGTAGAAGAGCGCCATGGGATCTCCCCCTCTCGTGGCGATAAATTGAGGCTACAAACAGGGGCCACTGTCCGCTGTCCCTCAATTTAAAATTGATCTACCTTTCATTTTCCTTTCTGTCTTCCCTGTTTTCTCTATTTCATTGCCCAAATTTTACTACTAAATTCCCTCAGCTGTTTTCCCGATTCTCCTTCCAAAATATTTCCTATCCATTTTACCTTTTTCCTATGTTCCCCAAAGACCACCCCTACGTGCACTGAGAGAACAACGCACATCACGTAGGGGACGGGCAAAGGCTCTATTGAGTGCTGGCAATCAGGGCAAAGTCACCCGCCAAATCGGATGCCTGCCTGTTCTTCTGAAAGCTGGGATGTGACCTGTGCCCCTCACTACCGGGAAAGGGACCGGCGAACCAACTGGCAAATGAGAGATGGGGCAACTTCCGAAATAGCAACCCCTAATTTTTACGGACTTTATATGCTGTATACCCATCTAAAAGCCAACAATCTTCGGGATTTTTTTACGTTTCTTACTCCCTTATAGTTCTCTCTAAATTTTATCAGAAGAATGTTAAGAGATTCGGGAATAGGCCATGAAATTACCAAAAATCCCAAAATCCTCATTAATCAGTTCTGTATGGACGAAATCCAACTGTACACCACTTAAAAACCATCTTACCGCGTTGCTTGAACATATAAAGTCTCACAGCGATTCTACTTGGAGTTGAGTATTGATAAAAGCGTCTGCAGTTCACTTAATGTCTTACATCTTGACAGAGATCGGATCGGTCCTCGCAAGACCGTGCACAAGGTATTAGTACCAGCCAACTATGTCAAATGAATTACCTGTCAGTGGACGATGGCGAACCTAGTGCAGATCGACAGCCTTGGCGGGGCATCATACAACTCACGCAAGCGCAGAGGCAGCAGCTTCATTTGCTGAAGGCTGAAGTGGCTTGAGGTCCCCGCCTATTGAATCCTCCGCTATATTGTAATGAACCAACCACGTACGCAACAAATACTGTAATGAATTACCCACGTGGAATCAAATAAGTACCGATACACAAGCCGCGGGCCCATTGCTGTGATGGAATTCAGGCCACACGCGCTGAAATTTTTGTAAGGGCACCAAGCGCGGTACGTACCTGATCTCCGAGCTCTGGCTATAGAGAAACTCAAAGGTGAGCCTTTGACAGTGACAAGCGTCGCCAAGGAGTATTAGATCAGTATTGAATAAAATTGTTGTATTTCTGATATACTGATGTTGTGAAAAGTTGTAATATATATATATATATATATATATATATATATATACACACATATATATATATATATACACACACACATATATATATATATATATATATATATATATATATATATATATATATATATATATATATTATTTCTCCATAACAATCACATTGATGCTATTTGCGTTTTCATCAGAAATTGTACTTTTTTTCAAACGATTCTTTGTCATTGTAAAAATCAAGGGATGTTGTTGGTATTGTGAAAAATCTAAATTTTATTTCATTGGTAGCTTCAATAGGTTTGTTTTCCAATGTATTTAACTTGCATTTGAGCTCTCTAAAAAAATTTACCAGTGACTTCATTGGCTCCACAAGATGATTCTGTCTAGCCAACTGTAGAAGTGAATAGCACTTGGGTGGTGACCTTGTACACCATTATTGCAAAATTATAAGAACCAAACCTGACGAGAATAAAATATCTCAGAATCAGAACTCTTTGGTAGAGACTGGTTCTGTTTCATATATAAAAAAAAAGGTTTTATAGTGTCAGGTTGATCTTTTTGTATGGTCTCAGATAACTTCTTGGCCCCCATATTATGTAGCGTACATTGTTCTTTGCTCATTTTTGTTTCCAGGTTTGGCACCTTTCTTTCTTTTATTATTTGTTTCTTTTCTTCTTTCCTTCTGTGTTTAACAGAAATATTCCCAAATAAGGTCACGTTCAATTTTTCGAAAATATGAGTAATTCTTTAGTCAAAGCAATTTTAAAATTAAAAAAAAATTATAAAAGCGGCTGCAATTTTTTTTCCACGTAAGTAGCAAAGAACGCTAAGAATGTAGTGCCGATCGAATTTTAGGCTGTGTATTTTCGAAAATTGAGGGGGGGGAAGGGGGTCGAGTTTTCACATGACGTAGATAACATCATGAAAAGAAATAGATGGACGGAAGATAATATATTTACCGTAGAACTAACAAATACCCACCCACTTTCCAATGTCCAAATGTCTATCAGACAACTTCCCAGTAAATAAAGGATAATGGCAAGGCTGCTGTATACCTCCAACCCTGTTTAAGATATACATTGATAAAGCCCTAAAAGAATGGAAAAGAAAGTGCAGAAGCATGGGTGTGAAAATAGGCGATGAAACATTGTTTAGTCTACTATTTGCAGACGACCAGGTGATAATGGCTTAAGATGAAGATGATGTAACTTATAAGTTCAGAAAATTAGAAGAATATGGAAAATGGGGAATGGAAATAAATTAACAAAAAACTGAATATATGGTGGTGGGAGGTATTCCCCATGATTTAAAGACTAGTATAGGCATAATTAAAGGTAAAACACAATATAAGTATTTGGGAGTCACACTAACAGCAGATGGTAGAGACGAACAGGATGTAAAAAATAAAAATATAAGAGGAAAAATAGCCACAAGACAGTTGAACCCAGTGCTATGGAACTCAATTATTTCAATGAAAACAAAGAAACGTATATATAGCTCCTTCATAGAGAGTACCACACTCTATGGGGCAGAAGTCTGGACACTATCAAAAAAATTAAAAGACAAATTTCAATCAACAGAAATGATGTTCTGGCGAAGATGTGAACTTTCTCTGTTAGATAAAATAAGAAATGATGAAATAAGAAATAAAAATGAAAGTGCAAACAACCTTGAACTAGACGATCGAAATGAAACAACTACAATGGTATGGACATATTGTGGCGTCATATCTGTCGCCAGCACAAACGTACTATATCAGCCATGTGGACAGCGCTGGCGGAAGTGACGCCAGCTGTACAAAGGCTTGGGAAGGAATGCCGCGTCGTGGGTACAGGTTTGGAAACCCCGAAGCCGGCGGAGGAGCGGCGGCGGACACTGCGGGTGACGCGCTTCCGTCAGCCTGCCAGAGGGTATAAAAGCGGATTCCGACTCAAGAGCCTTCTTCTATTCTTCTGATTCTTCAGGTTGGAGCGCGTCGGTAGGGCGTCGTGAGGGTTGTGCGCGGCGTTGCATTGTAATGCATAGGCTACCGAGGCGGGGAATCGAAGCCGGCGTGCTACGTCGTGACGGCAGGTGCGGCATACTCGCATGTATGCTCGCGTAAGGTACTGGTGCATCACACCGGGGATGGTAATTAATTATCGGGCCAGCGGTGGTGGTAACCAGGGAAAGTTCTTTCTTGTAACGGTTAACTTCAATTGTAAATATTGTATATAGTGTTATGGTGTCGGAGTATCTTTATTCTAATAAATACTAAATATTTACAAGCCGTTCACGTCTGTAATTATTTGCCCCGGCAAAGACGCCACAATATGAGAAGGTTGAAATCGGATAGACTTCCTCAAAAAGTTTGGGAGTGGATACCAAATCGAAGAAAATACAGGGGAAGACCCAGAAGAACATGGAACATGGCAATAACTGAAGCCACGGAAAAAAGAGAAATGGAGGAAAACGATCTATGGGATAAAGAGGCATGGAAATTGGGATGCGGAAAACGGCCAAGGCTGTAAAAAACCGCTAAATAGAGACCAACAGATACACTTATTTTCCATAAGATTTGATCGCTGATTATGGTGTTCAGAAATTTAGCTCACTTCGATGTACTCAAGGCAAGCTTGCAAGCATTTTTTCTCTCCCGTTAAAAGCGCTGCAAATACAATAAGTTAAATTTGTTAATGATTGTTTCATTGGTGAAAGTTAGAAATTACTACGGCTATCGAGATTAACGCGGATATGCACCACAGACGCTTCGTTTAACTTTATTGGCTTGGACTATAACTTGTAATGGTTATAACCGAGTTTTTAGAAAGGTAGAAATTACGATACTTCAATATTACTTAACTATTTAATAACGCGAGAAAATATGGGCTGTTGTAGTACCTCTAGTTTCAAACGTCAACATCACTTTTGGACCAAAACGAGTTACACTTGTTCACTGTATCAATTCAGAATCCACCTAGCCATTTCTAAAACAGTTTTAGCAAAACTATTGTTGTTTTAAGGCGGTAAAATATCTGAATTTCTACAAAAAATGGACATATTAATGTTTATGAAGAGTTTTGCTACACTGATTATGCGTTTTGTACTTAACATTCTTTAGTCAAAAGCTATAAAATTTAAGTAAAAATTGTTCTCATTATACTGGTTTCTGGGACCATTACTTTCCAGCATTTAATTGAAATGTTCAATTGTCATCAACAATGTTGGAATGAAAAATGATGTACGGAAAAATGTATTGTACCTTGTATTGTACTATATTTCCCTACATTTGTGAGATTTACAAAGGTACTTTGAGTGCAAATAAAATACATAAATACCATGTCTGAAAATCAAGATCACATTAATTCTGCTAATAGTTTCTCATGGGAAAACACACAAGATAAATAAAGATATTAGTGCCTTGAAATACCAATTGTGGAGCACTTAATCGAGACACATGATAATCACAATCTATCTCTGAAATCTCCCTTAAACATAAAGTAAGAACGTAAATCTTTATTGAATTTAAATTTTTAATATTCTATAGTCCAATCTAAGTATAGTTTTAGTCTATATTAAAATATAAAATATTTTACAGGATTTCATTCTATGATACAGCATAAATTCCAAACAAATTGGGACATCTTTCTTCTCAAATACATGTAAGCCCTATGTCTGTAGAGCAGAGTTGTTGATTAGGATCATAGTAAAAAGCTAAAGACCATAACTATAAAATAAGAAAGAAGAATGGTGCTTTAGTTCCAGCATGTGCTGCAAGTCAGGAGCCTTCCAGGTGCATCTGTTAATAGGATTACTAGATTAGCTAGAAATTTAATGCATCGGGAAAAGATTCTGTGAAGAAAAGTCAGACACCGAAGTGGAAAAGGAGGCACATTAATTACAGAAGCTATTATACATCACCTTAAACAATATAAGTACTGAGAAAGTAATTGTTCAAAAGGCAAAGTAAATAGAAGCAAGTTTTCACCAGACTTAAAGATAAAAACAATGTGGAATAGGTTTTGTACAAAAATAAATTCAGAAGGATTATATGCAGTCTCACTATATAAATTCAAGACAGGGTTCTATAAAACATTTAATTAAGGTTTTGAGAGTCCTAAATACTTAATACTTAGGGGAAGAAAGAAAAAAAATTATAACAATAATAATAAAAGAAACAAAGGTGCCAAACTAGGAAACAAAAATGAGCAAAGAACAATGTACGCTACATAATATGGGGGCCAAGAAGTTTTCTGAGACCATACAAAAAGATCAACCTGACACTATAAAAACTATTTTTTTTTGACATGAAACAGAACCAGTCTCTACCAAAGAGTTCTGATTCTGAGATATTTTATTCTTGTCAGGTTTGGTTCTTATAATTTTGCAATAATGGTGTACAAGGTCACCACCCAAGTGCTATTCACTTCTACAGTTGGCTAGACAGAATCATCTTGTGGAGCCAATGAAGTCACTGGTAAATTTTTTTAGAGAGCTCAAATTCAAGTTAAATACATTGGAAAACAAGCCTATTAAAGCTTCCAATGAAATAAAATTTAGATTTTTCACAATACCAACAACATCCCTTGATTTTAACAATGACAAAGAATAGTTTGAAAAAAAAAGTACAATTTCTGATGAAAACGCAAATAGCATCAATGTGATTGTTATGGAGAAATAATATATATTTATTACAACTTTTCACAACATCAGTATATCAGAAATACAACAATTTTATTCAATACTGATCTCATCACAAATAATCTGTAAGCTTTCCTTGAGGATGAACTAAGTTAATGTGACCTAGTATGCTAAACCTGAGACCCAAAACATCGCTAGAGCATATTATAACAAATTCCACAATTTAAGATCAGTTTCATTACTTGAAAGATGTTTATTTAAAGTATGAATGTCTATAATAGAAGGAATGTTGTAGAAGTGGTTCAATATAATAGGAAAATAAATAACCTGTATACTAGTCAAAAGAAAATCAAGAGGAAGGTCAATTGAAACATTTACAAATATAAATATTCAAAGTTGCCCTGTTTTACAATACAACACTTTCAGAAAAATAATCTCAAGTAGATTGCTCTATCATAGGTAAAGCATAAAACAGGGTGACACTACCTAAAAATTACATTCAATAGTAATTTGCTTTGAAGACACTTCCTTATTTCTTGTAATTATACAAAGGTTTATTATCAGTCAATAAATACCACCTACACTTTTTATAACATATCAGTCAATTATAGTTCTATTTTATTGACGTGCAAACATTAACTGGAAAGATATTCATTTTTCAACAATAAACTTGCCAAAACCGCTTTATCATTTACAAACAATTTTTCACTACTGAAGTAATAATTGTTTCATATATGATCACTAAAAGAGGAGGATGGTTGCAAAATCTTCAATACCTCACATTTTATCGGCTTTATAGCTTATTAACATAAATACATGATGTTTGTAATAATCAATGCCAACTTTTATTTTAGGAATACAAAGCATATTTGAAAATGGTTCAACATATATGTTGTCAGGTTTTATGATTGGGATTGGATTCTTACAAAAAATCTGCATGGCATCAAAGTTTGCAAAAGGTGCAAATGTACCAATGTTTTTTCATCAACTCTTTAGGGATATGCTTCATGACCAATTTTTTTGATCTAGTAGTCCCTAAATCATTGCCAAGATGTCCCTGGTCCCATCTCTTTGTTGGTTGACTCCTTTAAATTGTTCCTCCGCAGCTATTTCATGACTCATTTTGGTTTGTCCTTTTTAAAATTAACTTTATATTTCTAACTCGTGAGTTTATGAAAGGGTTTGTTTGCAATGACCAGGCACTTTCAGTTCGATTCACTGGTCGAAATGTCAGCTGAGCATTTTTTATTTGGCATTCTATAGCCCTCCAGTATTGCCAATAAATTTTGATTCCCATATTTGCTGTCAGGGTGTGCCACAACAGTCCCAGTAATATTTATCCATTACTTGAGGTGGTCCTCAGCTAAGCAAATATGGAATACACTTAAGACAAGAATACTCAGTGTGCAGGCAAATTTTGAGCTCATTATCACTAATTTCGAATTCCCGTGAAAAGAAAAATGAACACCTAAAAAAATGTTCAATTTCTAGGAATAAATTTATATAATAAAAAAAATTAATATTAAACTTAGTTACACTTATTTCAAAAAAGCATATAGAATACACAGATAATACAGCCTTGAAATGGATGACATTGAACATAATTATGCTTTTCACCAGAAATAGACAAATTTCAAACTGAAGGTTAGTATTTACATTCTCAATTGGATGGGAGATCCACTAATACTCTTGGGTGGCAATCAAAGTGCTTCACGAAAAACATTAGTCCAAAATTGAGAAAATAGAGTTACTGCTGCTATTTTGAAGAGGGAACTTTTATGCATTAGAGGATAATATCGATTCAGCCGAAAGTGACAAAGAAAATCCCAAAGAAAAAGAGTGAAGAAAAATAGGGGATTCGGGAAGATCATATGACCAGTGTTTCTGCTAAAAACAGCATTAGTCATGGACAAATGAAGATAACAGTGTGTGATGAATGATCAGCTTCCAACAGTTCTTTTCAGTATTTCAATAGTGTTTATTGCAGGTTAGAGTTAATCTAGAAAACATTAAAAATCCCTTTGAAAAGTGTTCATTGGAATTTCCAATTGTTTTCAATGTATGCAGTGCATAACATGTAAAATAAGCGACATATAATTTAATTTTTGCAAGTTTCTGGTACCTTGCTGTGCTTATATATGCATAATAGCAAATGTTATATTTATGCAATCTGCAATTTTTCAAGCAATAACATATTTCCATTTTTTCGTTGTAACTTGTGAAATTGTTTTATTTACTCACAACTGCATTTTATGTTTCAAGCTATGTGAACGTATTCCTGTATAATATTAAATTCCCTACATCTTGCAGAGATAGGAAAGTGAACGTTTTTTCTCATTTCACACAAATTTGATTTTTGAACTAATTCTTTTTTTCCGAGATATTCAATTGATCTTCCCGGAATATAATCAATTTTTGGAAATATAGTTAAGCATTTACATTTATTTACTAGGCTAAAATAAATACATATAATTTTTAACTTAAAAGGAACAATATAACAGTTCTGTAAATGTTAAAACTGATCTCTATACATTACCAGAGTTAATACTAAAAAATGTGTTTTATGTTTGTCATATATTACACAAAAAAATGCTTACCAGTACACTGGAACATACCTGAACACCTTCATTAGCAATGTCACATGAAAATTACTTTACTTACATACAGACTTCCCATATAGGCATGGGAACTAACTACTTTCTACAAGATACCCATAACTCCAATATACATTAATTATTTTATTCAACACAAGAAATCCACACCATTAAAAATAATAAAAAATCTCAATGGACTGGAATGTGTTTTGAGCACATCGTGAATTCTTCTGAAGATCAGAACAAAAGAAAATCTGTTCAAAATTACCTTATGATTTGCATTTAACATTAAAGTTTATAATTAAATTTCACAAATACTCTACAAAGCATACATATAAAATAAAACATAACATGTTATTTATATAATTTTATCATTCCTCCTTTTAATTTCTGGCCAAAAGTACATTCTGGTTTCCAACTGCAAATCAATACAAATTTCACAATAAACCTACATCACAAAATTCATTTAGGATTTCAACAACTAGCAAGGCAATAAAACCTGTGATAATTACAGCCAATAAAGAATACAACACTTATTTCCTACACCAAATCTAACAAACATTTTTAGAAGATACTCCTTTAACTTGAGCATCTTTTTTGCTCGTCTTCTATATTAGTTTTCTTTCTGTGCATACACAGGTTTCATGCATGAAATTAATACTTTAAAGATTCTACAGACATTTTCCCCATGATTCATATTGCAGAGACCAGTTTCGAAAAGACATACTTCTGGATCATATTTTCCTAGAAAATATTTCACTGATTTTACATTGACTCACATTAACCTCCCCACCAAAAAAAAGTGCACCTTTCATCACACTTATTTTTCAATTACTTTAAATTAGTCTTTCCAAATTTTAAGGCTTCACTAAGTCTGGGATTTTGTTTCCCTGAAAAAAATAACAAAAACAAATTTAAAATATACATAAACACAAACATATATGATGAATATACATAATGTAGAATATGTAAGTTTTGTTTAAAACATTCTGGGTGGCTATCCCATGAAATTAAGTAAATTTATTGAAGCACACTTGTATACCCTCCCTTTTATGAATCGAGTGTTTTCTGAAGTGCTGTTGAAAACTAGCAGCCTATTTAAACAAAACAACTTTATAATTTAAATCGAATCTGGCATACATCAGAAGTAAAAATCTATCAATTAGTTATTCATTAAATTAATAAAAATGTAGGTAACTAGAACAAAAGTATAAAAATAATCCATAGATACAAATACTAACCCATTGTTCAGCAATCATCATTACCGTACCGTTAGATAATTTGGGCCCAATAAGAGGATTCATTTGGGCCATGTAACAGCACAACCAACTAAAAGAGAAGCACAAAAATGCCAATTATTTGAAACATACATTTCAGAATGGTTATCATCATAGCCAGAATGGCCATCACAATATCAACAACGGGAAAAATCAAATACTTACAACAACCAACAAGTCGATGCCGTCAATATTAGGATGACTTGAAGAATTCTGCAAATAAACATTAATGATACAGTTTTTTCTCAATGAATATGATACAATTCATAAAATAGACGTGAAAAGAGAAAATTATCTTACCCTCGATTTGGTCCTTTCGGCACAACAAACGGTAAAACTATACCAACTACACCCCACAGAATGGTGAAAATTATAACAGGTACCGCGGAAGCTCCCATACTGTATCAAAATAACGACTTCACCACACGGTTTACTTGACAACACACAGATGCTTCTAATCAACTTCTGCTCTCTACCTCCAGCCCTGCCCCTTGCAGCAGAGCACCATCGAGTCATATGATCGTGATTTCCATAACCTTGTGCTGGCAGTGTAGCCAACAACGCCTCGCCGAATTTACGTAATGTCATATTATCATTCAAATACAAAACAACAACAACATTAATTATTGAAAAATCCGTTATATTGAACAACAAAATTATTTGATAAAGTAAGCTTCTTATTTATTTTACAATGCCCATTCTTTCTAACAAAAAGTAATAGAAACTCGCAACACAAGTCCGCCACTTTTGAATCGTGAAGTTCAACCAGCATTTCAAATGAATCCATATGATTCGCATGATGTATTATGTTTTACCTACTCTTGTCCAAATTAACCGTGCTTTAAATGTATTTATGCAATTTACAACCAAGTAAGTAAGTACCCCGTCCCCAAAAAGCCAACTCTTTCAACAATATGCAAGTTTACGAAATTGAACAAAATTAAACTAGTGGTGCTAAAACAGCATGTACGTTCTCGCCCGTATATTCCCACAAAATTGCACGAAAAGCACTTACATTTTCAAAAAATTGTACACGGCCCATTTGACAATCTATCTTTAAAGACAGATTTCATTAAGGGAAAAATATCTATCTCTAATATTTTAATTATAGGAAGCCTTCGAACAAATTTTGAACTTTTGCAATTTTCTAAAAATCAGAGTTTTTAAAGAGCATGAGATCTGCGCCATTCTCTTAAACGTTCGACACATTATCCAACAGTATAACTTAATCGACGTCATCAATTTTGGAGAAAATCGGCTGAACGGTTTAGCCGCTTGCGTTGTTTATAGATGGACGGACGGACAGACGGACATTTTGCTGTCATTCGATTTTTCAGTATCCCCAAAACATGGATTCTGGCAACACCACGTGTTAGAGGATTTTGTTCTAAATTTAGCAACTGGATTTATTAACTTTTTCGTTATCAGGGCCCTGAAATAAGAGTTTTTCTGCCGAAAATTCGCCGTTTTTTGCGCAGCTATTCATAACTTTCTCTCTACTGCGTAGCGGGAAAGTAAAAATAATGACTAGAGACAGATATCAACTGCTGCAAAAAAATGATGTCGCTATTCAGCCTTTTTTTTTGAGACTACTCATTCCCAAAAAGATTTTTTTTACTTGTTTGTCTGTTGGTTCGACCGTCCGTTCATCCGTTGGTTGTTGAGCGAATAACACTAGCGTCTAAATAGTTCACTCACAGAATTTCTCCAAATTGAATATTCCCCATTCGATACGACCGCACAGTGTTTCGGCAATGTTGAAATAACTCAACAGTTTTTCTTAATTTAACTTTCTCGCAACCGCTTAAGCAGTAGAGAGAAAGTTATGTAATGCTGCGCGAAAATACGGCGAATTTTCTTCAGAAAAACTCTCATTGCCGGGCCCATACGAAGAAGTGGATAACGTCAGTTGCTAAATTTAGGAAAAGTTTCCCAGAACGTGGTGTAGCCAGAATTCATGTTTCGTGGGTCCTTGATACCGAAAAGTAAGCTTTCTCCACCCATCCGATCCATCCCCGTCGAGCTTTTCATGTCCATCTGTGTGAGAACAGCACTAGCGGCTAGTAAGCATTATAGAGGATTTTCACTAAAATACATATTCCCCGACGAATCTGACTTATGTCGCAGCCACATGATTTTTTTTCGTTTTATTAGAGGCAGGTGGAGGGTTATTTACTTGAAGCCCTTAGGACATTTTCGAAATTTTCAAAAAGAGAGCTTCATATTTTTTTTACTTTCGCCTTACTAAGTACTTACATAGTAAAGGCAAGTGTAACACTGACGAAGATATTGACGATTTTTTGATAGAAAAACTCTTATTCTGGGGCTCTGGCATTGCTAAACTGGATACATCTTGTTCCTAAGTGTAGTAAATTACTTCCTCGACTACGTTGTGTAGTCAGAATCAATGGTTGGTGGGTCTTTGATACCGAAAAATGATTGATGGCAAAACCTCTGTCCATCCGTCCGTCTATTTATCTGTGAACAACGTTAGCGGCTAACTCATAAACACGATTTTCACCAAAATTGATATTCTCCTGTGACGTCACGGCCCCTTGAATATGAAACGAATATTTTTAATTGGAGGGGAACCTGCCACGAAGTCTCAGTATTTTCAAAATTTCTTCATAAATGACTCAATTTTTCCTTTAATTTTTCTCCTCTGATATACAAAAAAGACAAAAGAAACCGTGTAGGTTGTATTTTTGTTGCACTCCCTGAATTTTTGAAAATTGCAAAGGTTAATTTTTTTCGGCTTCTTCCTACAACTATAATATTGACGATAGATATTCTTACTTAAGAAAGTCTAATATTTAAAGACATCTAGAAACAAAGTCAAATAAATTTTTATTTTTCGAATATATGAGTAGTTATCGCGTAATTGTGCGTAAAATATAGGCAATTTTTATTGTTTTTTTAAAAAAATTCTCCAAAGTCTGTCCACGTTTTTTCTTTAAATTTTCTTCTCGTATCACAAGACGGTATAAGTTTTATGCTAGTTTCATTTCCGAAGTAATCTGTATTTGTGAAAATTGCAAACATTTAACATTCCAAAACTACAAAATTGATGATAAAGATTTATGTCTTAAACATAACCTGTTCTGAAAAATTGCTCTTTGAAAAAGACCATGTTCAATTTTTTGTAAAAAGCTAGTAATTGTCGCGTAATTTGTGCTTGAATTTAATGCTGTTTATAAAAAAAGCATAGTCTCAAAAACCGCTCCCCATTCTTTCTTTAAATTTTATCCACGGATAGAACAAGGAACGCTTAAAAGAAAGACATAGATGTAATTTTCGTTGAAATTTCTGATTTTATGAAATTTGCAAATTTATAAATAATATGAGAAAGAACGTGAAGTTGAAGTATCACTATCTGATTGGAAATGCAGTTTCGTGCGGTAATATTATGTTGCGGAGCCTTTACAAATAATGCCAGAAAGTATGCTGTTGTAGCACCACTACGGTACTTTCGTTACCAGGAGCCGACAATAAGAGTTTTTCCGTCAAAAAGTTTCCGTTTTCAGGCGCATGATTACAATACTTTCTCTTCTTACAAAGTAAGAGCAAGGAAGTCAAAATTAAAGTTGTTCCGACACGTTGCCTCTGACCGTGTAAGTCAGAGTTACGTGGGTAGAGTATTAAACACGTTTCATACGTGGGTATCTACAGTCGCTCCCTTGAATGATATAAAAGGATGGTATGAGAAAAAATTAGGAAAGTGTCAATTATACAAAATGGAAGAGAAGCGTCTTAAAGATAAAATGTAAATAGAAAATTAGGTAAGTTTCCTCTTGACAGAAAGAGTGGATTGTGCTTACTAAGATATCCCTACCGAGACGAATTAAAGCATTACACATTCAAATCAAAATACTTACCTAAAATTGACTCTCAAAAACACTTACCATTTACTTTCTCGCTACCGCCTAAGCAATAGAGAGAATGTTACGTTATGCTGCGTGAAAAAACGGTGAATTTTCGGCTGAAAAACTCTTTATTACAGAGCCCTGATAGCGAGAAAGTGGATAAATCCATTTGCTAAATTTAGAAAAATCCTCTAATACATGATGTAGCTAGAAATCATGTTTTATGGGTCTTCGATACCGAAAAATCGAATTACGGCAAAATGTCTGTCCGTCCGTCTGCGAACAACGCTAGCGGCTAAACCGTTCAGCCGATTTTTTCCAATATTGATATTCCTCAATCGATCTGGATGATGTCGCGGACCATTGAATTTAAAACCTGTATTTTAATTTTGGGCTTATTTTGCATGAAGACCCTTTGACATTTTCAAAATATTCAACAAAATGGCTGCATAGATTTGTATTAAATTTTGTTGTTGGAAGGTGTAAAGAACGTTTAAGAAAATGATGCAGGTCTCATGTTCGTTAAAAACTCTAATTGTTTTAAAACTGCAAAAAATATTTTTTTCGGTGACTTCCTACAACTAAAATGATGAAGGTAAAGGTTTTTACCCTTAATGAAATCTATTCCTAAAAAAATAGATTTTGAATGTGCAATTAATCATGTGCAATTTTTCAATATTTGAGTACTATTCGCGTAATTTTGCGTAAAAAGTACGGGCATACGTGCAGTTTTAGCTCCATTCTTGGACTTTCTCGCCTTAGTACGTAGGGCTACTTACGTAGTGAAGTGAAAATATTGCAATGCTGCGATAGATATCGGCGATTTTTCGACACCAACCCGCATTGTGCGGTCCTGGTAATGAGAAAGTCGAGATATATTTTTCCTATAAGTGGTAAATTACTCCCTCTAACAAAGAGTGGTGTAACCGCGTCCTGTAGGCCGACGTATTCATGTTGTTGGCACTAGCCTTCTTGCTGGATAAATAATTAACCATGAAAATTTCTGGAAATTTCTGAAAAAATTGATTTCTAATGAATGTTTCCCACACTTCTAAAATTCTTCCTGCACATACTATCACAGTTTGACAGTTCATGTGTGTGTGTGTGTAGAAATGCTTTTCCTGATCTCAAACAAATTAAATAAAAATGAGAAATCACATTGAAATGACTTTACTTGAATCGAGTCTGAGACTATGCCTTTCTGAACTTATAGCGAACATTGATTAACTTCTAACAAAAAAACAGTAGGGACCGTCACATTTATGTCTCTATAGTACTCCTCTACTATAGTCTCTCCTATACGAAGTACTTAAGTTTATGCGTTATATGTAATTAGTTTTCTATCTTTAATTCTCTGGCCTGTACTCTCCTACAGTATTTAAGTTTAATTGGACCTCGTGTAATTAAGTGTTGGGCCACACTGCTCTAACACGTTGTGTAGTTGGAATGTACAGAAAGCCTTTGTGAGTCCTCGCTCCCCTCCCTCAAATGGCTGATAGCTTTGTAAAGCCCTAGCTGTTGAGGTACTCGCTCCAGTCAAGACCTACCCATCTGGCTTCGCGCACAGCTCTGAATCTATGAATTCACGTATTGTGGGTCCTTCATACCGAAAAATCGATTGACAGTCCGGCATTCGTCGGACTGTCGTCTGATCGAACGTCTGTCTGTCTACCTGTCCTTGTCATGTCATTCCAGACTGTGCATGTCCTCCATGCTGTGAATGCGTCTTTCCGAGCGTTCCGGGTGCATCTTCAGGCAGCTTACAAACAGCGAGTCGTCACCCGCATTTTTTCGGCTTAAGGAGCCCGAATCAGGCTGTGAAACAAGTGAAATTTCGGCAGATAAGAATGATGTTCCGTCCACGACACAAAGCCCTCGCGCAAAGGCGGGTGGTCGCTCCCTCCCTCCGGAGGCGGCCGCTCCCGCAGGGTGCGCCCGCCGCACCCACGCCGCACCCGCGCCGCCGTCCCCTCCCCGGAACGGCGTCCCCCCCCCCCCGCTTTCCCGAAGGGCTGCAGCCTTCTGGCTTGCAACGCGACTTTCACTTGTGCCAGGAGAGTCGTGCGAGAGCCACCGCGAGAGGCACAGGCCACACCGCCTATCCTTGGCTGTTTCGTTGAGCGGTCTCCGCGCTCACGAACGCATTTTCATGTTTTGCGCTTCGCGCACGTAAAAACGCTGCCCTCGGCACGTGTATCAGTGGGTTGAGTGCGCTGCTCTATCATCGACGAGCAGCCACTATACAGGTGTCGCCACTATACAGGTGTACGGACGCCACCCGACTCACACACCTTCAGTTGCCTGCTGGCGAGAGACCGTGTGTGCCGCGCGCACACTCTTGCTGTCACGGCCCACCTAGGGCCCGGTCCGTGCTCAAGCTGCGGGACATACTCTCCCCGCAACCAGCGAACTGTGTGGGACGCCTGCATTCCAGCTTCGCCCGGGAGAGGAGCACCGCGGGTCCACGCATGCCGCAGCCACCCAGCATAAGGTATTCGGCAACTCCGCGTGCCCATGGAAGGGTGGTTCGACCAACCTTCACGACGTCACCTTCACGGTGATAATTAACAGACGTAACAACGAACATCCATTTTATATCATTCATTCAATTTCATTTCTGTAAATTAACATTTCATGTCTGTACAATCAATATACTTCATTTGTCATATCATTCCATCAACGTAGAATAGTATTTCGTATAAATAAACGTATGTGCAATGAAATTCTTGTAACTTTGTCATCCTCCGCCTCCCTTCTTAACCAGCGCCATCCCTCTCCCCCCCGGGCACCTCACGGCCCGGTGCGGTGTACAATTTACTTTGTATAGAGAAGGGCCTTTCAGTCTGCTAGCGCCCCCCTCCCCGTTCCAGGTATTCTTCCCCCTTCTCTGTACAAATGATTTGTGTTAGTTTTTTCAATTCCTTTTATTATATTTATTAATTTATCACATTCTATTATATTTCAAGTTTTTTGGTCGCGAATTGGCTATGTTGGGACCACGCAATCCTCGGGGACTCAATCATATTCATCAAAGATCAAGCGTAGGTGCACGTGACTTTTATGGGGATATCAGCATTTTAATGCTGAATCCGTTTTTACACCCATGGTTGTTAGCCCTGGGTGATTAGGTGAAATGATAATGATGATGATGAAGGATGAAATGGACAATCACAAACATATAGAGACACACACAAACACAACTATGTCCGAGGCGGGACTCGAACCCGCGATCCTTCGCTCCGAAACCGCCACTACTGCCTTAGCGATCTCAGGTGCCCATGTCGTCTACATTTTAATATATTATTTTTTTCTAATTAGTAAAGATAGTTTAACAGTTCTCAAAGCTACTTTGACACCCCGCAATAATCCTTGTCGCTCCCAAATCATGTCTAGTTATTTACTTGCTGCTGCTTCTCTATCTTCTCTGTAATTCTTTTTCGGCAGAACTGTAGTTACCTTTAAGCGTCGTTTTCATTTCCCTCCTCTTATTTTATTTTAAATCCTCTCCAACATGCCTCCGAAGGTCATCCGCAACGAGAAAAAAACACGTTATCTGCAAGCCAAAATCAAAGCCGAGGTTAAAGTGGTCTTCCAGCATACCCTTCAGTCGGAGGCTATTTTAAAATATCTTCCCTCTATAAAAAATTATTTACTCTTCAGCAAACCATAAAGACAACTTCACTGAATACTTAATTTCGGAAGTTATTCTCACAGAAAAAACGAGAGGTATTTTATTCTCCTCCCAAATCTGGAAACAGACAAAATTGACAATGTAATCGTTTCCTGTGTCAATAAATACGAAGACATTATTATAATGGAAGATTTCAATTGTAATTTATTGAAAACATCTGCTTCATCTGACTACTTTGTTAATTTTGGGGTGATTTTATTTATTTAATATTTATTTATTTATTTATTTATTTATTTATTTATTTATTTATTTATTTATTTATTTATTTATTTATTTATTTATTTATTTATTTATTTATTTATTTATTTATTTATTTATTTATTTATTTATTTATTTATTTATTTATTTATTTATTTATTTATTTATTTATTTATTTATTTATTTATTTATTTATTTATTTATTTATTTATTTATTTATTTATTTATTTATTTATTTATTAAAAATCTTAAATAATTAAACTTCAAAAATAGTTAAAAACTGCGAGTGGCGTGCTACAGGGAAACGTGTTTTATGTGCACGTTTTGTTAATTCTTGGATCCCTATAAATTGAAAACTGAATACTGACGGAAAAGAGTATTTTTGGCACAAATTGATAAGAAAATATGCGCTACGGTGCTTGTGTATTGATTTCAATAAAAACTATATGCAAGGGCAAATCAGCTATTGATATCTCATCATATCTCATCATCACCTTCATGAAGGAATAGATTTCCTGATTGAGAACAGTAATTTAAATAACTATATTCCCCACTGAACTTTATAAGACGAGCACAGATTGTGAAGTTACATTTATGCCCAGAAGCAAAACAAGGGGCCATCTCACCATTCGCGGATATGGGAAAGTTGACGAAAACCGATCGAGATGGAGGTCATTGACCCGGAAGATGAGATACAATACTTGTTGCAGGTTGTTTATATTAAATATCATCGTTAAAATGAATATTCATTTGCTTTTTGATCCTCAGTATAGTTACTAATTATATAGACACAGTTATGCAACAGACAAAAATTCACTTGGAACTCAAACGTGTGTATCGATTTTAATCGTTTAATGTCATCTGGCCATGCGTTGTAACATAGTGTGCATGTGTTGTACGCTATGTGAAACTTTTGTAGTGATCTGCTGATATTGACACCTGATGAATATGATTACTATGTCGAGTGTTATAGCTATAGAGATCGGAATTTGTTGAAAATATATTCCCGACCTTGAGTATGTCATTTTTGACAAACAGCAGTGATTCGTAAACCAAGAAGCAAGGTAATGGTAAAATTCCTAGATTAATAAAATCAAGCTTGCAAGAATTACGTGGGTGGGATTTGTTTTATATTCGTACAATTCTTTTTTGTAATCTAAAGGTCTGGGAGCTATAAAATGTATTTCCTCATAACATTATGCCATATCTCATGCGGGAATGAGCATTTGCGAAATATAGACGATATATACAAGTAAAATGTTATGATAAAAGAAGTCAATTTTTTTTGAAAGATCTAAAAATATTCCATTAGGTGATTCGTTATAATTTATGAATGAAGCGATATCTTTAAGAAAAGAAAATATGTCTGTTTCCGTAGATTTTGATTTTCGTATTCCAAGTTGGCACTCTGAAAACGTGTTTACAGAGAAAGGTTTCCATTCGTACGTAAAAATGTCTCTACTGATGATTACTGTCCAATTAGCACGTTACGAACATCATTACGAACATCACGAATGTTCTTGAAAAGATTGCCAGGAAACAGATCGAACGCCATCATCAAAATTTCCGTATGTTAAATAAAAATCAGACTAGTTTAAGACCAGGTAAAAGCACAGGAACTGTGCTCCTTAGTGTGATTGGAGAAGTTAGAGGTGCAATTGACAACGGTAAAGTTACAATTATCGCCCTTTTCGATTTTAGCAAGGCATTCACTTCTGTTGACCACACAATTTTTTAGCCATGTTAATACAATGTATGCCCTGGATTCGCACACATGGTTTGCCAGCTACTTATCTGAGCGGCAACGAAACGTTGTGTACGGTGACTGTCTTGTATCTTGCCGTTAGCATGTGGCGTCGCACAGGACTTTATTAGAATTTTACGCTTTCTTAATTTATGTTACTGACCTATGCGAGTTAATAAAATATAATTATTATCACATTATGCTGATGATCTTCAACTTTTTACTAGCGGAAACCTCATGTTTTTGAACTTGCACAAAAACAAAATAAAGAAGACCACCACAGCCTCTCCTCATGATCATCATCAATAGGTCTAGTGTCAAATCCTCATAATTCTCTACCATCGTCTTCATCTGCCCTCTCCATCTCTACAAGATTTTAAACAGTACTCATCACACCACCCTATCACAACGTTTTCAGATTATGAAGTTTCATCGTATCCGGACACGCCTTATTTGTATTTCGAATCACAACTGCTCTATTTTTAGCAAATAATTTTTTGCTACTGCCATCCGTGCTCAGAGCAACTCCCCCACTATAACGAATAGTAGCACATTTTAAAAATTTAAAAGAGGTCACTATGTGGATGTATTTGAATGTTAATTAACGACCGTCTCACTGCTCGTTTGCTAAATGATAGGCCTTGGTGGACGCGGTAGTTTTAGCGCTGTGACGAATCACAAACACTATGTGATCAAAAGTATCCAGACCCGTGACTGAAAATGACTTACCAGTTCGTGGCGTCCTCCATCGGTAATGCTGGAATTCAATAGGGTCTTGGCGCACCCATAGCCTTGATGATAGCTTGCACTCTGCAGGCATACTTTCAATCAAGTGCTGGAAGGTCTCTTGAGGAATGGCAGCATTTCACGGAGTGCTGCACTGAGGAAAGGTATCGATGTAGATCGCTGAGGCCTGGCACGATGTCGACGTTTCCAAAGATTCCAAAGGTGTTCGATAATATTCAAGTCAGGACTTTGTGTAGGTCAGTCTATTACACACATGATTTTGTCGTGTAACCACTCCTCCACAGGTCGTGCGGTATGAACAGATGTTTGATCGTGTTGAAAGATGGAATCGCCTTCCCCGAATTGCAGTTCAACAGTGAGAATCAAGGTGTTTAAAACATCAACATAGGCCTGTGCCGTGATAGTGCTACACAAAACAACAAGGGGTGCAAGCTACCTCCATGAAAATCACAACCACATCATAACACAATTTTGGACGTGTCCGGATACGCTTGATCACTCCGCTACAGTGTACTTATTCCAATCTTATCTATCATACTACTCTCTACCCCACTTCTCAGATATATACATCGACCTCATATTGTTTCCTCATTCATATTTTTCATTTGTGTTTTCTTCTCCTTTCTCGATTCTCGTATCACTATAATCCTTGCATATTTTAAGTCCTTTCGTTTTTATTTGTTTCAGTTTTATTCACATTACGTATCTCTCTCTTTCCTATAATTTTACTCATCAATGCTATCCACTTCAATTTTATGAACTAGTGAAATAAGTTTAGCAGAGTACAACTCTACGAGTTCAGTGTGTAGTGACAATATGACGAGTGTGTAGTGACAATGTTTTCAAGTGGCTCCCCTGATACGGGGCAGCACATCGCTAGAGCAGTGGAAGCTTTTGAATAAAACGAGTATTTTGTTCAAATGACTATTTATTTAAATGTTTTTAATACAAAAGAACGGAGGGCCCGTTCACTCGCGCACGTACAATACCAACAGTACAAGTGATACCAACATGGGCGCGAGAGTTCTCGTCGACTGATCTAGATGGCGCCAGTACTCGAAGTACGAAAATTGAAATAATTCAATACTCCATCCAATTGAGTATTTAAATCTCATAAAATAAAAAAAATTAGGTTTTTGTTTTGATGTAACGATGAACAACAGTTATATATAAAAAAAATTAACACTTTCTCATTCCCAAGTTAAAGATAAGTTTATGGAAATGATCTCGAGGAGTAGGCTTGGTGAAGACGTCGGCTAGTTCTAGATCTGACGGTACAAAACTAACGCTGATAGTCCCCTCTTCAAGCTTCTCACGGATATAATGATATTTGATGTCCACATGCTTTGTCCGTTTATGGAAGACTGGATTTTTCACAAGACAAAGCGCTCCCTGGTTGTCCATCTTCAGGTTTGTTGGTTCCTGGACTGGTTCCCCAATGTCATCAAGAAACTGACGAATCCAGGTCACTTCTTTAGTTGCTTCTGAGGCAGCAACGTACTCCGCTTCCGTCGTCGATAATGTCACAGCCTTCTGGATTTGACTGGACCAAGTGACCGCCCCATTTGACAGAAGGAATACATAACCCGACATGGAGCGACGGGTGTCTAAATCGTTTCCAAAATCTGAGTCGGAGTACCCTGTGACCACTAGCATCTCTGAATTTCTACGGTACTCTATGCCAAAATTTATAGTACCCTTCAAATATTTTAGAATACGTTTGACTGCATTCCAGTGAGTCTGGTCATTATTTGAAGTGTACCTGCTAATTTGATTCGTAGCGAACATTATATCTGGTCGTGTCACGATCGCTGCAAACATCAATGATCCCACAGCCTCCCGATACGGATAGGAATCTTCGCTATGATCATCGTAGTCTGGTTTCTTCAGTCTCACGTGCGGATCTGCTGGTATACCAACCGGAGCTGCATCTTGCATGTGAAACTTCTCGATCATCCTGCGAATATAACTAGATTGGTGAATAAGTATACGACGATTATTACCCTCATCGGTCTCGTCCAATATCTCCATCCCGACAAAATGTCCGGGTTCCATGACCGTGATCTCGAACTGCTTCCCCAACTCATCCAAGAAACTGTAGAGCGATGCTTCATCTGAGGACATGACTAGTCCGTCATCGACGTAGAGAATCAGAATTATCGTCGATTTTGAACAACTCTTCCTGTAAACACACTTGTCTGCTTCTCCTCGTCGGAATCCTTGGTCAAGCATGAACTGGTTAAACTTTTCGTTCCAGCACCGCGATGCCTGCTTTAACCCGTACAGTGATTTTTGTAGTCTGCATACCTGACCGTCACTTATATTAGCACCCTCTGGTGGATCCATGTAAATTATCTCGTGTAGGTCTCCATATAAGAATGCTGTGCGTACATCGAACTGTAACATCTTGTAATTATTCTTCACTGCTGTAGTCAATAAAATTCTTATCGAATCATACCTAGTAGTAGGCGAAAAGATCTCGTCGTAGTCAACTCCTTTCTCCTGGGAAAAACCCTTGGCACATAGTCTGGCCTTGAACCTTGGTTTGTTCGATGTTTGATCTTTAAGAGAGAAAACCCACTTCGACCCGATGACCTTCATGCTGCCAGTTCGCTTCACGAGTTGCCATGTGTCGTTCCTTTTCAGGGCACTGAGCTCCTCTGCGATCGCCTTTGACCACTCTCTTGACTCACTGCCTTCCATGGCCTCCTTGTAAGTCTGCGGTTCATTTACCATAGCGAAATTCGTTGTGTATCTTCCTGGGCGTTGCAATTTGTCTCGCTTCCTCAGATTGTAGTCCCTGGCGTTGTCGACGACTGTCCCTTCATCCTCTTGAAGAGCTTCGACGTTCCTCTGGTTTGCGTCAAACTGTTCTCCATCCAGATCCTGTCGAGGTTCGGTCTCATTTACTGCGGGATTTCTCATTGCCGGCCGCTGCGCCTCCGGAGCTGCTAAGTTGGATGCTCCACCTAGATTGACGATTTGGTTTCGACCTCCAGGATATTCTTCAGCGTCGTCGTCTCCATTTTCCATTTGGGCAATGCTGATCTGGACGGTCTTCTTCTCGGTATCGATCGTAGTGTGTTCATCGAAAATCACGTTTCTCGAAACTTTTACCTTTTTGTTGTCGGGTCAAACAGTCGATAATTGTCAGAATTTCCATCATACCCGACAAACATGAGTTTGCTAGATTTGTCATCCAACTTAGTTCTTTGACAGTCGGGGACGTGCATAAATGCAGTGCAGCCAAACCTTTTTAAATGCGATAATGATGGCTTCCTACCCATGAAAGCTTCATACGGCGTCGTACTTCTCTTTTCGCTTGTTGGAGTCCGGTTGAGAATGTACACTGCCGTGTTAACCGCCTCGCCCCAGAGGTACTTTGGCGTGTTCATTGCGTGCATCATGGACCTGGCACTCTCCATGACCGTGCGCATTTCCCTCTCAATGCGACCGTTCTGTTGTGGGGTATAAGGCGAAGTGTTTTCTAGGATTATGCCTTCTCTCTTCAGATATTCCTGCAGACTTTCATTTAGGTATTCTCGACCGTTGTCACAGAGCAAAACCTTGACCTTACGACCTTGTTGCTTCTCAACCATCCGCACATATTCCTTGAGACGAGTCAGAACATAAGATTTGTGCTTCATGGTCCTGACGACGAGGTAGGATGTTGCGCTATCCTTGAATAGAACGAAGTACCTGGCACCTCCGGAAGATTCAGTCGCAATAGGGCCGCACACATCGGAGAACACTCGTTCCCCAACGTGAAAACGATATTGCTTGCCATACAAACAAGATTCACAGAGAATCTCATCCTCGTCACTCAGTGTGATGCCGGATATCACACCACTCTTGATCATTTCTCGAACCCGCGTAAAGTTTACATGGCCAAGTCTGTCATGCCACGCCTTCAAGCTGTTCTCTGTAACTTGTTGAGCCTGATGAACTGAAATATTTCTAAACAACATACGATAATTATTGTTGCCGTGGCCGAACAGACACCCTTAAAGTTGCCGCCGGATGACGGTACCAATACCGCCCAAGAGAGTGCGCTGTCCGACAGCGCGGCAGTACCGTCACGCTCGAGCAGACAGCGGCGCGCGAGAACCCACCCGTATCACCGGGTTGGCCAGCGGACCTTCGCCTCGAGCGGGCTATAAAAGAGCCGCTCGGGCAAGCAGGAGGCAGTCGATAGCGAGCGCCTACAAGTGATTAGAGAGTGACATTGTGAATAAGTGATACGTCGAAGTGCTAACGGACTCTGGACTGCCCCACGGATATTTGGTGATCTAGCGACGTATTTGGACTCTCTTCTGGAATTTTGTTAGAACTTGGCTATTGTTATTGGATTTGCTCTTTTGGATTGTGAAATAAAACACGTCGTAAGAAACCGTGTTTATCTTTGTTGTTTTCTGGTCACAACAACTTGGCGACGAGGAAAACTAAAATGGAGGCCGGCGACCCGATAGTGCAAATGCTAGCACTCATGCAGCAGCAGATGCAGCTGCAACAGGAGGCGTTCGCGCAGCAGCAACGGCAGCAAGCTGAGGCGCAGCGGCAGCAAGCGGAGGCGCATGCGCAGCAGCTGGCGATTCTGTTGGAAGCAATCAACAGGCGCCCCCCGCCCCAATTCCACTGCTTCCAGCCCGACTCGGAGGAGTGGTCAGAGTACCTAGAGAGTTTCGAACAGCATTTATTATGTCACCAGGTAGGAGACGCAAAAACAAAAAAAGCGTTTTTTCTAAGCTGCGTTGGGAGCAAAGTGACTAGTTTGTTAGGAAAACTACTCCCAGAAAGAGACTCAACAGAGTGGAGTTGGGAAGAAATTAAACACAAATTAGACACTTACTTTAACAAAACGCCACATGTACTGGCGGCCAGGTATAAATTCTTCCAGTGCAGGAAAAGCGAAGGACAGTCGCACTGCGAGTGGATTACAGAGTTAGCTGGCCTGGCGCGGCAGTGTCAATTCAAATGCCCGCCATCAGAGGGAGAGACATCATACGCTGAAACACTGATCAGAGATATGGTAGTCTTGCACACGCCGGAGGACAAAATTCGGTTTTTAGCTTTGCAGAACGGAGATCCTTCATTGGAAGAAGTAAAAACCTTGTGCAAGACTTACGAGACCACGCGTGAGACAGCCCGCCAAATCACGGCCGGATCATGCGTGTATAGTGTTACCGATAACAATTCAGTGAAAGACAGTAGCTCAGACAGTGTTAACAGTTTAAGTAGTAGTGTCAGTTTGAGAACGGCGCGAGAGAAAAGAAGTGAAGTGAGGAAAGGTAGACAAAATAATCAGATAGGGGCAAAGTCGGCGAAGTGGGGCGGCGACTCAAAGGAAAGGATAAGTACGAACATTTTCAAGAGAAAGAAATCTTGTAAAGGTTGCGGGAAGTATCACAATAGAGCCGAGTGCAGGTTCAGGGAAGCACAATGCTTTTACTGCAAGAGAGTGGGCCACATCCAAGAAGTCTGTGAACAAAAACGACACGCGGCACGAAGCGCAAGACACGAAGAAGACATGGAGGTAGCCATGGTTAGTGAGGTCATTAGCGGAGAAGGGCAGAGAAAATTAACGGTGCGAATTAAGTTAGACAGTCAACCAGTAGACTTCCTGTTAGATACGGGAGCACCGGTTACGCTGATCAATCTAAACACGTACCGCCGTTTAGGGTCTCCTGGTTACGTAAAAGTACAAAAAAGATTGACCAGTTTCGGGAAGACGCCCATTAAGGTGTTAGGAAGTGTGCGCGTGCAAGCTTCATACAAGAGCAAGCAGGCAGTCATAGAAATATTAGTGGTCGACCGGTATGACGTAACGAATATCCTGGGGTTGGACTCCTTCGATAAACTGGGGTTTGGAGTCGTAGACGAGGTAAACCAGGTATCAGACCAGGATGAGATTCACGTCATCAAGGATTTAGTTTCTGAGTTCGCGGAGGTGTTTTCGCCCGGGTTGGGAGAGTGCAAGAGCTTTCAGGCTAAGATCCAGCTTAAAGAGGGACATAAACCACGCTTTTACAAAGCGAGACCGGTGCCATGGGCACTTAGGGACAAAGTGAAAGAAGAACTAACACGGCTGCAGAAAGAAGGGGTGATTACGCCAGTAACAGTGAGCCAGTGGGCCACGCCTTTAGTTCTAGTGAAAAAATCGAACGGGAAGATTAGGTCGTGTGGCGACTTCAAAAGCACGGTGAACCAACAGGTGGAGGTTGAGCAATATCCGATTCCCAAGCCGGAAGATCTTTTCTACAAACTGTCAGGCGGACAACAGTTTTCTAAAATAGACCTCAGGGATGCTTACCTACAAATACCTTTGGATCCCGCGGCCAAGGAAGTATTGGTAATCAACACACCGCTCGGTTTATTTAGCTACAACAGATTGCCTTTTGGGGTAAACTCAGCGGCAGCAATCTTCCAGCGCTGTCTGGAGCAAATTACCTCGGGCCTGGATGGTTGCTGCAATTATCTGGATGATATCATCGTCACAGGACGCAGCTTAGAAGACCATAAACAAAACCTGAGAAAGTTGTTCACGGTTTTGCGAGACAAGGGTTTTAAGGTAAATCAGGAGAAATGTGAATTCTTCAAAGAGAAAGTAGTTTTTCTGGGACACGTGTTAGACAGCACGGGGATAGCCCCTACCCAGCAGCACGTACAAGCTATTATTCAGATGCCTCCGCCAACAGATCTAAAACAGCTGCAAGCACTGTTAGGCAAAGTTAACTACTATAATAAATTCATTAGAAACTTTTCGACGATAGCAGCTCCTTTAAACCATCTGAGAAAGAAAGGGGTCAAATTTGTATGGTCGGAAGATTGCAACAAAGCTTGGAACAGTTTAAAACAAGAGTTACTGCGCACGGTAAGACTTAATCATTTTGTCCCGGGAAGGATCACAACTGTGGCGGCAGATGCCTCAGATTACGGTCTGGGGGCGGTGTTATCCCAAAAAGATGGAAAAGGGGTCGAGAGACCAATCGCTTTTATGTCGAAAACTCTAAACAAACACCAGAGAAATTACTCCCAGATAGAGAAGGAAGCATTGGCGATCATTTTTGCGGTGAGAAAATTCAACGAGTTCCTTTACGGGACCAAATTTCACATCATCATGGACCATAAACCTCTGGTGCAACTCTTTCACCCAGGGAGGAAGATCCCAGAATCCACAGCCAAGAAGCTGCAGAGGTGGGCGTTGTTTCTTGCAGATTACGACTACCAGATCCATTATAGAAGCACGTCGCAACACGCGAACGCGGACGCGTTGTCTAGACTACCCGCCGGCCCAGACCCAGAATTCGACGCGTCTGAAGAAGAATGCCTCCAGTTGGACCTGGAGGATCTGGGAAACCTAGCAGATTTTCCGTTAGAGGCAAGGACTATAGCGAGGGAGACGGACAAGGACCCGGAGTTGAACCAGGTACGGCGCTTCATCAGAGAAGGTTGGCCAACAAGAAGATTAAGAAGCAACGCCAGGTGGTTTAACAAACAAGACAGATTGTCGTGCAAAGCTGGAGTTCTATTGTTAGAGGGCGAAGAGTTCACAAAGGTAATCATACCCAAGAGCCTCAGACAGACAGTGCTTAAATTGTTGCATCAAGGGCATTGGGGGGGTAGTACGTACGAAGCAGCTGGCGCGACGGCACTGTACGTGGCCAGGTATGAACAACGACATTGAACAAATGCTAAAGAGATGCGAGGCTTGCCAGCTTAATCAAAGCGCCCCCCCCAAAGACTTGACACCTTGGCCGGAGCCGGCGGAACCGTGGGAAAGGGTCCACGTGGATTTCGCCGGCCCCTTTTGGGGGTCCATGTGGTTGGTGGTAGTGGACGCGAAGTCCAACTACCCGTATGTGGTTGAAATGGGAAGCACCACCTCTACACAGACCGTAGAGATGCTGGAGAGGATCTTTGTTACAGAGGGTCTACCTGTGGTATTGATTTCAGACAATGGTCCGCAGTTTTCGTCCCAAGAATTCGCAAAATTTTGTGCGAGCAACGGCATCCAACACATCTGTGCACCGCCTTTCCACCCACAGTCTAATGGAGAGGCGGAGAGGTTCGTCCGAACCTTCAAAACTGCTATGGGGAAAGCGCGGGCAGCGGGGACACCAAAGTCCCGAGCACTCTTAAGGGTCCTGGCAACGTACAGGGTCCTGCCAGGCTCAACGGGCAGAAGCCCAGCTGAAGTGCTCCACGGCAGGCAGCCCCGGACCCTGCTGTCACTGCTGAGCCCTAGCGACCCGCATAGAGCTGGAGGTATTAGACCAAAATACAAGGTAGGTGACAAGGTATATATTCAGTCACTTAAGAAAGAGCCAGCATGGGTGCCCGGGGTAATACAAGAGATTCGAGGCAGCAGAGTTTATGCGGTACGAACCTTAGAAAGGCTGGTCACACGCCACCAGGGGCAGATCAGACCTCGAACTAACGAGAGTCAAATAGACAACAGGCCGTGGATATCACCCGAGGAATTCCGCAGGAAAGTGATGAGGGAAATAATTTATGTCCCACAGGAGCGCACGGCCGTTGGAACACCAGCAGTTGCAGCGGACACGCGGGAGGAAGCAGCCACCAGCAGCAGCAGAGAATCCGCCTGTTCGACCAGGACAGAACTCCGGCCCAGGAGGGTTACCCGTTCAGTGCGTTTTGCGCCATACGCAACGCATTTGGGCGCGGAGGGTGCCGTGGCCGAACAGACACCCTTAAAGTTGCCGCCGGATGACGGTACCAATACCGCCCAAGAGAGTGCGCTGTCCGACAGCGCGGCAGTACCGTCACGCTCGAGCAGACAGCGGCGCGCGAGAACCCACCCGTATCACCGGGTTGGCCAGCGGACCTTCGCCTCGAGCGGGCTATAAAAGAGCCGCTCGGGCAAGCAGGAGGCAGTCGATAGCGAGCGCCTACAAGTGATTAGAGAGTGACATTGTGAATAAGTGATACGTCGAAGTGCTAACGGACTCTGGACTGCCCCACGGATATTTGGTGATCTAGCGACGTATTTGGACTCTCTTCTGGAATTTTGTTAGAACTTGGCTATTGTTATTGGATTTGCTCTTTTGGATTGTGAAATAAAACACGTCGTAAGAAACCGTGTTTATCTTTGTTGTTTTCTGGTCACAACAATTGTTGTCATCGAGAATCGCACTCGCAATGAGTTTTGAGCCATGTAGAATCTCTGCCTTTTTTCCTTCCTTCATTATTGACCAACCCTTCTTGGTCGCGACAGCTTCAGAGAACAGGTTTCATCTCAGGTCAGGAACAAATAGGACGTTCGTGATAACTGACTTGTACCACTCACCTTTAATCTTTTTCTCGATCTCGATGTCTCCTTTTCCAATGACAGGTAATGACACGTTGTTCCCAATTACGACTGTAGTCCCTTCAGAAACAGCAGACATGTTTGAGAATAGTTCGGCCCTGTACGACATGTGGGCAGATGCTCCGCTGTCCATGATCCACGTATTTTCCATGTTGACACCTCCAAGAAATTCCACGTTGAATGAAGTATACTCCTTGTCGCGATGTGATGACTTATGCTTAGGCTTGTTCCTGCAGAACCGGGCGATGTGGCCCCTTTTCCCGCACTGATAGCATTTGATGTTTTGTTTCACCTCCTGGTTTTGATCGACTGATTTCTGCTTGCTCGATCCACTTGATGACGGCTCGCTCTGCTTCGTCGACCTCTTTGATTTCGCCGATTGATTTTTGCCCGATGAGACCGTGAACGCAGTTTCCATTTGCTCAACCAAAAACAGGTTTGCTTCTTCGTCAACTAACCTAGACGTCAGATTTGTCAGCGTTTGCCTGTCTTCGCTAACTGATAGCCACGCCTGTCGAAAATTCAAAAATTTCTGCGGCAACGTGCTGATTATTTTTGTCATTATCGCCGCATCGCTTACAGTCTCGCCAATATCCTTTAATTTCTTCGCTAAGTTTTCGACATTCGCAATGTGTTGAGCAACGCTGTCACTATCTTTCATTCGATATTGGTGAAATCGTTCGTGTGCAATCATTTTGCTCGCCTCAGATCGTTGCAAATAGATCGAATCAAGCTTATCAATTATTTGATGAGATGACTCACAATTCTCAATCAAGGTTATCTGCGCGTAGTCTAACGCAGATGTCAAAATAAACTTTGCCGTTGCGTCATTTTTAATCCATGCCTTCTGCGCCTCATTGTTATTTTCCGGTTTCAGTTCAGTTCCATGGACGATTTCGTAGAGTCCTTTTGCCCGAAGTGCACAGTTCATTTGGAATCGCCATTGATTGTAATTACTGCCATCAAACTTACTCAGGCTATTCATGTCTAATCTCTCAGCCATTGTGACGTCACTCAATTGCCACACATGCGACGAACGCGACCTCAAGCGAGACGAACACGAGCTTGAACAAGAACGAACACGCTTCCACCACTAAATTCGAGGTTAGGTCCGTCGCGATTAGAAATCTGACTCACAGATTGCAATCGACAATTATATGCACGTGGCGAGCCCTACAAACGGTTAAATCCTCCTCGATAAACTGCGCGAGTCACACGACGAATGCGCGCTCAAGCGAAACGAACACGCTTCCACAGCCAAATTCGAGGTTAGGTCCTTGGCAATTCGAAATCCGACTCACAGATTACGATCGGTCACAAATAGTCTGGTTTTTCCACTTCAAGCCTTCTCTGGGCCCATAACCTTTTGAATAAAACGAGTATTTTGTTCAAATGACTATTTATTTAGTTGTTTTTAATACAAAAGAACGGAGGGCCCGTTCACTCGCGCACGTACAATACCAACAGTACAAGTGATATCCACATGGGCGCGAGAGTTCTCGTCGACTGATCTAGATGGCGCCAGTACTCGAAGTACGAAAATTCAAATAATCCAATATCCAGTATCCTGAGTACAAATCAAATAGATCAGACAAATTTGTTAAAAAGATCTGTCATTTCAGCTTATTCAAAACTATATGGAAGAAAGGTCAAAAATCCCTACCTTCCTCAGAAGACACGAGACGCAATGGTCAGATGTGCTATAAAACGTTTACTTCTGAAGAAAAGATGGTCCTTCTGCCCATATAATAGGCACAGAAAAAGTAAAATGGTATGCGAAAAATACAAAAATTGTTCTTGCCAAGAACACAGCTTCATAGTTTGTAAATGTTGTCTGTGAAATATTAATAATCATCTCCTGATTTAACCCGTTTACTTTCGAATATTATTCTGGTCGTTTTTGTGCATTAATAAAAATAAACTTTTCTGCAATATTAACAGTATTTAAGATTTTTTCGACCCTGCATCTTCAAAATAATATATTAAAAATTGTTTCTAAAAATAATTGAAATATACCAAAACAAAACATAGGGCCTTCGATGCCCATCATATGCATGTATGTATATTTTTGACACTATGTTTTCTAGGGTTGAAGACTTGTGTGACGGCCAAAGACTTGTGTGACTCGTTAACTCACGTATTTATTGTATCCTTATTGACAGGAATTTTTCCATATATTTTTAAAGCAGCTAAGATTAGGCCGCTTATCAAAAAAAGTTAACAAAAATTAAATTCAAAATTATCGACCCATTTCTCGTATGTTGCTTTTTTCAAAAGTATTAGAGATACTTTTTACGTACGAATGGAAAACTTTCTTACTAAACAACACGAGTTTTCAGATTGCCAACATGAGTTTCGAAAATCAAAATCTATGGAAACAGCTATATTTTCTTTTCGTTAAGGTGCCGTCCATGGATCAAAACGAATCATCTATTGGAATATTTTAAGATCTTTCTAAAGCTTTTGACGTCATTGATCGTAACATTTTACTCTCAAAATTACCTTCGTATGGAATTCGTGGTGTTGCTCTACATTGGTTATGATCGTACCTTATAAAACGATCTCAGGTGGTAGAAATACCTTACTGGAATGATGGAACATTATATACACACCTTTTTGATTAATTGCCAATTGCATGTGGAGTCCCGCAGGGATCGATTTTAGATCCTTTTCTTTTCCTACTATATGTAAACGATATGCCCTCGACGATTAGAAACGCAAGAACAGTTCTCTTTGCGGATGATACGAATATTCTTTCCAATAACGAAACTGTAAATTGTACAATATCAGATAGTTCAAATTGGTTCAGTAATAACAAATTAATAGTAAATGAAAAGAAAACTGTTTTAATGCAGTGTTCCATTTCAAATAAACAGATCTGTACTTAATTGAAAATTAACGGTGTGCCGTGTACTGATGTTAATGTAACCTCATTTTCAGGTCTTTCAATTCAGTCAAACCTTAAAAGGAACGACCATTTAAATGAATTGAACACTAATTTCAGTACTTTATGCTACGCTTTCAGAATTCTTTCAAATTCAGTCAGCCTCCGTACTATTTGTTGTGTATATTTCGCGAATGTTGATTCCCGCCTGAGATATGGCATAATATCCTGGAAAAGTACATCTTATAATTCCCAGACTTTTAGATAACATAAATGAACAGTACGAATACTAAGCAAATCCCACCCACGTGTTCTTGTTAGCTTCTCTTTATCAATATAGGTATTTTACCATTACCTTGTCTCTTCGTAAATGAATCGGTCAAAAATGACTTACTTAAGGGCGGGAATATATTTTCAACAAACGCTATTGTTTATAACTACAACACTCGATGTAGTAATCATATTCATCACGTGACAGTATCAACAGCTCACTACAACAAAAGCACATAAAATGCATGTACATTATTTTACAACACCTTGCCAGAGGACATTACACGATTAAATTTGATAATAAGTTTAAGTCCCAAGTTAAATATTTTCTGCTACACAATTGTTTCCATACAGTTAGAGGCTATACCGAGAATCCAAAATGTAAGAAATATTTATTTTAATTACGATATTTAATATATTATTTACCATGTGGATTGTATAATTCTAAAGAACATGTAACAAGCATTGTAATTAAGTTTCTGTGTCAATGATCAGGTTTACGACCAGTTTCCCCGATCTTCGAGGAAATTCCGAGATGGCCCCTTAGTTTGCTTCTGGACATAAATGTGACTTCAAATTAACTTCTCCCCATAGCACGTCGCACAAGTTATTACTGTTTTGACATAAATAAATAAACAAACAAACAAACTGCCGCTAATGTAATTAATTAATTTAAACGCTTCTAAAATTACGATCAGTAGGGCAGGATTTTCAGAATGGGCGATTAACTTTGACACCCAATTGCTCCAAAAATGCTCATATTTTCGAAAAATTCAACATGACCTTATTTGAAACTTTGTTTTTGATGAATACATTTAATTGAAAAAAACTAGTGGTACTACAGAATGGCACAGACTTTCCTGTATTAGTTTTCTATTTCGTTCGGTCTCGGCTAGCTACTCGGGCTTGCCATATACTCTAACCGGCTGCCATCTATCGCCGCCCAAAGTACACTTTGGTCTCGGCTAGCTACTCGGACTTGTTAAATACTGTAGCCAGCAGACATCTATCGCGTCCAATGTACACTTTTTTACATTTTCTTACTATAAATTCGAAATTTGAAACTCTTTTTCACATAAAATTTTTGAGTTTCCGAAAAACTTAAATTGAAGTAATTTGAAGCACTTTCAATAACAAATACAGTAGTGTTTACAAATTTCGTGAAATGTGCAACGGCGTGAGAGATCTTTCAAATATTTACATTTCAGTAAGTTAAAAAAAAATTATACACCGAAATTAACTTTATCTCATATTAAAAAGTGTAATTAGCACACACCGTTCGAGATGTTTGTTAAAAAAATTTGGAACCGTTTTTGAGAAAATGGCATTTAAGTATTTCTGAAAATGCGGGATTTTGACCTAGTTTTCATAGAAAATGTTGAGTTTTCGAGAAGCTTTATACGGCATTATTTAAAGCACATGTACTCATAAAATATAATGTGAACAAATTGCCGCTAATGTAAATATTACCGACTTGAGAGACAAGTAAAAAAATACATTTTTGTAATTTTTGATAAACAAACAAAAGTAATTAAATTTTTGTAACAAAAGAATAGAGCAAACTTGATGTTCATGTCATCTCATATAGTACATTTAGCACTGTCCTTGCAAAAAGTTTAAACAAAAAATTTGGACTGCTTGTTGAAAAAAACTTTTGATATTTATTAAAATTTCGCATATTGCACGCAATATTGCTCGGAAACAACTATATTAATATATATATATATATATATATATATATATATATATATATATATATATATATATATACATGACATTAATAAAAGAACTAATTATGGACAACAAATTTTATTTCAAGGAAAAATCTCTATCTTCACTTTTGTAGTTGTAGGTAGACACAAAAAAAATTATTTTTTAAAATTTTCTATATTTCAGAGTTAACCGTGAAAATCGGACCTATGCCACTTTTATAAGTGTATGTTACTCCATTGTTTTCCCAAAAATTACTCAAAATTATTTGAGTAAAGTGTTCTTGGATACCGTAAAAGATACAGGTCTTATGTTTGCTGAAATCCCTTATTTTTTGAAAATTGCAAAAAGTGATTTTTTGGGAGTGTCTTACTACAACTAAATATTGAATATTTGGATTTTCCTTAATGAAATCTGTTCTTTTCTGAGAAATCTTGAAATAAGGTCATATAGAATTTTTCGAAAATAATAGTAGTTTTTGTGTAATTCTCCGCAAAATGTTAGAAACTTGAATTTTTTAAACATTTTTTTTTCAAAAACAGGTCTAATTTTTTTCCTTGTAATGATCAAGGGGCGGTAAAAAAATGCTGTTAGCAAAATTTCCGTATTTTCAAGAAATGCAAAAACCTTAACATTTCAAAGATACTAAATTGAAGAAAGCGTTTTTTTCCTTAAACGAAGTCTGTTGTCGAATATGACCTCTTGGAACGTTCATGTTCAGTTTTTGAAAAACGTAGAATATTTTGCGTTATTTATGTCTGAAATTTATATATAGTACGGAGTTGCTCTACAGCTGTCGCCGTTTCTCCGCTCTCAGTCTCCATGCCTCTCTATTGGACCATAGATCATCTGGCATTTCTCTTGCCGTCATAGCCTCTTGCACTCCCTGCTGCCATGCAAGTCTGGGTCTTCCTCTCTTCTGTCTTTCTGTTGGCACCCATTTCAGGACTCGTTTTGGCCATCTTTCGTCTGTCATTCGCATAACATGACCGTACCAGACGATTTGTTTTTTCTCTATTTCGTCAAGGATAGATTTCTTTACATCCATTTTCTTTCTTATGTCGTCGTTCCTGATTCTGTCACGTCTGCTATAACAGCAACTTCTACGCCAGTAGTCCATTTCAAGGGCCAGCAGCTTCCCTTTTGTTCTTTTATCGATCTCCCAAACTTCTGAACCGTATGTTGTAACACTCTTAACTAGCGAGGAGTAAAGACGTCTTTTAGTAGTGTTAGTGATGGTTTTGTTCCATAAGACAGAGTTTATACTTCGTGTCACGTTTTTCCCCAAGCTTATTCGTCTCTCAATTTCGTCATGGCTATTTCCCTTATTGTTAAAAAGTACACCAAGGTATTTATATTTGTTTACCCCTTTCATTTTTCCTCCATTTTCCACAAGAAGATCTTCTATTTCATTTTTACCAACTGCCAGGTATTCAGATTTGTCCGTATTAATATTAAGTCCTGCTTTTAAAAAGTGTTCATTGAGTTTACGGATCATGAAACTCAAATCGTTTGCATCTTCTGCAATTACTACCTGGTCATCAGCAAAATATAACGTAAACAATTTATCCTCTCCGATCGTCATTCCCATTACTCTGCATTGTTTCTCCCACTGCTGTAAAATTTGATGCAGATATATTTTAAACAGTGTTGGGGAAAGACAGCAACCCTGACGAAGACCTTTGCTGACTGGGAATGGATCCGAGAGCCTGCTGTAGATCTTAATCTGAGAGGTGTTTTTCTTATAAAGATTCTGTGTGACTCCAATTAAGTTTTCACTGATTTGAAGGCCATCCATTTGTTCCCATACTCTAGCAACCGGTACATTGTCATACGCCTTCTGAAGATCAATGAAACCCAGATGAACTTCCCTACCTCTCCTTGTTCTCTTTTCTATAAGTTGTTTTAATGTAAATATATTGTCTCTGACCGACCTGCCGGCAGTAAAACCACATTGTTCCTCTCCTATTTTTCCTTTTATCTCTTCTTCTATTTTATTTCGTATTATTTTGCTATACAGTCTACCTATAGATCCAATAACTGCTATTCCTCTGTAGTTTGTTTCATTGTCTCTAGATCCTTTCTTATGGATTGGTGTTAGGTAAGACGTTCGCCACTCCTGAGGAGGATTTTCTCCATTCATGCACCTTGAAAACATGTGTGCATTTGGTGAAGTTTATAGGGACCGTATTTCAGTAATTCTGCCGGTATATCTCCCGGACCAGGTGCCTTATTTGATTTCATTGTCTTAAGTGCTTTTTCTAAATCTTTAATTGTCAGATCTACCCTTTGCTCAAATTTTACTTCCTTGTGTGTTTGGAAGTTTCTGTTTTCTAGAAGCAGTCTTTCGAAATACTCTTTCCATTTATTGATTCCAATGTTTGATAATGCGATATTATTTTTCTCATTCGATTTAATAGATTTAATTACTTCCCAGGCTTCTGAGCTCCGTGCTCCACCTATGAATTGTTCTATATAATCGCATTTATCCAGCCATAATTTATTCTTCCTTGATAATACTTCTTGTTTTACTTCTCTACTTATTGCTTTGTACTGTAAATTAGTTTTGGTTTTTTTGTCACTAAGCCATTTTAAATACAGTTCTCTTTTCCTCTTAATCTTTTCTTCTAGACTTGTGTCCCACCAATACTGTTTCGTTTTTAATTTACACGTACCTAAAGAATCCTCTGCGGCTTGGTGAATACACTCTTTTATGTGTTCATATTCTTTTTCTATTGGGCTGTGTTTAACCAATAGTTTAGTTTCAAGCCTTTTTCTGTAGAGATATGCTGTACTTTCATCGAAAACACTGCTTAATTTGTATTTGGTAGGTTTCATGACAAATCCCTCCTTATTTTCTTTATCTGTGCTATTCAATGTAAATGGTATGAATATTTTAGCAATTACCAAACAATCTGGAAGATCGCTACATTGGGCTCCCCTTTTCACTCTAACATCTTGGACTTTGAGTGAAGTTTTTTGTTTAGTTACACAGAGGTCTATTATAGATTTAAGTTTTTTTGTATGTTGGTACCAGGTATACTTATGAATATCTTTATGTTGGAAGAAGGTGTTATTAATTTTCATTTCATACTCTTCACAAATATTAATAAGTCTTTTTCCATTGTCATTGCAAGTTTCCTCACCATGTTGACCCACAATATTGTTCTTGTCTCTTCCAACTCTGCCGTTAAAATCTCCTGCAAATATTATTTCATGGGACTTTGGAATACCATCAAGGGTTTCTTTGACTGTCATTTCAAAATCATTTTTCTTAGCCATTGGGGCATCATCATTCAAATTATATATTCCTATTACACTTATGTATTTTCCTCTGATTTTTAACACTACTTTAATAAGACGTTCGTTTATATACTCCCCAACTTCTTATACATTTACCGAATCTTTCACCAATAACAATAGAAATTCCGGCTTTGGCATTTTCATGTTTGTTTACGCCACTGTAAAAGTGCACAAAGTTGTTCAGTGTTTCGCTTCCCTTGCCTTTCTTTTTTGTTTCAGACCAGACGGCTATATCTATGTTTCTTTTCATCATTTCCTGGATTACTTCTTGTTGTTTATTTGATATACTTTGTACATTCCATATACCAATATTCAGAGTCCATTTTCTTTGCTGATGTCACTTCCCTTTTAAAATATCCGAGGCATTTCTATAACTGAGATTTTTAGCGGTGTGATGTTTTACGTGTTCAGGGTGCTGGCCTACAGCACAACCCCCAAACCTGGAGGACCGGAGCTTTTATTTCAGGGGTTCCCATCCCTTAGGCTGATTGCTTCCACCATAGCTTAAGGAGTCCAGCCTACCCCTGATCCACTCTTTAGGGATGAATTAATTCCCAAGGTTAGTGAATCCCATCTTCTCCTGATGAATCATGCACCATTCATACTTGGATGCTTCTGGGGTGCTACCCGCGTAAGACCTGTCTACTACACTTTAAAGAAATAAGGAAGGAAGATGAGGAAAGACTCCCTAGCCCTCGAAACCTAATAGCGTCGGGATCAGAAAAAAACAATAGTTGGCCAAGGGAGACCGATAGAATAGATGAAAGCATTGTGGCACAAGAAAGTTAAAGATGTCACAATGGTAGAAGAAGCAACCATAACGATATGAACACATCGTTATGGGGGAAGGACAAAAGATAGGAAAGAATGTACGATTAAGATTGGGATGGATAGAACGTGGTAGGACACGACTTAGTCTGGCCCCCTCAGTTTTGGCCTGTCCGGCATGGGTGACCCTACAAGTAGTCATGCGTAGAAAAGAGTCATGCTACCGCCGGCTTAGCCCTCCACCTCACTGAAGCACACAAGCCTCCCCGCCCGCACGGACAGTGCTACTTCAAGGCGGTGTCCCCAGGGGAGGGTCTGAAATTTATCCCATATCTTATAAAAAAAATTAAAAAAAAACACTCAAAAACGCTCTTGATTTGTCATTAAATTTTCTCCTCGTATGTAACAAAGAGCAGTAAAAATTATGGTGCTAGTCTCATTTTCGGCGAACATTCCGTATTTTTTTTTTTTTAAAAAAAGCAAAAAGGAACATTTCAAAACTACAAGTCCGAGTTCGAAGCTCTCTGCGTTTCGAAAGCGTAGAGGCAAGAGTCACGGCTACTCAACTCGGAGGACCCGAGTTTGAGTCTTAGTGCGGAATACTTTTTCTGGTTGAAAACACGTTTAAAAGTAGAAGTGTAAGATAGCGGAAGTTATAAATAATGTGAGAAAGTAAGTGCTGTTGTACCACAACTAGTTTTAACTTAAACTCACTTTGTGGTCACACGAAAACGTTTCCCACCAAGCATTTTGTCACTCGATCTTATGAGGGCAGCACTGAGGCAGGGTATGTTGCGACTCGCAGGAAAAAGTCACGTGCTCGTCGCGAGTGCTAACTCATGATGCGAAGGGGATTCAGTTTTTAACGAAACTAGGTGTCACTGGTTTAGCGCACTGAACGTTCCTCCGGTGATAGTTTGGAGGTGACAGTTTTTGTCGGAAGAAAACGAACCTGACATTATATTTAGTTATTTTTAAAGGTAAATGTATTGTGATCATTAAGATACGTTGCTTTATTAATTTTGATAATGCGATATCATATTGGAGGTTATGGGACTGTTATACATAGCAAAATGGGAATAAATCTGTGAATTGTATACAATACACAGAAATATTATTTATCAGGAATACTTGATATGAATGGATAATGCAAACTGATTATGTGATTATCGTTTCGTAACAAAATCGAACAATTCCTTAAATTCACCAACAATTAGGCTTTTATCGTTCCTCAAGGCTGTAACACATCAGTTCATTTTCGTAAAAAATTGTTGATTAATGACTAAATTTAATCAACAGCTCATATTCTCATATATTCATCAACAAATATTTCCACATTTGTATTCTGAATGAAATTACTTGCCTTGTTAAACATAGGAATATATTTCAAGAAATTGGAAAGTGTTAAATACATAAAATATCATTCGTGACAGAAACTAAGAAATGAGGTCAAGAAAATTTGCATGTTTTTTATGTTACTCCTGTAGATACTGGTGCTCACATGAATTCTTTTGTAGTTTTTTTTTTGTTTTAATTTGTACCTTAAATGTAATTTGTGAGTGCTACAATTGAATGATTTATACTCGATTATCATTTAAAAAAAATTAGTTTCACATATTCTTGGCTGATATCATTTGTTTTCTTATAGATAAATTATGTTGGGCCTTTTCACCAAAAATACTACAAGAGTATTATCTTCACATTTATCTGTTGCAACGTATGCAACAAAAGCATCAAAAAAAGTTGCAGTGGTAAGTTCTACCTGGTAAAGTTGAAGGCTTGTTACATTTGTCATTTTATGATGCAGTTGATGACATTTGCAATCTTATAATTGTGCAATTAAGAAAAAAACGTTTGTGTTCTAAAAGTGTTTATATTAATGTTTTCAATAGCTATTTGCTTACATGCACTTTTAAAGTGTAAAATAAGATCTTCTGAATATTTTTATATTGGTTTATTGTCATTTTCAGTTGGTCGATTACTCCATCGCAATTGGATTTTTTGTTCGGATATCTTCATTCATTGAACATTGTTTAAATGCCAGTCCCATGCTTTGTCAAGGAAATGATGCTTTGCTTTGTTTCTGATCAATAAATGTAGTTTTTCTCCCTCACAAATGTCACTTTTTTACTACTTTTGGCATCAAATAAATATAATAATTAAAGTTTAGAAATTGGGCTGTAAATCACAGGTTAATGCTTTACGAGATTAATACTTTTTAATTTCAAGACTAATTTCATTTCTGTAATTTAATAATAAAGTGTATTAATGGCGAGACTTAAGCCATTTTAATTTCTCTTCCACTTAGTGTAGAAACAATTGTTTTGCAAGTTTCTCTCAGTAATAAACATTCATTTTGTTCAGTAAATATGCATGCACAGTAAGCTGTGAGAATCACCTCATCTGTAAAAGAAAATGTTCAAAATTGTGGAATTATTGTTTAATGGAATAACTTTTTTAGTTCAATCTTCCTTGAATCAAATATTTTGAAGAATTCTTGATAGTCAGAAACATGTTAAAACTATCTCCAAAAAAATTAATTCTTCAGGGTGATCACTTGCTGGTAAGCCATGAAAAAGTGGGAAATTTAAATAAGAATCGTTAGAAGCGAGGGATATTTTGATGCAATTCTAGAACCTGGTATTATTCCTTGAAGAGCGTTAGTACAATGTTATTTTTTTGTATTTGAAAGAAAGTATTGTTTATATATTTTTTATGACAGATACTTACTGTATGTGGTTTCTCTGTGTCTCACACCCTTGCACTCTATAGAACCTCAGATTCTCTGAGGTTCTATAGAGAAAAACTTGGATGATAAGTGTTTTATATCAGAAGTGTGCTCACTTTCAGCAGGGAAGGTAAGAGAACAGTGACTTGGTGTAGGTATTTTGTTGAATCAGATGACCAGTTATTTTGACATTCATTTTAAAAGTGTTTGTTTTTCATTCATTGTTGTAGTGCCAACCTACATGAGTTCTTATATGCTCATTTAAGCTGAATATGAAATGTATTTTAATTTGACTTATTCGTTTTATAACATTCACAATAATTGACTTATTGAGCGAGTTTCATTAGCGTTGAAAATAAGTAGAAGCTCTACACATGGTGCCAACTGTGTATTAAATGTGCCACTGTGTGTATGTATGTACAATTTATATATATATATATATATATATATATATATATATATATATATATATATATATATATAATCACTTGCGAACTATGTGGGTATATATATTAATGTATTTAAGGCAGCTGGGCTGACTGAGGGTCAGAGGCACCCGGGTATTGCCCCTGTCCACCTTCCCCCACTTTGACATCGCTTTTAGGGTTCATCTTCTTTGTGATTCTAAGGAGTTAATTTGGGTATTTAGGTGGTTTACCTCACTGAATGGATGGTGGAATCATGGACCTAGACAGTCTACAATTTTTGTAGCTATGCGATTCTGCAGGGGCTACATCAAGATTATTGAAAATGTGTCCAAGTTATAGAAAGTAAGGTAACGTACCATTTCCAAGACTAAACAATTTAAAATTAGGAGTGATTTGAAAACTTTTATTTGCAGGGCTAGCCGGAAGACACATTTATATTTAATACAGCAAGCAAGACTGAACTTTCGGTGCCTTTACATTTACATATTCCCTTTATAGATTCTATTTGCATTTATCATGAAGGTAACATGAGAATTTAAAAGCAAATTTATTAAGTACATTAGGTTTCCTATCATTAGCTACTATTTACAGTTCTGTCTAATCGGGGATTTCCTAGTTTGTTGGTGTTTTTTAAAATTTTTTATTTTTTATTTTTGGCCCCTCTAGGGAACTGTGGGTATGTAAGAACCAGTAACGTTACGAAATTAGTTCGTGCCCACCCGCAAAACTTTTATCCGGATCCTCTTTATGAAAGAGTATAGCGAACAAAAGTAGTTAGTACCTTAAATAATAAAAAATAGCCCCTAAAACAGGCTCTGTTTTACCTGGCCCAGTCCGAACGTTACGCCACGGGTAAGGACCTTGCCGAACTCCTCACAATTTTTTGTTCTACCAGGGGGCAGAAGTCCCCGGGCTGGGCACCTAAGCTTTTCACATTTATCCGCACCCCCCGCTGTAACGCAGTTTCCCCTCACGGCAACCTCCCCATTCAATGCCTGGGTGGGGGGCCGCCCTGCGTGCTCAGAGCTACTAGCTTTCCAGGCTATTGCCGGAGTCAAATTATTGCGCCGGAAACAAGTCTCATCTCTTTGCCCAGAGCATCGATCCACTGCCACGACGAAGCCAAGAGCCCAACAGGGGACCACCCAAACTACGGTCCGGGCGGCTTTGGGGTCCCCTTCTCACTCCTCACTGTCTACAACTGCTTGCAAACTCAATGCTCTGTGACGTCCCAAAAATCGTACGCGACGGGCGTACAGTGTTCCAATGATACGAAAGTGAGGGGGAAGAAGGTTTGCCCTATAATTACGTTTTTAAATGGTATTTCATATTTGTGTTTATAATCCAATAAAAATAAGAAACATTGAAAAAAATAGAACGTAGATTATTTCATAACCCAAAGCAATATCCGACTATTTATTGTAACCAGTACTGTAATTCCACTTCCATTCTTCTAGCAAGAGAAGACAGTTTTAACATTCTAATTCAATATTTTATACGTCATAATATAATAATAATTTTTGCAATATTTAACACGTCATAATATACGTCATAACAACTTAAGTTCGCCCCGATCCAGAACACAGGCACACAAAATAAAAAAAAGTTGTAATTAAGTAAAATAAATAAAACCCAAAGACTTGACACATGTTTCTGTATGTCAACGCGCTGAATCCGAATGTGAAGCTAGAATTAGGCCACCACCCTCCAGTTTTTTAATCGCGAAAGAACACCATGACATTGTTTTTTCTTCTTCGGGGGTTGTTGTCAGACCCAAGAGTTGACACATGTTTCTTTGTGTGTGTCGAAGCGATGAATCCGAAGCCAGGATTGCGTCACCACCTTCCAATTTTTTTAATTTGCGGAAAAACTATGCAATTTACAATTTCACGGTGTTATTATTGTTATTATTATTATTATTATTATTATTATTATTATTATTATTATTATTATTATTGTGATTTTAAAAATGTGGGGGTGATGGCGCAATTCTGGCTTCTAGAAAAAAGACCATAAGGTACGGCCGAGGAAAACATGTTACGAAGGGGAAAAACCTGCCATCAGCAGGCGACTACATGCTAATTTACCAATTTTTTTCTAAACTATTTCCGGACGTGGTCGTAACGCATTCTCCTTTCAGTCTCCTCAGTACTTGAAATCAAACAGCTTGTTCCAGGGCATAGAACCAACCCATATTGTCGATAAAGCCTTTCATCTATTAGAATTTTGGCACAGCGTAATGTAAAATGTGATTAACAATCACGCGATCAGTAGTGTGTGATGTGTAATACACTGCAATAGAGAAGCATTGCCGGTTCCACTAGTGTATATGTATGCCGGGTGGAACAACTAAGAGTTAACACCCCTTGTACTCCTCAACTTTGCAAGATACGGAAATGCCGTTAGGGCAGTCGCTTGCATAAACATGGGCTACTTGAGTACAGCGTAATATAAAGTCAACTTTATTTTTTTAATGGAATCCTATGCTAAATTTTAGCGTATCGTAATAGGCCTAAAAAGACAATTTCAAATATATGTATATCTGTGAATTTAAGCGAATCTTTTTTTGGAAATTGGTGTTTGTGTAACGTATTTTTCTACTGAATTGGCACTTTTCTATTCGACGTTGCCTGTTCTCCGCTGAGGCACTAGAGGAAAATGTCTCAATGCTTTTGCCTGCTTTCAAAAAACGGCTCAAAAGTCACGTACTACGAGTAGGTAACAGGTCGGAGGCCAGGAGTATAAAATGCGCCGCTGGGGTAATGATAGCGTTCTTCTACTAGTTTCTTACAGCATACTTGTACACCAACGCAGAGAAGTTAGCTGTGCCACTAGTGTATGGTGAATGAGGAAGAAACGCCGTTAGAGCAATACAACGATATGTAGAGCTGTATCCTGATCGTGAGCTTCTACACGCCAGCTTCTTGCAAGTATGTGTTCGAAAAATTGGAATTGAGAAGTTAGAACGCCAAACAGACAAGGCAGAAAACTGCGATTGACGACGCACATGAGGTTATTCTGGCATGGACGCGAACTAGCATGTGGATAGCTATGCGACATGTAGCCTAGGAATGCGGTGTAAGTCACATGAGTGTCCTTCGCATATTGCATAGGCACACATTCCATCCAGATCACCACTTAGCACTCGAAGGTCGGGATTTCGAACATCGCCAGGAATTTTGGTTTGTCTTGCAGCACCTGAGAGACGATCCAACGTTTTTTAAACGATTCCTTTTTACGGATGAAGTGACTTTACTAACCACAGTAATGTGAATGTATGAAATGCGCATTACTGGACAATAGAAAATCCTCACTGGATTCGGCAAGTACAGCATCAGAAATCGTGGAGTGTTATGGCATCGTGGGCAATTTCACTGTAGGACCTTCATCCCAGGCACATGAAGTGGCAATATGTTTGGCGTATGCACATTATCCTTGAAACGTTCTACTCACATTGCTAAAAAGAGATACCTCTGGATACGCGTCAGTGCTTGTGGTTCCAACATGACGGTCCTTCTCACTCTTCACATGTGGCTACAAAAATATTAAATGAGGTGATTGGATTGTTGGATCGGACGATGTGCTAAAGTGACCTGCCTGGTCTCTTTTTTTGACTTTTTTTCTTTGGGGGCGCTCAAAAATAGTTTATTCAGATGTTCCAACTACGCCAGACGATATGAAGCGACCTATCACCGAATCTATGTCGAGTATCTCAAGTGACACCCGCACAAATGTGCATTGCAGCAGATGGACAATACTTCGAGCAAATGCTTAGGCAAAGCAGTGTTCTGTAACAATGTATTTGGTTTGATATTTTATGTATTTTGTTCAATGTATTTTATTTGTATGTGACTGATAGTTTCGAATAAATTATTATTAATAAAGTATTGTTCATTTTCTTTTGTATTATTTACATAAAATTTATGAAGGCTGGTATTCACTGTACTATTTTCGTGCAGATTGCACGTACAGAAAACGTGCAATCCACACTGCACGATTTCTGCATAAAAACTTTAGAGCATGCTCGTGTAATTTTTCATGCAGAAAGCTTATAGTTCGACTCAAGCGCCTCTAGCTGCAGAATTGTTCACTAACAGATTTGTTTACCGGACGTGACTGTAATTGACCATTTCGATTTTGTGGTTAGGTGTGTCAAGGTGCGAATGTGAATTGATAAAATACCTTTTTCCCTATTCCCGCCTTTTTTTTCTTCTTTGGCCTTGGCTAATTAATACTTAAGATCACGCCCAGAATGCACACAGAAATACCGCCACTGAAAGTAAACTCCAATTTGGTAGACTCCGGAGCGGCGTTTTGTGACGATTCGTACCGAAAACATACAGAACGTGTATGCTCGACGTTTGGCTTTTATACTTCTAGTTTGGGATCTTGATGTTGCTGTACAGAAACTGTGAAAATCTGCACGAAAACTGTAACGTGTATATAGGTATTAATAAAATGTCAGTTGTCAAAACAACAGAATATTGAGCGACAAAACAAGAACTTTCGGGGATTTTGTATTCAGCATGTGAATATTCCTTGGACGAAGTCTTCTTTCGGCGAAATTAGTATCGAAGAAAATAGTTGTTACTGTGCTCAAATAAATGAGCGCGTGTACCTCAAGGACGGTCTCGCGAAGTTCCCCATTTAGTCCGCAGGAAAGGTCGCCGCTTCAGTGAAAACATACACAACAAAAGCACATCAATTTCTAATAAACGGTTCGCTTAAATGCAAAGATAAACACATATTTGTGAATTGGCGCGCACGCGGCAGTGCAGCGCGTGTGTCACTGCGCGCGGTTCTGGAGCAACCAGCTACCAGAGTGGAAGGCGGGCGGCGAGGCAGGGGCATGAAGTCGCCACGCACACGTAAGGCGGCAGCAAGCCCCAGGGACTGCAGTAAGAGTGCGTCAGTCACGGTCAGTCAGTCTGGAGTCCTACGGAGAGTCCAGCACGAGTCGCCATAGCCACGGGAGCAGAGTAGGCAGCTTCTGGCGACGCCGACACGGCCGAGGACGGCCGCTGGAACCTGCGCCCAGTCAGCGCGAAGCGAGCGTGGAGGGAAGTGTGGAGGACTTCATTGGCAAGAGCGAGCCGTAGGCTCGCACCCGGACGCCCCGAGTGCGGGTCAGGACCCGCGCAAGCAGCGCGAGAGGCTGCAGAGTTGGAAGTTGGGAGCCACGCGTTTGGTAGTGCGAACGAGGGTCGCACAGCAGTTATGGAGCCTCATTAGGCAGCAACGCGCCGGAATGGGGGCGGAAGTTGTAGCAACGCGTATATTGTTGTTCCAAGCTTTGAAGTACAATAAAGTTTCATGTTATGTTTAATGAACTTAGTCTGTCTCCCGTCCTACCTTAATCATAACAATTTGTATTAGTCTTTTTAAGCCCATTATGTCGCTAAAATATAGCATAGGATTCCATTGAAAACAGTTGAACTTATATGAAAATAAGTAACGTTTTATGATTATATAATTGTTGCGAGATAACGAGCGCACTTCTTAGCCAAAAATCGTTAGTAAAAATACCAATATTCATTATTTTATAAAACTTAGAGAGAAAAAGCCGAAAAATGGGGTGTTTGCAGTACCCATAAACAGATTTTAAAAACTGTTTTATTGGTGCCAGTGCTGCTCTTGAATCGAAAACTAACCTTTTTCTCTAAGCCATTGAATTCTTTTTCGATACAGCGTACAAAGGACGTTCCGAAAGTAATGCCATTTTTTACGTTGGCGTATGACCTCAAAAAGAGGATGAATGGTGTTATAGTGAAATGAGGCACTGGGAGCAAGAGTGGACTAACCCACATTTGTTACAGTTTTAAGGTAACTGCTTGAAATGATGCCTAAGTGAAGTATAAATACCCAAAAAATCCAAATATTCACATTCTGTATGGTAAATGGAGACGAGGGGCCAATTACTCCTTTTTGCGCTGAGCCTTTTCCATGTTTTCACGGAGCAAGAGTGGACTATGATTCATCAGTCCACTTCTGCAGTAGTTCCCTGAACCACCGCCAGTGTTCGCTACGCGCAGTCTGTCCAGCACGATGCGGCGATGTTGCTTTGTGTATTAGTTGCTACAACTTGCTATAGCAGTATGCACGTCACGACACATTAATTCACATCGTGGGATCGCGTAGTGCAGGCGTAGTGTGTTGGTAGATGTTGAAGTTACAATGACGGATCAAAAATACGTAAAACTATAGAGGAACAATTAGAAGGTATGTTATTGTTTGTGTGTGCTATCGTATTGTGCAGCGGTTATACGAAAATACTAACTGTACTTTTGACATTGAACTTCACAGATATGTTTCAATCGGAGGAGGAAGGTGACCATCACAAACCTATACAAATAAATTAAAGGTATTACTTCCGGGACGACCCTCGTGTAGTGACCTAGCGACGGTACAATCGTAGAAAATAAACATTAAATTCAGTAACCCAAGAATAATTTGTCCGTTGTATTTTATATTTCATGTAACATCTTTTGAAGCCTCCCCCTTCCTCACAACGATCTCAGCTGATTGTTGCACTCAAATCCACAATTAAAACTTAAACTGAAAGAAACAAGTGTTACACTCTTTGAAATGAGTTTCCTCTCAGCAAAACACTTCACCCGGCATGGTCTACACATGAACCTTGCTGGAAAACATAGTCGCCAACAAGCTTGCACAACAAGCTTGCCGTCTTACGCAGTCTCCTGCCAGAAATCCATCCCTTTCACCCTCCTTACGTTCTTCACCCCCACCCTTATTTCGAACCCACATACCTCCTCTGATCCTTCTCCCGTTTCTCCCCCTCCCACTACCAATTCTTCAACACCTGATGCCTCAGTTTCCTCACAATTTGACTCTACCGGGACACACTAAAACCTTCGACCAGGTAAAAATGGTGTAAATATATAGAAACTACAGTAAGATGCAGTAGAAAAGCGTGTAGGTACTAGCAAAAGATAAACGTACTGCACCATAATGTTCACCCCTTTCAAATAAAACTGATTTATCGAAGCAACAGAGCGATTTAAATCAAAAGGATGTTCTTTGCTTTACAGTACATTGGTTATTTCATAATGAACTTATCATTTTTCGAATTCCAAACTATTACCTCGCAGGCAATTATTGTAGAGAAAAGGAATCACATATAGGTCCTGCATATGGGGGTTCTTGCATTTACGTTCGTAATATCGATTATATTTCCTTGACGGAGTTAAATGTGTATTCCCTTGAAAATGTTTTTGAAATATCTGTTGTACATCTTCCTACACTAAAAATTATTTTACTTTGAATCTACAGGCCTCCCAACAAAGAGAGCTATAGATTATATTATGTTCTTAAAAAAACTGGAGGTAACACTAAACAAAGTCACCAATCGCTCTTTTGAATCCATTGTTGTATGTGGAGATTTAAACATTGATTTTCTGGTCGAATCTTGCAAGAAAGAGCAGTTTCTCAATTTAATTCATTCCTCCAATTTAGATATTACAATAAATGTACCTACACGGATCAAACTAAATTCAAAGAAGGCAATTGATCAAATAATTAATAAAGCCACTACTCGATATCAAATCGAAACAAAAGATTTAGGATATAGTGATCACGATGTACAAATTCTTACCATTATAAGAAATACGAACACTGACACAAATAATACACGTATGAGTAGATTGTTTACTAAAAGTAATATAAAATTATTCATCAGTTACTTGCTGCAAGAGTCATGGGACGCGGTTTACAATACTATTGATACAAACGATAAATACAATATTTTTTTTCGCAGCGCTTTCATTTCATTTTAACATTTGGTTTCCTCTTCAAAAGAGAAAATTAAATATTTCATGGAAAAGCAGTTATTGTACAACACGGATTAGGGCATCATGTATAAACAAACGAATTCTTTCTTTCATTTCTAAGCATCATAACATATATCAAGGTTTCCTCCTCTACTTTAAAAAATACAAATCATTGTTAAGAAAAGTCATACGTCAGGCTAAAAGAATACAACATGACAAGGATATTTTGAACTCAAATAATAAAACAAAAGCAATGTAGAATATAGAAAAAATAGACCAAATCAACTAGAAACCTTGTAGAGAATGTTTTAAAAGAGAACGATAGAAAATTGAACGATCCGACAACAGTGGCTAGTCTCTTTAACCAATACTTTTCTAGAATTGCTGTCGATCTCAGTAAGGGTCTTCAGCCACAAAATTCAGCATCAGACGTTTCCCCAAAACTTTTAGGCACGGGTTTGTTTCCGAAACTCTTTCCTATGAAGTTCTCAAAATACTCGGTAGACTAGAAAATAAATATTCCGGATTGTTTGATAAAGGTTTGCGCGCCCGCCTGTTAACTCACATATTTTATGTATCCGTGTGCGCAGCTAAGATTACAGTAAGATTAAGCCGCTTTTCACAACAGGCAACAAAAATGAAATTCAAAATTATCGGCCCATTTCTCTTATGTCGCTTTTTTCAAAAGTATTAGAGCTACTTTGTACGTACGAATGGAAACCTTTCTTACTAAACAACACGCGTTTTCAGATTGCCAACATGGGTTTCGAAAATCAAAATCTATGGAAACAGCTATATTTTCTTTTCGTAAAGATGCCGTCATTGGATCAAAACGAATCATCTATTGGAATATTTTAAGATCTTTCTAAAGCTTTTGACGTCATTGATCGTAACATTTTACTCTCAAAATTACCTTCGTATGGAATTCGTGGTGTTGCTCTACATTGGTTATGATCGTACCTTAAAAAACGATCTCACAGAGTAGAAATACCTTACTGGAATAATGGAACATTATGTACACACCTTTCTGATTCATTGCCAATTGCATGTGGAGTCCCGCAGGGATCGATTTTAGGCCCTATTCTCTTCCTACTATACGCAAACGATATGCCCTCGACGATTAGAAACGGAAGAACAGTTCTCTTTGCGGATATACGAATATTCTTTGCAATAACGAAACTGTAAATTGTACAATATCAGATAGTTCAAATTGTTTCAGTAATAACAAATTAATAGTAAATGAAAAGAAAACTGTTTTAATGCAGTGTTCCATTTCAAATAAACAGATCTGTACTTTCTTGGAAATACAACGGCGTGCCATGTACTGATGTTAATGTAACAACATTTTTAGTTCTTTCAATTCAGTCAAACCTTAAAATGGAACGACCATTTAAATGAATTGAACACTAATTTCAGTACTTTATGCTACGCTTTCAGAATTCTTTCAAATTCAGTCAGCCTACATACTGTTCGTTGTGAATATTTCGTGAATGTTCATTCCCGCCTGAGATATGGCATAATATCCTGGAAAAGTACATCTTATAATTCTCAGACTTTTAGATAACATAAAAGAATTGTACGAATAATAAGCAAATCCCACCCACGTGTTCTTGTTAGCGTCTCTTTATCAATACAGGTATTTTACCATTACCTTGTCTCTTGGTAAATGAATCAGTGGTTTTTGTGACTTACGTAAGGGCGGGTATATATTTTCAACAAACGCCGTTCTTTATAACTACAACACTTAGAGTTGTCACCTATTGACACATACTCACCCGGAGATTTTCATGAGTGGGGGGGGGGGTATGTTTTATTTAACATTTGCACATATTTTTGTAATTGTACAATCCTAATTTTAATTTATTAGTTTAGAAACAATCAAATAAATTACATTTCCGTAGTCAACAATCTATAAAACAAATAATAAATGATTACATTAAAAATATAACCTCGATATTACTTTTCTGTAATATTAATTTTTAAAAACTAGCTTTTCTTCCAAGTATATTTCTCAGTTAAAACGGCTTTCTTTAGTAAGCATACTTGCTTGTTATTGTTTATGAATTTGTGAAATTGGGCGCAAGACATATCATAGTTTAGTTTTGTAAAGAGTTCAGCTTTGACCAATTTGACTCTCATCCTGTTTCTGAAATCGGACCAAATGTTTCCCATAATTGAGAAAATCCGTTCTGTTTCTATAGTGAGCCAGTAAAACATGTAGAAATATGTTAATTCATTTAATATTTTTATTTGTAATTTATAAAAAAGGGAAAACCAATTTTTATTTATTTCTACGAATCTCATTAAGTAAAACAATATTTAATAAAAAAATTGAAAATACAGAAAATGCGTGCAAATTCTTGAAATCTAAGAATCAGAAAAATTTTGTCCCGTAGTACATTCAATATTGTGCATGTCCCAGAGATGAATGTCGTAAACCCGGAGCCCGGAGAATGGTCACGAAACCCGAAGTCTCGGGGTGAAACCCGAAGAGGTGGCAACTTTAACAACACTCGATGTAGTTATCATATTCATCAGGCGACAATATAAACAGCTCACTACAACAAAATCACATAAAATGCATGTACACTCTTGGAATCATAAAATTTCGCGTCGAAAATGCCTTGGCCCGAGAGGTTGATGGCGCTGGACATCCCTGCTTGCCGACAGCGCTATCTAACGTTTATTTCAGAAACTACGTTCTGTATATAGAACTATAATTAAATTTATTTTATTGGAGAGCGTATAAAATACTTTAATGACCCTTGAGAGCTAAATAGTAACAGTACAGAGGAAAAAGACTTTCATGATTCCTGCCAGTAAAACAGACCTGACATTAACTTTGGTAAACGTGATTTTTCTTTAAAGTTTCGCTAATATAAAATGTGTTTTTATAAGAAATGTATTAGAAGGGCGGAAGAATGGCTCAGTGTCGAAGTGGTGTTCTAGAACTCGTGAAGTAGCGGGTTCGGTTCCCAGTCTGCGTAGATATTTTATTCATTCTACAATGCCTTAAAATCCACTAAATTACAACATGCTATATATGTCGTGTCAATGTTATGCATAATTTAAGCAAAATTCTCGATTGCAAATAAGGAATGCAAACAAGCAATTCTCAAAAAGCGGTAATACTCGTAGGAGACCAAAATAATATAAGCTTCTATAATCTTATAGATATAAACTTAAATTGCGAATAAAAAGAACGTTAAAATATTGCGTATTATTTTCATTTTTACTCGAATAAAACCATGAAATGGAACTCCTAAAAGCTCGGAAAGACAATTCGTTTAACAATATCACAAAATTAAAGTGTTACACTGACAAGAAAATGAGACTTGTGTTTGTATCTGTAAATAATTCATTAAATCCCGTTTGGACATCTCTTGTTTGCTTTGATATAACTTTTATTTCTACTATACTACTATATATAAATAAATTTAAAAAATTCTGTGCATAGACTCCCTTATGCTATTGATATATAATGTGAATAAAGATGATGGAACTGTTGATGTTCTGTAATTACAATAATTCTTAGTGTGACAAGGCCTGAAATCCAATGTCTACACTGAAGTAAATAAAATGGTTTTGATGATAAATGTGGCTCATTGATTCTGATGATGAATATTTCTGAGATCCCTTGCCTTCATGTGGGAGGCCCTAGTTATGTGGGTATTGAGATTTAGTAGCTGTGAAGTAAAGACAATTCAAAATACAATTTGCCGAAAACGAATTTTGAAGGGAAAATATTCCTAGACTTTGTCATGCTATTGAAGTTCATTACAATATCATACAAACATCTTGTTTCAGATGTAAGTAGAAATCCATTATGTGTATTGAACGTTTTTTATGCACAAAAAATATAATACAGATTGTAAATAACAAATAATGGCAGAAAATAGCGATTTTTTTCATTTCAAAAACAATTTCTACCAAAAATTAACGCAAAATATGACTGCTTCTAGTTGAACATCAGACTGCCAATTAGCCATATTAGCGATGTCATTTTGCTTGCTACAATATTCTCGTTCATAAGACAGTGGAATAAACTCATTTCTTTTGTTGAGAGAGATTATGGATTTTCTCTCGTAAGCCTCACGGTACTACCGACTCGAATCTGACCTTTGCAGCACTTCCGTGTTTTCGACTGCAGGTCAAAAGGAGATAAGGGGCTCTGCAGCGTTGCCACTTGGTAAGAAAAGAAAAATCGCGGCTAAGCAAATTGAACTACTCCGCATTCTTTATTCGACATGGCTCACCATAGCCAAGCCACACGAGAGCGAGTTATCGCATTAGTAGAAGAGGGACACCTCTCTGTTTCAGAGGCGGCGAGTCGGTATGGCGTTGGGGCAAGAACAGCGCAATACTGGCTTAAACATTATCGAGAGACGGGAGAATCCGGGAGGAAACTAGGAACAGGGCTTTAGCGCATTTCAGATGCTGACCAAGATGAAGTTTTGATACAAGCAGCGCTGGAAAACCCTTTTCAAACTTCTTCACAACTGTAAAGAAGTACCAGATTTCCTGTATGTTCTGGATGCTCCAGAACAATACCCAACAGACTTTCAAAGGCTGGTCTGCGATCCAGAAATGCAGCTCGAAAACCAAAGCTGGCAGAAGAACACCAGCTCTATCGGCTAGCATTTGCGGAGGAAAATTTACATCAAGACTGGGCTGATGTCATTTTCTCTGATGATAGTATATTCTCCTCCGCAAATGATGAACCCGTTCGCGTTTTCAGGCCCCAAGGAAGCCGTTATGATTCTCGGTACGTAAAGCAAGTCCCCAGGTCAGGTCGTTTCTCACTAGCATTTTGGAGCTGAATGTCGTCTCGTGGGATTGGTATGATCCATAGAATCCAAGACCACTTAAATGCTCCTCAGTACATCCACATACTGAAAGATATCATGATTCCATCAGTAAGGCAATTGCATCCTGTGGGGATAATTCAATTCCAACAGGACCAATCACCGATTCATAAGTCTGCTTTGGTTCAATCGTTTTTTGCGGAGAAACAAGATATTCAGGTTGTTGACTGGCCACCATGTGCACCAGATCTGAACCCTATTGAAAATTTTTGGACAGAGACAAGACGCACCATGGCCGAAAACTAGCCTGATCCGGAACCTAACAATGCCGATGCGCTCTGGCAAATAATCCATGAAGCCTGGGAGGAGGTCGCTCACAGTGAAAACTGTGCGGCGAGACTCGTGGATTCTCTCCCACGTAGGATGAGAATGGTCGTAGAATCTGGGGGGGGGGGTTGGATTCCTTATTAATGTATTCCTTACATTTTCTAGAATAAGATATTTATAAATAAACAATTAATGTAAAAAATAGAATAAAATATTAACAAATATGTAATTTGGAGAATTAAAAACAAATATTCATAGAAAGATAAAGAGCCCTTTTCAGAGTTATTTTGTTTTAAAATCAAAATAATACTTTATTTACACAATAGAGAGAGTACTGTAATACAGTTCATTTGACAGAAAATTCACGGATAAGAAAAAAAAAACAACAAAAAAAAAGGAAACGGACACGCACTGGATTCGATCCTGCTGCATAGAGTTCAGAAACAAACGATTCTACCAATGAGCCAAACAAGAACTTTCGTAACTCAATTAGTTACATAAATATTATTGGACCAAATTTCGGAACGTTTGAAATGTCTCCAACATATTTCGATAATTACAAATAATGTTGATACATGGCATGTCTTCTAGCGAACGGAATTAAAACACGAATTTTTGAAATACATATATATTGCTTGCATACAGGTAATCCTACCAACTATGGCCAACACTCATAACATCTAAACGGTTCCCGATATCGGCTTACATTTTCGCTCAACTATGCGGAATCATGCGGCAAGTAATATGGTGTAGAGATATTGTTTGAAATATTTTTAGTTTTTGACAAATTTAATCATCTTTGATTTTTTAAATAGACACAATATATTTTTCTCACTAACAATAGATAGATCATAAAAAGAGGTATGCACTGATGTAACATATGTTAATATTTTGATTGTATTTTGTGCATAAAATTATACTTTCTGACCTGAGATTTTAAATTCAACGAGCAACAATTTTTTCTGTAGCTGCCGTCGCAACTGTCGCTTTTGGCGAACGTGACCTTCGCGGCCTCTCCCCTCTCCCCATATAAGCGCCCGCACCACGAAGGCAATCTTCCCAAAAGGAGACAGTTGAAAGGGTTGTATATTTACAGTTGAAATCTTATATATTTAACAACAATAAACATATACAATAACAACGATAACAAATAAAAAAGAATAATGTAGTTTGTGCATCCCCCGGCAAAAAAATAAGGTTTGTTTTAGTTTAAATTTTGAATATACTTTTGCCCCACAACAATTGAACTTATCCTAATGAACAAATTGGAAATGAATTCGAGTTGCTAAAATTCTTTCTTGATGCGTGATTGCCTTCCTGATGTATCTTTTCTTGTCTTCCTGTTGATGGTGATTTTTTTATTTTACGAACGCATTTTCATGGTCAGTTTTGGCGCTCTGGTGTTTGGATCGCTTTCTGAACACTTTTGCCTGAAAAACCTGTCAATTGAGTTTAGCCAGTGACAGTGCCCAGGTATTATTAGGGACATATACACTTATCACATAGAACTTTTTTTCAAATTTCGTGTGTGGAGTGTGATTGCATTCAATAGTTCAGGAGCGAGTTGCAGGAACAGTCTTGATGTGTCAATGATTTGTAACACTTGTCGCGCGCCTTCTTAACACTGGCCTGCGCAAAAAAATTTAGGCATTTTTTTTCAATCCTATATTTTACCAATATTTATAATCTGATTTCCTCAAATGTATGTTATTGTTATTATTATTATTATTATTATTATTATTATTATTATGTGTTCATTTATCTAAGAAGTTGGCTTTGCATTTTACAGAATTCAAAGCATTAGAAGAATACTGAAGATATCTCATGTTGCTTGACGATGTTATCTATGATACCTGCCTCCGTATTGGGTGCGGAAAACATATTCAGATTGTTTCCTTTCACAGAACTAATACGAATGACGAACGGATGCAGGCAATGCCCGAGCGTTATCTCCGAATGCATCAAATGTCAATTCTACTGAAATAAATGCAAAATTGTTCTAATATTGCGAGAATCGGCGAATTGAAGGGTCTAGTTTCAAAACGCAACATTTTCACCAATGGTGAAAAATTAGATACTGCTTTCAATAGGGGTCCGTTGCAATTACGCGTCGTTTTATAAAATGATTTGTAACAAAACGCGTTTTTTCTTCACTCCAGAGGGCTCCTGAAGATCATGGAAAGATCGCGTTATGAATAATAATATGTTAATATCAGAACGCGATCTTTCCGTAATCTTCATTTTGTTGCAAAGTACGATCTTTCCAATTCAGAACATGTATCATTCTGTAGAAATCAAACTGGCCTAAGCATTGATTAAGCTGATACTGAAAATGATTAGTGTTGTGAACGTCAGCAATTACGGTCTGCTGATCTTCATATTTGATAAAAAATTTCACATGATATATTGAAATCGAAATGAAATAACACTATTGTAAAAATACTTAATGAAAACAAGGTTTTTTTCACTAAAAATACGTTTTCACAAAAAATACAAAACTACTTAAATTAAATTTCAAAATTAGTCTTTTTTAAATTTTTAGCTCAACTTTCTTCGTAATGACTAGACATTCCTTAATTATCTTCTTCTATTGTTTTGACTTTCACTAGCCAAGGGAATTAAACCCAAACATTTAGCACCAGAATGTTTTAAACAAATGATTGACATGACATTTTTTTGTTTTTTTCAAAACAGTCTGGAATGGAGAAGTCCCATTTTCAAACTAGACCCCTGAATTAAGTGTTATCGGCCAACATTTAATTTTTACATATTTTGATTGTTCCACGTGAGCTGGGGACTTTTTGCTTAGTTTTCAAATAAAAAATATTTATGTAATGTTTTGGTGTTATTGGTCCTGCTCATGCTGGCTGAAATCTTTTAGAAATCTCCAAAACGTTACGGGTGGTCCAAACACCGCTGCGATAACTAAATCGTTATAAAAATGCTCGAACGGTACAGGACTAACATATATTATTGTTATCTCCACACTACATAATGCACAATTTTTAATACAATGGATCAATTTTCTAATTTCTTTACAATTGAAATATTCGCCTTCTTCGCGACAACGACGAATTTTCACCGTTTTATGCATAAAATTGTCACGACAAATGTAAAATGTTTTAATTTAGTGCATTTTATTGCACTGTATAATGGATAAAATATCTATGTAGGGTGGGAACCGAACCCGCAACTTCACGAGTGCTAGAACAGCACTTTGATACTGAGCCATTCTTCTCCCTTGTCCTGCTACCCTTATACCAACACATTTTATATTAACGAAACTTGAAAGAAACATTACGTTTACAAAAATTTATGTCAGTTGAGTTTTACTGGCAGGAATCACGAAAGTCTTTTTCCTCAGTGCTACAACTATTTTGCTCTCAATGGATATTAAAATATTTTAAACTCTCTCCAATAAGAAAAATTAAATCTTCATAGCACGATCTACAGAATGTAGTTTCGAAAATAAACGGTAGATAGAGCTGTCGGCGAGCAGGGATGTCCAGAGCCATCAACCTATCGCGCCAAGGCATTTTCGACGCGAAACTTTGTTTCCAAGAGTGTACATTATTGTATAACACCTTGCCAGATGACATTACACGCTTAAATTCGATGAAACGTTTGTCCCAAGTAAAATCTTTTCTGCTTCACAACTGTTTCTATACAATTAGAGGCTATACCGAGAATCCGAAAGGTAAGTAATATTAATTTTAACGGCGACATTTAATGTATTATTTACCATGTGGATAGTATAATTCCAAAGGACCTGTAAGAAGCATTGTTGTTCAGTTTGTGTCAATGACCGCCATCTTGATCAGGTTTTCTGAGCCCAGTTTTCCTGATCCTCGAGCAAATGCCGAGATGGCCCCTTGTTTTGCTTCTGGACATAAATGTGACTTCAAATTAACTTCTCCCCTTAGCAAATCACACACAGTTTTTATCTGTTTTTGACGTAAGTAAATAAATAAAATTCATTTGGTTCTAAGGTGTTTGTAACAGCCACACTGGACATACGTTTGCAGGCTCTGCTGTACATATTTGTTTACTGTATTTTTTGTTTAAATTGGCGAGTCTTGAATTATCAATTGCTATGTTTCATTATGTTTTTTAAATATCTCTGTAACTTCATATTCATATTCTTTAAAACATATTTAGTAATAATTTTCTCCTTTACACAGTCCGGACTGAAGATGGAAAATGAATTCCCTGAAACGTTGCTCTGCAAATCTTAATGCACTTTTTATGATGTGATTTCTCTGCAAATCTTAATAAACTTTTTATGATATTATATGTATAAACCGTCCATTAAAACCCTATGGCCAAATACATTTAATAATTAATAGTATATAGAAAATATAACTCGTTGATTTGGGGGACCCGAGGTCTGGGGTCTTGTTGGGAGAAGTAAGTGATTGGAATCACTTCGTAATACGTGAACGACTTTTCATGATCATGGTATTTATTAATCCTCCAAAACACACATTAAGAATGAAGCAAAAAGGAAACAAGTACTTGGACAAATAATTAGCTCGACACTATCTCTGAGATGATTCCAAATATTACACCTTTTATTGTTGACTGATTGGCAATTAAATTTTCCTTTCCATTCAACCTAATTACGGGATCCCATACTAAAACATTATAGAACAATTAGCATTAAAACATTTTCCTACTAAACAAGGGCTTCGAAATAACATATTAACACAACTTGTCCGCAAAATGACATTCACCCGTGGTTCTCACCAAAAGAAATTCTTAACAGAATATTTACAAAATCTTTTCAAATGTACATGGTCATTATTATTACCTCTAGTGATCTTTCCGTTAATAACAATGGAAAACAAATTTTAAAAAATGGCGGATATCTAGGTATTTAACACTAGTAAGATAAATGAAACGAGCTGATACGCAAACACGACGTCTCTATCACCCACCATTTTTTAGAAATACACTTCAACCATTTATTTCACGAGAAAAAATTTTGTTGAATGTAATACTAATGGCGTGGAATCAAGTAAGAAAATCGTGAGGTTGAATCACATGGCACGCATACTACATAGTAATAATATATATATAATATACACATTTAAACCAAACAAAAGTACTTAATCTAAGGTGTATTAGTTTTGAATTTCTTGGCTGTAGATTTGCGTTTGTGCTGAACATTTGTCATGTCACGCTGAAGTGTCCAGGAATAGACAGCCAACATTGCACTCGAGTGGCGCTGATGCGTTTCTTCATCACCGAGATTTCCTGGTGAAAACCTCGTTCGTCACTTACCGAACCGAGGTTTTCGGGGAAGAAGACAAAATGTGAGTCGACGAAATGAATTTTGAGGGACATGTTGACATCCAGGTTTTTGTAAGCTATAATGCACTTCTCCAAAATATTTACATAGCATTTATACTTTCCAAGGAAATTGGCTACTACTGATTGGAATGTCATCCATGAACTTTTTTCAGAATCGTTCAGTAAGTCTCGGAAATGGCTGCCAGCAATTACATTCTTTATTTGTGGACCTGTGAATACCTTCTTTAACTTTAACTCAACTCTGGAAACTTTGTTGAACAGGTACCGAAAACCATTCGAGTCTTCTAGTGCCTTCACGAAATTTTTCATGCGTCCCAGCTTCATGTGAAGCGGTTGCATTATTACGTTGTCAGGTTTAATCAACGGCACACGAAGGACTTTATTTTCTGAGTGCATTCTAGTTTTGATATACCATTTTTTCTTTATCTAGTGGTGCTTTCTGTCTCTGTCACAGTTGATGTACCCTGTCAGAAGTTCCCATGAGAATGGTGATAGATGATTTTTAAATCCCCAATCACTATTCTAGTGAAAGCATGTTTTTCAACAAGTAGCGAGATGGTTTTCTATGCCTCTTTCAGGTCGGTACAATATCCAGCTAATACTGTTGCATATTTGTTTCCATTTTGTAATAATAGTGCTTTCAAAGTTGTTTTAGTTAAGTCGGTGAACAATCACCATGTTTCAATGTGTTTCACCCCCGAGGCTTGTCAAGAGACCTTGAACGTCCACATAGTAGCAAAAACTGTTACTCATTGCCAAGTACTGCGATATCGAAAATGCTTTAAAATAATATCTTAAATATAATTTTTTTACAGACGAAAATATTGTGTTGCATTGCATGACAAAATACAAAAAACATGGGGATAAAAAATTGATGAATGGTGTTTCATGAAAATTAAATTTTGTTGATATCTGAAAAACCTGATGTGAAAGAGAAACACGGGTTTTCAGTTTTTAAATCAACATAAAAAAACTGCATTGGAAGAAGTAAACACTATGCCAGATATCTATAGCTAGTTTATCTGTGCAATCCGATCGTCAAAAATGGAGGTTCATTGAATGAATTTCAATTTCGATAGCAATTGTTCGCCGCACCACCTCACTTCCCTCTCTTGATTCTACCACAGTTTAATCAGTTACTATGGCGCACAGTAGAAAATTTAAAATATCTAACGTGCTGCTCCTGCCAGCCTCTCTCGACAGCTCCCCTCTGTCTAGCGCAGGTCGCTCCGCCCGTGGGTGAGTCGTCCTCCCCGCGAGAGACTAGAGGTCCTTCAACCAACGTAACGCGGCCTGCAGCTGGTCACAGTTCCCAGGAGTTCGTGCGTAGCCACTCTTCTCCATGCCGCCCGAAATCTCTTACTGCCAATGGTCGTCGCACCGCTTCGTCAGGCCATCATTTCTCCTAGATTCTAGTACACGTCCGTGCACCTCCACGATTTTTTTTATGTGATTCTGATTTTTATCAGCCACAGTTTATATGTGCCTTATTTGCCTAACAGTTTTTTTTACCGGAGACGCCACCAGTTTTGCAAAACATTTATTTTATAACACACACACAAAGAAAGCAGTCAAACACATATCTGAACACCGGGTTATAACGTTGTGCCACATGCTATCTTACGCGATCTCACTCCGTACTTTTGGTTGTTTTAAGAAATGTGAAAGAACGTTTTGCTAAAAACACTGCATCGTAACATTTATTGAATATTCGTCACTGCGACACCGGGGGAGATGGCTCAGGGCGTCAACTGATGTCACTGCAGTGCAACCGTGAGGTCCTAGGTTCGAATCCCGATGTTGGCAAAATTTTCGACGCTAGTTTGTCAGCTAGGTCGACTTCAGTTGCTGTCTGGGGAAAATTCTAGCGGCGAGCTACTATGATCGGTAGTTTTCCGTGGTTTCTCTGATTAACACCAGACGAATGCCTGAGCAGTACCCTAACAAACGGGCTACGGACCGCGCGCGATCTTTCCTACCTTTTTCTTGTCTTATCCTCATCTTACTTACATCCTCACTTACATTAATATGTACTACACTACCACGTGCCGGGAGACCGGTCGGGAGCTTAGTGGTTGCCCCGGCTGTTGGAGATACTTGTTTGAAGAAAACCCCGTTAGCCACGGTAGGTCGGCATTGGATCTCGCCATACAGCCGGCGAAGGCCACCATCACCACCACCTCCTCCTCCTCCTGAGCAAAACACGCACTACACTTACGGGACTAATGGCTCAATTAGTTGACGCACCACGATTAATTAACATTTAATTGATTAATTGTTTAATCAATCACGTCACTGCAACGAACTACCACAACGTACCTGTCGAGAAACTACACACTTTCTTCCACGTCTGACCACGGAGTCTGTTATCCCCAAAGAACTGTTTCACTTCCGCCGGCCTGGTCAGCGCACTCTCTTGCGTACCGGTCTAACGGAGTGACAACCTTCCCTTAACGGGTGTGAAAGGCTGCTCCGTCCCGCGCTCGCAATAACACGCACCTTTGCGCGGCAAATTTGGAATTATTTTTCGTCATGATCCCACACGGAACCCACAAACGTGTCGCGCATATATATATATATATATATATATATATATATATATATATATATATTGTAACACCACCGGGCATCTCGTTAATGCACGGTTAGCGGCCCGGTTGTAGCTCAGTCGGTGATGGAAGGAATTGTTAATCAGATACAATGGAAGTACGAAATAAACACTTTGATCACTGGTAGAAAAATTACTTTTATTCCTGGGCAAGAAAAAAAATGCACCAGGGAAGTTACATTTGTAAATTAAATAAAAGAAGAGATTAAATGAAAAGAAAAGAAAATTTAAAGATCAGAATTAACAGTAAAGCTTATAACTAGAAAGAGTACAAAATTGTTATAACTAAAATTACAATGGTGAAAAATTGACAATTCGATGTGCCTTGGCGCGGCACCGCGTTACAAAATTACACAGAGGTGAATACCCTGGGTTATACTGCCTGGGAAAGTTCTTTGTGTGCCCGGACGGGCGCGGCGACGGTCGAAGGGGCGGTTGCGACCCTCACTGGAGGTCGGCAGGGGCCTATGACCCACTTCGTTGACAGCTGATCGGCCGTCTGGTGACGTCAGTAATGGAGCAGCTGGCGTCTGGCGGCGCTTAACGGCGTCTGGCGGTGTCTGGTAGAACTCGTAGATCGCCGGGATTTTCTCCCGATCTCAGGAGCGGAGTAATCAACCATGCGTCCCTCTGATTCTCATGACAATTGTTCTCAAGCACGACTTCAGAAAATTGAGAAATCCTTCAGAGACACGTTCGCCTCTCTCCGCGACTAATTCCCACTCCAGAGAAGTTTCTCTGTCTACTGCAGTCGGCCCAATGCTCAAGCCCGCACTGAAATTTTTATAAGTCCTTCAGAGGCGTACTCGCCTCTGCCCGACGAATAGCTCCCCCCCAGAGAAGTTTCTCTCCCAACTGCTATCAGCCCAAAGCTCAAGCCCCTTCTGAAATTTTTATAAGTCCTTCAGAGGCGCACTCGCCTCTCCCCGACGAATAGTTCCCCCCCCCAGAGAAGTTTCTCTCCCGACTGCCCTCCGTCTAATGTCGTTTTGCAAATCGAAAACGTAGCAAGTAAACTTTTACCCCCACCCTTTTTCTCATGTGCTCCAGTTCCTTATAATGGTCGCGTCGCTATTGGCCAAAGGTAATGGCGTAGTACACGATTTTCGACCAATAGCGACGGGGGAAGCAAAGGAAATTTCCACACTCTGTGCCTCTGTGAGGGTACAGTGTTTTTCTTGTTCCTTCTGGAACATAGGCCATGTCTGTGAAAGGGGGCGCTGCCCGGTGAAAGAATTATCGTTCTGGGTTTCCCCGAATACGAGCAGGCGTTCTAGAGATTTCCCAGATGTGCCTGCGTCCGAGCGCTTTTCGGTTAATCTTTTGGCACCGGCTCTCATAAAATTTTCGTAATGGGCCGGGGGCGCAAGTGGCTGTCACTAAAAGAGGGGTTGCGCGCATAACGCCGTCTGTTTATTCTCCCAGTAAGTTTCCTTTGGTCCGGTTTATTTTATTTAATTTGTACGAGGAAATCTGTATCGCTACATTAGCCTTCCCCTCCGAATAAAAAAAAATTGTAGTTTGGGAAATTGGAATTTCGAAAAATGAGAATTTTTTTTAAGTAAATAAAAAAATAGCGGTACCAGAAGTGAATACTACTACCCGTAATTCTAATAAAATCTTATCTAACATTGGAAATTAAGAATAAAATGCTATTTCTAATTAAATCTAACAAAATTTAAATAAATTGAGAAACTTAGGAAAAATGAAAAACGTTTGGTGAGGCCAGAGTGGTTTTGGATTTTCTTCAGTTTTGCCCCAGAAACACAGAATCTGTAGGGGAATTCACGAGAATCTTAGATCTGATACGCCTAGCGAATGTACCGTAGGATTGTTTTCCGTTTCCTTCTTTATTCCTTCCTTCACTAATTGTTTTAAATTTTGGCCATTTTCCCTCTTTAGATTTTCTTCCCTTTCTCTGATATTTTCCCCGTCAATAGCGCCTAATTTTTCGAATTTATTGCAGATTTGGCTGACTTCTGTGCTAAGTTTGGGTTCGATTCTAGTCAATTTTCCGCTCATTTCTGTCCTAACCTCGGTAATATTTCCGATAACTGGCTCGCAGCACGCTTCTACCTCGCTGTCACATGCCTGGAGCTTCTGGCTAATTTCTGACTGAATATTCCCAATACGCGATTTTACTTCATCCCTCGAACTTTCTAGTTCTTTACCCAGGTTTCCTACACTATTTTCAATTTCTCCGCATCTACCCTCGAGATGGTTCTGCAATGTTCCAATCTCACAATTAAATTTTGCCTCCAATCTTTCGAATTTTGCGGCGTGGTCAGCTAAGCAGCTGTCCAGCCGGTCAAATCTTTGCGAATGTTTCGTGAGGATTTCTTTATTTTCTGACATTTGTTTCGTGAGGGATTCCTGATTTTCTGACATTTGTTTCGTGAGTTTTTCTATACTTTCAGAATGTTTTTTATTACTTTCAGATTGTTTCTCGTTAATCTCCGAAATTTGTTTCGTGAGTTTTTCTATACCTTCAGAATGTTTTTTGTTATTTTCTGTATTTTCTGAATTTTGCTTCGTGAGGGTTTCCTGAACCTCTGAAATCTGTTTCATGAGGATTTGCATGAAGTCACTGATGGTGGTCTCGGGCGGTGATTGTTCCCCTGAACTACCATCTCCTGCCACATCGATACCTGATTCGTCCAGCATTTTGGCTGTTTCGCGTGAATCGCGCACACGATAATTACAACACACGAGGCACAACACAATAACACTCACACATAAAATACAATAATAAAGTAAATCATCACCAGTCCACAAATTGTTTCTTTCGTAACAATGTCCTTCCATCCATTTACAAACAAAAAATAGTTAAATTTAATTTTAAAATTGCGCGTGGAAAACCCCAATTATTAGGCCATCGAGCCCCACGGTGGGAAAGCCAATTGTAACACCACCGGACATCTCGTTAATGCACGGTTAGCGGCCCGGTTGTAGCTCAGTCGGTGATGGAAGGAATTGTTAATCAGATACAATGGAAGTACGAAATAAACACTTTGATCACTGGTAGAAAAATTACTTTTATTCCTGGGCAAGAAAAAAAATGCACCAGGGAAGTTACATTTGTAAATTAAATAAAAGAAGAGATTAAATGAAAAGAAAAGAAAATTTAAAGATCAGAATTAACAGTAAAGCTTATAACTAGAAAGAGTACAAAATTGTTATAACTAAAATTACAATGGTGAAAAATTGACAATTCGATGTGCCTTGGCGCGGCACCGCGTTACAAAATTACACAGAGGTGAATACCCTGGGTTATACTGCCTGGGAAAGTTCTTTGTGTGCCCGGACGGGCGCGGCGACGGTCGAAGGGGCGGTTGCGACCCTCACTGGAGGTCGGCAGGGGCCTATGACCCACTTCGTTGACAGCTGATCGGCCGTCTGGTGACGTCAGTAATGGAGCAGCTGGCGTCTGGCGGCGCTTAACGGCGTCTGGCGGTGTCTGGTAGAACTCGTAGATCGCCGGGATTTTCTCCCGATCTCAGGAGCGGAGTAATCAACCATGCGTCCCTCTGATTCTCATGACAATTGTTCTCAAGCACGACTTCAGAAAATTGAGAAATCCTTCAGAGACACGTTCGCCTCTCTCCGCGACTAATTCCCACTCCAGAGAAGTTTCTCTGTCTACTGCAGTCGGCCCAATGCTCAAGCCCGCACTGAAATTTTTATAAGTCCTTCAGAGGCGTACTCGCCTCTGCCCGACGAATAGCTCCCCCCAGAGAAGTTTCTCTCCCGACTGCCCTCCGTCTAATGTCGTTTTGCAAATCGAAAACGTAGCAAGTAAACTTTTACCCCCACCCTTTTTCTCATGTGCTCCAGTTCCTTATAATGGTCGCGTCGCTATTGGCCAAAGGTAATGGCGTAGTACACGATTTTCGACCAATAGCGACGGGGGAAGCAAAGGAAATTTCCACACTCTGTGCCTCTGTGAGGGTACAGTGTTTTTCTTGTTCCTTCTGGAACATAGGCCATGTCTGTGAAAGGGGGCGCTGCCCGGTGAAAGAATTATCGTTCTGGGTTTCCCCGAATACGAGCAGGCGTTCTAGAGATTTCCCAGATGTGCCTGCGTCCGAGCGCTTTTCGGTTAATCTTTTGGCACCGGCTCTCATAAAATTTTCGTAATGGGCCGGGGGCGCAAGTGGCTGTCACTAAAAGAGGGGTTGCGCGCATAACGCCGTCTGTTTATTCTCCCAGTAAGTTTCCTTTGGTCCGGTTTATTTTATTTAATTTGTACGAGGAAATCTGTATCGCTACAATATATATATATATAATCACAATTAGGTATTAATTTATTTATATAGCTAAATTTGTACATCAAACTTTGACGCAAAAATATCTATCTTCAAATTTGTAGTTGTGAAATGATTTTGCAATTTTCGAAAAACGAACAAAAAAACAGCAATACCCGAAAATGAGACTAGCACCATATTTTTTTACCGTCCTTATTACATATGTGGGGAAACTTTAAAGAAAAAATTGGAGTGGTTTTTAAAAAAATTTCCCCCGTAAATTTCAAGCCCTCATTACGCAAAAGCTACTCGTTGCTTCAGAAAATTGTACACGATCTTTTCTAAACAGGTAATGTTGTCTATCTTAAACGTCTTTCGCACTATTGAACAACAAAATTTAACAAAAAAAAAATTGGAGCCATTTTTTTTTGAAAATGTCCGAGGGGGCTTCATGTAAAGTACGCCCCAAAATAAAATATCGGTTTCAAATTTAAGGGGCCGCGACATCAGCCACGTCGATTGGGAAATATCACGTTTGGATACAATCGGCTGATCGGTTTATCAGCTAGCGTGGACCACAGACGGACGGTATGACACGTTTTGCCGTCAATCAATTTTTCGTTATCAAGAACCAACTAAACATGGATTCTGGCTACTCCACGAGTTAAAGGATTTTATTCCTAAATATACCAACAGGATTTATCCAGTTTTTCGGCACCACAACCCAGAAAAGTTCATTTCGGGATATATTTTTGTTTTTTTCAAAAATTACACTAATGTAATTTTTTCAAAGATCTCTCACACCTTTAATATGCACCTTTCCAGCAATTTGTAAACGCTATTGTATTTGTAAGCTACTGTGCTTCAAATGACGTCCAAAGAAGTTTTTCGGTAACTCAAAAATTTTCTGTGGAAAAGAGCTTTAAATTTCGAATTTACAGTAGCGCTAAGACTCCATTTTCTTAAAAAACGACTCCAATTTTTTCAAAGAAAATTGCTATTTATGACGAGGTTTTATTGCTCTTTAATATTCTGAAAACAATATTTCCGTTCTACTATTAGGAAACCGAAAAAAATGTATTTTGGGCGGCGATAGATGGTAGCTGGCAAGAGTATTTGGCAAGTTCGTATAGCTAGCCGAGACCAAAGAAACTAGAAAAATAATACGGAAACGTCTGTGTCATTCTGTAGCACCACTAGTTCTTTTACAATTGATTCGTGTGCGGTAGTAACAGGTTCAAATGTGTGTTTTTTTCTTTCGATAAAACCTAATGCATAAAACAATTTTTAAATTTGGTATAGGGGTGTCACAAACTCCATAAGCACCTCATTTTTCCCCTTTTGTCTCCGTGGTGTGAACTTCGAACGCGTTACAGATATGCTAGTGGTAGTAAGTACACATCCAATTGTGTATTTTCTAGTACCTATTCGGTGTGCTGGAATTGAATAAGATGTGACGACGTGATCAATGGTTTCTACTTCAATGACTTCACGTGATCAATGGTTTCAGCTACCAGGTACAAAACATGTACTTAACATCCCGGGAGACCGGTCGAGATCTTATAACTTGTCCCAACTGGGGCGGTGCCCCGCTGGTGGGAGATATCTGGTTGGGGAAAGCCCCGCTAGCCGACGCTAGTTCGGCGCCGGATCTCGCCATACAGAGGGAAAGATCACCTCTTCCTCACGAGCAAAACCTGTACTACACTTACTGGACTAACAACCATAATAGTTGTGCCCGGAATCGCTAAACAATCAATCAATACTTGCTTCTGGCAAATGCGACATTTACCATCTTGGGAAATTATGCATCACTTTATCATCATGTATTCTCAGCACATGATCTTGGGCAGCTATTGCAACTGCTCCCGATTCTGGCGTCATTCTTCCCCTTTTAAGCCACATTAATGATTGATCTTTCTCGATTTGCAACTTGTCCATTCTTTTTAGATATTTCCGTGGAGTGATTTCTTTCTCGCCGATTTCTTAACATTTTTGTCTCAGTTTATTTTATCATTAGACTATCTGAGTCTGTTGTTCTGCGCGTCTTGCGCAGGCGTATAGGCCATGGGCCATAGGCCATGGGCCATAGGCCATAGGCCATACGCCATGGGCGTATAGGCCATTACTGACCACGCTACACGACCAACATGTGTAATTCTTCGAGGATAAGCTTTTCAGCTGTATCCTTGGATTACAACAAGGTTGTTACGCCTTGAAGTGTGAATTATGAGATGATAGGTTGATGATGAGGGGTGAAGGGACAATCACAAATACGACCATGCCTACGCAGGACTCGAACCTGCAGCCTCCTCGGCACAGACGACGGCTGCCGCAACCGTCTGCGCCACGGGGGCCATTATTATTATTATTATTATTATTATTATTATTATTATTATTATTATTATTATTATTATTATTTCAACCGATATTATTTATACCTATTTGTACCTAAATAGTTTTCTCAGTGCTTTGGGATAGTTGACACATTTGGTCTATCAGTAACAATTTCAATCAGTTCATCTATATATAATTAATTTATTTACATGTCTAATAATTGAAATACTTAATTTATTACCTCTTTCATAAGTTAATTGTGTTTCTGATGTTTAACATTGTGACGATCTACATGTGCCTTTTTTTTAGGTTCTATCCGGATGTGGCGTTTTTGATGGTTCAGAAATACATGAAGCATCATATGTCTTAGCACATCTTACCCGAGAAGGAGTTGAACCATTGTGCTTTGCTCCTGACATTCCTCAATTACACGTTATCAATCATCATAAGGTATTTTTTTTTGTGATCACTAAATTTGCTCTTTACCCGCTGTATTAGCACTAACATGGGGTAACATATACCACATTAGGATTTGCATAGACTATTGATATGTAATCTCAGTGTTAGGATGGAATACATGTTCATCATAATTGTAGCAAAACCATGGATTATGAGTGTGTGTTGTGGAGTTTGATAATTTGAATGTTTGTGCCCTAATTTGTAATATAAGATTTAAACCATCATATTGTAAAAATTCTGAGATAGTAACACCATTCACCATAGAACATACACTAGAAAGCCCTCGTTAGCATGAACTTCCTTATCACGAATTTCGCCGTAACCCAAGCAACATTTGGGTCATGGGAAGGGAACAGTGTTTTCCATTTGACCGCTAGGCCGCACCAGTGCAATCAAACGCATGTTCCATTCGCCTAATGTCTCGTAACCATGCCGCAAGTGGCACTGAGGAGCCTGCACCGGTTCGTTTTGAGGTTACATAGAGAAGTTATGAATATTGATATGGGTTCGTGGTGGAATTCTGAAGACAATTAAAGATCTTCTGTGCCGCATGATCCATTCGAATGAAAGTATACCATGTTTTACAAGAAATCTCTTAAAATAATTTTGTAACTATGCGAAGTCGGAATATTGGTTTCTCATTTATCTCTTTACGTTCGTTATAAGTGAATTAACAAACGATACATATATTGAAATACATGTTGCATTTTCAGTTTCGCCTGCGTTTTTTAACTGTCTAATTATTTAAAGTTGTAATAAAAATGTTTTTGGTCGTTGTGCCGGCCGGTCGGTCGGTCGTTGTGCCGGCCGGTCGGTCGGTCGTTGTGCCGGCCGGTCGGTCGGTCGTTGTGCCGGTCGGTCGGTCGGTCGTTGTGCCGGTCGGTCGGTCGATCGTTGTGCCGGTCGGTCGGTCGTTGTTCCGGTCGGTCGGTTCTGTCTGTCCGCCAGTTCTTCGGCGTGTCAAAAAATTAAAATATCAGTTTCAAATTCTGAGAGCTGCTACATCAGCAAGATAGATTGAAGAATACCAATTTTGGTGAAAATTCTGTGAATTGTTTAGATGTGGTCAGACCGTAAGTCGATTGGTCCTTCAACGGGTCGGTCGGTCGGTCGGTCGGTCGGTCGGTCGGTCGGTCGGTCGGTCGGTCGGTCGGTCGGTCGGTCGCTCGCTCGCTCGCTCGCACCTTCGGACTTTCCGTCGGTCGGTCCATCGCGCTGTCCGTCTCTCTGGCTGTCGCTCTGTCCTACGGCCTGTCCGAAAATTAAAATATGTTTCAAATTCTGCGCAAACGAGAAACCAATTTTGGTGAAAATTCTGTGAATGTTTAGACGCCAATGTTTTTAACAGGAGGAAATGGCTGTGAACAACTTTTTCGATATCAGAGCGTGCAGAGTGCTCTTGTAAGAAACTCGATATATTTTTTCCTTCATCAGAGAGTTAAAGTTGGATTGGTGTTGAAGTGTTATCGTAATATCATGCCAAATCTAAGTTGTTTACTTGGAATCCCAACGCAAAGAAAAAAAATTGTCTGGAAACACTTTTGCAGGAACTTCATGTCATTTTATAAAATTGCATAGCATTTACAAATAATGTGAGAAAGTTAGTACTGTTGTATCTTCGCTTTTGTAAATGTAAAGAAGATCGATAAGAGTTGGTTTTTCTTCATTTGTTGTTTGATAATACTTTGTGATGGTGCCTTTGTTTTTCAGGGCGCTCCTGTTGAAAAGGAATGTAGAAATGTGTTAACTGAATCTGCTAGAATTGCTCGGGGCAATGTCAAGCCTTTAAATTTGCTTAATGAGTCATGTGCTGATGCCATTGTTTTTCCTGGAGGGTTTGGTGCAGCCAAAAACTTGTGAGTAATTTTTTTTTAGAATTAAAACTTTCCGTATATTTTACCCCCTATTAATTCAAATCATTTGAAAGTTTTTATCCTTCTTAGAACATTATTTTATTTATTTTTACCGTAAAAATGAAAAATAGTTTTTAATGTGTCACTGAGTGTCAAAGGAAAGTTTAGTATAATGTTTTGCTTAGGGTCGTGTAGGACCTGTCAATATTGAAAACGAATTGCAAGTATTTGGAACACCCCTGCAGCAGAAGCTAGACTAAGATTAAATTAGTAATTGGGCTAATCTGCGAAAGACATTTCAAAAACTAATGACATTTTGTTTAGAAGAATTCCTTGTTGAACAACCAATGAAAGGTTGCTAGTTTTCCTCAGAAACTATGGAATTGATAGAAGAATGGGGAGAACCGAAAATAAAAGGGTTTCAGTGTACACCATTATATAGTCAGAGATCAGCTCAGATAAGACGAGAAATAATTAGAGAAAATAATCAAATTATTAATGTGAAAGAATAGAGGCATAAGCTGACAAGAATCAGACCCTAGAATTATTCCAAGAAATTCGGAAATTAACAGGAACAATTGAGCTAAAGACATCAGCTATTGAAGATGAGAATGGAATAGTACAGTCAAACCTAACTGATGCCATGGAATGCTGGAGAAAGTACTATGAAACACTGTACTCAGACCCTGAAGAGATCCCAATTAACAGAGTTATACCTAAGGAACCATATACTCTAATCGAAGAAATTGAAGCCATTACGAAATTAAGGAACAACAAGGCACCAGGACCTGATGGAGTCACTGCAGAGTCGTTAAAATATGCTGGAGAAAAAGGAGTAAACATCTATGAGAGCTATGTAATCAACTGTAGTCTACATGCATATGGCCAAAAGATTGGGCTGAATCAATCTTTATTCCACTACACAAGAAAGGCAAAACAGAGAACTACAACAATCTGACTATATTACGCATCTCACATGCATCGAAAGTTTTATTGAAAATTATCCATGCATGGCTAATATACTACTTTGAAAACCAAATACCACCAGAACCGGCTGGGTGTGGCGAAGGCAGAGGAACAAGGGAACAGATTTTAAATGCCAGTCAATTGAGGTGATCGGATCAAAACTTAACGAGTTGCTGATGATACCACACTTTGTGCTGATTCGGAAGAAGAAATGATCCAATTAATACAAGTATTAGAAAAGACGGCCAACAAATGCGGATTGACTATTAATAAGACCAAAACTAAGGTGGTAGTGAATACAAGACAAGACTATGAAAAAGTGGCAGACTTAATTTATCTTGACTACCCAATTCAAGCAGATGGAGGATCATTCAAAAAAATAAGACGACTTTCATTAGGAAGAGAGGCAGTGAGTAGACTTACCCTCAATTGGAAAGATGGCCACTTATGCCGAAAGAGTAAACTAAGGATACTAAAGACATTAGCCTTCTCTGTGATGTGGATATGGAACAGAAACCTGGACTTTTAAGTCGGCAAATGTAAAAATTATTAATGCTTTTGGACTGAGGGCCCACCATCGACTGATGAGTGTCGTAGATTGAAAAAACTGGAGATAGGCGGACATCTCCAAACAATTCTGAGATTTTCGGGACATATCGTACGAAGGAATGGAGCATGGCGTGAGAAACGCATAGTTCAAGAGAAAAGTGAAAAAAAAAGTGGAATTACATGGGTCACCTGTGGGTAACTTCCGTCTATGGAAAAACAGAATTACAGAAGAAGAAGAATTTGGCAATTGACAAAGTTGTTGAAGTGCAAAATGGCTATCAATATAGATGAAGACCAGGCCTCAAAATAAACTCTTAAGTCCAGTGAACTTCGTAAAAATATTAAAAGTTAAATTTAACATGTCCTTTCCTTATCTTTCTTTCCTCTCGTCTGTTTTATCTTTTGTGAGTGCGCGTGGGCGCGCGCGCGCGTGTAGGGGGTGGGGGTGGGGGTGCGCGCGCGCGGAGGGGGTAGTTCGCTCGCGCCCGTGCGCGCGAAATTACAATATTCCATATTGTAATTTCTATTGATAATCTGAAATCTTGAAAATTTTCCTGACTGAGGAAGTTACGGACGTGCACAGGATTCAGCCGAAGGTGAACGGGGTACCCACCCCCACAACGCTGACCATTTCATTTGACCATCCCACTCTTTCTTCCGGGTAAGGTCTCATGTGTCTTCTACAATTGCGTCTCCGACACTGTGTGCCGGAATATGCGAACTGGCAAGGCTGTAATTGATCGTCAGGTTCAGGCCGACTCGTTTTTTTTATTTTATTTTATTTTATTATTATTATTTTTTTTTTTTGATGTCTGCATCAGATGAAACGCAAAATATCTGGACATAAATGAAGACCCGGAAAACTATCAATGGGTATTATCAATTATTCAATTATTTTTCACAGTGAAATTTCATAATTGTTTAAACTCCGACAAGTGCATGACAAAATTGCCAGGGTATTTCAACATGGTTAATTTACAATAACATATTTAGGAATAGGATTTGAAAGGAGGTAATTACTCCCAAATTGAACAAAAAATTATTTTAATAATACGATAAAGTTATTTCATAACTTTCAAACATTGAACTGTTTATTTAATTATATTTCATGGCTTCACACATCTTACATGTAAAAAAACTAACATCTGTATATACTTAATGCAATGACATAATCGAATATCATTTACCACAACTATTTTCAGTTATACTTTTGGAATAGAGAAAATTATTAATCTTGGGATGGGAATATAAAAAAATGTATACTTTATATGTTTGTTTTAATTTTATTTTCTGTTGTCATTTACTTCAATAAAATATCAATTATTCAGGCTTTTTAATTTTCTTGCACTTGTGCTGATGGCAAGATGAGTGTAATTTTTTTCTTTAGCGTAATTATTTAACAATATATTTACAGGTATTGAAATCAGTTTATCACAAATTTTCTCATATTTAACCGCATGCACAAACATCATATACTATATTTAATGGTCTATTTTCTAAATGGTTTTTGATAATAGTTTCTTTGTTAGTATCTTTCTTGTGTTCAGAAATAAAAAATCTACTCTCATATCTCTCTGATATCATGGTTGCCATTATTTCAAATAAATTTCTTCCTATTGAAATGCAGAAATCAGATGGGAGGGTAAAACCCCCCCGATTTAATTATTCTACAAATGAACTAGAGGTATTTACATCACACTTCAGAAACGAAATGCACAACTGCCAACTCATCTTTGACGCAACCTTAAATGCAGCATATCCTTCAATGTAAATTAGTGATGATTCATCACTTTCTACATTTGAATATGGTTCCTGCAACACTTCTAAAAACTTACTTATGTCAAGAGCACATTGTACAGGTGTAATGTCACAATTTAGTATCACAGTTCTTGAAAGGTACAACACCAAACTTTCCAGATTTTATTTAACCTATGTTAGCTTCTCACTCGCAGCTTATTCTCACATTCCAAAATATTGGTAACAGCTACTTTATAATTGCCTCCACATACATGCCTGTACATGTTGAACTTTCTTTCTGAATTCGCCAGCCTGCAGTTTACCAGGAAGCACATATGTAAGGAAGAAATTATTCAGAATGTATTTAATGAAGCACATTACCGAAGTGCATTGATGGATGGAAGCAAAAGTGTCAGGAGTAAGTCCACCTCATCCGATGGTGTTCCATTTCTCCAACCAACAAAGATTTTTTCTAGAAATTCTAGTCTAAAATCTATAACAGAAAAGGAAGGTTTTGAAAAGTCATTTTTCTTGTTGTTTCCGTGATACTTTCTTTTAATATTCATTATTGTCCTCCACTGACATATTATTATAATAAATACTCCAGTTCTAATGCTCTGAACAATGCCAGATGTAGTTTCATGCACTTCTTTCAGGGCCCTATATGTACAATCACTGAACACATTCCACACTAAAGAGACTCCCTGCTTTTCAATATTTGAAGAAAACACAGATTTGTAGTGTAGATAGTATGCAGATTTTAACAAATGACCCTGTTGAAACGTGTACACCCCACTGGCTTTTTCAATACACTTGTATTGAACACATGACGGGAAGAAAAAGTGTTTTCTGAATTCTATGTTTAGCCGATTATTTCTTACACATCTGAACACATGCACACTATGAAATGTCAGAATATATTTACTACATAATTTCTATCCGATTGTAACGTGTAAAACAGAGACCTATTGATTTTGTTATTATCAGAAATAACAACTATTACCTTAAACCCTGATGACTCAACTAGATTTTCGACTATCTTCCAGAGCACTGAGACTTTTCACAGGATGCAGACTCACAACTTCTTTGAAACCCCTAAAGCAGACGATATTAAAAAATGCCTGAACAGTTTTTGCTTGAACACTCATTGTTTTCAGCATACGCAATTAATTGTCCCCCTTGTAATCAAGATGAGAATTCACTAGTTCATTATTTATTGTTACACTATTGGTAATGCATGATATTTATTCATACCTACACCTATAAAATCAACAGAGTGAGAACTACAGTGCACCATCCACTGAGAAAATACTTGTTCCTTTGAAGATATACTATCGTAAAATGAACTTTTTATAGCATCATTATCGAGCCACTGCTTCGCTTCATCTTAATAATTGGCAGCACTTCTTCTCCTTCGTTCTTTTGGATCAGTGCATAAAGGGGTGAACTTTGGCTGCGATAGATCGGTAAATTTGAAAAAAACGGGAGGTACTGCCTCAGGAGTAATTCCTACCTACGGCGTGGATGCTCCTTCCACAATCAGTCACATCCTTGTATCATTCTGACCTAGATATCACATTTCCACTAAACTTTTTATACATACCACTGACTATTTTGAAGGTTCTTAATTTGCTCGATGAATACTTCTTACCCACATCTGTCTTTCTTTCATATCTTTAGGAATTCTAAAAACATTAACATAATTTCCCCCATCTCTAGCATAATGGTTTTTGCAGCCTGGAACACAGCATTTATCCGGCATCTGCAATAATGTTACAATACAATTACGTAATAACACAATATTAAGTAAATTATGCCACCATAGCGCGACGGCACCTTGATGTCAATATCCTCCTCGAGTTGCCAAACGAGTGCGGATATGCATCCAACTTCTGAACGCGACTTGGCCTGTTAGGTGTCCCTGAAAGATATTGTCGCGTGGCCGCAGGCAGCTGGCGCCCACGGAAGCACAATGACGTAGCTCCGCCGCGAAAAGAGCGTCTCAGCCGTAAAGGCCAATATAACAGCTTGACCTCCGTTTGGCGGGCAACTCAGCGCTCGTCGCACATGTGTACGGATCTCCCGCTCCTCCGTCGCTTGAGATTGATCCAAACTGACACTGCGGACATATCACCCATAGTTGGTTTAGTTCGGCCCTAACTGACCCTGCGGGCACCCCTCCACCCCGCTAGTCCAGTCCGACCCTCCGGGGTCCTGTTAGCAGCTTCCCGCCCTCCCTCCCCACAATGCACTTCGAGTGTCGCCGATCCATCGGATGGCCGCTGCAACGTCTCTCTTCCTTCACCGAGGCTGGGTTACGTTAGGAAGGGGAAAGCTGCCTCTGTTCCTCCCAAAACTTCCTTTTGAGCAGATCCTTACTTATTCACGTTGGTAGCAGTCACATTCTAGAAAATGGTATCCCTTAAAGGATCAGTTCTGCGAGTCACTCTGTTTGCCATCGCCATAAATGGTATATTTTGTGGGTCCTTCCTACCGAAAAATCGAATGACAGCAAAACGTCTGTGAACAATGCTAGCGTTTAAACCGTTCAGCCGATTTTCGCCAAAAAATGATATTCTCCAATCGATCTGGCTGATGTCGTGCCCCCTTGAATTTCAAACCGGTATTTTTATTTTGGGGATACTTTACGTGAGGCCTCTGGGACATTTTCAAAATTTCCAAAAAATGGCTCGATTTTGATTAAATGTTCTTGGATAGCGTGGAGGACGTTCAAGATAATGGTGCAGGTCTCATGTTAAAAATCCTGATTTTTTCAAAAATTAAAAGAGTTCAAAAGTCTTCCTACAACTAAAATATTAGAGAGATTTTTCCCTTAATGAAATCTGCTCTTTAAAGATCGATTTTGAAATAAGGTCATGTAAAATTTTTCTTTTACTGAAATTTTAAAATATCTAATGAATTTGTTTTAAAACATATTATTAGAAGTTATTTTATTAGAAGTTACAATAAATGGAATAATTTTTTATCAATTTTGTATTGAGTCTCTAAGATGACGAATAAAATATTCAAAACTGATCTGTAGTATTTTGTAGAATACAATTAAGTTGGAGCAGTTGACTGGCCCAAGTGCCATCCACAACGGTGCACGGCTTGGGATCAGAATTTTTTTTCACCTGTGCGTCCTTCCTTCACTCAAAAGTAGCCCCCCAAATTGTTGTTAGGTGCAGTCAGCATCAACTAATTTCGACTTTAATTTTCATACATTTTAATGCACAACGCAAATAGAATGAACTAAACTGATGAGGGACGTGACTGCTAGCAAGTGAATATTATGTCGGAACACAGGAACTCTTAAGAATGTTCTTGCATTGGACTCGGAAAATGCAGTCTCAGTTAATACCGCGAAAACAGTTGCCTGTGACACAAGAATTACTGAAGTTACACTCTGCATACATTTTATGCATCACAAAACCTTCAAAAGTGTCCAAAATATGCACCTTTCTCTTTGTGAAAGCTTTGAAATTGTAAATAGTACTGTGAAACAACTGAATCGTGGTCGAGGTGAAGTTGCAGATGCAGTTAAGCCAAGAGGGACACAGTACAGTCGAAAAACGTAGTTCGAAGAACTACGAAAGGTTGAGTGGTGATTGGCCCCACAAAAAGTTGGACTTATCCCCAGCAGACATTGTAAAATTGAAATATGCTCCAATTCTTGTGACGTTGAATTCAGTTTTAGTCGGCATGTATCTGTTATCAGAAACTACAGAAGAAAGGTTCACCTTTGAGCTCTTGGTTGAAATGTTAATAATTCATTGTTATGGTAACAGGCAAACAAAATGTTTTATGTGTAGTTCACATTACAAAACAGTGCCATGAATGAAAAGCATGCACATCCATTATATTCTTTGTATTTGATTAAACTGTAATGTTTACCACAACCATTTTTTATCATTCTAAGTCCATAATTATTTCCATATTTTGATAAAAATATCTACATATATATTTACATATTTGATATATATTTCTAGTCCGTGTAAATCCGTCCCCTGTTCATGAAGTTTGGTGCAGTTATTTTGTAGACATTTACTTCAATGAATTCTAGAAATATGATTTACACGGTAAATGTTATTTTTTCTGTGGTTATGTTTGTTCAGGAGTGACTTTGCATTGAAAGGAGCCGATTGTTCCGTTAATGAAGATGTTGCGAGAGTTCTGAAAGAATTCCATAAAGCCAGGAAACCTATTGGATTGTGCTGTATTGCTCCTGTTCTAGCAGCCAAGATACTGGGAAATGTTGTTCTCACATTGGGAAAAAAAGGTAAGAAATATCGTACTATATGTATATTCATGCATTTGAATGTCAACGATTTCCATTTCCTATCGTTGGAGCACAAGAAAAGTGACACGCCAAAATAACCGCCATTTTTACTGTCTCATATACTATTCACGTAGCATAGTGCACTACCCAGTTCTGTAGGTACTTGATATCGAAACATTGGTTTACGGTAAAACGTTCACCCGACTGTCTGTGTACAACCCTAGCGGCTAAACCATAGATAGGATTTTCACCAAAATTGGCATTTCCGGATCGATCTTCATAGGTCCCCTTAATTAGAAACGGTAATATTGATTTTTGTGGGTACTTGAAGCAACAAGGACATTTTCAAAATGTTCTCGAAAATGACCATTTTTTCTTTAAATTTAATCTCTCAGCAATGGCCGCTTACAAAAATGGCATAGGTGAAAATGGCGTAGGCGATTTTTTCCAGTTTCTTCCTACAACTTCTATATTCCAAATGGACTTTTCTTGGTCTTTTCTTTCATATTAAATTTTTCAAGATGGATTTTTTTTGAAAATGTGAGTAGTTTTCGCTTTTGGTAGTTAAATACCCGTACCGCCGTAACCGAAGCATTTATTATATACAACCTATGGCTCCCATTTTGTTCAGATTTTCGTCCAGTTTACCTTGATCTGCTGAGCGAATACGAACATTTCCCAAAAATTTTGCTTTGCTTCTGAACATTCAATGCAGCTATATTTCTTCCATTTGTCGCATAGTTTTTACAATTTTGGATAAACAGTGATTGCTCTCAAGTTCTTGAAATTCTGGATTTTACCGTGAAACCTGTCAAAGCCGGAATCGTTTGGATCCAACGATTTGTATAGGTTTCCGGCTTATTCAGGTATGAAATAAAAACAGTCAGTTCAGAAAACACAATCGTTCAAAGATGGTATACGTTGTATGAGTAGTTTTTCCCTCAAAATAACTACATTTCAAAGAAATGGAGACGTCTCGAAAAAGAAAATGGCATACAGAAACGAAACACGAAGTCTAGTGAAACAAAGAAATCCATAAAAATTAAAAGATATTTTCTTCATTTTTTTGTAGAAACAGATGAATTCATCTGATGATTTAAGCTTCGGCTATTTGCTTAGGTTCTCGTGATCATTGTGGCAATCGCCTATAAAAAATCTTTTAACTACCATTCTTAATTTTGTCTTTGTTTTTAACGTGTCATACACTTATCTTTTCCGAATTTTAAATGTCTTTACCAAAACCTTGACAAGTGTTCTATTGTTCGTGTTCTTCAATTAGTCTAATTTTCTCACCAAGAGTTAACATGTTTAATTTGCGTCCTGACATCATAAACACTTGATTAACACAAAACCTGCTACTTGTCGAACTCAACAACAGTAAACGTTTAGAACCACAATCCAAAGCACGCGTTACAAGAACCGTGAAAAGATCGCTTCTCTCCTTCCTTCACACGGACTTGCGAAGGTCAATGCTATTACAAATAAACAGTGGCTTTTGCATGAATAGCGTGTAACATACGATTTCGGATGACGGTAGCTGAGAAATGGACGAGCACGGCTGTCTAGTGGTCCGATGTCACCACCTTTGCAAGTCAATGTTTAATTTTAAAACAATATTTGTTTCAGTCTTATCCAGAATTTTTAATACTGTTGTACTAAAAATTCCTTTCCGTTTCCGCTTTATGCAGGTTTCTGGCTTATCAAGTGTATGCGTTTAATAATAATAGTCTGTTCTGAAATTTGACCGGCGAAGGAAAGTTTCCGCCCTATCCAGGTTCCGCCTTAAACAGGTTTTACCGTATTATGTATTGTGTTTTTTGGCATAGCACATTTGTGTCCTGCTTGTAACTATCATTTTTGCCATTGTAAGACAAGAATTCACAGACAAGCAAACTAATAATGCTCATCTTGTCTCAATAACGTTAATTGTAAGTTCAACTTTTAACAAATGGATTTGAAGTATGATGCCCTTATGTTCTGAATCAACAAATCAAACATACAATATTATTTGTTCTTCAGGGATAAAACTTTCCTTGGATGTGAAGAAATTGCTAATATACTTTCTTTGATTATTTTCTGCCTATTCTTTGTTTGAAAATAGATGGTGAATGTTGGCCACATTCAGGAGCAATCGAACAGGCTGAGAAGATGGGTGCAAAAATGGAGTTCAAGGTGAGAAAAATATTGGTTCATGTATTCCCGATGGATATTCATATTCCGGTTTTAAAAACAAGTGTATGTCTCCCTTGAAGCCAGAAAGATGTGCTCGTATGCCGTATGCAAAAGACATACAGTTTTCAAACATTTGATCTTGAAATTATAGTGCATATCATTTCTGTTATCTCAAAAAGCATTATATTCCTTTATTCCTTTAAATTGTTAAGTATTCTGCATATTTTCCGGTAAAGTGTATCAGAACCAGTGACGTGGCGTGAATTTTTTTCTTGGTAAGCAAGAAATAGAATATAGCAAAATAGAATATGCCAACTGACAAAAAATAACCATTTGATGGTTCAAATTTTAGATGAATATTACACTAACAATATTTTACACAAAAAGTAATGCACCCAAGAGTAAATAAAACACTATAAACTGTATGTAAGATGTAGGAGATATTTTATTTGAAATATATTCAACTCACCCATATTGTGTGACATATGCGCAATATTAAGAAATATCTCAACAAGAATTTCTCAAAAACGGTTCCCATTAAAAAAAAAAAAATCTTTTGATAGGGTAGTCTTAAACGTACTGCGACTTCTCACTCCTTTATTTGTGTAAATTTCTGCCATTAACTTACCATTTATATCTAAGCATACTGTGATTCCAGTTCATAGTCATTTAATAGTTCCTATTAGTTGATTTGGATATATCCTTTTTTAAGATTTCTTCAAAGCAATATTTTGTTCACATTGCCAAAGTCTTCTCGAGATCTATGAATGTCAAATGTGTTACACAGTTAAACTCTGTTCTTTCTTCTGTTATTCTGTTTATTGCGAATAGGGCATCTATGCAAGCTTGTCCTTCCCTAAAACCTACTTGCCCTTCATATCTAAGTGAATCTGATATGGCTTTCAAATAGTTGTTTACATTCTAGCATATAGTTTATAGGTTGTATCTAAGAGGCTTATTCCTCAGTAATTATTGCTTTCCAATTAATTTCCAATTTTAAAGACTGATGTTATTTTTGCTTGGAGCCATTCTTGAGGAACTTCATGTTTTTCCAACACATTATAAAAATGTAAGAGGTAAATGTAATACAATTTCAGCATACTATTTCAAAAGTTCAGTATTTCACTCCTGGTGCTTTCTGTTTTTACATGTTTTTTAGGGTTCTTCAACTCTTCAAAAGTCGGGCAGTCTCTTTCAGCAGATTCTTCTTTGTTACTAGTTTCTTGCATATTTTTCTCATTCCACAATGTTTTGTAATGTTCTGGTCCTAACACTTTCATCTATTGTGCCAATATGGATGTTGTCATTCTCTCTGTTTAGTGACTTCATTACTTTATGTGCTAGAGACTTCAACCACGTACATCATGTTCAATGCTTTCTATAAACCTATACAATGCATCTTGATGCATATTTCTTATAATAGATTTTGCTGCGTTTCTAGCCCTTTGGTATTTATGGTTTCCTGTCTTTGTGTTCCAAATATGTTCTATATTTTTCTTGTTTGAAGTCTAATGCTTTCTCTATTTCTCCAGACCATATCCGAAGACTTTCTTTTTTTCTTTCTGCTGTCTGCCTCAAAATAGTTTTTGTGATTTGCCATTCTTTTCTACATAGTCACTTGTGGCAATATTCTGAAGCTGAGTATTAATTCTATTCTGATACATCTCTTTTACACTTTCATCGTGTAAAAGACATTCTTTAAAAACCTCTTCATTCCTTCCTGGTTCTTCCATTTTTATTTCCTTCCTTTTAGTGCATAGCCTCTTGAGTGAAACTACCCAGTAATTGTCAGATCCCGTATCGCTTCCTCTCTTCACTGCTGTGTTTACAATTATATTTGTTTCCAAACTAAAAATTATATTAATTTCCTAAATTCTCCTGAAGGTTTGCAGACCTACTCATAGAACTTCGAGAGATAAAAATCGTAGAATGACTTGCCAACGACAATATTGAATTTTAACCTGTCGTGGTGGGTTGCTCCACGTCCTGACGGAGGGTTGCAGAAAAGGTTCTCAGTGCTCCCTTTCTCCTTCTTTCATTCTTTTGCTTTTCATTTCACGACATCTACATTCTTTAATCACCCCTTTTTTCTTTCTCTCTGGCCGGCTCTGTATGCTGAACACTCATCCATGTGTTTGCTGTGTATGTGGACCTGTGTTTAAGGGAATGGGTATCCTGGGGGTTGAGGCAAGGAGGCAACCTCCTTGGTTGAGGGGTCTGTGTATGCGTTCCTTACTGTCACCTTGACACTAGATCCTTGTGAGTAGGTACTCTGGATCCAGTAGGCCTTGGTGACTGAGGGTAGGTCTCTGTACCTTGTAGGTCCCAACACACTTTCTTTGGCCTCAGATTCTTCTAGACGGGTGATTGAGAGCTAACCCACTTCCCATCAATCAGCTCGGACTAGGTCTGTGACTGAACTACAGTGTGAGAGTCATGGTGTCCCCCTGCATGTGTGCATCTACATACAACAATGGATTCAAAAGAGCAATTACTAATTTAATTTAGAGTTTTCTCTAGATTTACTAAGGAACTGAAATAATGTAGAGCTTGGTTTGTTGGAGGTCTGTTTACACTTAAAGTAAGATAATTTGAGCGTAGTAAGATGTGTGACTGAAATTGCAAAAACATTTTCAACTATATCTAAGTTGAATTCTGAAAGAACATAGAATCAATATCATTTCTTACGTAAATTCATGAACCCTACATAAGCAGGATCCGTATTTGATTCCATCACTCTACGATACAATTCTGCAAGATAAAACTAGGAATTTGGAGTGTGTTTAGTTGATTATGAGATAATCAATGTTCAGTAAAGCAGAAAAAAAGAATAATAATATTTGGGTAAAAGGTTCCTTGGAGGTTGGAAGAGGGACATGTTTGAGGATAGGTCTTGGGCAGGTTACTGCCAAGGTTGTGAAAGGATGTTTTGCAACCTCCATTGAGTGCATGTTTTCCACAAACTTCAGGTGAAGACTATACTGGGTGAAGTGTTTTTTTGAGAGGAAGTTAAGCTCAAATAATTTACTTATTCTTACTAACTATATTTATACCTATACTTATACAGGATACTAATACACAGCTGGGAGAAAGAAGTAGAGACAAGAAAGTGTCAGATTTAAGAGGGATATATCATGCATATTCACTATCCCCTTTGTTATTTTGCTTTAGTTTGATCATGCTCTGATCAATTATCACAATTTGATTGGTTACAAACTCTATGGTGATGGAAGATCACTAATTCAATATGGACAAGTATAAATTGAATGCAAAGGAAGGCTGATTCTCTCTCAAATGCTGTCTGTAGTAAATTAATTTAGCAGTGACTTGTGCATGAAATTTGGTGTTGTCAAAAGTCCAAAAGTCAACTACTTAGAGCCAATTATACTATGGAGTAAACTAATTATGTTATTTCGCAATGGAAATTAATTTGTATGTTTTCAACATACAAACAACAACAACAACAACAAAAAAAGCGTTAAATTATTAGATTATTTCCTCACATTTGATATGATTTTACATCCTTTAAAACTCCAAAAATATATATTTTAAAGGCTCGCACTAGTGCCTACTCTTGCTAGGCAAAGACGAGACTGGTTATACTAGTACCAATGGCGCTCCTGTCAGAGGGTTAATGAAAAAATATTGCTTTGTGTTGAACATGATAACTGACTTCTTACTCAACATTTAACTTTGAGTCTTAGAACATGGTACTCCAGTTATTGTGGTAAGAGTTTGAGGTTGAAAATTAATAACACTGTCATAACTATTCATCTTGGTTCTCAGATTTAATAAATTATGATGCACGTGCCTCATGAACTTAAGGCATAGATTGCTCATTTGGTTAGGAGATGTGTGTAGACAAAGCGCATTTTCTTTTCAATTGTCTGCATTTCTAGAAGTGAGGGTTATGATTACCAAAAATGTGTAAAAAAAACATGTTTACTCAATAAAGCCTGAGTTGAAGTATGCGTATAAGTTTTTTGATGACTTTATTTGAAATCCTTACAAATTCATAGTTTTTATTGACCCTCGCCCCCACAAAAAAAGATGTATAGATAGGGGGAGTTCTAGGAAGGATTCACACACATGCCCATGCACACACGCACACACACATACACACATGTACATACATGCATGCATGCATGCAAGTTATTGATTCTCTTTTTGTAAGTTTTAACAATAATAATAATAATAATAATAATAATAATATAACTTCGAAGTCAAGTTCACATGTCCACCGATGTCCCCATTCACATAACCTACTGGCAACTGGTGAAAAATCTGTCTTTCAATTAAGATACTATTTCAGATAGTTAACTAAGTAACAACTATTCAAGATATTGAAACTGTAAAGGAATTATGAACAATAAAGAATGGTAAAACGTAATTTGGGGTAATTGGTTTACCCCTATTGGTATATGAATCTTTTACGGGGTATGAAATAACTACTTTTCAACAATGAAAAAATGCATATTTGTTGGATATATGACAGTTGCATTTTGAGGAACAAATGTTCCTGGAGATTTTTTTAATTATGATTAAAATTTCTGAAAAACATGTTTAAAAACTAAAATTTTTGTTTCAGAATGTGGATGAAATCGCAGTTGATACCAAAAATAACATAATAACAACTCCAGCATTTATGTTTGATGGCAAATTTCATGAAATATATGATGGGATTGGATTAATGATTAAAGAATTAGTTTGTCAAATTAAGTAAGTGAATGTATGTGTATATGATAAAAAAAATGTTTGTAATTAGTTCACGTATGTGAATTAAACTATTGTTTTTCAAGGAAGCAATAAATAAATTTTTCCTTATACATCTTGTTTTTGAAAATGTGTTGTTTATTTATGATGTTTTATACTTTACATTTCATCATACAGAGATTTTTTTAAAACATTTTTACATTATATTTTTATATTATCTACAAAATTCAACAACAATAACAACAAAATAACAATTGTATAATGTAGTCTGTATCATTGATATACCCCTTTTAATTAAAGCAGTCTGTGCATTGATTCCACTATTTTCAACAATTTTTAGTTGCATGTTGCATTATTAAAATGGTAAAATGATATATCTCAAAAAATAATCATTTATCAAGAAACATCAATAACTACAATGCATAATGCTTCTTCAGTCGGTTTGTGTTTTCCTGTAATTCTTTTTTCAGACATTGAGATACAAGTATTGCATCCCATGCAGCATGTTTTATTGAGGATCTGGAAATGTGGAATGGAAATCACTCAAATTTGTCAATTTATGAGATACATACTTTTACAATCTTAATAACAGTTCAATTTTTCTTGAGGTGCAATTGGTAGGCTCTTTATTAGTGAGAAAAGTCAGTTAATTTCTGGAAAGATTATGATAATTATTCATGGTTTTAAAATATGTACACATCTTTCATGAACTACACACTTTGATATTATTGTAATTTTTATCAGAAAAGCTAGTAAGGAAAGGATGAATAATTTCTTACATTATAGTGTGTGATCGAGACTTTTTTATTTTTATTTTTTTCTGTTTGTTACTAAGCTCAAAATCTTCAGATAATAGTGGCCCTTAAATTCATTTTTTTCTCCTAAAAATACATGTTTTTACAGAAATAACCACTTACTCTCTGTAGTGCAGTGTTGTTAAAGTATCAAGTTGGTAGTATAAACATTTTTTGCATTAGGAAATACATTTGATGCTCATACCTTTTCATTAGCACCCAAATGTAGTGTCATATGATATTTAATTGTCTTTGAAAATTGAGATTTTGCACTTTTTGGGTACATTTTTACAGTAACCCTGAATCATTAATGACTTACACTGAAATCTCTTTAAAATAGACGAGTTTATTATTGTGCCCTTATACTACTCGGAAATGTGGAGTTGACATTGATTTCTCTTATTGGTCTCCATCCATCTCAGTATGAGATTGTTTTGTTACAAAAATAATACATTATTTAGAATTCAAAAAAATTATTTTCATTGCACTATAATACATATAATTAGATACTTCATCGTGCTTACTCTATACCAATTTCTTAGATTTTTGTAATGTATGTGGGTATTGTTTAATATAAAGTTTCAATTATAAGAATATTGTTTGAATAATATTCTGTGTTAGTGGAATGAAAACTTAAGAAATTGCGTTGGGTTTGAAATTCTTTTCTCTACAGAATACAACTTTTCAACCAATGTTTTAGACTTTTGCTTTGCCATTTATTTTATAATATCCCATACGTCTCTCTTTAAATAAATGTATTCTGGTAGTATGATTGTTTTCTTATTGATTTTTATTTTGGGTTTGGGATTGTGAATTGATTTTAAGTATTTTAATGAGTTCAAAATCATTGTAGAGAAAAGTGAAGAGACCATTTTGCAGAGGCTTATTTTTTGAAAACAAATTGTTGGATACATTTGTATACAATTATTTTTGCTACTCTTAATATTTTCTTGTGTGTCATATGTTTATGTTAAGAATATGGTGAAGAAATTTAGTACAAGAAAATCTGAGAGATGTTGAGAAAATATATAACAGGAATTCAATGCAACATCTGGTTTCCCCAGGGCTGCAGACTATATAATATTTTTGTCCTTCTTTGAAAAATAAAATGTAATCTTATAAATTATCTGTTTCATTTGATGAAGATAAATCAATTATGAGTTCTCCATGTAAAAGAAAAATATTTAAATGTTCATGTAATGACAAAAACATGTGTATAAATTTAATTTTATAAGTCAGATAATGGAGGTTCAACTGTAATATTTTCTATTTCTAAAACAACTCCGCTGATTAGATAAGTCTCTGCATAATGAACACAGGCTCGCAAAATGATTGAAAATTATTTTTGAATTCATCTTTTTTATTCATACTTGGGTATGCTAATTTAAAACATAATAATTTATCGCTCTCGTCTCAGGATTTCTCTCAAAGTTAATGCTTCAATGGTCTGTTTGCATTTGTCATACACCAGGGTATATATTTTTACAATTTTTCAAAAGAGGGACATTACTTGGTAACTTCTTGTTCTGTGAATGTTTCAAATTACACACACACACAAATTAGTCGCATCAGCCTATGTGGTAATTTGAGATTATTATAGTGCTCATTGTTGTGCTCAAATAGTTTTATTTGAACGTCTGTTGGAAATAAACAATAAAGAAGCTAGTTCAGGCACAGTGGAAGTTTATTCCCCTCCTCATTCGCAAACTTATGAATTTTCATAGTAAATCTTTCAATTTGTGGTATATTTGTAATTTTTAATTTTGTTTTATTCGATAATTCTTTAATTTGTAATGGTTTTATACCTCGTGGTATGTTTTTAATATGATAGTAATTATATCTCAGTGGTCATTTAAACTTCCAAGTTAACTATGTAATATAATTGAACTGTTTTATGCATTGATTGATGTTTATTATGCAATTATTGCAATAGACTGATTGGAACTATTATCTTTTTTTATTTGTGTTTCTAAATGGCAGTGTATATTTTTCTAATGAAAGAGAGTTGTAATAGTGGGAATCCATAACTGTAGAACTACCTCTAAAAGCGAATTGATTAAAATTCTATGATTTATTCTTAGTCACCACTGTCTTCTAGTTTTCAGTATACCTTCAGAGGGAGTTTAGGGCCTCACACTGATTGAACACTAAGATTAACAATTGTTTTATATTTGATTTTAGTGTACCTTGATATTTTACCCAAACAATAGTAGCAATATGTATTGTGATTTGTGAGTTACGATCATATCATATTCCAATCATAACGGACTCCTGAAACAGGAAGTTTTTGCTTAATGTTGAATCATTTGTGAGTGTTTCCTCATAAATAGAGCTCTACAAATGTAACTAATATTATCAAATAAATTACAGCAATGTCTTGTTGTCATTTTGATACCTAAATAAGTTTGACAAAAGCAATTGCAAGTGTTTTGGTGAGATTTTAATAAACTTAATAAACCAGAAAAAATCATTATATTTCAGAAAAACAAATTTCTAACAGAACATTGAATATACTTTAGAATTGTCAAAGAGATGTAGTTTCAACCAAGATGACAAGACTTCAGTGTTACATTAGTGGCTGTACACTAACAATATATAAATAATAAAGTTATACTTTTTTTTTTTTTTTTGGGAAAAAGAAAAAAAGCCAAGACGCCAATGACATGAATATAAAATTTAGTGTTTTTGCAGGCATGACAATAATATGCTTCTTAGTGAAACACACTTGTTTAATTATTGTTACTTAATACCCATAAATACATATAAATCAGCTAATTTTTTTGAAAATTCTTATGTATTACAGATCTGTGTGATCTGAGAAATAAATTTTATCGCATTGCCCATGTGTATATGTGATTTTCATTATCCATAATAATCTGGGTTATTTTATCATTTGTAAATTATGAGTGGCCCAAGAAAAAGTTGTCATAACATTGCCAAGATAAGTTGTAAATTTAATAAACAATGGGAAAATACATTTCATCATGCAGTTTAATTGCAGTTGCAGATGAAAGAAATTGTAATTGATAAAATGCAAAATTTTGGGCCCTGGGATGCAATAACACTGGACTTGACAAAAAAATAATCTTAATAAATGTGCTTATAATGGTGTTAGTATTAAAAAATTTTTCTTTAAAAATATAAAATGAAGTTTTCAAAATGTTTCATCAATATTTTCCAATTTTTTAAGTGCTTTATGCAAATTCTGGTAAATTTATGTTCATCTGTCCAAGTTCAGGTTATGTATATCTGATGAATAATATTTTAAAATGAATACTTAGTATGAAAACTTGATTCTTTTTAACTATCAATATAGCATTAACAATGTAAGGGTAATGTTCTAGAAAGTAAAATTAATATTTAATGAAAAGTTTATTTGGAAAGTGTGATCTTAAAATTCCGTTTCATTGTAGACATGGATATTGAAGCAGTAATTCAATTTTATGTGTGCCAGCAGACTTAGATATTACTTTCACATTCTATTTACGTGACAGTAGCATGTGCTTCTTTACTGCATGATTTGAAGGAAGATGAAAGATCTAGACTTCTTTAATGAATCAGTTTATGTATAATTTTGCTGATGTTTAATTTTAAATTTGTTTGGTTAGATCTTATAATTGCTGTTAATTTATAAATACATGTTCCTAATAACTGTTTTCACATGTAGAATTAACTGCAAAGCATTGAGGAAACATTGAACCATCAAGTGCTGATTGTTTTCAGTAGTACACATTTTAATTAAAAATTTGTGGAAATATATTTTGAGTAGTCAAGCTTTTAAATTAAAAATGATCGAAATTTGCTAACATCTCTGTTATCTTTCCTATTGTTACTTTATCAAACTATCACAAACTTGAAAAGTTAGTTGGATCCTGATGCTCTGCCAGTAATTATTTTCTGTTTCTGTTATTGACAATTTAATTGTATTTGGGTGGCATAATGCACACATGAAGATTTTGATCTTATACCATGAAATCTTTATTTTTATATTTAGCATGCATATTTACAGAAAGTGTTTTATTATTATTTTCGCCCTTATTTGTTCACTTATTTTTCTGTTCCTTTGATAATTGCTGAATTCCTTAAGGTTCACATTCTTCTAAGATAAAGAAGTTTTAATGGAATTCATGTATGCTGTTGTTAGATTAAAATGTACTGTTACTCACAAATCAAATCACTTGTTTCAGGAACAGCACATCAATACATACTTGTACTTCATATGAATAAAGACTATGTCTCTCCATAATAGTTCTGTTAATATTCAGGTACAAAGCCTATTCTTTCATCAGTATTGACAAGAACGAACCAATTCTGCTTTTGTTATTTTTAACGCTTTTCAGCTGTTTAGGTAATATCATTATGATATGTGTTTACGAGCTCTTCTCAACAGAAAGGAGCAAAATATGTTTTTTACACCATTGTAAATACATTAGGCAAGGGAAATACAGACTTATTTTTAACATTTATATCATTTATTGTTAGAAAATGATTTCAACTAAGTGCTATGAGTGGTTCATGCAAGTCTTTCAGTGCAGAAGTGGGTATTTTATTTTTTTGTTTTTTGAGTTTTCCTTTCTGAAGTTGAATTAGCTTTCTCTTGCCTGCTGAAAGCTTCTTTAATATTTTTTCCTCTGTGGCTGTTGAAGCAGAATTAGACTCTATAGGTACTGTGTGTTTTTCTTGGTCAATAATTGTCAATTGTTCGTTTATATTTTTGGGTTTTGCTCTTTCTGTCACATGGTTGTTATGTGTATTTGGATTGGTGGCATTTCTGTTGACGTAAACTACATAAAACTCAGAATAAGAAGATTTTGTAGGAGTATTAATATCAGCAAAATCACGAAAATTAGCAAAAAAGTCATTTCCACGATGATGTTGTGGTCTAGGATTGCTTGCTCCATTATAGAAAGCAGGCCTACCATGCCCATTGTGGTAAAATGGACTGTATACATTGTGACTCTCACCACTTCCATATTCATTGACTTCACCTCTTTCATCATCATAAAATGTACCTCCCCTTATGACACCAAAATTGCCAGATCCTAAAATACCATTACTCTTGGTGTTTTGTGTAGCTGCTGGTGCTTGCACATATTTATTTTCCCTGAAAGGTCCTCCAAATCCTATAGGCTGGAACACATTATGTTGAGGTCGAAGAATTGGTGGACGGTGACTGTGTGCTTGTTCTTGAAATAAAAGAGGCCGGGAATGACCAAGAGGAGGAGGAGGTGGGGGGAATAAAGGAGCAAATGAAGGGAAAAAATGTTGACTCATGCCAGTAATATCTTCCTGATTATCTTCATTTGTTGAAGTGGGTGAAGGAGTATTGTTGATTTCTTCTGATGTCACTTCCATTTCCATGTCACTATCATCTCTCACAGGAGATAACTGAACATCTGTTTGAGAGTTTGTACTATTTGTATTTTCTCTTTTGTTCCTATGGTGATTAAGACCTTTATTATTTCCACTTTGTAATTCATCTTCGTATAGTACATTTCCCTGAAACGCACAAATGTAATAAACTGTTCATAAAATAGCAACAAAAATACAGATACCAATTGAGGTACTCATATATAGATGGACAATTTAGTTGTTAGAAATAAATTATCAGACCTGTTTTCCAACATCTTCCAAATTTTGAGAGTAGATGTGAGAAGTGAATGCTTGTGTCAGTGCAGGATGTGAATAGAATAGTTGCACACCTGCAAATAGACAAAAATAAAATAAAGTTAAAACATGCACAAATGAACGGGTGATGACAGAACCACCTGCAGTGTGTTGCACAAAGAAGAGTTAGCTATGAGCACAATAATGAAATCCATTCATATTTTTAAAAAAATAACACTTTTGTCTTTGAAAATTTCAATTAAGCTTTTTCATTCATTTTACATAGTTTATACACTGTGAATTGTAATACCTATGAAAATTATAGAAGCAAAATTACTAATTAGATTTGGAATTAGAGAAAATGCTCTTTGCTGCACACCATTTTTTTCTGGAGTTTTTTCATGTTATAGTTATTTACGCTACAAGTCCTCTAAATTGGTTCTTAAAGAGTAATAGAGGATGTCTTACATACAATGGTTTTTGTTATTTCTGGTTATTTGAAATAAACATTAAACACTATCATGAGTTAAGAATTGTCATTACTGTTGTTGGTACAGGGTCTTGGGTATCAGTTCTCAAATAACAATTGCAGTGTGCGGAAGAACCAAAAGGACAATGGGAGACCAAGTGGGACTAAGCGGGGAAAGAATGAAGAAGAGAGCAAGGGAACAATGTAACTAAATGGGACAAGGGGCAAAATGGGAAAAGCTGGACAAAATTCGGTGAGAGGACAAAATTGGGCAAGGGACAAATGGAAAAGGGGGACAAATGGGAGATGGAGACAAAAAAGACAAGTGGGACAAAAGTTTCAGAATCAATTTTTGTAATACTAATAAAGATGTCACGTCTTCAAATGGCATTATATTCAGAGAATTTTTCAAAAATTTTAACTTTAATATATCTATACCAATATAATTGTAAAAAACAAATTTGCGTACATTCATTCCCAAAAATAATTTTTTGTGGCAATGACATTTATCCAAAAATTTATGAGCACTGGTAAAATCTAAAGCTGAAAGTCCTCTAAAATATTTTTAATGGAGATTTGATCATTTTAATGTCCGTTCGGACGAGTTTTTAATGCGTTGTTTAGATGATTGATTGCTAAGGAGCTAAGCACGTGTAAACCGACCTAAATAACAAAAACGTATTTATATAGAAAATTAAGGAACACCGAACAACTGCACCTTTCTCCGAATGGAAAATGGACCAGAAATTTAAAGATATGAGATATGTTGAAAGATAATGAAGGCAGCATAATATTATCGCTGAATATATATCAGTGATGTGCTGTTCGTGTGGATAACATACTAGTCTGCTTCGCCTACCATAGACAAACTAGTGGTGATAAGCAGCACATACTTTCTCGCCCCTTAGAAACAGTTATGTAATAATATTATACCGCAATTCTGTCTATATCAACACATCTCAGTCGATGAGTGCTGGCAATGGGCACACATTTTCTTAACAATTCTTCCTAAAATCATCATTTTTGCCATACATGGAAGGTGGTCTGTAGAAACCTTTATATATTTCATTAATTTCAAGCAGAAATTACGCAAATCTACTCGTTAGTTTCCTTCAAAAAATTGTACATGACCTTTTTTGACGAGCTAATTTTGTACAACAGACTTTGTGTGAGACAAAAAGCACTTATCTCCAATTTTGAAGCTTTAAATTTTTTTCCCCAATTTTCGAAAAATCGGGGATGTCAACGATAATGATACCTGCACTATTCAACTACAAAATTTAGTTAAAAAATTTGGAGTCATTTTTTGTTTTTTTGGAAACTTTGAAAATGTCCCAGAGTTTTCATGTAAAGTAACCCCCAAAATTATAATATCGGTTTCAAATTCCAGAGTCCGCGACATCAGAACGATTAGAGAATATCAGTTTTGGAGAAAATCGGCTAACGGTTAGCCGGTGCGCTAGCGTTGTGCACGGACGGACGGACGGACAGACAGACCGATAGACAGACAGAGACGTTTTGCCGTTCATAGATTTTTCGGTATGAAGGACGCTGAAAACATGGATACCACGAGTTAGAGGATTTTTTTCTATATTTAGCAACTAGATTTATCCACTTTTTCCTTACCAGGGTCCGGCAATAAGAGTTTTTGTGTCGAAAATTCGCCGTTTTCCGGCACACGATTACAATACTTTCTCTTCTTACGTTAGTAAGTGCGAGAAAGTAAAAAGATGTATTAAGTATTATACGCTCAAGTTTTCTTGATATTACACAGCAGGGGGTGCGGAGGATCTGGCTACGTCACGGCTTAAAAGGGTGTACCAACTGTGTACATGAACTTAACTCGCCAAAGCGTGCTACGATTGTTTTGAAAGTATGAGGTGGTTATTGCCAGCATTGTAAAATGGTACGTGCCGTTCCGAGTTGAATCTAAGTATCTCAACGTGCCGTGTTATTCAGCGCTGGGTGAGGTCTAGAGAGCTCGTGTATCAAGAAAACTTGCTCGAGTAATATACAGTTCACCTCCCGATTATATCCCCTCTCCGCCTTATAACCAGTGGCGAAGCTGAAGGGTAATCTGGGAGTCTTAGAGTACCCGAATTATATTTCTACAAAATCTGACATTTGGTGTGCTAATTTTCAATATTTTTTTTTGTTTTTTTAATTGAATCGTTTAAGAAAATTAAATGTTTTCGACTCCTTTTCCCCCGCTGACGAACGAGAAAAAATTAAGGCCCATTTACAATGCAAACATAAACATAAAAGTTAGGATTATGTCCATAAGCGGACTCATTCACAATGCGTTCGCATAAGCATAACACGTAAGATGTTAACTTAAAAGCTTGCAAGCTTCTGTGCTTATGCTCAAGTAAGACATAAGAAATGAACGGTAACTTAAAATCTAGAACTGAAATTGGAGCGAAGTCGTTAGAAGAACCACAATTTTATTTCCAATATCTTTGAGAAGAACTAACACCATTTTGATCATGGACACAGTCGATACCTTGAAATCGATTCTCATATCCCACCAATACTAAACCAGAATGTCTCACTGCCAATAGAAACTCTTATTTTGCTTACGTTTATGTTAGACATTGTGAATACTTCAGCCTATCTCTTATGTTAATATTTATGTCCATGCGCTATGCTTATGTTTACGTTTGTATTGTGAATGGGCCTTTAGCAGGGTCGGTAGCTGAGTCAATAGCTGGACAATAGATGGACACCGGCTGGCTCTGCCGCGCATGCGCACAAGAGGGCGCGCGCTGGAGGCGTCCCGGCCAGGCAAATTCACCTCATTACATAACGTTGTGGGAAAGTAGAGTAAGTTGTTTGTGGGATCTTTGTTCGTGTTTTCTTCAACAATGAAGCTAAAGATTTAGTGTAATGGAGGTCTTCCCATCGACTCCACTCCCATAACTTCTAAATGGTGTATGATATTGAAATGCAGTTTTCGCCCCAAAATGCGGAATCATGAAGCAAGTAATATGCCGTAGAGCAGTGTTGCCACATCGGCGGAATTCCCGCCGTTTTCAGCGGATTTTGAACTCGTACGGCGGAAAAAATTAGTTTCGCGGACAGCGGAATAAACGGCGGAAATTAATAAAGATGGTGGTAAATAAGCGGAATTTCAAATCTTCACTATTAAGGCCTGGACACATATAGCGTGTTCGAGCAGAAACATTTTAAAATAATAATAAAAGACAGACAATTCAGTCTACATAAGTGCGTCCTGTATTATTAGTTTAAAATATTGATGCCCGAATACGCCAATAACGACGGCTATGACCAAGAATAAGCAATTGTCCTTATCTATTTCATGCATTCATAAGCATTTGTCCTTTTCTAGCATTATCCTTTTCTATCCGGCGCTTCAAGCGGGATAAAAAAAGACAGTTGCTTATCCTTAGTCGTAGTCGTGAGTACGTGTGCTGGCCCTTATGGCATATTTGATTAGCATTCAGAGAATATATTAATAAAGGACAGACAAGTCAGTTCACATAAGTGCATCCTTTATTAATATTTTTTCTGGATGCTAACTGAATACGGCATTAATTTCGTTACATTTTTTACGTTTAAAAGCATACAAGAAGTTTTAACAGGAGGGAAATTACGTTTCTTTTTTTACGATTTTGCTTTTAATTTTTAGATTAATTCAGTTGAAAATCAATTTAAATTCAATTTTATATTATTTTTACAGTATTTATATTTCAAATGAAAAAAGAAACAAAATTAAAATTAATTTAAAATTCTTTATTTTTTGCATTTTCAAATAATCTTTCTGAAAACGTCATCCGATGGACTAATTAATTGACGAATTGAAAATGAGGAAAATTGCAGTAAAAACATATTAGTAAAATTCATACAGGGGATGATGTAGCGATAATGTTAATTAAAAATTATTAAATATATTATCAAAAATACAAATACAAAGTATCGAATTTTACAGCGACTTTCTCCGAAATGGTAAGAGGATTTTATAGCCCTTTATGTACCAAACTTAGGACACTTAGGCTCTACAGAAAACATATGCGCGTGATGAACAACAAACGCACAACTTTTCTATACATTTAAATAATTTAAACGTTAACCCCCACCTACATTTATTTTAACTTCATTGTTAAGTATTCCTTTGAAGGAAACTGTCAGAATTTTCGTTACAATTTCGTAAGCTAAAACTGTTACGCGTCGGTCAACGCAGTTCGTGTTATTATATTGATACAAATAAACGGTTAATTAATGAAGCCAAAAGAAAAGGGACAAAAGTTTTAACAAACCTTCCGTAAACAATGGCTAACAGAAAATATTTTAAAGGACTGGATTATGGAGATTGCAAATAATCTTCAAAAAGCTCGTTGCAGGTAATTATTTTAACGGACATGGATATGTTTACAAAAATACACAAAGAGAAGTTTGTTGATTCAACAAAATAATTTTATTTTTATTTAAGCGTCAAAACTGTTTTCTTAAATCATAAAAATATACCTTCATCATAAATGTTTTGTTGATTCACAACATTTTTTTGTCAAAAAAAAAATCAACAAAACCAAAGGTTATTCAACGTAATCATTTGGTCGAACCAATGTAAACATTAGATTAATTCGATTAAAAAAACATCTTTTAACCTTATTTTGTTAGTTTAACAAAATATTTTGGTTGAATTAACAAACAATTTACAGAATTTGACAAAACTTATTTAACAAAATTTGTTTATCAATTTAACAAATCGTTTTTCTGCGTGAAAATAGTTGATTTTATGATTTCAAAATGATCGATTTATTGAAATGAACTAAAATATTATCAAATCATGTTGATGGTTCTTGTTTTCCAAATAGGTTTTGCAAATGCGATTTGTCGGCCAAACACAGTGATCTAGTAGATCATGCATAATCAAAAAAGCATGTCACTGCAAGTGAACCATTTTCATCGCAAAGGCTACCCTTTTCACTCTACGCTTTTCGACAAAAAGGACCCATACCGTGACTCTGGAGGCAGCTTCTGCATTGTTCCTTGCAACTCATTCTGCACTTGCGATTTAACAAATATTTAAATAAAATGTTATATGCTTATAAAGACGTTATTTGTGATAGTAAAACTACATCGAATGTTCAAATGTATCGCACAAAATGTGCAGCTGTTATAAAAAATATTCTTAATCATCCCTTTGAACAAGAATTGTTAGCTGATATTGGGAATCGGCCGTTTAGTCTACTTTTAGATGAATCGAACGATATTTTTTCCACGAGGAATTGCTCGGAATGTCAATCAATTATTTTAGTGAAAAACACGGCAAAATAATGTCCACATTTTTAAAACTTGCAAAACGTTAAGAATGCAATGCAAATGCTATCGTTGAGACTGTTAAACAGACTTTAGAGTTGATGGGTTTAGATATTAAAAGGTATAGGCACCGATAATGCGAGTGTAATGGTAGGAGTTAACAATGGAGTTTATGCGAAATTGAAAGAAATTGTCCCGGACTTAATTCGATGTATTTGTCACTCATTACAACTTGCGGTGTCTCACGCTGTGTCTGATACGTTGCCACGCCACTTGGAATATTTAAGTCGCCAAATTCCACAAATATCTGGCACAAGGTGGCTTTCGATAGAACGAGCCGTTAAGTAAGTATCGGATCAATGGATAGAGTTAAAAACTCATTTTGGTACGGCACGAAGCAAAGATAAATGTTTCGCTGCTGAACCTTTCTATAGCCTGTACCAAAATGATTTGAACCTCGCTTATCTGCTGGCAATAAATCCGATTTTGTCAGAAGTCTAGAGAGTGAACAAGATCTTTGAATCTCATACAATTGATCCAACTAAACTGTTGACAGATTTAAAGACTTTAACACTTTCAATTGCGCGAAAGATTATATTACCTACATGTAATGTAAATCCCTTGCAGTGTGATATAGACGACCACGTAGATAAAAAAGCATACCTGAATTTTGCTGTGGAGCAAATATTACTGGAACTCAAAAAACAAGGGAAACTTTCAATTGAGGATGAGACATGTTTTCGTGATCGTTTCAAGCAGCTGAAGCAACGCTTACATAATAATATTGAAACGTTAGAAACTATGTCTACGTTATCAATCAAGTGCAATAAAACCTAAACTCACTCCGGTTTTCAATTTTCGCAGTATGTCCAACGATTTAATTTTGAAGATTGAATTTCAATATGATTGCATTCATCTGACCCAATGGAATGAAAACGAAAATACTGTCTCATTTTGGAATGAGGTGAATAATTATGTCGACGCTACTGGAGTAAAACCTTTCAAAGAATTATCGGATTTTGCTCTATCCTTTTTGGTTTTACCACATTCTAATGCCGAAATAGAGAGGGTCTTCAGCCAAGTCAATGTGATTAAAACTAAGCATAGAAACCAAATGAACATTGAATTATTAAACGCGATTTTGTCAGTACGTTTTGGTATAAAAAGAGCGGGTAAATGTCATAATTTCTCGTTCCCACCTGAAGTTTTAAAACAGATAACTCAAAAATACAAGTATGAATCCAAGAAAACTAGTGATAATGCGAACGACGATGAGTTATAAGTTTTCGTTAACCTTTATTAATAAGTTGTTTTGCACAATGTATACTTTTAAAATTTCTAGATCCATGTTACTAGCAAGAATAAATAATATAATACTTATATAATAAATTATATAATACCTGAAATCAATTGTTATTATTTTGCAAATTTTCACCCAAGTAATGCATTCTATATTATCTAAAAATTGAATTGCAGGCTCAATAAAGCCACTATATTTTGCAATCATATTTTTGTTTTAATAGAATAAATTAATACAATATTAAAATATGGAAAATAATTTATTTTACGTTTAGCGGATTTAGGCGGGAAATTTAAAACCAGTTCATCGGATTTGCGGCGGAAATTGAAACGAACATGGCGGAATCCCTTTAAACACATCTGGCAACACTGCTGTGGAGATGGAAATAGTAGAGGTACGTAGAATTTGTAATAGGTCGTGCTAGATATGCAGACTACTGAAGTCTGCATCAAAGCAGACATGATCGTGAACGAAATTTCAGAATCAGAATTATTTGAAAGACACAAAATTGTTTATTTCAAAATTATTGATACAGTATTCATTCTGATGGAATATAGGTTTCAAGATTTTGAAAACTTTCGTTTTATTGAATTTCTTGACGAAAAGCAGTCCACATACAAAGGTCCTTTCGATCAGAAGAGTTTTCTTTCCTAATAAAAACTATCCGTTCTTTGACAGCGAGCAGCTTCGAAATGAACTGACAAATGTATAGTACATTGATAATGCAAAATACATGCCTGCTGAATTATTGAAGAATTTGTTGGACAAATCGGTGTAGAAAAAATATCAGGAGACAACTCGGTCTAATTTTTCATGTATCTACAACAGTATATGTGAAAAGAATATTATGAGAGTAATTCCTGAGAAATTCTATGGGAAGTATCAGGATAGCTAATTTCAGTACACTGGCTATCGAGAAGTGTCTGGTAAATTAACTTTGCGGAAACAGCAGCTTAAAAGAACGAATTATCAACGCTTTGTTAAACGCAAACACCAATGAATGGAACTGATTTAAAAAAAAAGTAAGGTAAGATTTTTATAATATACAACTGCAAGACTCTAGCTTCACCTCTGCTTATAACAGACCACCCATGGTGAAAATAAATTGTTTTCACCATGAGACCACGTTTCAACCGGCCTCCCGCGACGCGTTGGAGTCGATGACTTGCTCACCCGCCACTTCACTTCTTTAGCCGCAACGAAACAAACTCCACTATTACTTAAAGCCTATTTTGTTATGAACAGTGTAGTATTGATTGTCACATGTTCGTTACATGAAATTCCCCACTGCATGATCATTGAAGAAAAAAATATTAAAACCCCTACATGCCTAGCAGTTTCCAATATTTATTTTTGAGCACCATCTGTACACGCTGCAAATACAGTATCATGTGTTATAGTTTATTTCCTACAAAGGAAGTTCTTCCAGAGTACCATTACTTAATAATTTATGTGAGGAGCGTTCATGTAAATAACAAACCTTTTCAAACAATGTAATATGCTGTACTGCTTGCCAGTAGAGTTACAATAGTCTACGTATACAGTTATCAAATCAGATTTATAATTACGGCGATATGTCACGTTAAAAGTTGGTCACGTTTGCTTCGAAAATTTGGACATGATTGCTTTTGTCCGAAGCACCTGCGGACATGTTTGCTTTTGCATAAAATATAGCTACTATTTGTATTATCACATTTGATTGGGATAAATTATTTTACTGCTGTGTGTACGAAAATATTTTATTTTTCCATACAGATAAAACTACTACGACAATTTCTGTAGCTAATGTAACCTTTTTTCGGCTTCTAAAGGTATTACAAAGAACTAAAAAGAAATTAAAATCTATGTATGTGCCAGCCATGATCTTCTGAAATATCACAATATCTTTCAGTTCTTGGCTATCCATTACAGTTAGATTTTCAGCTATTGGTCTGTCAAGAACAAAGGTATACCATTCCAGGTCAGGAGTATCAGAGGAATTCTCTCCGTGTATCTTCTAAAAGTTCAGTCCATAGACCTGCTACATTAGATATCTTTGCCAATGGTATATCCCCTTTCAAGTGACAACTACTGACTGCTAAATTGTATCATATTTGTTAATGCAAAACCACGTTTCCAAACGGTCAAAGCACGAACTTCATCGAATCTAAAATATTGCTGCGGGTTAACTTGACTGTATGTATCTTCTTCCCTTTCACTGATTTTTGAATAATGATTCGCTTCACATTTCTGATTTTCTGTACGTTCTTGCTCACACCAAAAGTTTTTGTGTCTTTAAGATCGCAATCTTCTAATAAATAAAATAGGATACTCTTGTGAACATTTCAAAATTTTCCAGACGGAATGAACCAGGCGGCAAGAGCAGTCACGTGATCGTGAATCTTGACATCTTATTTGTTACACGGACATGTTCTTTATTGCTTGCAACAATGCTGTGGATATATTGGATTTTGCCTGAACCTCGCATGTTTACATGTTTTTTACTATCTGTTATTACAGATCCTCGTATGTTATTTACAGATATATTTACTTTTGATCCTCCACAACAGGACAGAGTTACAGCTGACGATCATTAGTATTACTGCAATGCCAACTCGAATTTTTTCCCCCGATGGACATATTTGTTTTTGCTTGAATGCTCTCCATGTATCAACGAAAAGTAGGCTAGAATATGGAGAGCGTCAAAATGAATATGTGACTCGCTGAGATGGCTCAATGACAACTGTTGCTGCTGCAGCGTCTCAGACCCAGGTCTTAGGTATCTAGTTTCGACGGTGGGGGGGACTCGAGCTATATAGGTAGGTTGGATTTAGTCGCTTTCTGGAGGAGAATTTTAGCGGGCAGCTGCTCTGATAAGTAGTTTTCCGCGATTTCTCCGATCAATACTAGTCAAAAACTGGAGCAGAACCCTAACAAACGGGTCACGAACCGCGGTCGATATTTTCCTTCCTTTTCCGTATCCCCACCCCTCCCCTTACACACTATCATACATATCGGGAGACTAGTCAGGAGCTTAGAGTTTATCGTGGCTGGATTGGTGCCTCGCTGAGGGAGTTACCTGTTGAGCGAATATCCCGCAAGATGATGTGTGGGCCGGCGCCGAATCTCATTCTCCACGTGAGGGGAACACAGCTACCTCCAGGCTGGCTATAAGATGCACTACACTCGCGGGACTAATGAAAGTCGCTGACGTGGCCGTAAACTCGAAATACTGAAGTGCCAGTGGAATGAAAGCTCGAGCTAGTACGATAGCGTCGTACGTAACTTAATACTTTTAGTGTGCACTTGACTCTTTGCTATTTGTGTCCAAATTAGGGACGAAGTTCCCGCCTTCGGCTTACGCCGTTAACATAAAACATTCTTGAGGTTGCCCACCGATTGATTTGTTTCCGGGCGCATCAACTATCAAGTCATTAGTCGCGTAAGTGTAGTGGATGTTTTTATCGCGAGACGAGACAGTGACCTTCCCCCTCTGGGTGACGAAAACCAGTGCCGATATACCCGTCGGCTTGCGATGTTTTCCCCAGCCAGGTATCTTCCACTAGCGGGGCACCGCTCCAGCCGGGGCAAACTCTAAGCTTGTGACTGTTCTTCCGACACGTGTGGTAGTGTAGTGCATGTTAGTGTAAGTGTATGCAAGGGGTGAGGATACGACAAGGAAGGGGAAGGAAAGATCGCGCGCGGTCCGTGGCCCCTTTGTTAGGGTACTGCTCCGGCATTCTCGTGTTGTTGATCGGAGAAACCACGGAAAACTCCCGATCAGAGTAGCCGGCCGCTAGAATTTTCCCTCCAGACCTTCGACCTACCTATATAGTTAATGAAGTTAGAATATTTTTGAAAACGTGTGCACGATCTTATTTTAAGACCTGTCTTTGAATAACAGATTTCATTAAGAAAAAAATCTTTAACAATGAGTTGAAGCAAGACGCGATTTTCGAAAAGCTAGGGATTTTGACGAACGTAAAACCTGCGCCATTTTAAGAATTATTTCCTCCGAGTACAAAGTTTGTTAAAAAAATGGAGTATTTTTGAGAAAATTTTGAAAATGATTCGGCTTTGTGTAAAGAACCCCCAAAATTAAGTAATCCGTTTAAAAAAATGCACAGCCTCGAGTTTGTTCAGATCGACCGGAAAATATTAATTTTCCAGAAAATTATCTGAACAGTTCAGGCGTTAGCGTTGAACTCGGACAGACACACACATACGTTTTGCCGTCAATCGATATTTCGGTATCAAGGACCCACAAAACGGATTCTTAATACATAACGTGTTAGATGAAGTAATTTACTATATAAAGATTTCTTCTCTTTTCGTTTCCAGGACCTGACAATCTGGGGCGTACGGTGAATATTTTGTATAACCCAGCTGCTAGCGGTCAACCAGCTTCGCTCCCCACCTCTGTACCCCAATGTTTTGTTATCTACTGTTATTGCACCAAGGCTGGTATTGGTCTACCTCGACCGGGCGCCGAAGATTCTTCTCGCTATTGGGCGCGCATTCCACTCCGTGGAAACTCGCGAGTTCTGGATTTAACGTGTATGGGGAGCAGAAACATGACGTGCGTTAGTCCACTGGTGGGGTTAAGAGAGGATTGGAATGCAAATATAAGCACATGCTGTGATTTAAAAAATCTTCAACGCTAATATTTTCGAATTGTAAAATTTTAGATCCTATATCTTTTCTGAAATAAATGCACAAACCTTCATATGTACAGTGCCCTTTGAAATCTACTATATCAGTAGTAACATCCTTCTCCATAGTAGTATTTAGACATATAGAAAACGTTGTCACGTTTCTTCTTCGGCGCCCGGTCGAGGGAGACAACGATTCCTTGCAAAGTCCAACACAAAATGCCGCGCCGCGCGAATCGCGCCCCGGCGAGCGAGAGGGTGTCTGGCTGGGCGCGGTTCCCTGCAAAGGGCGGACGGGTTGACGGCGCGGCGTGCGGGTGTTGAGCCCGCCGAGCGCAGCAGAAGTCGGGCCGGCCGCGGAGGAGCGCCGTGTCATTCGCTTCTTGCAGCCAGCCCGGCGCCAACGCCGCGCGTTTTGCCGCCTCCCCGCTTGCGCGAGCCCCTTATGCAATTCCAGCGCACAAAGCGGCACTTCCTCTTCCAAGTCGAGCGCAAGCGATCTGGTTTCTCTTCGCTACCTAAAGAAAGGGAAAAGTTTAAAAGGCCCAAATGCTCTTTCGCTGTGTTTTTCCTCGTTCAAATAACTTTTGAATTCAATACTCGTTTTATGAAGAGATATGCTTATTTGAATTTTACTCGTAGTGCAATAAATTTTTCCATGTAAACCGTGGATGGGAGTTGCAAATGGCGTTTTGGAGATTTGACGAGAGCGACTCTCTCACGGCTCGGCCCTCCCTCCCTTGCTGTGCCCCGCGCGCATCGCCTCCCGCGGCGTAGGATATTTTGATTTAGATTTATTCAGGCAAAAAACAGTAAAAACTGTATGTGACGTAGGGGGGATTGCGCACGTTTTTTTGCGTTCCAGAATCCCTTCCCGACATTTTAAATATAAATAGTTGGAAGATGAGTAAAAGTGTAACATAAATAAATAAAAATAAATTCCTGTAAATTGTTCTGCTCCTTCCTCCCGCCTGAGGGTGGGGAACTGACTCGCTTCCCCTCTCTGCCGCTAGGGGCGCTTTTTGGGATTTGTATAGAGCCCTCCGACTGGGAGCCCATCCAAAGGAGGGGATCAAGAAGTAAGCTGTATTATCCTCGGCTGGGTCCCGCCTCCAGGCATGGCTCTCGGATTCCCACGAGATGCCAAAAGGCGAGGTATAGACAGAGAGTAATGAGTGGAAGACACGTGCTGATTTAATGTACTAATTAATTAACTGCGTATACACCCGCATTGTGTTAAACTAATATGAATACAGTGCATTTTTAGCTCTTAAGTTTAGAATTTGTTTCAATCTTGCGGTAGACACAACCAAGAAAAACAATAACACAAATATTCAAATACTTCTACTCTGCCACAATGTACCACTAAAAATAAAATAAATCAATTATTTAAATTTATTTGTGGCTGCAGGAACCAGAATGGTAATATACCGAAGGACTTAAAAACCACGATTGCACGTTCTGGTGCAACACAGTTTCCATTCACTTAATTATCATTGTCACATAGCATCTCTTCTTGTTTTGAATGTATGTCTAAAACACTTAAGGTGGTATGACACATAAAGGACTTCAACATATGAGTAGAAAAGTCTTCTATTATTTTGGTTTAATTGAAAGACTAAATATATGCTTGTAATAGTTATTAACGTCATTAGGCCGACAAACAGACAATACCAACCGAGTCGGTTATTGAAATTATCGGCAGTGTGTACTCAGTACTTTTCATAATACATCTTCTCACAAGAAAAAAGTCATGTAAAAGTCGGAATAAGAACCTTCAAACGCCATATTTTGCTACAAATCATTTGTTTCTATTGATTATAATGGACGACTAACTGTTAAATTCTTAACAGACGCCAGACGATAAAGTGGCTTTTCGTTCCCCTAGTGACGTAAAGTTCACAAAATAGTACAGTATTACGAAAAGTGATTAGGCACTGCAAGGACATATCCTCCAACATGAATGCATACATTAACAAGGTTAATCGTGTGAAAATATGAACAAACTCGGTTGCTCACAAATGGTATATGATGCTTTATCACTTTCCCCTTGAACGTCGCTCTCTTTAGCCTGATATCTTCCCAGTTGCAATTCTAAGGAGAATCAGTGATATTATCACCTGATCTCCCTTTCTACGCACGGACACAGTACTATGTACACAGGACTACTTCGTTCCGTAAGTGTATTGCATGTTTTTGCATTTTCATTTGTGTAATTTTCCAAAAGAAAAACAAAAAAAAACGTAATGAACTTTATCTCATATTAAAGTGTGCAATTAGTACTATCCGTTCGAAAAGTTTGTAGAAAAATTTGAAACCGTTTTTGAGAAAATCGCGTTCAAGCGTTTCTGAAAATGCCGAATTTTGAGCTCATTTTCACAGAAAACGATTGAGTTTTCGAGAAACTTTATTTGACATTATTTAAAGGACATGTACTCATATACAATAATGTGAACAAATCACCGCTAATGTAAATATTAACAACGTGAGAGACATGTCAAAAATTAAATTTTTGTAATTTTTGAAAAAAACAAAAGAATAGAGCAATATGGTGATATGTCATCTTATAGAGCACATTTAACACCATCATTACCAAAATTTAAAGAAAAAATTGGAGCAGTTTTTGAGAAAATCTTGTTTTTGTATGCTTTTTAAAAAAAGGCACACTTTGCTCGCAATATTCCGCAAAACTACTAAAATTTCCAAAAAATGTACATGACCTTCATGAAATGGAGAACAAATTTTATTTGAAGGGAAAATCTCTGTCTTCAATTTTGTAGTTGTAGAAAGACGCCCGAAAAAGTTTGAAATTTTCAAAAATGCAGAGTTAGTTCTGAAAATCGGACATATCCCACCTTTATATATGTATTTCACTGTATTCTTGAAAGAAATTTAAAGAAAAATTTGGAGCCGTTTTACAGAAAATTTGGAAAACGTCCGAGGGGCTTCATCTAAATGACCCTCAAATGTTAATGAATTGTTTTCAAAATCTCAAAGCTTCGACTCGAGCCAGATGGACAGGTGTATCTTCAATTTGGAAAAAAATCCCACGTATGGTCTAGGCGCTAGTTTTCACAGACCGATGAACATACGGACAGACAGGCGGACGTTTTGAAAAAAAAACACGTTTTCGGTATGAGGGGTCCCAAAACCGTGTATATCCGTTGAAATCTCGAAATCGATTTTCCGCATCATTCCATAATTTTCCCTATACTACGTATAAAACTCCGTACACGTGCCCGTATTATTTCCCGTATATTTCCCGCACCCCATTATTTTCCCGTATACATACGTATACGGGAAATTAAACTAGTGGCGCTATTTTCTCATGTTATTGGAAACAGCTACGGAGTATTGAAATACTACATTTTCTGCGCTACTAACACCTCTGCCATTATCGCGCTATTGCCAGCGCAGAATTATCAATACTATGCGCATTCGCTTGGCTAATAATATCAATACACTAATTATAATATATGCAATTGATATCAAAAATATTTACAAACGGTCTGGCAGCTCATTCGTGAGATGCCTTTCGTCGTAATATAATAGCGTTTCATTTCATTACGCCTTCTAACATCCACACTTCAGATAGGATACACACTTTTACTTTTCAATAATGAGAGCGTCAATGGTTTCTTGGAAGAGATAGAAGATAGAGAAGATATAAACAAAACAAGTTCTACTCAAGTGCTTCTCAATCGATGCCGCATTGTTGCGACGTTTCTATTAAGCTTTGCTGATTGCTTAAAAAGGAATACATCAATACATTGAGAGTACACATTGAGTAGAAAGTAAACAAGCGAGGAAAGAAAAATAGAATTAATATTGGCATTTATAGAAAATTATAATTAAAATTAAATTTATGATTTTTCATAACATTCATTCAATTTTTCTCGTGGCCGGTAGTTGGTGTGAAATATGTATAAATTTCATTAAATACAAACAGAAATTACGCAAAACTACAGGTTTTTTCAAAAAATTGTTCATCACCTTTTTTAAAGAGCTTATTTTGTACAACAGACTTTGAGCAAAAAATCTCTATCTGCAATTTTGAAGTATTTTTTTTTTCAATTTTCAAAAATTGTGGATTTCAACGAAAATGAGACCTGCGCCATTCTCTTAAATGTCCTTTGCACTATTCAACAACAAAATGTAATCAAAAAACGTAGAGCCTTCTTTTGAAAATTTTGAAAATATCTCAGGGGCTTCATTGAAAGCAACTCCCAAAATTGAAATATCGCTTACGAATTCCAGGGTCGGCGACACCAGAACGATAGGGGAATATCAATTTTGGAGAAAATCGGCCAACGTTTTATGCGCTAGCGTTGTGTACAGACGGATGGACGGACAGACAGACGTTTTGCTGTCAATCGATTTTTTGGTATCGAGGACCCACAAAACATGGATTCTGGCTACACCACATGTTAAAGGATTTTTCTCTATATTTAGCAACTACATTTATCCATTTTTTTTTCTTACTAGGGCCCGGCTATAAGAGTTTTGTGTCTAAAATTCGCCGTTTTCCGGTGCACGATTAAAATACTTTCTCTTCTTGCGTTAGTAAGTGCGAGCAAGTAAAAGGGAGTGACGGAGTTCAATAGTTCTAAATAAAAGTTATCTTGGTTCTGCATATTTACCATTGTATTGCGAACATCAGACTGATAGAACTAATTTTACTAAATGGAATGAATTAGGTTAAAAAATATAACTTTTTATTTAATATAATGCAATTGAAAATGGTTACTAGTTCGTTGATTATTTGAATGAACAACGTTCTGTTTCGTTACTTTTTTTTGTCCGTGGGACAGAAATTACGTGGACATTACCGAACCAACCGGTAGAAATCCTAACCTCACGAAAAACGGTGGTGGAACTGTATAAGAACTTAGCTGGCCGCAAAACACTTCACGGTGTAGTAAGAAGACAGGGTTCGTTAACTATGGAAGTCTGGGCTCAGTACAATCGCTGTGGTGGGACGTCTAGAGCACTTTTCTTCATTTCTGGAAGGGAATCTTTTGGGATCGTCACCGAGGAAATGTTATGGGACGTTAACAACACAGGCTACATTGCAACTTTACGTTGACGGCGTACGAAATTATAGTCATTAAATCTTTTGAGCCTCCATTTCATTTTTACTTTCTCGCCCTCATATCGTAAGAAGAAAATGTATTGTAATCGTACACCGGAAAACGGCGAATTTACGACAAAAAACTCTTATTACAGGTGTCCTGGTAACGAAAGAGTGGAAAAATCTTCAGTATATGTCGATATCCTATAATAGTCAGAGTCCATGTTTTGTGGGTCCTTGATACCGGAAAATTGATCTGTCTGCAAATCGAGTCTGTCCGTCTGTAGTCAAAGGTAGCGCCTGAACCTTTCAGCCAATTTCCCCAACATTGATATCCCTCGATGAATTTTGCGTTTTTGAAATATGGGCAATTTTAAAAACTTTTCTCAAAAACGGATCCATTTTTTTCTTCTGACTCTTTGTCCGACCATCCATCCGCCCGTCCGCCCGTCCGCCCGTCTGCCCGTTTTTGGTCAACGCTTGCACCTACATAGTTCAGCCCATTTTCTTCAAAATGGATATTCCTCGTCCGATTTAAATGAACTCAAAGCCTTGTGAATTCGATATTTGGGGTGCTTTTTATGACGCCTCAACAATATTTTCAAAATTTTCTCAAAAATGGCTCCAACTTTTTGGATTAAACTTTGTCCTGGACTTAACGGACGCTTAAGAGAATGGTCGACGAATTGAAAAAATGTCGCTGTTTCGTACGCGGGCCTGTGGCCGTTGTGATCGTAGGCCGTCAGAACTTTCGATCACCAGCTATCGTCGGAATTGCAGTACACTCGTTCGCAAATGACGCTAACGACCCCTTGAGTCGCAACAAACGCTTCGAGTCTTGGAAATACATACCAAGTTCTGGTGCATACAGGCTTCGACGAAATTGCTAAACGTCTAGAAACGCTTCCTACGGTAATCTAATGCTTCTAAGCTCAAAAAGTACACGTTATGAGGAATATGCTAATGTGCTTTTCCAGTGTGAGTATATATAGATAGATGGATAGATAGATAGATAGATAGATAGATAGATAGGCTCCACCCCCCAATGGGCTTAAATGAAGGGATATGTTGCGTGCCATGACCTTCCTCGAAGCAGGAAAAGTTCTGAGAAGTTCGGGTGTAAATATCACATGTCACTGTGGTTTGAAGTAATGGGAAGTGATGTTCGTTACGCTCTCCACAATTGCCAATTCGAAATTTAAGAATCGGTTCTAGGATCCCTCTGTGATGGGGATAGCCTGAAAGGAAACTTCACCCAGGAGACCTCCCTCACTTGATTTTGGCTTCTTCAACGCGCGGCCTTTTTTTCTGCAGCTCTCGCCCACGCTGACGCTCAGCGCCCCAAGACCTTTGAACGACGCCGGTCAGCAGCTGCCATGTTTTTTGTCGTACAAGATTGCGAACACACTGCCCGCCGCCGACTATTTCCCATTATAGCCAGTATTTCGCCGGTTCCCCCGTCCAGGTTTAGGCTGGTAGATTGTAAAATGAGGAGGAATTAAGGGGGTCAGCCACCAGGGCGCTTCATGTTGTATTGCGTTTATGAACATGCATAAATCGGTTAAAGATTCATTCAATTCTTACGAGGACCCTCTGATGATTTCTCAAGTTGCAACATCTGTAGCAAGGTGAGGTGTCGGTCGAGCGTGAGCCGACGCGTGCCGCGCACGCGGGCGCACTCTAGCCGCTCGCCCCCACTGAGCCGATCGCTTCGGACGGCACGGCGCGGCGCGCGGCGGTCGTCTCCGCTTTCTAAGCGGCACGCGCGCACTGGCTGCGCGCGGCACGCGGCACGTCGTGGCGCGGTTTCTCTTCCCTTGCTCGCCGTCACAGCGGACGCGCGGACGTGGACGTGGCCACATGGGGCGACGAATTGAGGCGTCGCCGGGACAACTCTCGGAACGAAATCACGTCGCCTTCCTCCGTTCGAACACCATTCTTGTCGTAATGTCCACTCTGAGCGCTGCGGTTTCGCCGATCAGAATAATCAACATTTTCTCGCTTTCCATGGCACACGCCAAAATCAAATCAATGGGTAAAATGTACTTTTCCATTAGTATGTTTGCATTCGCCGGAATTAATTTATTCCAAATAACATATAGCCTTGCACACAGTGTGAAAACCCTTTTTTTTTTGACATTCTCTTAGCGTCTAAAAGTATTTTGCACGGATCATTTTTAAGGGAAAGGGACAGTGAATAAAGTAAATAATCTAAAATTATTAATTTAAACATCCCTACTTAGGCTTTTACAACATTTTACCCGAAAAAATAACACACAAGTTTGAAATATAATTTGATAAATATATTATCACTTATTAATATTAAATATACTAATATATTTTTCAATGAACCGAAAAACATTTAAGACTATACTTGTAACAATATTTCCTGGTTAAATATTCACTAATTCGAAGTGTACCCTTCTCCACTGTTGTGTTTCATTCCCCTTCGCCTCTCGTCTTCCTTTGAAGTTCAAGAAAGTTGAACGTTGAAGCCAGCCCTGCTGGATCGGAGCTATAATGCTTTCTTTAGCAGTTCTTTGATATATTTACTACACAAAACTAGTGATGCTCTAACAGCACATAATTTCTCGCCTTATTTCTAAATTTGCACGTTTCAAAAATTGATTGAATTCAACGAAAATGAAATCCACGCCATTCTTTCAAGCATCCCTTCCATCCGTAGTCTTCCATCCGTATAAAAATTTAAAAAATACAATTGGAGCCAATTTTGAGAAAAAATGTTAAATTATTTTTTAAATTTCCTTTGTTTCGTGTCAAATTACACGAAAACTATTCATATTTTCGAAAAATTGAGCACGAACTAGTTTAAAGATCTGTCTGTAAGGAACAGCTTTAGTTAAGGCTAAATGTCCCGACACTAGTACAATTTGTGGCCACCACGTGGCAGCACCAAAATAAGTAAAATTTACTTTACCGATAACGTCTGAACCAATGGTCCGATTTTCGATCTGTAAACGACATTTGACGCCTTTTTAAAATAGAATTTACGTTACGAAGCCCTTTTTCCAAAAATATAGCAAAAACTCGAATTTGAAATTAGTTCTCAAACTTCCGAGAAAAAATTTAAAAATGCGGGCTTACAGCGCGCTGGCGACATGCTTCCTGAATCCAACGCCGTGACAATCATGCAAATCGGACGAATAGAAGCGTCGTAAAGCGAAATTTACGAAAACACCTCGCCCCCTTCCCCTTCTTCGCCGTTGCGTCATCCACCCGATTGTTGTGGGCCCTCTGTCGGCGCGGGGGCACGACCAGGCCAGGCGGCGTGCGGCCAGCCCCGGCGGAGCAGGCGGGACTTGCGGGATACGCAAGCCAGACAGTCGGTTTCGGCTTTCGTCTCTTTGCATCTCAGTCTATTTTTCCACAGATACCAAATTACAGATGCTATACTACCATTACTGACTGAGGTAAACGGTCTGTAATAGTAGTACATAACTATATTTTTCACATATTTCCGTCTTCCTTCGAATACGATCTTAAAATTGTTTGAGGCAATACTCAAAATATCGATTCCGATTTGGAACTGTTTTTTTAAAAAATGAACTAATTTTGTAAATATAACCATTATTCCATCTCCTCACATCTTATTTTAGATATATTTTACTTCTAAGGTTTTCTGTTAACATTCCACCTTGCTCTAAGATCTTCCGGGTTCAAATACCGGAAAGAATGAGCGGAGTATACGCACGAGCTCTTTTATCCTACAACTCGATTTTTGATCTCAATACGATGTTTATCTGCTTTAATGAGTTCATCTGGTGAATCTCTTTTCCCAAGTAAAATGGCCGAAGCTAATTTTAAAAATGTTTTCGTACTTTCGGACAAATTTAAAAAAGTACATGATCTTGACTTTACGGGTGGTATGCCCATGACATAACAGCCCTGAAGAAGGCCACGACAAGATGGTCGAAACGTCGGCAACACAGCTTCGACGCGGCGACACCCGGACAACCAAGATCATGCACATGACTCTGGCCGCGGAAGCCTACGACTTGAAATTCAAAAAAGGTGGTAAAATAGCGGGCTGGCGAGGTGCATTTTGACTCCAACGCCGTAACAAGCATCGAAATAAGATTTTATGAATCATGACTTATTCCAGCTTACTTGGTAAGTTATTTTGATATAAAATAAAATATATTATATATATATATATATATATATATATATATATATATATATATATATATATATATATAATACTATAAATAAAAGACGAGGTTTTCTTCAATTTAAGCCAAAACAGTGAAAAATAAAGATCGCGCTTGCAAAGATATTGTTCACTGAAGTATAAGAATTGGTGGACTGTAGAGTGTCTGGTTGAGAAACCCAACTGGTTTGCAAGGTAACACATCCGTTTGCGGAGGCCTGTTTTGAGTATGTTTGAGCACTGTATTTTAGAGGCCTTTGGATAGTATTAATAAGGAAAGATATTCCGGCGAAAGAATTATAAGAATAATTGAATTTACTTCATTATCTCTTGGAGATATTTTGTTCGGTCAACACGGATTATAAGATGAATATATTATTTATATTATTAAATAATGTATAACGTTAGACGTATCGTAATTGGGGCATTTAACGAAGTCTGTTATTTCACTGTGCGCATTGTAATTAATGCCTTAGAAGAATAGTCTGATAAAAATTCATTTTTGATTTTAAAATATAAACCATCTGATTTTCCATTCCTAAGAATGAGAGTGATGAAGTAGCTAGCAACCCAATGTGTCTTTTCAGTGAGGTGAAACTGAAATATTTAATTTCAATACATGATTTTGATAGTTTTGTGAACAGAGTGCTAAGGCATTCTTCACTATTTTGATAAGGTGGATTATGTATTTCTGTTTTCAGATGCGATGTACGAAATTTTGTTCATAGAATTTGCATTTAGATTAAAGAGTAGTTAGTTCGTGTATTTGTTGTGCTTTGAGACTTTTATACACTTAGTATGCAGCTGATGCAAAATCCATTATAACAACATTCGTGATGGGTTGTCTTAAGTAGATCATGTCTTGACTGATTTCTTTAGATATAATTTGACGGATAGGTGGAAATATATATATATATATATATATATATATATATATATATATATATATATATATATATGTATGTGTGTGTGTGTGTGTGTGTGTGTTTAGTCGTCCAGAAATTGTAGTAAAATAGGTCTTATATAATCGTAGCTGATGTTATTTTGTGTGGAGATTTATACGTTTAGTTAATCTGTGATAAGACTAGTTGTTGCAATTATTTGTATCTCTCGCGTTAAAGGAAGGAGGGTTTCTCAATTTTGAATGCTAGATATCACTAGAATTTTGCAGACTTGATTGTCAGAAAGACGCGCCATTCCAGCAGCGACATTCCACATATTTGGCACGAGATGCATGTATGTTTATCTTATGCGGGGAATGTCAAGTAGATATGCTTAAAAATAATAAGCGTTAGAATTCATTCAGTCTAACAAAAAATAGGAACAATGAGTAGATAAAAAAGAGAAAAGTTGTTGAATTGATCTACATAGTAAATTTCGAACACAACGTTGTGAAAAGTCGGTCTGGATGACCGAGATCACTAAGGCAGTAGTGTCGTGGCGATCTCGGACCGAAAGATCGCGCGATCGAGTCCTGCCTCGTGCATGGTTGTATTTGTGTTCGTCCTTTCACCCTCTATCATCATATTGAATTATACTCAGTTACTATGTACCGTTAAATGCAATATTGATCGCTAATGACCTAAAAGTGAATGCCACTTTATATATATATATATATATATATATATATATATATATATATATATATATATATAATTAAAAGAAGAAGAAATCGATTGCAGAGGAAGATTGCATCGTAGCGAGTCCTTATTGAAGTTTAGAGCTGTTACAGACCGCATCGCGATCGGTATTCTTCATTCAATTGAAACAATAAAAAAATACAAGTTAACTTTCTACTAAAAAAAATAGTTATATATCTTACAAGTTGCTAACAAGCACCATTCTGTGCAAGTAAGTTAATTTTTCACGAGAAGGACTGGTTGACACCATCTTACGAGACTGACGCATCTGGTTGTGCTCCTTGCATTTTTGTATCTTTTATATTGAGCGATTTGACTTTTATATTGGTGCGTTTAAGTGCTTTCATTTCTTGTTGCAGGTTAACTGAAACTATAATTCAGATAGTTTTTACTTTCTCGCCCTTATGAATGTAAGAAGAGAAAGTATTCTAATTGTGCGTCGAAAAAGGACGAATTTTCTACAGAAAAACTCCTATTGCCGGGCTCTGGTAAAAAAAGATGATGAATCCTGTTTTATATACGGTAACCTACATCTACTAACACGTGATGTAGCCAGAATCCTTGATATCGAAAACTCAAAGTGCAATTTTTTTGGGCGTGTTCGTACTACTACAATGTTCATGATAAAGATTTTTGGGTAATTCTGTCCGATATAAAGGCAATTTTTTAAAATTTGTTTAAATATTTTATTCTCTAAAACGCCACATATTTTTTTCTTTAAATTGTCCCCTCGTATGTATGAAGGGCCCTCACGGGTAGCTCACTGGTGAGCGTGCTCGCTTTCCATGATGTGACCTGGGTTCAATTCCCGGTCGGAGCAGATTATAGTGTGCGTTTTCCTTGTGAATTCTCAGTATATGTTGTTGTGTGACGATGAGAAAGCTCACTTCTCCGGTTGAGAAGACCGGAACATGGCGTAGCGATGTCTGTGTGCTAACCACACGTACCCCTTAACCCATGGCCGCACGGCCGGGATGCTGCTGTTAGGCCTTCGCCCCGTCAGAGGCTGTTTTGCCGGTACAGACAGACATGTATCAGAGGACGGTAAAAATATGGTGCTAGTCCCATTTTCGGCGAACTCTCTGTATTTTCGAAATTTGCAACAGTTAACTTGTCAAAACTACAAAATTGAAGATAGAGATTTTTATGTTAGACAAGGTCTGTTCCAAAAAAATCAGCTCTTTAAAAACATTATGTAGGTTTTTGAAAAAAACGAGTATTTTCGCGTAATTTGGGATTGAAATTAAAGCAATTTATAAAAAGACATTTTTGCAAAAACCGCTCCAAATTGTTTCTTCATTTTCTTTCCTCAAATACAAGAGACGTTTAAAAGAATGACGCGGGTGTCATTTTCGATGAACTCTACAAATGTTCGAAAATCGCAAATTAAGAAATAACGCGAGAGAGTATGTGCACATTTAACACCACTAGATTAATTTATTTAATGAACATCAATGTTACACTTCAAAATAGTAAGCTGGATGCTTGTTGCTCCTGAGTTCGCTTGTATTTTTCTTCCAATTTTAATCACGTACATTAACACGCATTCATGACATGGCTACTGCTATTTCTACTCTTTTTACTCTTTACACTCTCAATACCGACATTCTAAAACCCTCCACACATAAAACAATAATTTAAATCCACATATCAGAAGGCTGGAAGAGATCGTCCTCTACAGAGACTGTTAGGCACAAGTCGGCAACACTGCGAATCTTCATTCCCACTGAGCCTAAAAAACAGGTACTACTTATTTTACCTGACAGCCATGGCCGCCATCTTTCCTCTATTCTCAGTAGAAAGTTACCCTCCAACTACTCAGTCTCATCTATTTTTAAACCTAACGGGAGGTTTGCAGACGTGACTGCAGAGTTGGACACCCACACGCAGACATTGACCAATCAGGACATAGTCATCATAGGAAAGCCGAATGACATTTATATTTGCGGTCACTTTACACCTGAACCTCTTGTAAACAAATCATAATGTGCCTCCCAAAATACTATCATTGTGATCTCGACTCTGCCCTTATGGTACAACAGACCACCCCACACTCTGCAGCGAGATTTAGCACGCAAACCAACAATTAAAACTGCATCTGAGTGAAACAAATATAACACGTTTAAATTAATTTCCTCTCATCAAAACACTTCACCCGGCGTGGTCTCCACATGAACCATGGAGGAAAACATGAAGTCAGTAACAAGCTTGCACGACACATTATCAACTCGAGTCCCACGCAGTCTCCGGCCGAAAACCCATCCCTGTCACTTTCTTTAATTTCTCCACCCTCCACCACAATTTAGAATCCCCTCCTCCAAACTTACTCCCGATTTCCCATTCCCAGTACCAATTACTTTCCATCTGATGCCTCAATATCGTCTCAAACTGTAACTGGTGGAAGACATTGCCCCCTTCGACCACGCACTCGGGGTAAAAATAGAATAAATATATACAAATTATAGTCAGATGCATCAGAAAAACATTCGTGTTGGTCCTTACATTCAATCGCTTAAAAAACTCAGTTTATAGAGACTGCTCTATAGAGCGATTTAAATCATATAAATTTTATTTGCTTTGCAGAACATTAGTTATCTCGTAATGAACTTTGCATTCTCCAAATTCCAAACTTTTACCTCGCAGGACATTTTTGGTTTCTTTAGAGAGGTAGTCGAATAAAGGACCTGCATATGGAGGTTCTCGTATTTACGTTAGAAATGATGTAGACTCCCACCATTCTTTTAAGCGTCTTCTTCACTATCCGAGGACAAAGGCGAACCATAAAATTTGGAGTAATTTTTGAGAAAATTATGAAAGTTTGTTGAGGCGTCATGTATAGTATCCCGAGAAATAAGAACATACGTTTCAAACTCCAAGGGCCTTAAGTTCCTTTAGATAGATTGGAGAAAATCAATTTTTGAAAATCGTCTAAACGGTTTAGGCACTAGTGTTGGCCATAGACGCACTGATGACGTCTGATGACGCACTGATGCCTGACAGACGTTTTGCCGACAATCAATTTTTCGTTATCAGTGACCCACAAAACGTGAATTGACTACAAAACTTGTTAAAGGAAGAAGTTTACTGCAGATAGGAACAGGATTTATCCACTTTTTCGATACCTGAACCTCATAATACGATTTTTTTATGTTGCAAAATCTCTAATTTTTGCCGCAACACTACCATACTTTCTCTTTACTACGTACATACTAAGGTAAAAAAGAATAAATGTGGAGTCTTTTCGAGAAAAGTTTAAAAATGTTGTTAAGTCTCTATGTAATATATCTCAAAATTAAAATATCCATTTTAAAATCACAGAGCATCGAGTTCGTCCAAATCGATGGGGTATATCAATTTTGGAGAAAATCGTCTGAGCGGTTTAAGTGCTAGCGTTTATCACAGACAGACAGACAGACGGACAAACGGACGGACGGAGAACAGATGGACGGATGATTAGCCGTCAATTGATTTTTCGGTTTCAAGCGCCCATAAGACCTGGATTCTGGCTAAACCACGTGGTAGAAGAACTAATTTACAACATACAAGAACAAGATTAATCTAATAATCTAATTTTGTAATACCAGGGCTCCACGTTTTTCTATCTAAAATTCCTCGATTTTTGCCGTAGAAGTACACTACTTTCCCTTTACTACGGAAGTTCGTAGTAAGGCGAGAAAATCAAGTCAAACTATTTTTTCTTCTGAGGAAGAGGAATTTGAAGGATGAAGTGGTGGAATTTCTCGGTGCGAGGTTTCACTGCGGAAAGCGGAGGCCGAGCGCAGCTCCTCGGAGGCAACTTTCGCGTCACTGAATGAAATCTGCGCAAAAAGGCTTCCTCTTCGCAGCAGATATCCCGTGAATCGCAGCGACTCTGAAATAGTTAGCAATGGTTTCGTAATTTCTCACTGAATAGGTTTGTATATGTATTGCATGGGGCGGTATATATACATATACATATATATATATATATATATATATATATATATATATATATATATATATACAAAGATGATATAAATTATAAACAACTTTAATTATTTATAATAAAATGCTTTTAACAAAAATGAAATATTAATATTTCAATATTTTTAATATGTATTGAATACTTTATGGGTTTAAATTAATCTAGGGGTGCTTAGTAGAGAAAAGTAAGACTTCGTCCAACATGGAAATTTTTGGAGCCGTTTTTACAAAACGTCGTTTAAGCGTCACTGTAAATGCGAAATTTCAAGCTCTTTTTCACAGAAATCTTTTGATTTTCGAAAAACTTCATTGGGAGTCATTTTACGCGCTTCCACTCACAAATGCTATAATGTACACAGATTGCTGTAAATGTGCTTATTAAAAGCGTTAGGAATATTAAAAAATGCATATGTGTAATTTTTGAAAAAACAAAAGAATACAGCAAAATGACTTTTGAATAAAGTTTGAAAAAAAATTGCGAAGACGTTTTTGAAACAAATGACATTTGATCGCTCCTGAAAATGCGGAATTTTGAAGACATTTTGACAGAAAACGTTTGAGTTTTCGAAAAACTTTATATGACATAATTTAAAGCACATTTACTCGTAAAGCAATAATGTGAACAAATCGCCGCTAATGCAAATAGTATCAACGTGAGAGATGTCATAACTAGTTGTGCTACATAACGGCACACTCTTTCCGTGTTTATTTTCCATTTCCGTTGGTTTCAGCTAGCTATTCGGACTTGCCAATTACTCTTGCCAGCTGCCTTCTGTCGTCGCCCAACAACATTTTTTTAAACATTTTCTTAATTTTTCGGTTTTCTATTAGTAGAATGGGAATATATGATTTTAGAAAATTCAAGAGCAGTAAAACCTCGTACTAAAGAGCAAATTTTCTTTGAAATTTTGACCCGACTTTAAGAAAATGGCATTTAAGCGCTACTGTAAATTCGAAATTTGAAGTTCTATTTCACAAAAAAAAAAAAAAAAATTGAGTTTTCGATAAACTTCATTACAAATCATTTGAAGCACTTCAACTCACAAATACAATAGTGTTTATAAATTGCTGGAAATGTGCATATTAACGGCCTGTGAAATCTTTCAAAAAATACATTTGTATAATTTTTGAAAAAACAAATAAAACCCCTAAAAGAACTTTACGTCATATTTAAGAGTGCAATTTAGCACTAACCGTTCGAAAAATTTGAAGGTAAAATTTGGTGCCGTATTGAACATTTGCATAATTTGAGGGCATTTTCTTACACGTAATAAGTAGAGAAGCAAGAGATAGCGTTATTATTAAATAATCAAATCAAAGCAACGAAAGTATTTTGGAGAGATACAAAAACTCATAGTATCTTTAGTTGAAATATTAATTTGTTCAAAATTCAAATTACTATTATTTACAATTTCGTTTTTCATTATTTATATTTTCTAATAAACATAAAATAGAAAAACAAACAAAACCTAATTTTAAGAAACTATTATATTGGTTTTTTTATTTATATTGAGCTGTAGGGTGCAAATAGTAAGATAAAAGGTTGAAATTTTGGGAAAACTTTCGTCGTATTCTGTGGCAGCATTCTATTTACTACGCAAGTACTTAGTAAGGCGAGAAAGTCAATTTTGCTGCCGTTTCAGTCAAAATATAGGTTAAAAGTGCATTTAATTATATTCGATAAAATAGTTCAGTTAAAATGACTTTAAATTTCTTAAAAGTTTGAAAAAATTATACATAATTTATTAACCTGCCCTTCAAGAACAGATATCATTAAGGAAAAATCGGTATCTTCAATATTGTTTCGAAAAATTAGAGTTTTCAACGAAAATGAGACCTGTGCCATTCTTAAGCGTTTTATGCTCTTTCCGAAGGAAAAAATACTCAACCTTTTTTAGCCAATTGTGACAACAGCATTAGAATATTTTTAAGGATTTGTGTAAACTACCCTCAAAAATTAAAATATAAATTTCAAATTTGCTGGCAATCGTGTTCGGCCAAAACTATCGGGAAATTTTATAGAAAACTCGTTAGAACGCTGTATGTGCAACTGATGATCACAGACCGAGAATTTTGCCATCAACCAATTTTTCTGTATCCACAAATGTGAATTCTGAATACACAATAAGAAGTATTTTATGATATGATTGGGTGAAAACCAGAACGATATAGGTGACATGTTATAAATTCTAAAACAAAAACGTGTTTATTTTGGACTATATTTCAGTGGCAATGTGTTTTCGTAGTTTTAATAAACAATTGAAATGCCGTGGTTTTAATGCTAAAACAAAGCACCATGACTTTACAGTAATGTTGACTTAAATAAACAGATTTCTCAGAATTTATAAAATGTCACTTACACCGTTCTCGTTTTCACCCATTCATATGTAGGAACAATATGTATCCACTTTTTTATACCAGGGCCTTAGAATACGAATTTGAAGCCGAGATATTTACATTAGTGTTGCTAGAACATCACATACTTTCGGGCATTATTTCTAAGTTTTACAACCTGTAACAAGTATTGTACTTCAGCTTCTGGGTCGATGTGTTTATGTAATGAAATAATTGTAAAGGTTGTCATTGCCAACAAAAGTATTTAATGTAATAGCAGCTTTCGATGGCTTAGCCATCATCATCAGTTGTCTGATACAAGTAGAAAACAAAACATTAGTACGTGAATACAACAAGATTATGATAAAGGTTACAAATAATTTACAAATTTTTTGGAAATAAATTTAACATTCAAGAAACAGGAAGAAAGAAAAAAGTGGGGGGGGTTAAGTCATTAATACTAAAGAAAAGCGAATGAAATAGAAATAGGAAACGTAAAATTTTTTTAAACAGAGAAACAGAAATGTAAGTTGAGCCACTTCTTACCTGCTGGATGGAAGCCACAAAACGACTACGCGGGGTCGGGCGATGCAAGGGGCTTAAGTACCCGGGGGGTGGAGGAGGGCAATGGCCTGGATGCGGTGCGCATCGCTGTGCCGCCCCCGGCGGGGTGCGGTGGTGGGAGTGCGGTGGGAGTGGTGTCTAATAGTAATTTTAGTAAAGGAGAAGGACTATGGTTGATGTTTTCATTCAATAAGTTATTATTTAAATGAATATGTAGGTTTTCTACAGTTAATCTTGTGTGGTAGTGGTTTTCTATTTCTAGTATACGAATGTCTGTGTGTGGATTGAATGTATGGCCTGTCTGGAGTAAATGATTGGCAAAGTGAGATTTACCGGTGTTGTGTTTCCAAGCATGTATGTGTTCCTTGATTCTGGTGTTGAAAGTTCTGCCTGTTTGACCAATATATTTGGCTACGCAGTCATGGCAATTTAGAGAATAGACGCCGCTTTTTTCTAAAAGATCTGTGTGTTTTTTGGGGGACAGCATTTTTTTGAGGGAATTCTGTGATTTAAATGAAACTTTGATACCTGCTTTGTGAATGTTGTGTGCGACTTTTTCTGAAAGGGGTCCAAAATAAGGTAAGCAAGTGTACTTGTCCGGTGTTTTTGTTATAGGAGAAAGTGTAGTGTACATTTTTTGTTTTTGTTTGACTATTTTGCGGCGTAGTATGTTGTTAATGAGTTCTGTGCTGTAACCGTTAGACATAGCAATGTGTTGTATGGTGTGTAGTTCTTCTAGAAAATGAGATTTTGTCAGGGGGAGGCTTAGTAACCTGTGTATCATGTAGTGGAAGGCAGAATGTTTATGTTGAATAGGATGTTGTGAAGAGTTGTGGATGACAGTGTCTGTGTATGTCGATTTTCTGAAAATATTGAAAGTGTGTTTGTTTTCAGATATGTTTATATTCAGGTCTAGGAAATTGATAGATTTGTCTTCTTTCTGTAGTTCAATCACCACAGAACTACAGAAAGAAGACAAATCTATCAATTTCCTAGACCTGAATATAAACATATCTGAAAACAAACACACTTTCAATATTTTCAGAAAATCGACATACACAGACACTGTCATCCACAACTCTTCACAACATCCTATTCAACATAAACATTCTGCCTTCCACTACATGATACACAGGTTACTAAGCCTCCCCCTGACAAAATCTCATTTTCTAGAAGAACTACACACCATACAACACATTGCTATGTCTAACGGTTACAGCACAGAACTCATTAACAACATACTACGCCGCAAAATAGTCAAAAAAAAACAAAAAATGTACACTACACTTTCTCCTATAACAAAAACACCGGACAAGTACACTTGCTTACCTTATTTTGGACCCCTTTCAGAAAAAATCGCACACAACATTCACAAAGCAGGTATCAAAGTTTCATTTAAATCACAGAATTCCCTCAAAAAAATGCTGTCCCCCAAAAAACACACAGATCTTTTAGAAAAAAGCGGCGTCTATTCTCTAAATTGCCACGACTGCGTAGCCAAATATATTGGTCAAACAGGCAGAACTTTCAACACCAGAATCAAGGAACACATACATGCTTGGAAACACAACACCGGTAAATCTCACTTTGCCAATCATTTACTCCAGACAGGCCATACATTCAATCCACACACAGACATTCGTATACTAGAAATAGAAAACCACTACCACACAAGATTAACTTTAGAAAACCTACATATTCATTTAAATAATAACTTATTGAATGAAAACATCAACCATAGTCCTTCTCCTTTACTAAAATTACTATTAGACACCACTCCCACCGCACTCCCACCACCGCACCCCGCCGGGGGCGGCACAGCGATGCGCACCGCACCCAGGCCATTGCCCTCCTCCACCCCCCGGGTACTTAAGCCCCTTGCCTCGCCCGACCCCGCGTAGTCGTTTTGTGGCTTCCATCCAGCAGGTAAGAAGTGGCTCAACTTACATTTCTGTTTCTCTGTTTAAAAAAATTTTACGTTTTCTATTTGTATTTCATTCGCTTTTCTTTAGTATTAATGACTTAACCCCCCCCCACTTTTTTCTTTCTTCCTGTTTCTTGAATGTTAAATTTATTTCCAAAAAATTTGTAAATTATTTGTAACCTTTATCATAATCTTGTTGTATTCACGTACTAATGTTTTGTTTTCTACTTGTATCAGACAACTGATGATGATGGCTAAGCCATCGAAAGCTGCTATTACATTAAATACTTTTGTGGGCAATGACAACCTTTACAATTATTTCATGAAAGATGCCAACGATAACGCACCACAACACCGATGTGTTTATGTTTTTATTATTGCTTCAAGTCGCGTACGACCTAAGAAGATCCATAGGATTTTCATAGTAAGAAGGTCAGGGTCATGCCATCCCTTATTCTTCTGCCTGTCTCCTTCTGTTCCCTATCGCTTGCGTGACTGCATCTCTCCACACCTTTCTGTACTGAGTGTTGCGTATACTATCTGCCCAACTCGTTCCCATTCTTGCCATTATTTCTTTGATCCATGGTGTTCTCTGTCCTCCTCTTTCCCTCTAAAAACTATTCATACCTTGAAAAAATGTTCATGATATCAATTAAAGATCCTTTGATTGATTGATTAGTGATCCCGGGCGTGTCAACTGCTAAGGTCATTATTGTAATGCATTTTTTCATTGCAGGAGGTGGCGGTGATCTGCCCCCACAGGCTGGAGACCATACCATTCTACGTCGACCGGTTCCATTCTATACTGGGTTGCGGTGAGTTTCCCCAACCAGGTATCTTCCACCAGTGGGGCACCGCCCCAGCCGGGACAGCGGGCTCCCGATTGGAGGTGATTGTATATTGCATGCGAGTGTGTGTATAAGTAAGGGGTGAGGATAGAACAAGGAGGAACATGGACAGATTGCACGCGGTCCGTGACCAATTTTTTAAAGTATTACTCTGGCATTCGCGCGGTGTTGATTGGAGAAACTATTGAAATCAGAGCACCCGGTCGCTAGAATTCCCCTCCAGACAGCGGCTAAATTCGACATGGCTGTCTAACTAGTGACGAAAATCCTATCACCGTCGGGATTCGAACGCTACGACCTCCGGGTCAGAGGTACTTCAGTGACAACAGTTGATGCCAATCCACCTTTGCCGGTTTAAAGATGTAACTCAGAACCGATTTAATGAAGTAAAAATCTCTAGCTTCTATAATGTAGCTGTAGTACATAGGTCCAAAAAGCTTTTGCATTTTTTGGTAAATCATAGGTTGTATTAAAAATCGGACGTGTGACATTTTTGCAAGGACACTTTACACTATTGGAGCAAGAAATGTAAAGAAAAAATATATAATCATTTTTGAGAAAATTTGTAAAATGTCCTAGGGGCTTAATGCAAAGTACCCCCATCCAAAAAAATCGTTTCAAAATAGCATGGCTTTTCAAAATAGCATAGCAGTGTGAGAAAATATGTACAGGGATATTCATTATGTAGAAATCACTATGAACTGTTTAGACACTAGTGTGGTACACAGAAAAATACGTTTTGCAAATGCTTTTTTTGGAAGCCCCAAATGTATATATCCGTAATAACCTCGACATGGAATTTTTGCAGCCTTTCTCTAAACTACATACGCGAAATGTACAAATTGCGTTGAATTAATTCCATTGAGAGAAACTTGCACAATGTCCTTAGGACGGGGCGTAGGGGCGGGTAGGGGCGCAGGGGCGTGGCTCAAGGGGACGTGAGAGAAACCGTTCCCGGCGGCGTGCGGCGTGGCCGCCGCATTGCTCCCTGCCAAGGTCGGCGCGGGTGGCCTCAGCGAGTTCCGCGGCCGGAGAGGAAGCCGTCGCGGCCAGCCAACCTCCCAGCCGCCAGCCGCCAACCGCCAGCCGCCCCAAGGCCACCAGCGCCGCCTCAAATGTCACGGCTTGGCACGCCCACGGCAATCACCTGGGGCTCCAATGGAAGACATCGCTCCCTCCATTACCTACAAATCAGGGAGGATGTCGTACTCAGTAGAGTCAACAATGTAGACCAGGCGTTCCCAACGAAGTCAGATCGACTCCTTGGAGGTAGTTAAATTTTAAATGGGTCAATGAAGATTAGGGAGTTGACTGAGAGGCCAATCGTGTAACTGGCGACTAATCGATATAATGAAGATCGCATTGATTACAAATAAAGATGAAGTTCATAATTAATTGTTTTTTGGTTAAATGTTTTCTACGAAATATATAAAAAATAAGTTGTTTCCCTAAATTTTAGGAAAAATATCCTAGAATCTTAATTAAAAAATTATTAATTAAACGGTACACTATGGCTCTTTTCCGATGTAGGGTGTGATTAGAGTTATAATTTATGCCACCAATACCTGCCACGCCAGGATGATTTGTAACGCCAATCTGTAGTTATAAAGTTGTTAGTAATATAATATTAGTACTTCTAAAATACTGATAGTATGTTGATGAGATTCTGATCCTTTGGTTAATACTAACTTTTGATGATAGCAATTGGAACTAGAAGAGTTGCATCAAATGTAGCTGAGGGAATGAATACCAGCTATGATGACATATGCAAATCTATAAATAAATTTAGGAGTGTAGTTTCTATAACAAATTTGGCTAGTGCATGTACCAAGGTAAATCCCATGGGGAGGCCGAGGCCAAGGTGCAAAAACAAAACATAAGTATTAAAGAAAGAAAGAAAGCCCAGACATAAATTGTTGACAAGGAATATAAGTCGTTCAATTATGTGCCGTTTCCATTAGATAAATTTAAAAAAACAAAATACGTAAAAACATTTTCTCAGAAACCGCTCAACCATTTTTCTTCTATTTTTACTTTCTCGTATACTCGTACTTACGAAGTATAAAAGCAAGTATTGTAATGCTGTAGCGGAAAGTGCCAATTTTTCGATAGAAAAATTCGAATTGTGCTCCTGCTAACGAAAAGGGGATAAATCTTGATTATACGCAAATTACTTCCCCTACCACGTTGTATAGTGAAGAGTTTTCTGGCCCCTTAATGCTGAAAAATTTAATTACGGAAACCTATGTCTGTCGTCTCTCTGTAGTCAACACTAAATATATTTTTTTCTTTCTTCATATGTAATTTGTCGCCCTTGCTTCATAAGAAGAGAATGTATTGTAATAGTACGTCGGAAAACGGCGAATTGTCGACAGAAAAATTCTTATTGCAGGACCCTGGCAACGAAAAAGTTGATAAATTATAGTAACTTAATTCCCCTAACACGTCGTGTAGTCAGAATCCATGTTTTGTGGGTCCTCTATGCCGAAAAATCGATTGACGGCAAAGGTTCTCTCAGCCGTCCGTCCGTCTCTGTGTGGTCAATGCTACCACCTAAAGCGTTCAGACGATTTTTTCCAAAATTGATATTCTCGGATCGATTTAAAGAAACATGTGGCCTTGCGAATTTCAAACGGATATTTTTATTTTGGAATAACATTAATAAAATCTGTTTTTGGAAAACATATCTTGAAATAATGTGATGTACTATTTTTCGAAAATATGGGCAGTTTCCGCTTAATTTTGCGTGACATTTTGGCAATGTTTGAACAATTATTTTCATAAAATCGGCTCCATTATTTTCCCTTCCTATTGTCCGTTCGACCGTCCTTTCGTCTGTCTGTCCGTCTGTGGTCAACACTAATGCCTAATCGGTTTTGCGGATTGTCCTCAATATTGTTATTCCTCGATCAATTTAAATGACTACACCGCCCTGTGAACTTGAAATGATATTTTGGTTTTGGGGGGTACTGTACATAAAGCCTCAAAGTTTTTGAAATTATCTACAAAATGGCTTTAATTTTTTTTATTAAACCTTGTTATCGGATAGCGCGAAGGACGCTTAAAAAATAGCGTATGTCCCATTTTCGTTGAAATTATTAATTGTTTGAAAATTGTAATAGTTCGAAATTTTTTCCGCATCTTTCTACAACTACAATCGTGAAAATGAAAATGTCTTTCATAAAGAAATCTGTTGTTGAAAGACAGACTTTAAAGTAAGATACAGTCATACAATTTTTCAAAAATTGATCAAGTTTTTGTGTGAACAAATTTAGTATGAAGTACCAGCAATTTGTAAACATTTTTCTCAAAATTGGCTTCATTTTTTTCTTAAACTTTCTCCACGCAATTATAAAGGTGGCGTAATATATTGGCGTTAGTTTCATTTGCAGTGAATTGTGTATTGTCGAAAATTACAAAAAGTTAAAATTTCAAACATACAAAATTGAAGATATATTATTTTATTGAACAAACTCTGTTTTAAACAATCAGCTCTTCAAACAAATGGCGAAAGTTTTTTGAAAAAACGAGTAGATTTTGCGTAATTTCTGCCTTTAATTAATTCAATTTATTATTGTAATAAAATTGTAATTATATTATTATAATGCAAATTTATTATAACAAAACTATTTTCTGAAAAAAAAACCATTTTTTTCAATTGATTGATCACGGGACACTTAATAGAATGGGACAGGTTTCATTTTCGTTGATCTCTCTAAATTTTCGAAAATGACAAATTTTGAAAGAACGCGAGAGAGTATGTGCCGTTGTAGATCTACTAGTTATTTCTTTTTTCGAAAAAAATTGTTAAATGGTAATAGTGCAAAGAAAATTCACATTTGTATTAATTTAGTCCATGTGTTTATCACAATTCGAACATATTTATTTATTGCATTCATTAATTCACAGAGTTAAGTGTTTCCTGATGATGAAAATCTTCGAAACGTTGTGAATATACAGTCATACTAGAAGAGTAATAGTTTTCTGTAGTTGTTAAAAATCCGGATTGCTCCAAATAAGGGGAAACTTACAAATAATAATAATAATAATAATAATAATAATAATAATAATAATAACAATAATAATAATAATAATAATAATAATAATAATAATAATAATAATAATAATAATAATAATAATAATATTGGAGATTGACAATAATATATAGAATATTTAATTGAAATAAAAATACACTACAGAAATGCATGGGTAAACCACGTAGACAATGCATAATGAGAGAATACCCAAAGAAGTGACTAATACCACTCAAGAAAATCGACTTTTTGGTTGGCCTAAAAGAAGATGGAATGATCAGTGTCCCGTTAAAATAATACAAACTGCACCTTAAGAAACTTTACTTCATATAATAAAATGATATGCTCAGGCTTATATCTGCAAAAAATCTGGTCTGAAGTACTCTGTTGAAGGCAATCCTAGTTCTGAGAGTGAGTATGACAATTTCCACTAAATTGACGGGAATAGATTTTCATTCACCGATCAAAATTTCGATCAAGAGGAAGGCGTTGAAATCGCTGCTATTACGTAGTAGAAAGTAATAAATTTGGTGTGGCGTATTAACCAGTAAAATCAAGACTAAGGAGGAGCACATGGACAGTCGTTCCTCCACGGTCCCTGAAGTTGGTGTCACTGTGCGGTGCACTCCAGGGCGGGGCAGTTGTTTAAGGCGCCGGAGATGGACGGGCAGGGGTCGGGTTCCGCGCACTAGGCCGCGTGGAGGCCCGTGCCCGGTACCCAAAAGGAACTAGGTCTGTTCAGTCGATGTGGGCCTCATATCATGCGGCACTTCTCCAAATGGTCTCGGCAACAATGCGTTAACGTAATTTTGCACGCGTGTCGCCAGAGAACTCAGATTGCGTTTAGGATGGCGTCAGTGTCCCCACACCACTCACCGGAGGCTTCCATCATCACAGGGTGAAACTCCACCACCCGCTCAGACGCATCGGGCGAAGGTACATATGTATTAACTATTTCATCTCTCACGCAGACAGCCCTTGTATGCCAAAGCGACCGCTGCATCAAGCACGATCGGGATGTGGCCCTTTGCGAGTAGTAAGCCAGGTCTGTTCCCCTGCGGGTCGACCTGGTTGTTATAGAGGACGCTCCGTCCGTCAGCCACAGCGGGCTCCAGCGTCTGTTCACGCACTGCAAATTGCCACGTAACGGAGTGGGAGCGACATTCGGTGAGAACGTGCGCGCCAGTCACCGAATGTCCGCCCAAGACTGCAGGAACTATAAGGAATTCTTCCCCTGTCCTTCCAGGGCTGAGGCACAGACACCCTGATACGCAACCCCTGCCATATGTTTCCGTACGCCGCCTGCTGGAGACTGCATAGGCGGCGCACAATTTCCCCCCGGGAATTCATCATAATTGCGTTTTCTTCCCGAGGGTCACCGTCCGCGGACAAGCCCTAGCGTGTTTTTTCCGCTTGTGACCGTTGCCACAAGCGTGTCGCGGATGGGATGTTGTTGTGACGGGGAGGTAGAGGCATCGGCGACAGCGTCCTCAGTGCGTCCTCGGGATCCCATGGCGGTAAGCCCGTCGAGGCGTGGGGGGGGGGGTGCCGCTACTCAGTGGCATCCCTGGCGCCGCCGTTCCAACCTTCTGCGCGTGCGCAGCTTCGTGGACGAGGGCCGCCGTTTAGCGCAGCTGGGCCCCTCCACTGCTGAAGAGCTTGTAGGTGGAGTCGACGCTCCAGATGTCTCATTCGAGTCTCAGTTCGTGGTCCCTGCCCCCGTCGTTCTTTGAGGTGTAGATTAACGCGTTCGTAGGGGATGAGGAGGGAGAGAAACACGCGTACCATTGTCCTCACCGTTATCATCAGTATCTGCCATTAGTATCAGTATACCATTATCATCAGTATCTGCTTCTCGAATCTGCCCTTACGTAGAGGAAAAACAGAAGCTGGACGAACTGGTCGAAAGCATCCATTTTCTGTCTGTCTAGAGGGGCCGACGAGGCAATCACAGCAGTGAGGACCTCCCGCCATTTTAGCCTCTCTCGGAACTCGACTAGATTGAATCCCACAGAGCGTCCTAGGTACCGAGCAGCCTTGCCTAGTTCTAGGTGCGGGAGGACCCCATTTGGGGACTCCGTCGGGACACATCCCTTTGCCTTCATCACCATAATTCGGCACTTGCTGGGCTTTATCCTACGTTTAAGCCGTAGGACCCCTTCAGGCATGTTTAGACGGGTCTGTAGCTCGCCCGTCGGCGTTGAAAGCAGCGCCAGGTCATCAGGGTAGGCCAGCACCAGCAGAGCTCCATTCGCTCGTTCGTCCGCAGGGCGCGCGGGGACGCGTCCATCGCAAAGTTAAATTATATCCTGTACAGGTCAACCCTGACGTATCCCGTAGGCTACGGCGATGGGGCCCGTCGGGATATCCAACGTGAGGACCTGCGTGCTCGTTTCGCAGTATAGTATATCTGCCACAATTGCAAAAAACGGGCCTGTCGCGCCCAGCCCTGAATCATCGCAGCGTGTAGGTCGGACCCGAACCCGTTGGCCACGTCGTCAATACCAGGCTCAGGTTCTGCCGGCCTCTGTGGGCGAGATGAAGCTCCTTGTCTAAAATATTTTCTTCAGCACGCCATTAAACGGTCGGGAGCCCGTCTGCGCCGGTGATAGGGCATCATATAGCTCTCTTCAAGAGCCCAGGCTGTTCGACAACAATCCCACATACAGCTTGTAAAGTGTACACGAGAGTGCTACCAGACGTCAGTTTATCGGATTCTCCTCGTCGTCACTTGTAAATGAGCCCTGGACCGTCTCCACTCCTCCGGCACTCACCGCTAAGTTTATGAAATATGCGCACGTTTTCTATTAATTCTGTATGAAAACACACATGGATTCAGAAAAGCAGTGTGAAGAAGCGCAACAAGTGCAGAGTGCATTTCTCGGCTCGTGAACGTGTTGGGAGGGAGATGGGATGTGAGAGGTGAAAACGACGTGCTGCTCGCCTCATCCTGCAGCTCTTGCGCTGAGGCGGAGCAAACAGTCGAGGCAGAGGCGGCTACGCGCGCTACGACCTCGGACGGTTCAGCTTCAGGCATTTTTACGAGTGGCTCAGTTCAGACTGACGCAGCTTTTTCCTTTTTATAGCGTGAAAATAACTATCTCTGTCTTTCCATTTAATTAGTGTTCTAAAATCGTGTTCGTGTATAAAACGAGTTCAGTTCGTCGTTATCTATTCAGAGTCTCGGATAGCTATTTGTATCCTGAGTACACTTAACAGCATATTTCATCTACATCCACTACAAGGAGAAAATCTCCCATTACTTGGTCTCCTTCACTTCATCAATGAAATATTTAGACCTTTCTTGAAATTCCAAATTAACATGGAAATAACTTAATATGTTCACATAAAATACCATAATATATTTTATTTATAATTAAAATGCAGCTTTAACCACACTTTTCTCTATGTTAAAATGTGTCTCTCTTCTTCCCGAGATTAAAGTAATACTTCGGGATTAAAGTAACCACACCTACGAGCGACTGCCATTGCCATTACAATCTGAGAAAGAAAAAGAGTTTGGATATACCGTGTCTAAGATAATAAATGTACTTAAGTTAAAAACTAAACTTCAGCAGTAAATACTGATCGTCACAAGCTTCTTTAACAAATCTGTAAAATTCAAATTTTGTAAAAGTCTCAATTTTATTGGCTAGAAACTTTTTCCATGATTCTTCAAAAATCGATTAATTTTACATTATCTGAAAATATCAATTAAAGAGTGGAACATGTATCGCCAACACTTTCCCTAGTGAAATACGTACTTAGTTATCACACCAACATTTTCCTTGACACGTAATGTTGCCCTCAAAATTGAATAATATCTCCAAAACGATGAAGACTTGCATTTTTTGATTTATTGTTAAAATATGCAAGTACAATTTTTTCCGGAAACTTTTCTTACTTTTCTCCATTTTATTTCTCCATTTCCAGAAATATTCGTCCTTTTTTCGTCGAGTTGACTCGATTTTTCAGGGAATAATTTTGAAACATCACATACTGCTTAATTAATGATATCATTAGAAATATGTAGATCTTCATCTTCATAGTCTAAATAAAATGTATGGTTTGTCTTGTTAAAAAATGCCTACATTCTTCCATGCAGAATGCAAACCAGCTGAAATTACAACCCAGTGACCTCCACAAGAATGCCTACCGTCTACTGTACTGCTTCTTGACACAGCTGTGGACGAGAAGAAATATTGTTTAAAAATAAAGTTTTGTATATGACACTGGGTTTACCTGAGCTTTATTCACTCGGGTGAATTATGTCCCGAGCGCATGAGCGTACGGACGGACAGACAGACGAAAGGACGGGCTGACGGTCTTACGGACAGACGTTTTGTCGTCAATCAATATTTCGGTACCAAGGATTCACAAACATGGATTATGACTGCACAATGTATTATTGGAAATAATGTACTATATATAGAAATTAGATACACAGCACACTATACATAGGAACAAGAGCCCCCCAAAAAAAACAAAAACAAAAACAACAACAACAACAACAACAACAACTGGTACAGCCACGCTTATTGAAATAAAGAGATCTGGAACCGATCAGAATACGGCGCTTCGGTCGGCAGCGACTAAATAAGACAACCAGAGTCTGGTACAGTGGTTAGATCAGTTACTGCTGCTACAATGGTAGGTTATCACGATTTAAGTTAGTTTGGACGTGATGTTCTAGCCGGCGCAAGAGAGATGGGGCCTAGCATCTCTGGGGTCGTGATGAAATTTGGAATTTCGCGTATGACCATTTCACGAGTATACCGTGAATATCGGGTATCCGGTAAAGCATCAAACCTCCGACATCGCTGCGGCCGCTTGCACGATATTTTATAGTGTAAGAACGGGACCGACGACGACTGAGGAGAATCATTACATATGACAGAAGTGCAACCCTTCCGCAAATTGCTGCAGATATCAATGCCGAAATTGGACTGTTGATGACTGGAAACACGTTGCCTGGTTTGACGAATTTAAACACTTCCACTGGCCATCAAAATCTCCCGACATGAACGTTATTGAGCATATCTGGGATGCCTTGCAACGTACTGCTCAGAAGAGATCTCCGTCCTCGGCACTCCTACAAGTTCATACACAGCCCTGCAGGATTCATGGTGTCAATTACCACCAGCACTACTTCAGGCATTGGTCGAGTCCATGCCACGTCGTGTTGCGGCACTTCTGCGTGCTCGCGGGGGCCCTACACGCTATTAGGTACTCTTAACTCTTCACTATATATTCACTTTTTCTTTACCAGGGCCCGGCTATAAGAGTTTTTCTGCTGAAAATCCACCGTTTTCCAGTGTACGAATTCAATACTTAGTCTTGTTAGAGGTAAATGCAAGAAAGTAAAAGGTTTGTGATCGTGCGGTGGAAATCAGCGAATTTTGGAAAGAAAAACTTTCTGGCGGTCCCTGGTTACGAATAAGTGAATAAGGGCTGTATTCAATGTCGACACATTATTTTTCAGCATGGATGTCATCAATGATTTGATGAGTTTTGGAATATATGAAGTCTTTATTGACGATCGCATACCAAAACGGTATGTGAGAGACATGGAAAATCATTTGGAAATGCTTGGTCAACAAGAATTTAAGAAGAGATATCGTTTTAAATATGATTAAGTTCCAAACATAATAGAGCCTCTCTTGGACACTCACAACACGGGCTTGAGTTATACAAGATTATCCTTACCACCACTCCTAAAAATGCTAGAAGCTCTCATATCTCAACACATGAAACCCCTTCCCCTCACATCCCCACCTACGCCCTGCACACACAAAACCTTAACTGGAATAAATTTTAAAATATTATAAATAATCAAGCCCCCAATTTAAAAACTTACACCTCGCATAGAAATAGAACAAACAACAGAACAACTAAATAATCAGATTTTTAGTACAATTAAATCACTAAACAAGGACAGATCTCTTAATAGCTATCGAACCACAAAAGTCAAACTGCCTAAATCCATTTAAATATAATAAACACCAAAAATAAAACAAGATGACTTTGGAGTATCACCAGATTACCACAATTTAAAAAAGAATTTATTTTTTAAATGCAAGAACCAAAAAAGCAATAACTGACTACAATCATTCCCAAAAACATCCTGCGCATGGTTTAGGCGCTAGTGTTGTTTACATGCACCAGACGCACGGACGGACGAACAGACAGACAGACAGACAGACGGACGGACAGACGATTTGAAAAAAACAACACTTTTCGGTATCAAGGGACCCCAAAACGTGTATTTTCGTTGAAATCTCTAAATCACTTTTCCGCAGCATTACATAACTTTTCGTATACTACGTATATTACTCCGTATATAGTACGTATGTGGGAAAGTAAAAAGCACTCAAATTACACAATTCGACTGCTTTTTATTTTCCCGTATACATACGTATATACAGAGTAATATTCTACGTAGTAATGGGAAAGTTATGTAAAGCTGCGCGAAATAACAAAGAATTTTCGCCAGAAAAAATCATTGCCGGGCCCTGATAACGAAAAAGTGAATAAATCCAGTTGCCAAATAAAGAAAATAATCTTCTAACACGTGGTGTAGAATCCCTATTTTGTGGGTTCTTGATACCGAAAAATGAATTGATGGCAAATCGTCCGTCTGTCCGTCTGTGAACACTACTAGCGCCTAAACCATGCGTAGGATGTTTTCCAAAGTGAAGAAACCCCTGTCTATCTGGCTTGAGTCGAAGCTTTGAGATTTTGAAGAACATTCTTTGAAATTTGGGGGTACTTTACATGAAGCCCCCCGGACATTTTCATAATTTTCTCAGAAATAGCTCCAATTTTTTAAAAAATTATTGTAAGAATAGAGTAACATACACTTATAAAAGTGACATGGGTCCGATTTTCTCGGTTAACTCTGAATTTTCGAAAATTTCAAAAGTATGAATTTTCCCGCGTCTCTCCAACTACAAAATTAAAGGTAGAGATTTTTTTCTTCAAATAAAATTTGTTTTCCATAGTTAGTTCTTTCATTAAGGTCCTGTACATTTTTTGAAAATTTTAGTAATTTCCATGCAGTATTTGCGCAATTTTAAAAAAACAACAAAATCACAATTTTCTCAAAAATGGCTGCAATTTTTTTCTTTAAACGTTTGGTAGAGATTGTGCTTAATGCACTCTATGAGCTAACATAAACATTAGTTTGAACTATTCTTTTTTTTCTTCAAAAATTACAAAACTTTTTTGTGTCTCACTTGTTAATATTCACATTAGGGGTGATTTGTTTACATTATTGTATAAATGATTACATGTTCTTTAAATAATGTCAGATAAAGTTTCTCGAAAACTTAACAGTTTTCTATGAAAATGAGCTCAAAATTCCGCATTTTTGGAAACGCTCAAACGCCATTTTCTCGCCTCAAACAGCAAGGTTTTACAGTTATTTAATATTCTTAATATAATATATAGGATCCACTATTAGAAAACCGAAAATTTCAAAAAATGTACTTTGTGTGGTGATAAATGTTTGCTGGCAAGAGTATGTGGCAAGTTCGTGTAGCTAACTGAAATAAAAGGAAATAGAAAACGACTACGGGAAAGTCTGTGCCATTATGTAGCACCACTAGTTTTTTCTGGGTGAATTTTTCTTTCCGTACGAATGCATTCCTTCATGAAACAAAAAAAATTCGTTTCTTTTGTTAGTAATAAACAATTTACATACTTCTGAAGGTTTATGCTTCTGCAATGCAAATTTTTGTATAGAAAATATTTTTTCAAAACAACTTTTGAGTGCTTATTACGGCTCAGCATTCACAATATCCCAGGAGTTTATTTAACAACAAAAATTGTCTTATGAATGTTTAGAGTTCATCTGAAGGCAACTGAGTGACAATAACGGATAACACTTATAAATCTCTGTAAAAAATACTCCTACTTTATTCTGACTTATTTTGTATTTCGTAAACAAATATTCATTCGTTCCAGTCGTTAATATACCATGGATCCAAAGAAAAGATCAGGACTGAAACAGAGACTACTTCACTGGAGCTTCTTCAGCTGTTTACTCAATGGGTTAATTATGACAAGTATTATTTTTATAATAATGGGGTCCCTCAGTAGGCTAAAGAGTAGTAGAAGTTTATTGACAGATCTTTTCTAGGGATCCTAGTTGGATTCGCATCCAACATCCGACATACATTCCATTCATCTTATAAATACGACTACAGTAAAAACCAATACAATGGCCACCTCGATTAAGCGATCACCTGCATCACCGGCCTGTTTGTGTAACCAATTGATTTTACTTTCTCGTGAAGAGAAAGTATTGTAATGCTGCGGCACAAATCGCCCGTTTTTCGACAAAAAAAAAAGCTCCTATTGCGAGACTCTGGAAACAAAAAGTGGATAAATCATTGTTCCTAAATGTAGTAAATTACTTCCTCTAAAACTATGTTTTGTCATAATTAACGTTTGTTTACCCTTCATACGGTAAAATTGACTGTCCATCTAACTTTCAACAGGTACAGGTCAAAATATACGTGTGTAATCAGAATACAGACGAGAATGGTTTGTTAAAACAGTAGATTTATTCACAATCTAGACCGTAATCACAATTAAACAATTAACTAAATAAATAGAACCCATTGCTAGGAGAGATAATTTACGAAACGGCTACCACACTACAACATACGATCAATGTTCCCTGTGCGGAGCACCGCTCTACCCTGAGACCATCTACATGTCTCGTTAGTCACGACAATGAATTGCAAGTCCCTTGCCCTCGTGCACCTACACGCACAAACTCACGCACCACCTGCCGCCGACACTGCTGGGAAACAAGAAGTCGGGGCATTGTTCTCGTGACCTTATAGGCCCTTCGGCGCCACCTGCCGCCCCCATTGCCTCCACCCTACCGTCGCCTTACTACGCCACGTCCACGGAAAGTCCCAGTGCGTCATCACTCCGCCCTTAAACATCCGGCGATGCCCGCCGTCTGCTACGTGCTTGTCTCCGCGTTTTAGCGCTACACGACGCTACAATATCATTCTTCTATAATTTTTTATACAGACACACCAATGTATGATGGTTCAGTTGAATGCGTTTGTAGTATACCCAGTTAAAATCCATTTTGTTTATTGTCTTGGCTGGTGTCACCTAGTAAATTAGCTCGAAAATAACAACACCTGTGACTATCATTGTTTCGTTCGACAAGACGATTCCAAGGACTCGGAAGCCAATAATTGGTTGATTTTCATTATTACAATCAATGAGCTAATTATCGCCTTTGGCGCCGATCAAAGCCGCTTTTCCGAATACATCGCATTGTCAGTAGATGCTTGTGATGAAGCTAGATTTTTGCCGAAATGGCAACATTTAATATTACATCTAAATATAACATAAGCACTTTAAAAGATTAGTTGAATTGAAATGATCGAACTGTACAATCGTAAATTTTAATTGACGTGTAGATTAATCGGCCCAAATATAATAGATTTAATTGTGTTTACTGTTAATTGTGTTCATGGTATAAATAATAGATTGCCCTACTAATTGTGACTAAGCCTTTGTAACTAACGAATAAACAAACTAAATCCACTGATTTAGTGTACCTTGACACAATGTTTCTCGAAATGAAACACTGTTTTCCGCACAGCGAACTGTCAGAAATAATGATAAGTAGAGTTCCTAGCGAACAATGACAGTATTATGTGAGTCGTGCGCTGTAGCGTGGCCAAAACTGAACATATCCTTTATTTTTTTCATTACTTCTAATGCGAGATAGCAGCTAATGTTTTCCCAGCACACATAAATAGTGAATATCTTTCAATAGAAAAAAATCAGTTCAGATTTCGACCTGAACCGGTTGAAACGTCCCTTGTCAATCTGTCCATGATGAACGATAGCACCTAAACCATTACGACATTTTCTCCAAAATTGATAATCCCTGATCGATCTAACGAACCCAATGTATGTATGAATACCTCAAATTATATTTATATGAATATGTGTTTTAAATAATGTCAAATAAAGCTTCTCCGAAAACTAAACCGTTTTCTGTGAACACTCGCTCAAAATTTCGTATTTTCGAAAACTCTCACGCGCCATTTTCTCAAAAATGACTAAATTTATTTTCCAAACGTTTCTAAAGGATACTGTTGATTGCACTCTTTAACTTGACGTTAAGCTCATTTCGGAGTATTTTCTTTGTTTTTTCAAAAATGACCCAATTTTTTTTAAAGATCTCTCACGCCGTTTATGTGCTAATTTTCTGCAATTTGTAAACACTAATTTATTTGTGGGTTAAATTGCTTCAAATGACTCTAAATGATTTTTTTCGAAATCTAAAAAAAATTTGTGGAAAAGTGCTTCAAATATCGAATTCATTGTAACGCTTAAGCGCCGTTTTCTTAAAAACTGCTTCAAATTTTTCAAAGAAAATTGCCATTTAGTACGAGATTTTACTGTTCCTTAATATTCATTAAATTATATTTACGTTCTAGTATTAGCAAACCGAAAAATTATGAAAATGTAAAAAAAGTACTTTTGACAGCTGGCAAGAGTATGTGGCAAGTTTGTGTAGCTAGCCGCGACCAAACGAAATAGAAAAATAATACGGAAAAGTCTGTACCATTGTGTAGCACCACTAGTTTATTTCTGTGTTAATTCTTCTTTCTGAACAAATATATTAATTTCTTTTGTAAATAATAAACAATTGACTTGTTTTTTGAGTGTTTATATGCTTCTACAATGCAAATTTTTACATTGAAACTATTTTTTCAAACCAACTTTGAGTGCGAATAGCGGCTCAACCATTGAGAGTTTCGTTCTTTACTTTTTAAGTGCTTGTTTATATCACACATTTTTTCTGCATGAAGTTTTTATTGAAAATGTTTCATTCGTCACTTTCTTGTAATGTATTGAAAGTTATTTAATGCCTAGATTTTAAATTTAAAAAATTCAGAACTTCTTGCTCAGAAAATTCAGAACTATTGTTAAAATAACTTTAATTTGTTTCATGATGGAATGCATTTTAAACCTCCAACTTTTCATAAGTCCGCATCATACGGGTGCTATTGCTGCCGTAAACATTAAATGTAAGGTTTTTGTCTATTGTAATAAATATTATATTGTAATTTTAGCTAAACATTCTTTATTCCCCCGCTTGAATAATCACCATTACGTTCATTGTTATGTTTTATTATGTAAACAGACAATATGAATGTATGTATATTTGAATTCACATTTTCAGTAGACAAATAAATGCAAAAAATGTTTGTTCGAAAATGAAGAAATCTGCGTCGTAATGTTGGGGTATGATTTTTAGTGAGAGTAGAACATTGATTTTAAAAAATAGTCTTCCTATGAGATAAAGTTCTAAAACCTTTCATTATGGTAAGCCCCAGAGGTATACCATTTCTCTGCGTCTGCCCCCACGCAGGCCTCGTTCCGTTATGACGAAAGCGAGAGGCGCGGGCGCAGGTAATGCACAGCCGCGCGAGTATTATCTCGTCGCTTGCGGACGGTGTGACGGGTGAGCGAGTTAGCGGACCGGCGCGCAACTTTCCACTTTAAGCGGCGTTTTTCGGTCTGCGACGCGCGCTTCACTGGCTGCTGGGCAGGATTTCCCTCTATTCGCGGCGGCCTCAACGGCGCCGCCGGCGAGTTTCTCTCCTTACTCACGTGTGCGGATCTCTCTCGGTCGCTCTCCTCTTCCACCGACGGCGAGTACTCGCCTTGTACCGGTCGCTGCCCTCCCGTACCCCCCGCCGCTCGGGCCCCTCTGTATTTGGCAAGAGATCTCCAAAATAATATTTACATTGCGTAAAGCCACTGGCCTCATCTTCCCAGCGTTTTTTAAATCTTCACTCTTAAGTATGTCTCTATTTGTTTCTCTCTGTCTCCCTCCTCAATATTTGGGTAACCACCAATTCTCATTGTCTTTAGGTTTCCAAATGTTCTCGCTGCTTCCGAATATCCATCGTTTGCCTCAGATTTTCTTTGGTCAGTGACCAAGTCATATGAGGATGGGAGGATACAAGGCTCGACGCTCGCTCAGAGATTGGAGTGACACAAGCGTCACGCATGGCCCGAAGCCCATGGTTCGTTTCAAATGGGTTTCTGGGGCATTCGCTTGGAAGTGATCAGAGATACCACGGTGACTGAAGCGACCATTTGGTTTGCGACTTTCCTTTTTTCTTTTTCTTTCTTTCCTTTTTGGGGGGGTGGGGGTGGCAAAGATTGAGATTAACACACAGAACATTTCTGGCATCTGCTCGAAATCGAACCCATGATCGATCATCCAGTCACCGGGAATCTCGATGACTACTTTGCTATAACGCTTGGACCTATGAATATTTTCTTAAAACTATGCCGTAAGCTTTACTGATGTGAATATGTCGAGGAGTTTCATCAGAATTCCAACATCGTAAATAAAAGGACAGGGTATTTTCTAATGCTTGAGTTAGTTAGGAAAGTCACAATTGGCTTGTTTTAATACCCAATTTGATAGATATTTTGTTTTGACACTTTTTTGCCCAGTGAGTCAAGTTGATCCATGAAGGCAATTCGCGACCTTAATATAAAAGGGTTCTAACTGCACTGAAGTAAATTTTACAGGAGTTTGATTTTCAAACGGATTTGAGTTTCAAACGGATAAGAAGCCTCAAAAACCTTTTCAACATTTTCTCAAAAATTGGCTCCAATTTGTTTAATTATCTTTGCCCTCAAATAATGTAAAGGACGCTTTGGAGAATTGTACAGGTCCGTTGCAATCCCTGATTTTACGAAAATTGCGAAATCTCAAATTTTTTTCGGCGTCCTCCTACAATTACATTGTGAAGATCTTTTTTAATGAAATGTGTTCATTAGAAATAGGTCTTCAAATAGGGTCGTGTTCGATTTTTAGAAAATGTGAGTATTTATTGCGTAATTTTGCTTCAAACACAGGCAATTTTTAAATATTAAATATTTTTTTCAGAAACAGCTCCAATGTTTTCAATTTTTTCACATATGCAGCAAAGAACGGTAAAGAATGCTGCTGGTCCCGTTTTCGGCGCACTCTGTATTTTCAAAAATTGGATTAAATTTGAAATTGTAAATTCGAATTTCCCGCGCTTCGTCTGAGGCGGTGACACATTGCTCTGTGTTTTAAAAAAAAACAGACATATACCTGTTATTTATAATAATCTTAAACTTATTAAAATGGGCTTAAAATTTGTTCTATAATCGATACACTAGCGCTACGCATTGGAAAATGTTGGAGTGTTTGCCACAAATTTCCACGTTGTTTCGAATATATACAATGTGAAAAGACATTCCTGACGTGAGTATTATTTAGCTGCCGTATCTGGTCAATATTATACAACATGAATAGCACGCTATATTTCTGCGAGCCCCAGCTTCAGCGTTCCTGACAGCCCATCTGCTGTCCACACGCCGCCCGGCCTCGCCTACTCCTCCCTCGGCGCGCTCTTCCAACTTCCATCAAACAACACACACTAACACTTCGCCTCGTTCCTACGGCTCGCGGTGCCCTGCGCCCTGCGTACACCCTCTGACAGAAAAAATATGAATCTCCTGATCTCTGGAAGGTGTGGACGCGATCCGTGTGCCCTCCCACAACTGGTGCTTGCAGCCGCGTGCATGCCTATGTATTGCATGTCTGCTTAATTGTTTACTTACTTATAGCTACCATAATGTGGTTAGTGATCGCAGTGGTTTCAAACATAATTCGAATTCATCCCATTATTGTCGATCGTGATGACTACATGATGCAGACAATAAACTTAGGAAAGAAAATAGAATGAAGGAAGGTAATAAATTTAACTTGGAAGGAACAAGCACTTCTTTACTGTAAGGAGTTTTGATAGCTGATTATGCTATTCGAAAATTGAACGCTGACTTAAATGTAATCTTGTGTGAAATTATTATTGCTTTCTGGATTATGTGCTGCAAATACTTTAACAGTTAAATTTATTTTTGTTTGTTTCATTTGTAAAAGTGGGAAATGATTGCTGCTCCTTACTATCGAAACGAATGCATCGTAGGCGAATTGTTTGAATGGGTTGAATGGGACGTTTTCAAGTAATAGCTGATGGGTTGGGAGCGCAGAAATTGCAATATTTCAGTATTTCGTAACTCTTACCAATAATGCGAGAAAGTATGTACTGCTGTAGCACGACTAGTTGCGTTACCACCGCCCGAAAATAAGAGTTTTTCTACTGAAAATTCGCCATTTTCCGGCACACGATTGCGTAACTTTCTCTTCTTACGAAGTAAATGCAACAGAGTAAAATGGTTCAACATAATTTTCTGGTCCATATACATTATAGGAGCCACTTCATTTTTAATTTATTCCCACAAAAAATAATGAAATCAAAGAAGTCAAATTGTTTTAACCCTCGTTGAACAAATCGCATTGTGATAAAACTCCTGACACGACTTAGAGATGACTAATTTATTAGTTTTTACTTAAAATGAACTGTCTTGAGGACCGTGATGTATTTCTCTCTGTTCGTCCCATCCTGACCATGATGCAACCTCCCACGTTCGTAACTCCGTTGACTGGTCGTTCACGGTTCACGTCCGCTATGCGGCTCCTCGGCTTCCGCTGTGCCGCTTGGCAGTACCTTGGCGTACGGACGAAAATGTTCTGCGGCCACTTTAGCCTCAACTCTCCAGGCACTTTTTGCACTTTACATGGTGTTGGGCATAGCTTTCCCTTGCATTGGACCCTACTTTCGATTTGAGAACCTTGCCGTTTCGCCTTCACATGGCATGGAGTAACAGCACGGCGGGTCTAAGAAACTCAGAGGCTCAGGGCCTTACCACCGGACATCCAGGGGTGAGGAGCTTCCTCATCCGACAGTGTTGCAGCGTTCCTTTACATCGGGGGCTTTAACGTTTTCCCATTGCGACCTCTCTACTCTTATCCTTTAGAACAGTCTGCAATTATGTTACTTACTATACTCAACGTTGCAATAGTTTTGTTAAATGCGATCAAAATTTCAAAATATTTTTTTTCCTACGCACGCACAATGACTTCTTAAAATGAACCTGTGTTTTGGAACGTTATCATGACATTCGTTCAATACACTGTGTTTAGAAATAAAATACAATTGGTTTTAAATAATTATTCGAACTATCCAAACAATTTTTTGGTAAAATGGTTTGGAGTACAAAACTTTGAAGATCAAAAATTGAAAAGAAAAAAAATCATTTTTACCTCGTACCTTAACGACCAAACCATTGGAGAACAGCGCTTTATTAAATATACTCAACCCCCACATCCTCCCTCCCTCCCGGCAAGAGAGCACATTTTAACAATCACACTTTGTACCACGTTGCTAGGGTATGTGTTTAGTTTTGCTTTATTTTATGAAACTGTATTATTTCATTTTATTCATATATGAATTTAAATTAATTATTTGTATATATCAATTTCCTTTTTTCTTTTATATATCTGATAGGACCACTGGTGATTAGGTAAAGTCCTGGAAACAAGTATGCCGGAATGTTAGATCTGTATTTAGTGTAAATTCATTTTTATTGTGAAAGATAACTTTTTTACTATCCATATGAATTTCCACAATATTTCTGCGGTAACCACCGAGTTAATGGTATTGATAGTATTGCAAGGCTATCCCTGAACACAGAACAAGGCTCGGATACCTCTGTTTACACAACTCCCTCAGTGTACCTGAGAAAATCGTCTGCTCCCTGTTTCAGGGAGACGCTCCCGGTTTAATACAGGGAGGGTCTCCCTGTAAGTAGAGACTGAGCAGAGTTGAATTAAAACCCTTTCATTTACGAGCGTGTGCGTGGTTCTATGCTTTATAACAAGCCATAAGTCTCAGGCGGGCCTTATGTTTGGACGTATTATTGACGCCCCGTCGTGCTAGCGACCTACGTGCTCCAGTCAACAAACTATTTTTATAATGTTATTTCTTTGTGTTCCTCTGTGAAATTTATTTTAAATAAACAATACGTTTACAAAAATGTATTTACATCACATGAAAAGTACATCAATGTTTAATTTAGGTGTAATTGTATTTTTCTGAATAAAGTGGTAGGTGCACGAAAAATATTTAAACGTTAGTGCGCGTAGAATTCTTCCGAAAAAATTATAATATACCTGAATTTGTTACTTTTTCTTAAAAAATTTGAGACTACTGGAACGAATGGCATAATACTGTACAACAATGATTTTTTTGCAATAATTTCAAATATAATGCCTGTTGTCATAACCGGTGCAATCTGCATGTAATCACATCGCGCACATTTCGCACATAATCCATTGTTCACTTTTGGGTTTGCTGAAAACTTCACCGAGCAGAACAGGCACTCTACATCTTGATTGCAACGTCCTGTTTTTTTGTTGGAATATCGATGTATTCTATATTTTTGAAACCTCCATCTTGGCACACCGATACTCAAAACAGGCAGAGTGCATGTGGAAACTTGACAATAAGTACATGGTTGTTGACCCGAATGAATAAGCTTCAAACTAAAATATATTCCACATTTATAAATATAGTAATTTGCATGTCACACAATAGCTTGACCTTAATGACAAAAGTTTTATACTTCACAAAAAGAAACATTTCTACCGCTTGTAAATCACGGCCTTTTCTAACAACAGACCCAGTTGCATTGACGAAATGCAAGACGGTGCACCGTTCCGAGTGCATTCTGCCATAGAACAGCACCTCATGCCGAAGCTGCCGAAGCCACGTCATGCGGTATTCCACATGTGTCCATATTCTACATGTATACCCCTTCCTCTACTTGTCGCATATTTTCAACCCTAGACCACAAAAAGAACTTTCAAATCGCTAAAAGTGTGTTTTTGTGAGTGCAATTTGACATATAACGACTGAAAATATTTTTCCTGTACTATAATATTTTCAAAAACTTGAATTTAAAAAAAAGGCACGTACAAGTTTTTGAAAATAAGTAGTTTTCAAGTAATTTGGCCTGAAGTTAACGTAATTTATAATTTTTTTCTCAAAATACAGTTTCAAATATTTTCTTCAAATTCTTACCGCGAATTGAGCAAAGTGTGCACAAACATTGCATAGATCTCATTTTCGTTGAAGTATCTGAATATTCGAAAATTGTCCAAGTTAGAAATAATGCGAGAAACCACCAGTATTTTAAGCGTCGTTAAAAGTTGAGTTAGTCGTGCGACTGGTAATGTAGGGGTAACGTGACTGGAGTGTTCAATCGAAGGACCTGAGTTCGAATGTCGGTAAATTGGAAAAATGTTTGCTGATCGGAAATACCTTTGCAGGTTAATGTAGGAGTATATTGCATTGGTGTTACAAATCATGCGGGAAAGTATGTACGGTTTAACATCATTAGTTTTTGAAGGAAACTTGTTCTAAAAAATGATCTTAAAATAATCATGTACAATTTTTTAAAAGAAAGAGTAGTTTTTGCGTAATTTTTGCTTGATATTAAAGAAATTTATTTTAAAAATTCTCAGTTTTTAAAAAAAGTTCTAATTTGTCTCTTTTAATTTTTTCCTGGACGAAGGACGCTTGAAAAGGTGGCGTAGGTCTTACATTCGTTGAACCCTCTAAATTTTCGAAAATTACAAAGTAATAATGCAAGAGATAATGAGCGCGTCACAAGTAGTATAACTAATTTGACTTCTAATTAAATCCATTATTTTGGTGCAGGGTTAACTCAAAAATCTTATAGCTGCGAAACTAGTAAAGATATTTTTGAAGTGGAATCCTCATATCCTGGAAGTATTCCAGTAACCTGCGACCATCCATCCGTGCGTCCGTCCGTCACTCACGGCTAGATCCCTTCCCGTCCACCAATCGAGGCAAATGATGTGTCATTCGACGCTCTCGGTCTCCTGGGGGAGAACAGTTCATTTGTTCTCAGACCAGTTCAGAAGATTCTAAGACATTTCCCCCAAAGACGTGTTTTGCAGATTTTAGCGCTGGAATCTAGCGGTGGCCGCGCAAACCGCCTTGCACGCCACCACATTCAGCTGCGATGGCAGCAACTTGTGACGCCATTGGGACCCACGGCACTCGGGTGAAGACTAACAGAGATCTCTACATGTATCGCCCGGACGCCACTGTTTACTTTATGCGGTGCAAGGCTCAGATCACTTGGAAGGAAATTATCGTTTGTGTGTATTTGGCATTCTAGGTTCGGATTAATCTGACTTCTACCGACTAGCAATGTTCCCACACCTGGGTCTTGTTTTTAATTATTATTCAAGCCCGAGAGAAATGGAGACATGTTGCGAGCATGACATATTCCCATCACCAAGCGCCCTGTCTACACTCTTTTATTTCGTCATAAGGAATAGAAACGGAGACGATTTGTTATAAAAAAAGTTGCAGCTTCATTTTTATCCTGGGATCGAACCTGGGACCACTTCACAGGACGCTAGCACGCTGTTCATGAGCCACCCAAGGAGCAAAAACTTTCGTTCGATAGAATAATTTATATATAGCACATGCAATAGTGGTAATGGGATAATACTCTTTTTTAGGATTTCAATTACAAAATTATATTCTAAATCTCTAAGAAGGAAACGGTATGTTGTAAAATACGAGCTTGAAAATGTACAAATTTTCTTTAGTAAGCCACCTGATAATACGGTGAAAGAACGTATTCTTCAGAACAACTCTTCTGGGCGGTACGGGTTAGGTGCTCCGACACTGTATACTAGGGTGGATGGTTGCCGGAGCCAGATAGAGTATCCATTAAGAAGAGTTGCGACCGCACGTTTTTTTTATATTTTTATTATTTAATTTAACTCTTAATGTATTATTTTTTATGCTCTATGTCCAAGCATGAAAGAATAAGACAACTGTATCTTTAAAGATTCTTTTTTATTTAGAACTTGCGTAGCAGAAATTTTTAACATTTGAAAATATTGTTAAAACAGTCTAAACATTCAGTTAATACAGATATTATTGTTCAGTTTTAATGTAGCATTGAAGTAATGGTAATATTTGATGCACAATTGCGAGAACGTATCGCTAATCGCATTCCTTAGTGAACCGTCCTGAATACTATTCCCTACTACTGAAACGACTCCGTCAATTTTTCACTCGCCTATCGTTCGGCGCAGTAATCTGGATGACTATGGAATGCACAGGTTCCACAACTTGGCGGTCATATTCCATTCTTTTTAGATAAACACAGTTATCTAAGCAACGCATTTTGACACAAAGAGGTGTGCGACGAATCCTACGTACTGCGCTCATGATGATGTTTTGGCCCTCTCTTAGCGACTTGGCCCCTGAAGGCCTGTCGTCTCCGCGTCTCACATTGTTTATTTAAATCCCTTAAGCGTAACAAACCCATTACTTCATAAACAGGTTTTGTTCCTTGGATGTTATGCGTCGAAACATACTTCATTTTATAAAGTGCATTTGAATTGGGAAATATTTACCTCATTAGGGGCGATTCTTGTCTTTGAATCCAAATGTGTAAACTAGTGCTAAAACAGCACGTACTTTCTCGTCCGTACTTTCACGCAAAACTGTGCGAAAATTACTCAAATTTTCGAAAAATTGTACATGACCTTATTTCAAAATGTATCCTAAGGAAACAGATTTCTTAAAGAGTAAAATCTGTATTTTTATAATTGTAGTTATTGAAAGATACCGAAATAATTTTGAATTTTTGATATTTTCGAAAAATTATAGTTTTTAACGAAAATGAGACTTGCATCATTATCTTAAACGTCCTTTACACAATCCAACAAAATTCAATCAAAAACGCTGGACCCCTTTTTGATTAAATTTTGAAAATGTCCGAGAGGCTTCATGTAAAGTACCTCCAAACTGAAATATGGGTTTGAAATTCAAGGGCCCTCACATCAGCCAAATCGATTGGGGAATACCAATTTTTGAAAACATCGTCCCAACGTTTTAGCTGCTAGCGCTGTCCAAACAGACGGACGGACAGACAGACGTTTTGATGTTATTCGATTTTTCGGTATCAATGGCTCACAAAACATGGATTTTGGCTGCACCATATGGTAAAGGATTTATTTTTTTTCTAAATTTAACAACTGGATTTATCCGCTTTTTCGTTACTAGGGTCCTGTAATTAGAGTTTTTCTGACGAAAATTCACCGTTTTTTTGCGCAGCATAACATAACTTCCTCTCTACTGCGTAAAAGTTAGCGAGTTAAATGAACTATATGGAATTGATGAGAAATGTTTGAAATAGCCAAAATCGTTTTCACATTACATCCACCACTTACACCAATACTAAGACGACAAGCCTGCAACCGCCGTTCTCTATAACTACAACACTCGACTTAATAATCATTTTCATCAGGTGACAGTATCAACAGCTCACTACAAAAAATTCACATATTATACACGTATATTATTTCACATCACCTTGCCAGATGACATTAAACGATTAAATTCGATACAAAAGTTTAAGTCCTAAGTAAAATCTTTTGTGCTGCACAACTGCTTCTATACAATTAGAGACTATACCAAGCATCCAAAAGGAAATTAATATTAATTTTAACAATGACATTTAATGTATTATATACCATTTTGATTGTATAATTCTGAAGAACCTGTAACACGTATTGTACTTCAGCTTCTGGGTCAATGACCCCCATCTCGATCAGGTTTTCATCCAGTTTCCCTGATCCTCGAGCAAATGCTGAGATGGCCCATTGTTTTGCTTCTGAACATAAATGTAACTTCAAATCAACTTCTCCCCATAGCACGTCACATAGAGCTTTTAACTGTTTTTGATATACATAAATAAATAAATAGGCCCACCTCCACCATCAACGAGAATGCCATTGCCTGGTTCCGTTGTCCCGAGCGCGCTGTGGCCGTCGCTGCGGAGGCAGGTGGGGCAAGGAGTTCGCCTGCTAGAGCAGGAGCACCGCGCGAGTGGGCGAGTGGGCGAGTGGGCGAGTGGGCCGGGCGCGCCGGGCGCGCCGGCCGCGTGCATGCGTGTACGCAGTGAAAGGAGAGAAGCCGCCTTTTCACTTCGCGGGCGGTGAATCCGCGCTGTTCGACGGTCACGGGCACTTGCGGGCGTGGCGGGGCGCTCGTCTGGTCGGACCGCATGGCAGGCGGGGCCGCCCGAGAAAGCGTTAATCGGGAGAGAGGCGAGATGGGCGGAGGGGCCGGTCTCCATCCACACGCAGAGGCACACCACGTAGTTCTGCTTTAGGCGTTGGCTTGCACGTCGCCGGCACACAGCTCGCTTCTCGCCGCTCCATCGTGCTACCTTTGCGAAGTGCAAGTCATCCACGTCTAATACGATTTCCCTAATAAACAAAGAGGCAGCATTCGACATGAGAGGAGGAAAATATTCAAAATATTTGCAAGTTTAATGACACATAATCGATAGGCACAAAAGAGTTTTTATCACAATTTTCTTCTAATGATGTGTCACTTCAAAGATTGGAATCCGAAACGTAAAATCACATCGAAAGTATGATATAAAAACTTCATTCAAACTTTGATTTGATTTTTTTTCAAAAAGACAAAAAGAGAAAAATGTATCTGACGTACGGAAAGAAGAGAAAAATAATTTGTGCATAGTTTCTTGATCTTCAGAAACCCTACTTCACCCTTCAACACATAGTCGACTATAGTTGAATGATGAATAAAGTGAATGAACTAGGGATGCTACAACACCACACAGTTTCTTACATTGTTTGTAACGGCTTCCCAATACTATAATACTCCATACACATGAAAAAGGATTCAAGCCGGCAAAAGTTTCCTCTCTGCACTGGGATTCGAATTTCGGTGTTTAGCGTTAACACTTGTCACGTTACCCCTACACCAACAGCCTCACAGTTAATTTACACCATTAAGGAAATAATACCATAAAGAAAATGTACAACATTTGCATTTGCAGTTTCCAATGATTCAGATATTTTTAATTACTTTATTTCAAGATTTAGTTTTAAAGAATAAATTTCGTTAAAGAAAAAATCTATCACATCAATATTCCAGTTTCATAATGTTATTTATTGTTCGCAATTTTTTACAAACAAAGAAGTTGCCGAATTTGGGACATCAGTCATTTTTAAGCGTCATATGCTTTTTGCGAGGAAAAAAATTAATGAAACTAGTAACATAGCGCTAAAGCGGAACATACTTCCTCGCATTATTTATAACGGCTCCTCAATATTGCACTACTTCATTAACCAGCAAACCAGCTGTATCTTCAACCGAAAAACAACAACTACAAAAACAACCACTTCGAAATCATGTCACTCCAATTATCACACCGTGCGCTTTACTGCTACACCACCCAGCAGCTCTAACAAAGTCAGTTGGACTGACGCTTAAAATTCTAATTGTATCTCCCATTGCTTACAACACGCAATTTTCGAAAATTCAGAAAGTTCGACGAAAATGGGACCTACTTCATTATTTATATCGTCCCTTGTTTTATTCAATATTAAATTTAAATAAAAATTTGGAGCTATTTTTGAAAAAGTAATTGTTTAAAAATGACCTATATTTCAGACAAAATTACACGAAATCTCCAATATTGCTGAAAAATGAAACATTATTTTAATCGAAGATGTCTTTAAAGAACAGATTTCGTTAAGGAAAAACCTCTATTTTTAATATTGTAGTGGTAGCGAGACGCCGAAAAAAAACTTGAACGTTCGAAATTTTCGAAAAATCAATGATTTGAACGAAAATTAGCGCAGCAGCATTCTTATACGTAAGCGTCCTTTACGCTATTCAACGACAAACTTTAAAAAAGTGAAGCCGTTTTTTATATAATTTGGAAAGTTTTTGACACTTCAAGTAATATGCCCCCAAAATCGGAACATCCGTTTCGAACTTAGATAGCCTCGAGGTCTTTTAAATTGGTCGAGGAATATCAATTTTTGAGAAAATCGGCTGAACGCTTTAGGCGGTTGCGTTGACCACACAGATACACGTTTTGCATATAGCACTTAGGACATACACATGAATTTTTCGGTATCAAAGATCAACAGAACTTAGATTCTGACTACACAACGTCTTAGAGGTAGTAATGTACTCGTATTATATACCGGAACATGATCTACCCAATTTTTCGTTACAAGGGAACGGTAATAGTCTTTCTGCCGAAACTTTTTGTATAAATTGGCTTGATTGCAAGCAAAAATTACGAGAAAAATCAATCAAAATTCTGAATCAAAATTCCGAAATTGGGAATCATTTTTGAGAGTTTTTGAAAATGATTTACCGACAGACAGACGGACTGAGGTAAGGAGGACTGACTTGTCGTCAGTCGACTTTTCGACATCAAGGACCCTGAAAACACGGATTCTAATTGCACAAATTGCTAGATGAACTAATTTAATACGTAAAGGAACATGATTTATCCGCTTTTTGATACTGGGCCCCCTTTTTAGAGTGAAGAGAAGCATTTTAAAAAAATCGCCGATTTATACTGCAGCATATATTTTTTCTTTACCACGGACGTCTAAGTAAAGCGAGAAAGTGATGAGCATTGCTAGAAACATTTGAAAACTAGAAATGTTTACTTCTTAGTAATAACGAGCAATCCTTAATTGCATCGGAAAACGAAATAAAGTTTTAATTTTGCCGGCCTGGATAGCCGAAACTGCTAAGGCTGAAAAGACGTAGCTGCCTCGTCCCTGAAGGATCGCGGGTTCGAATCCCGCCCGGGGCATGGATATTCTGTTTGTTCGTACACCGTTACCGTTATCCCCATTGATACAATGGTCGCTACATGACCTTAGTAGTTGAAAAACGACCTTAGATAAAAATTAAAAAAGATTTCGATTTTATTGTGTTGCAACGAAAATAGTAATTTTTCGATTTTTCTCAATGTATAAGGAAAACTGGACGACAAACGTTATAGAGATGGGGTGATTGTCTCAGATGTTAAAGAATGCAACTTATTAGAGGCACATTGATTCTTTTAAAATTGTAAAGTACAAATGTTACTCAATGCATTAAATATAATTGTTAAAATTAAAATTGTTTTCCCTTTACTGTAAGGAAAAGTTATTGAGCAGAAAATATTTCACTTTGCTCTTAAATATTTGTATCAATTTTGATTGTTTAATGCCATCTGGCAGTGTGTTATACGCAAGGTTACGTACGAGTACATGTATTATATGTGAATTTCTTGTAGTGAGCTGTTGATAGTGTAACCTGATGAATATGAGTTCTATGTCGAATGCCGTAATTATAAATATATGTTTGCATGACAATCATCCTACTTAAGGGTAGGAGGTCGGTTTTGACAAAATTTACAGATTTGTAAATAAATAGGCAAGGCAATGATAAAATTTCATACTCAATGTAGATAGGCTTGCAGTAATCACGTGGTTGCTTTGTAGTTATGATTCCTATGATTTTGCATTCTAAATGTCTGTATACATATAATGATTTCCTCTAGAAGACTGTGCAGTATTTATGGCTGGAATGTGCATTCACGAAATACACGTTACGAGCTGCAAGAAGGCTGACTGAATTCAAAATAGTTCATTGTTTGTTTATAAAACATTAACAGACATAATGTCTGGGTGTGGCGTACGGGAAGACGTAGTGTGCGGGCGTTTTCTAGACTGACGTCTGGTTCTTTTCGTTAGATAGTGAAAACAGACTACTTTTTAATGTATTGTCTTCACTTATGCATTTCCTTTATTTATTCCTTAATGCTTCTCGCATTCTTTTCGCTCTGCAACGTTCGGTAATAATGTTCCCTAGATGCAGGGCGGGTTGTATGATTTCCAGTAAAAAAACAACAACGTGTGAGTTGTAATTTACTTTGAAGTGTAATTTTGGAAGGATCTATTTTGCTTTTTCTCGGCTGTCCAAAAGTGTTCTTGCAAAAACTGAGAGCAATATCTCCAATGATTCAGAAGATATGATAAGGCATACATAGACATTAATTCTTTATACTCAAAACCTCCGAAATATTGCTACACAAGTGTCTGAGAAACCGTAATTGGAAAAAGACGGCGCAACTTTTACATCGCATTTACAGTCCCTTCCCACGTAAATTCTCAAAAACAGCTCCAAATTTTTTAGCTTAATTTTTCCCCAGAATAGAGCAATAACGCTTGAAAAATGGTCTTATTTTCGACGACCTTTCTGTTTTGGAAAAGTGGAAACGAAAAACTAACATTACAAAGTTACTAAAATGTTTTTCCATAATAACATCTGTTCTTTAGAACCAGATCTTGAAATAAAGCTAACAAAAATATCTGAATGTTTAAAAACTGCAATTGCAAATGCATAGCTTTTTTATGCGATGGGAAGGTGTGAAACAGTTTGAATGCATGTGTAGAGGTAGCGTGACTGACGTGTTAACTCGGTGTTAATGCGTTTTTATCCCTGCGTGGTGATACAATTTACGTGGTTGTAAACAATTTTGCAGGTCCGTGTAGTAGTATAAGTGCTGTAGTAGCACCACTTGTTTTTGTATCTTGCGCTCTTAGTTTGGCGAAAATAGTTTTCAAGAGATGTCTGAAATATTACTTGGAAATAAGATGCAACATTATAATACAGCATTAGCGTCACATAAATAGGAGCAAGTATGTGCTTTTGACGCCTGACTAGTTAGTTCAAGGAGTTACGAAGGAACGCTCTATTAGAACGAGAAACGCTGGTATATTTTGCTAATCAAGCGTTGACAGTTATATTGTCATATAATAAATCATCAGATTCAAGAGACAAACTTTTGTGTGTGGCTCTGCAATACAAACGAGATAATGACTTCCGGATTTTATGGCACTCCGTTTGCATCGTTACGTTTTCTCACGACCGCAGGTATCTTGCCGCAATCAAGACAAGGTTGTCCGGGAAGTAGTTCCTCAAGAAAAAGAAATCCTTCTATCCTTGAAGCAGATATGTCTTGTGAAAAACTCTGAACTTGTAATTTGGGCGTTAGTTATAGAAACAGAAACAAATGTCGAAAACTGAAATTTCTTTGAAATTTATCTCAAGAACGATGAGATAATTCTGTTATTTTCATCGATTCAGTGATCACAGAAAAGAATTGTAGGAATAATAAGCAAATCCTACCCACGTGATTCTTTTAAGTTTCTTTTTATTAATTTTATCATTGCCCTGCCTCTTGATTTACGATTCAATTTATTTTGTCAAAACTGACTTACCCAAGGACGGGTACATATTGTCATCCAATACAGATGGCTATAATTATAACACACGACATAGGAATCATATTTTGATTCCTAAGCAGTTAATAGAGTACATGGAATTAAATATGGTAATTTGATTAATGAAAATGAAGGACGTAAGTGGTTGTTATATTCGACGACCAAGGTCGCAGTTTGGTATATTGCGTGTAAAGTGTTCTCAACAGAATTGTGATAAGTGTTCAGAAAGATTTGGATAATGGGTACAGATTTTTCATTTAGAGATCCATCCTATATTTTCCTATTGTTGTCGCTATAATTCTAGATTATTAAATTTTATGTTAAGTTAAAAAATTAAGAAGTGAAAAATGAAGTTTGAAACACTAGCAAGCTTTGATGTCAGCAACAGGAAGTGTAAGTTAATGTGTTGTTGAGATATATCATATTACAATTGATCTAATACTGTTGAATGTTCAAAAGCACGAGCGCAGGCGCTTAACCAGATTTGAGTGCATTCTTTTCCGCAATACTTAATTAGGGGCGATCGGAAGTCAAGAGGGGACAGTGCTTAACTTTTATCTCTTGGACCGGCATTTAAATCCCGGTTGATTTTGGTGGGGAATTGTGGTGGGGAAAAGGGATTGGCGACAGGCTTTCCCGAGATTCTCCTATTTCCCTTGTCTCTCCAAGAGTGGGGCATCATAAAAAATAGCATATATCATCACCCATTCAGCAAAACAATGCAGATCTGATGTGACGAAATAGGCCGAGAACTGAGATTCATTATTAAAAAAATAAGATAATAATTTATATTGTCTAATTTAAATTGTTGCCCGTAACTAGGATTGGTATGTGTTATTCGCTCTAACATTGTGACAAGTTTTCAGTCTCCCTCACCCATCATTTATTCCTGTTCGTCTCCTCCCCTTTTATAAACAATTTTCCTAACATAATAATTTTCAAAACGTAAATGGAAAACTGAAGACGAACCTTCGCTATTGTTATGGATACAAAGTAATCTTTCAGCGAAACTTCCAAAAGGGGACTGGACATATTAGTTCATCACTGAATAATTTCTAATGAATACAAAGATACTAAACTGATTAATCACTAAATGACGCACCTCAACAAAGCTGTTGAAGGCGCTCAAGAGCGATAGCAGAGCACGTCCTTGGCGCGGGAGGCACTTGTGTTGACGAGAAGGCCTGTCGGGAGGCACTCGGGTTGACGAGCAACACCGTCTGCGTTTCACTTTCTCTGTGAAGCGCTAGCGGGGACGACGCGCCTGTGCGTCTCTCTCCTTCCGTAAAGCTCTTCAAAGCCGCTAGGACGCATACCAATCATGCAACGTGGAAAGAGTCGCACGCGACAAAGCCGCCAGCCCCACCCTCCGTACACCCTCCGCCCAGTGCGACGCGCGTCTGCTCCCAAACGTCTGAAAAGAGCACAGTCCTTCGGGAGATTATTTCCTCCGAACCCTATCCTTGATCTCATTAAGGTTCCGCACTAGAGGACACAAGGAGGTGGATGAAAGTGCGTAAAAATATACCCCCATCCCGATCACATCTTTGCTTTAAGACTTCACAATTCTCGAGAACTGTTGTAAAATATATGATGCTACGTTTTACACACTCTTACTTTCTCGTACATAAAAGTAAAGGAATAGAAGTGTAAGAAGTAAAGAATAACAAGAAAAAGTAGAGAATAAAGACAGTTATGTTATATCCCATTCATCCATTTTAATATTTTGCTGGAAATTATTGTTTTGGAGGACATTGAAACCAAAAAAAAGTTTTTACCATCTGGTTGTCCGTTCGTCTGCCTGTAAACAACACTAGAGGCTAATTTGTACATTTGATTATCTTCAAAACGAATATTATCTAATCGAACTGCCACAACTTGATGCCTTGTGAATTTGAAGCGCATCTTTTAAATTTAGATGAACAGCATACGAAACTCCCAAAACATCTTGAAAATTGTATCAAAAACGCCATGAAATATTTCATTTAAATTTCTATCTCAACCAAAGAGAAATGCTTTTATAATATGAAAAATGTCCCATTTTCATTTAAACTTATGAATTTTCAAAAATTGCAACAGTAAACCGGCAAAACTGACGAATATTCGACAGTAAAACTTGATGCTGATTCTGGACACGAAAAAGAGGATACATTTTATTTTTATATGTAGTAAATATCTTCCTCTAACACGTTGTGGAGTCTACGATTCCTAGGTCCTTGATCCCAAGAAAGCGATTGACGCCAAAATCTGTATATCTGTGATCATCGCTAGCTCCTAAATCGTTTATAAAATTGTCTCCAAAATTGATGTTCCCCGATCGATCGAATCGAATACGAGGACTTGGACGTTTCAAACTAATATTTCATTTATTGGAAGTATTTACATGAAACTCAAAAACATTGTTTCTGAATTTCTGAAAACTGGCTCCAAATATTTACTTTCTCGCCTTACTTCGTGAGAAGGGAAAGTATTGAAATCGTGCACCGGAAAACGTCGAATTTGTGACAAGAAACTCTTACTGCCGGCCCTAGCAACGAAAGAGCAAATAAAACTTACTCCTATATATTGTAAATTACTTCCTCTGAAACGTGTGTAGTCCGAATTAATTTTTTGAGGGTCCTTGATTATAAAAGTCGATCAACGTTCAGCTGATTTTGATATCTCAAAATTGATATTCCTGGATCCATTTATACGTTCTCGAGGCTCTCAGAGTTTGAAACGGATATTTTGATTTTTGGGCGTGCTTTAGATCAAGCGTGAACATTTTCAAAATTTTATAGAAAAAGGTTTCAAACTTTTTGATTAAAATTCGTCTTCGGATAGCTTAACGAACGTTTAAGAGAATAGTGCGGGTTCCGTTTTCGTTTAAATCCCTGACGTTTCGAAAATTTTTCGCAAAAGTGCAATTTTTTCGGCGATTAATAATTTTATGCGGTTATTTTCCCAAAAACGATCTCAAATTTTTCTGTAAATATCTTTTCATATGTAGCAAAGAACGGTAAAATATTTGGTGCTGGCCCCATTTTTGGAGAACTCTGTGTATTTTCGAAAATTGCAAACAACAAATAAACATTACAAAAGTACAATATTGACGACAGAGTATTTTTGTTAAATGAAATCTGTTCTGAAAATCGTATATCCCCCCGCCCGAAAAAATTGAAATGTGAAAGTTGTATCAAGAAACAAGTTATTTTATTTCAATAAATAACAAAAATTACATTTAAGCTAGAAAAAGTTTTTGGAATACATTCTTCAAATAATAGTTATGTTAAAGTATTTAGTGATAAATCATACACTATATGATCAAACGTATCCGGACACGACCAGATACTTTCGATCACATAATGTATTGCCAGAGTGAGATTACACCGCTAAAAAAAATTTTAGTTAGTATTTAACAAAATCTATTGTAAAATACAAGAATGAATAAATACTAATTTCAGTAGAACTTATTTTAATTTTAGCGTCATTTGATTCATTTGAGCCCTATCTTATAAGTAATGACTGTAATTAACTATTAAAGGTAAATAAAATATATGAAATATCAGACTATTGTGCCGCCACTTATACATTTTTATAACAATTCATTTGAGTTCTAATTTCTTTTTCAATATTTTTACTAATTGTTTCCTCATCAGTCCCATGATGGGGCCTCTTGACTTGCGGGGCCCAGGCGATCGTCCTGTCTGCCCATACCTAGTGCCGTCACTGTTTGTACTCTAAGGAACTCTTTAAATGTTCTCTATCTCCTTTTCTTAATTTACTTTGAGTCTGGGAGAATATTCTGAAGAAAGAACTATTACATCCGAGTCATTCCTAATTCTTCGATTCAATATTCCCATTCAAGATCCCCACTACGAGTGTTAATAGACTACAAATGTCCTTTCAAAGATTTCTGAAACCGTTGCGAGATTCACTGGACATCTGTGTGTTAATACATATTTATATTTCCGAGATGCAACAACACACATTTCGGATATAAGCTCCACAAAACCTTCCGTGGACAGCATTTTCCCAGTAGCAAACAAAAGGTTCATCAGAAAATTTAAACTCATAACAATCCTTAGACAAGTGAAAACGAGGATGAGAAAGTGTCTCTCAGATGAGATCTCTTTCCTTCCTGACATAATAACTGACGTAAGCTTCTATGAAGAGAATCGTGGGAATGTGTAACAATTGCTCCAGAAACATCCAAATGAAGTTCAGGGTACTTAAACAGAAACTGGCACAGAATAGCTACAAAATGTCTGTGTGTAAGATCATTTTAAACCAATCGATTTTAAACACACGGGAATAAAATTTATGAAATATAATCGTGGCTTATAAGATTTGCTCTAGACACATCGAATCACATGTGATTCTTACATAAAGGAAAGTTTGCATTATGACTGGTTGATGATAAAGTAATGTTGAATGGACCGCCACTTATCTTCCTCCTATCGTTCTCGTTTTAATTCTAGGTTAGATTGCCAATGATTTTCAATGAAGAGCAATTGATACGTCGTCACAAATGTTTCGAAAGAGATTCGCAATCAATAAGACAATCGTGAGCCCAATGCCGAAGGCCTCCCATCGACTTTCATAGGCAAACTTATCGGTGCGTCTCCAAGGCGCGCTTCTGGCCAGAGCAGGTTGGGGTGGCTCTTCCGAAACTTGTTTCATTATTTCGTGGTTCCGAGCGCGTCAACTGCTATGATCATAAATCCTGTAAATGGAGTGCGTATTATATATCGAGAAGTGGCCGCGTTTCTCCTCCACTGCGGTGTGAGATCCGGTGCCGACATACACGTCAGCGAGCAGGGTTTCCCTCTCCTCCGCGAGCGTGGCACCTCTCCAGCTAGTATAGGCCTGAGGCCAGCTAGATAGTGGAGTGTATGTAAGTGTAAAAGTGTGTGTGTGTGTGTGTGTGTGTGTGTGTGAGTGGAGAGAAGGGGACACAAATGATGAAGAAAAGATCGCGCGCGGTCCGTGACCCGCTTGTTACGGTTCTGCTTCGGCATTCGCCTGGTATTGAAGGAAAACCATTGCTTAAAGACGCTCAAATACAAATTCGCCACCGCAGTGTCTCGAACCGTGTAGAACCTCCCGGTCAGAAACGCCGCTTTGCTAACAGTTATTGCCCTTTGCCATACTAGCCTCGAAACCCGTCCGCAGAAGAGAAAATGGGATAGGACTCGGTTTGTGTGCGTGATAGAAATCAAGGGGCGTGCGGAGCCGTCGCCTCCGCCTCCGCCTCGCCGCCCCACGCCCTGCGCGCGGCGCGGGGCGTGGAATGCGAGAGACGCAGAGCGAGACAGTGCGAGCCCCCGCCTCGCCCACGACAGGACAGCGCTCTCACGTTCTCACCTCTCCCGCCGATTCGCTCTCCCTTTCAGATGACTACGGCTGTGAAGCAATGACCTTGATACATAGTTTCCTTCGCGTGGTGCGAAATCATATGCGGTTGTTGAATGCAGTACGTTGAAGATTAGAAGCGAATACATTTTATGCCATACTTCAAAACTGTCGAATTTGCATTTGAGTGAAGGTAGAAAGGAAACCCATCATGTCCCAAGGCGCGATTACTGGCTGAGTTGGCTCAGTGGCAGCATTGCAGTTGTCTCTACTGTGTCTCCGGTTGGGAGGTTCTAAGATCCTGGGTTTTTCGAGTCCTGACGGAAAATTTTCGTCACTAACCAGATAGCTGGGTCGAATGCAGTTGACTAAAACGAGATTATAGACTGGTCGGCAGTTCTGATTGGTAGTTTTCCGTAATTCCTTCGACCAATACCACATGAATGCCGATGCAGAACGTTAATCGATTACGACGAACTGTATGCGATATTTATGAAATATGCATTTGAAATATATTAATCTTGACAGTTCAGTGTGCCTTATCGGTAACTAGGTTTGCTTACCTCGTAATCATGCCCCAATTTGCTTTGTGTCAGCTCAAACGTCGGCAAGAAATGGGCGGCAATGTTGCGGAACATTTCCTTCCTGAACCTTGCCATCTTCCCTTTCCTTTCATGAACACACACTTCCACCACTACACTACCATAATTGTTGAGAGAGCAGTCGGGAGCGTAGAGCTACTCCCGGCTGCGAGAGTCCACTCTTTTCCAGATACCGGGAAGGAGAACCACAAATTGACGTGTATGTCGGCGCCGAATTTGACTTTCAGCGGGGAAGAACACCGCCTCTCCCAGGATATTAAGTATAGGGTATGTTACATGTACGGGACTAATGAGCATACCATAAATTCTCGGCTATCCGAGAGACGCCGCGTCGTTGGCTCGCAGGCCGACGTTTCGCCTGGCATGTCGCAGGCTTCCTCAGGGCAGTGAGCTGAGGAACTGCGACATGTCAGGCGAAACGTCGGCCTCGCAGCCAACGACGCGGCGTCTCCCGGATACCCGAGAATTTATGGATTCGAGCCGCGGAAGCTTACGTGTACATAATGAGCATACCATTTGTCGCCATCGGTTTGACCATCGGTTTGACCTTCCCTGTTAACTGCGTCTTGACACTACTGCCAACAGTGTGAATAGTTCGACAATAGATTGAAAAGCACTTAATCGATTCTTATTTGTTTAACAATTCTGAATTCAATTTAGCGGAAGGTGAAAGCGCTCAGACAACTTTATTGAAGTATTCTCTTTCATACACACACACATACGCACTCCAGCGAAGACCTAAACCACTAAACACTGAAATGCATACGAGCGAGAATAGTCATGTCTACTTTAGCAGTTCAAGGGACGTGTTTTTCTGCCAAAAATGTAAGAATGAAATTGGAACAAAACAACTGAAGATGCTTGGAAAGATTGAGGGAGACGTGTCCTCCCCCATCTTCTCGCCACAGCTTCCTGCTCCTCCCGTCGCCGTCGCTCGGCCAGCGCGGCCGCAGCGCCGCCAGCGCCGTCAGCCGGTCGTCCGCGCACGCCAGTCTCTGCTGCGTGAAAGTTGGAGGCGCTGTCCAACCTGCCCGGCAGCCCCTCCAGCAAACGATGAGCGGCCCGTACACTTTCAGAAAGCTTTGTTCACGTTGACGTAAAGGTGCTCTTTCCGCACATCAACACCGCCTCCACCCAAATTTACGGTTATAAAACCAGGCGTCTAATTTTATTTTGATATACTGTTTTTCCGCCAGAATAAAAATTACCATCTTACCTGATAAAAGATATTCATTTGCGACTTCGACGATTTCACAGTCAGGAATAATGGGCTTGTTTAGTATTCTTTCGAAAAGCTATGCCGGCTTAGATGCCTCAGGGCACCAATTGATGTCACTGCAGTGGCTCTGAGGGGGAACGCCTTGAGCGAGTCCCGACGCTGACAGGATCGATATAAACTACATTGCTGGGACGAAGGTCGGGAGAATTCTAACTTCCGGCTGCTCTGATCGGTAGTGTTTCGTGGCTTCTCCGAATGGAGAATGAACACCAGGCGAATGACGGAATCGCGCGCGGTCTTTCCTTCCTCTTCCTTGTTTTATTCTCACCTCTACTGACACACACTTACACTTATAGGCACTACAATACCACATGTCGGGAGACAAGTGGGGAGCTTTGAGCTTGTCCCCGCTGGTGGGAGATACCTGGTTATGGAAAAGCTTGCAAATCGACGGGTAGGTCTTCGCCGGATCTCGTCTTCAAGCAGGGGGGGGTCACCGCCACCTTCTAAGACAAAAACATGCACTACACTTATGAGACAAATGATCTTAACAGTTGACGCGCCCGGAATCACTAATCAATCGGTAAACAAGCTTTTATAAGTTCCAGTCATCACGTTTAGACTTTGAAAAGACGAGATACAACTATGATAACCGCTTCGTTTGGTAAGACTATGTACGTATTATGTAGTTGGCGCGACAGTCCGTGAACTGGCTCAGGTGAACTGAATTGAATGCTAATCACTCAACTCAATAAATCTTTGGGAATGATTTAAGAAAAGTCAAGTTCTTTCTTAAAATGGAACAGTAACAATGAAATATTATTTATATTTTCTGAATTAAATGAAATATTGGTAGAGTGGCACTAAAATGTTTACAGACAATTTTTAAACGTATTTTACAATTTCAATGTCATTTTACAATGCGTTTGAAGTTTTTTCTTTTGTAAATTGTAATCAGAGAGATGAGCTATTTCTCTCATCTTGAAAGATTGGTAATCATTTCAATTGAAATATATTTACAGTACGTGACAAAATTATTATTTTTGTTATTATTATTATTATTATTATTATTATTATTATTATTATTATTATTATTATTATTTTAGATATAACATTTCTTTGTTTTTAGGCATGATTATGCTACATCGATGTAAATGGTGGAATTAATTTGATGTACTGCATTTGGAAGAATTTCTCCCATTACCTTTATGTATTCTCATTTACTTTGTTTGAGTAATTTATATCTTTCACTCTGTCAACCAGATTTGGAATAGCGAAGTAAAATGGGAAAAATATCGCTTCGAAAATAATAGCTTAGGGTAATTAAGGAAAAAAATAGCTTAAGGTAGAGTTTTAGAAATGTGGATGGCAGTTGTAGCTGAATGATTTTGAGCATTTCCTAAGCAGGGAATTAAGAGGAGGGGTGGAGGTATTTGGAGTGTCTGGTGGACTTTCATTTATGCGGAGGTCATGACAACAAACGAGTGCAGAATTCAGAAATAGTTCGCAAACCGTTAAAACTACTAAACACCTTCGTTTAACACGGCCATGCTGGGCGCGGAAGCCACGCGCACGCCTCATGGGGGTGTTGCTCGCAAGAGAAACGCGGCGGCGACGTCCTCATCCGGAAGCAAAATGATGCGGGCGTGCGGGTGCAAGATGTCAGAAAAACGCTGATACGGAACAGAGCGAGCCCGGAGAATTGTTAATGGAATAAACTAACCTGACCCGCTATCTGCTGCTTTTGTAATGAGGCATCAGAAGGCTCAATCTTGACCACAGATGAATTAAGAATAGAGAAATAGTATACGGATCTTACAAGAAGTCTACTAATGCATGTCATACACTCGTAAAATCGCCCAAAATACAAAATAAGTGCTTATGTTTCGTTTACATCCAACTAGGCTATTGAAAATTCTATTACTTGTTTTAGATATTCTTCACCAATGTTTACGTAGAGTACCCTAGATATGGGACTCAAAGAATGTACCAATCTTACACAGGAACCTCACTTATTGAACGAAGTATCTTAGTTTGTTAATGGGATTAGATTAACTGGAAGAAATATAAAAATGAAGAAGCGATTCCAAAAGTTTCTCTTTGTTTCCTTATGAACAAAAATTAAAGAAACCTTTTCTCCTGTATTGTATAAAAATATCGCTATGTCGTTGCTGATATAGTGGCCTGTGCGAGGACTGTCTTCTTCCCCTGTAAATATTCAATATCTTTATCAAAAAACAGTACTAAATTTTCTTCTTAACACGTAAACTAGCTTATACAAGAACATCAATTCATTAACAGTTTGGTAGAATTTTACATTAAGTGTACATGTGATAAAATGCATGCATTAATTTAAAATTTATCTATTAGCGCTACAATGGCACACGCTTTCTTGCATTATTTGTAGTGACTACGCAATATTGTACAACACGCAAAAATATTTCCAACTAGCAAAAATTTTTCTTCGCATTGTGATTCAAATTCAGGCCCTGCCAGTTAATAGCACGTTACCGTTACTCCACCACTCGTACTGCGTACTATACTGCGCTTTCGCGACGCTTAATACAAGTAGTGGTTCCTCGCATTATTTATGATTTAAGCAATTTCAGAAAAAGAAGAGTTCAATGAAAATGAGACCCTCGCCATTTTTAAGCGTCCTTTATTCTAACCGAGAAAAAATTAAAGAAAACATTTGGAACAGTTTTTTTAGAAACAATTATCAATTGCATTAACTTGAAGCACAAATTACACCAGAAGTACTCGTTTAAAAATTAAATAAAATGATTTCATTCAAATATCTAGTTTTTAGAATAGATTTCGTTTAATAAAAAGAATCTACACTCAACATTGTAATATCGAATAATTTTGTCCAAAAATAGATTTAATTTAATAAAATAATCTTAACATTTAATAACACACTTTTAATTAACGCAATGTTAATTTTGTGCATATTTTGAAAATACTGCGAGTTTCAAAAAAATGAGACCAGTTCTTTGCTGCAGAAAGATGAACGAACAGACGGACAAAAACAGGCTTGCTGTCAATCAACCGGCGCCCCACAGAGGGAGCCAAACGGCCGAAAGGCCTGAGGCTCTTGGTGGAGGCGGAAACGTTCACCAGGACCCGGGTTTACCGGCGGTACTCGCTTTTTCACGCCAAGGCGGGTGCAGCGAGGGGGCGGTGCTAAGCTACGTGTTGCCGGATTCGCCCGGTAACTGGACGCCTCCCCCCCCCCCTTTGGGTAGATTCGGGCGCGGGACTTTCTCCCAAACCCACGTCTTAAAGTCCGTCAGAGAACATGAATCTCTCATCACGGTGCCTAGAGTCCGGCGATACTCACGTCGACAGACGATGCAGTGAGGAGACGGGTTGTGGTCCTCGAGCCTTCTCCACTTCGGTTCCCTGTTGAGCGCTTGGCTTCGTCGTGACAGTGGCCGATCGTCATGGGCAATTGAGTAAGGATTCGTCCCGGCGTGTTATGCGTGGCGCTTAATTAGAATCCGATGCTAGCCCGGGCAGCTAGTAGCTCTGAGCTGGCACAGTGACCCCACCCAGGCTTAATAGGACAGACGCCCCCCCACCGAAACGGCGTATCCGGGTGCCAGCCCAAACGTGTACATTTACGCCTGAGGGGGTGAGAATAAAGGCCAAAGGGCCAAGGTGCTGACAGTGTATTAATCCCTCTGGTACAACAAATGTAGGGTAGTATTCTACACTGGGTATACGAGGACAAACGATTTTTCGGTATCAAGGACCCACAAAACATGTATTCTGAATAAACAACGTGATAAAGTAATTTAGGGACAATAAGTATTTACTTATCGTTACTAGGGACCTGTAATAAGAGTTTTTCTGTCCCAAAATGGCCACTTTTGGAGCACGATTGCAATACTTTCTCGTCTTACGAAGTACGACGAGATAGTAAAAGAGAATAATTATTCAATTGAATTCGTAATGTTACGACAAAAACAATCTGCCATACGTGGGGAAAATCGATGGACAAAATCGTGTTGACACGTGTAATTCTAGGGAACCTCTACTCTGACCCACTAATTTTTGCGGCGCCCGCTGATCAATTCTATGCGGAATTTGGAAAAGTATTTTAATCCTGCGCCAGTTGTTATGGCCAATCAATGGACGGATGTTGTATCTCCATAAGACCAACCCTTTGATCTTAAAAAGCTGCGGCAGTGCTGCAAATACGCAGATCAGTCAGATGGAGGTCCGATTTGCAGTTTGGTGCCGGATAATCGGGGAAGAACACAAAACTTCTCACAGCATTGTGCTGGTTGTTTTGTACTGCTACTACTAGTACTGTTTCGATTTTAAGACTATTGAGACCTGTATTCCTGCAGAATCACCTCACGTGACAATTTTCGCTTAACTCATTTTGGGACGGGGAGTGAGGCATGCGGCTCTGAACGCTAAGACAACGCGGTGTAGGGTACGAGGGAAACACTAGCAAGTTCCGTGCGGCCAAGTGGCTGTCCCAATCGCATTTCGCTCACGCGCCGCCTCATGCGTGCGCGCATCGCGCATTCGTTACGCGTCTGGCGCTGATGAAATCGCGTCCAAGTTCGTTAATTATATCATTTCGCATCACATCCTCGGAGAAACCGCCTCAATGCGCTTCCTTGCGTAAAGAACACGCGGCAGCAACGGACACTGGAACGAAGCGTATCTTTCTGGTTCCTCGTTGGTCTCCTGGAAACAAGTAACGTAGTGACTCGGGCACTGTGTACCAAAAGCATGAATATTACAAAAAGGAAACTGCAATGAGCACGGCCCGCTTTTAACGACCTCACTTACTAGTATGTAGTTCCTTTGGCGTACTTGTAACGTAAGTCTAATGAATATTTAATGATTTCGGAAACTTTTAGACGGACTCTCAAGGATACTTTAATCACGTTACGCATTTAGAATTTTTGAGTTTCAGAGGCTCTAACTTTGTAGTGTGCTTTGTCTGGTATAATATGTGTGAAACTCATCGGACTATCTACATTTTCATATTATGTAAGTAGTGGTGCTATAATGTCACATACTCTCTCCTACTGTTTCAAACATACTAGCTGAACACCCACAAAAATTTTGCATATTTCAACTCCATTGCGTATCGATGACATATTAAGTCCAAAGGCTGCGGTTCATAATCTATAAGTTGAAAGATACATTTTTATACTTATTATCATTTCAGTATAAAGGGTAAACCCGTTTTTCACACACTTTTATATGTAATTTTATTTTTAAGAGACTCACGTACCAGGTCAAAATATGTTTTTTTTCTGTATATTTTCACTCGTCAGAGTCTTCGTTCAAAAACGAAATAACTGATAATTTAGTAAATCCCAAATCCAAAACATCAACGATTTCACTTCCCAAAAGAAACTAGTGGTGCTATCAGCATAGATTTTCTCGTATTATTTGTAATATTATGATAATCCTACATGAATCTGCAACAGTGTTTCCGGCCACCAAAACTTTTTGTCCGCACTGGAATTCGAATTAAAGGTTCTAAGCATCTGTAATCCATTCACCTTACTACCAGTCTCACAACTGAACTCATCATTCCGGACGCTTAAAAAATTCTTTAACAGTATTAGAGTTAGAAAATGTGATTTCCAAATATAAATATATTCAAATATTTTTATTTATACAACATCAAGATCTTTTAAAAACCAGATTTCATTATGAAAAAAAAACCTCTATCATTAATATCTTAGTTTTGCGTTATTATTTTTTAGTTTGCAATTTTTGCATACACAGCGAGTTTGCCGAAAATGGATCTCGCACTAATATTTAAGCGCCCTTCCCTCTAACTAGGGGGGAAATGCGTCCATGCGTCTGCCTATTTGGTCTGTCTATTTGGTCACAGCTAGCGCCTACAACATGCAGTCTATTTTCCAAACTTTACATTCCCCGAGCGATGTGAACGAACTCGAGGTTCTGTGAGTTTGAAACATTGTTATTTTTGAATGTTTTTTACATTAAGCCCCCACGGATATCTCACTGGTCGCTTTCCATGACGCGACGGGTTCGATTCCCGGTCGGCGCAGATTATAGTGTGCGCTTTCCTTACAGTATCCCAGCATCTATTGCTGTGTGACGATGAGAAAGCTCACTTCTCGGATTGAGAAGACCAGAATACGGCGTAGGGGTGTCAATGTGCTAACCATACGTACCCCCTAACCCAAGGCCGCAAGGACGGGACGCTGTTGCTAGGCCTTGGCCGCCTCAAAGGCCGTTGTGCCAGTACAGACAAACAGACTTTACATGAAATTTCAACATTTTGAAAATTTTCTGAAAAAAATTGCTCCAATTTTTTTGATTAACCATTCCTGGGATAATGCAAAATAAGTTTAAAAATGGCGTTGGTATTATTTTCGGTTTTTTTCGGAGTGTTCCAAAATTGCAAAAATTCAAATTCCCCCCCCCTACAATTACAATAGTTAAGATAGAGATTTTATCTTTATACGTTCTTCTATAGATATTTAATTGAGGCATTGCACAATTTTTCAAAAATATATGCAGTTTTTGGGAATTTTGTGTGAAATATAGGCAATTTTTAACCAATTATATTTTCAAAATTAGCTTCAAATATTTTTTTAATTTCTTTCTTGTTTTTTCTATCAAAGTAACTTATAAAAACGTTGCAGTTCGTATTTTAGGTGAACTTGCTGTGTTATAAAAAAAATAAAAAGTAACATTTCAAAATTGCAATATTGATGATAGTGATTTTTCATTTCGCGCATTTACTTCGTAAGAAGAGAAAGTAATCCTGCGCGGCAAACAGCGAATTTCTACCAGAAAAATTCTTATTAACGGGTCTTGGTAACGAAAAATTGACTAAATCCTGTTGCTATGTAAAGTAAAGTACTTCCTCTAACACGACGTGTAGCCAGACGTTTTGTGGGTCCTTGATACCGAAAAATCGATTGATGGCAAACGTCTGTCTCTCCATTCAGCCGATTTTCTCCAAAATTGATATTTCCCTTATCGATCTAAACGAACTTGAAGTTTCGAAAATTTTAACGGGATATTTTGATTTTTGAGGCTACTTTACATGAAACCTCAGAAAGATTTTCAACGTTTTCAAAAAATGGCTCCAAATTTTTTATTCAACTTCGTCCTGGGACAACGTAAAGGACGCTTAAGAAAATCGTGCAGGTCTCATTTTGGGGCTGAAATCCTTGATTTTTCGAAAATTGCAAAAGTGCAAATTTTTGGCGTCTTCCTACAGGTACAATATCAAAGATGGAGATTCTTTTCTTAGTAAAATCTGTTTCTTGAAGACAAATCTTGAAATAAGGTCATGTATAATGTTTCGAAAATATGGTTCAAAAAAGTGGTTTTTGCGTATTTTTGACCGAAATATAGCCAATTTAAAAAAAGTAAACAATTTTTTTCTGTAAAATGGCACCTTTGTTTTTAAAATTTTCTCTTCGAATGTATGAAGTGTCGATAAAAAATGTGGTGCAATTCCCATTTTTGACGAACTCTCCGTGTTTTCGAAAATTGCAAAAAGTTAACATTTCACAACTACAAAATTGAAGATAGAGACTTTTGCTTTAGACAAAGTATTTTTTAAAAACATTAGCTCTTTAGAAAAGGTAGTATGATTTGTGCATGTGCATTATTTATGCTTAAAATTAATGTGATTTATTTTTAAAAAATTCTCCAAAACAGCTCTAAAGTTTCTCTTTCAATTGTTTCCACGGATTGAAAGGATGGTTAAAAGAATGACGGGGTCTCATTTTCGTTGAATACTCTAAATTTTCGAAAATGCTGTTGTAGCACCACTGGTTTCTTCTTCAAACCTCTTCTAAATAAGTTTTTTTCTGGCAAAATTTCGGCCTTTTTTGCGCTCGATTATATAACATTTTCTTCTTAAAAAGAATTCGTAAGACGAGAAAGTAAAAATAGATCTTTAAATAAGGTCACGTGCAATTGCTTGAAAAAATGAGTAGTTTTCTTACAATATTGTCTTGGAAAAAGGGTTTTTTTAAGTTCTCATAAAGGCTGCACATTTAAATTTGGTTTCGTCGAATAGAGCAAAGGTTGCTTAAAAGTAGGTCAAATTCTTTTAACTCTTAATTATGCAAAAACCACTCATATTTCTAAAACTTGCACATCATCGTGTTTAAAAATCTGCTTTTGTAAAAAAGGTTTCAACAGAAGTAGGCATGCACCACTTATTTTCAGTGTGCTTTGCTCTTTCCGAGAGAAAAAATCAAAAGTTGGAGTAATTTTTGAGATAATTTAGAAAATGTTGTTGACGCTTCATGTTAAGAAGCGGAAAAATCAATATCCGTTTCGAACTCGCAGGGCGTCGTATTCGTCCAGGTCGATGAGGGATTATCAACTTTGGAGAAAGTCGTATGATCAGTTTAGGTGTTAGAGATGACCACTGCCGGACGGACGCAGGCAGGCGTTTTCTCTTGAACCAATTCGTCGGCATCAAGGACCAACAAAACGTGGATTCTGACGACACAACTTGCTAGAGAGAGTGATTTATTGTTATATAGAAACAAGACTTATGCACTTTATCGAATTCGAGGCTAACAATACGTTTTTCTTTCGAAAAATCACCGGTTTTGTCGCAGGATTACAATACGTGATTCTTTATTCTGCTCACGTACAATGCAAAAAAGTAGTCTTTATACTACGTAAGTAGAGTGCTGTTTTATAATGTAACACATGAACTGTTAAGCAAATACTGAATAACTGACAGACTTTTTGGAGCTATGCAGTCACTTGAATCAGTTGTTTCGTAAGCTGTGACGCTCCGAGAATGAGGATTAAATTGAAACGCACAGTACGATGATGTGCGGAATGACACAATAAATTATTTGGTGAATTTTTGCGACCACAAATAAAATGAACGCTTGTTCACGAGGCTTGGTTGGTACATTTCTTTGACCAAGCCGCATGAACCAGCCTTCTATAAATTATTTATATTTTCTGACAAAATCCAAATTGTTTCATTATTTTTTAATTTTACCGAGTTCTTGACTGTCTAATGAAACCATACATCGTCTCAATGGATTCGAGAGTGAATAGTTTTCTTTTATTTGCCGGGCACATCGTAAATTAGTTATATGGATTTTTTGGGCTTTTCCCGTGTTCCTTAGTATCTAACGAAATAATAGATTCATCTCAAAAGGTCGGAGACTTAACGGTTTTCTTTGAATTTCTGCACTCGTTGGACATAAGTAATATAGGTTATGCTGGCACTATCACGATGGTGCCTTTCCGAAAAAAAGACCAAGCGACTAATGAAACAAATCTTGTTTTCAGAGCGGAAGTAGAATAGGAAATGGACTTATTAGAAAGAATCGGAATTGATGATAATTTGTGTGTGAAGAGAGATTCTTGGAATGATCCGAAAGCTCTGGTTGTGCTCGGGACGCGGGCATGGGCTGCCTCCGGAACGGGCCCCACAGGCGACTGCCCGCCGCCCGCCGCCCGCACGTGAGAAAGTTCCAACCTTCCCTCGCGGGAGACGCTGTGTCGTCGCAAAGACTCTCCTCGGATTCGAATTTATTGAGAAACCGGTGCAGGAGCGGTACCGCAAGGCGAGCGGCAGGCTGGGCCGGAGACGAGGTGGGGTGGGGTGGGGTGGGGTCTGGAGACGGAGCGGAGGGGGCTGAGGGGCGGGTCCAGGGAGTGCGCGGCGGGGGGGATGGGACGGAGGCTGAGGTCGCACCGGAGGCAGTGGGTCGCGTCGTGGAGAAAGGTGAGACGACGCTGGGGAAAACAGGCTTGTGCCCCTTCGCAGTTGACGCGAAGTTGAAGACGGCGGCGAAGGATATTTGCAAGATTTAGTGGTCTCATTAGAAAATTTGTTATTGGTATTAGACCCAACCTTTCCTCCCAGTAAATAAAATGATTTTTTAATCAATTAATTATATCTGAGGCTTATAGACTGCAGAAAATAGAGGTGGGTGATGGTCATTCACTCTAAAATTCGTCCAATAAGGATATTCAGATAATATCTTCGTCTACGTTTTTTGATAAATGTTTGTTTTTGCAGATTTGTGCAGGTTGTTTGTCAAATTATGAGTATGTTATTGCTTCATTAAACATTCGGAAATATTTTATTTTCAAAACCCACGTACTACATTGAACCTAATTCTGTCTGTTAGTCAACGTAATATTTGTCCAAAACGATCGATTAATATCCACATATCCTCGTATACTTTTCATGTTGTAGTCAACAAAAATTTAAAATATCGTTTATCTATTTATCTTTATTCTATCTCTATAATACAAAAATGGATGTTGATATAGTATATATGAGCGGTTAACTCCGACACTGTGTGATTGATCTCCATGAAAGTTGGCTCATCTACGTTTTTTCACCCAGAATGTATATGTGCTGTTAATTGTGTTGTAACTCCACTAGATGGCACTGTAGAAAATTCTAAATATCCATGTCAAATGCAACCCGCAACACTCTGCAAGAGTTTTGAATCTCTATCGTTAAATAACTTCTAAACAAAGTGTTCTGTGGCATTAAAACTAAAATTGTTTAAGGCGAAAGGCCTCAAAGAAACATTTCTCATGCTTTAATTTTCTGGATAATATCTTTTAAAACATTCTAGTACATTTTTGCAGGCGCTTCCTGCTCAGGGACGTGCAGAATCTACAACTAAATGTGAATGAGAGAGACAAAAAGAGACGGAGATATACAGAGTGAGGAAGACACACACATACAGACTGAGACAGGGACAGAGAGATGCAGAGAAAGAGACGAAGAGAGAGAAAGAAGGTCGGAGAGAGAGAGAGGGGGGTGAGGAGAAAGAGGCAGATGAAGGGCAGAACAACGTCTGCCGGGTTCCGCTAGTTTCATATATAAGTGGTAAGAAAGTTCTTTATTAAGTATCTTTGAATAAAATTACGTACTTTCAATAACACGAATGTCTTTCAATAACACGAAAATCGTATACTCATTTATAATTACCAATGCACGCAGAAACTGAAATAAAACTACGTCATGCGATAGCAAGACTCCTGGGAAAATGCCGCCTGCCCTTAAATATGTATTTTTATGTGTGTGTTCTGAAAATGCAACATTTTTGATAATCGTAGCATTGAATGTGAAGAACTGATGTACTAAATATATAAACTATACTATGTTGTGACAGCATTCGTAAGACAGTTTTTGTTAAAATATGTAATTTATTGCAGTGTCATACGAGGGTATTTAATTTGTTGCCCTAGAGCAGAGTTCCTGCTATTAGTACACCATCCAAGAATTAATACATCATATTTTGAAAACAGGACACCGTAATGAGAAATAACGAGAAATCGCCGCAAAATTACAATGTTTTCTTTTTTCTACGTGCGTAATAAGGAGGGATCTCTTTTCACGACGTGAAGAATTGATCATGACCCTGAAACACCAACAAAATGATATTAACACCTTAATTAAATGGGCAGTTAAATGGAGAATTCAGATAAACCCAAACAAATCACAAGTTAAAATATCCGCGCTCAAAAGACGTACCCTCCCAAGGTTCAGCAATCAATAACCAACGGTCCTTTATCCAAAAAAAAGGAACATGTCAAAATCGCATATCTAATTGAACTAGAAGTTCAATTAGATATGAGATTACCATGGCACATAGCAGATGTGGCAAACAAAATCCATTAAAAAATAAATAATAAATATTATTCATATGTTATTACATTAATAAATAAAGCTTTGCGTTAAGACTGGAAAACGGAGGAACAGTTTACAAATGCATAATTTTCCCGTCGCTCATCTATGCGTGTTCGATTTGAAGGCGCTGCTGACACACAGGTAGATAAATTACAATAGAATGCAAAACAAATTCCTAAGACATGTTACGAAAGGTCTCTGGTTTATTCCTAATGCACAAATACAAAAATAAATATTAATTTGCATGAAAGAACAAAAAATTATCCAAACCTCTTATTCATATACACCCTGTATTAAGTATTGTCGCGCTATCCGAAAGATTTCAAGTACCCGACATTGTTGGTGAGAAGGTGATAAATAAAGATAAGTAAATGGGTTATGCTAACTAAGTATGGTATATAGCTCAATGTTACACTGATGTAATTATAAAGTATAGGTTGTAATTGTGAAGATATTAAAATCCAAGATGAAGTTATTCGTGCCCTGTCATGCCTAGTCTGAAGTGACCACAATGTAATGCGTAAACTGTAACGAAATAACCCTCGAAAAGGCTAACAGGATGAGTGGTGCTACAACACATACTATCTTGCTTTATTAGAAACGGCTACGCAATAGTATAAAACTACATGAACCTGCAAAACAGTTTACAAGCAGCAAATATTTTTTTCTCTGCGCTGGAATTCGAAATCAGATGTTACCCCTCTCACGTTACCGGTACACCACCAACATTTGAAATTGCAATTATCAAAAATTCAGAGATTTTCATTAATTTTCTTTCAAGATCTAGTTTTATAGAACAGATTTCATTAAGAAAAAAAATTATCAATAAAGTAATTATGCTATGTAACTTTTGATTTGCAATTTTAGAAAATACAAAGAATTCCCGAAAATCTCAACCTTTTGGTGTATCACAGGAATAAGTTTGGAGACGTTATTTGGGAAAAAATATAAATTGCTTTAACATCAAGTAGATATTAAGTGGAAACTACATAATTTTTCAAAAATGTACACGATCTTCTTTTAAGATCTAATTTTTGAGGACAGATTGCATTAAACCTATCATCGATACTGAGGTTTTGGAACATTAATATTTTTGCAAATTTGAAAATATCAATTTCGTCGAAAATGAGATCAGTGACAGTTTCTTTACCTTATCAGCGGGAAAAATTTAGAGAAAACTGTAGAGCCGTCTTGAAAAAATAATTGTAGAGAGATTGTCTAAATTTCTTATTAATTTATGTGGAAACTTGCAGATATTATGCGGAATCATTTTTGAAACATTGTACATAACCTTATTTCCGAAGAGTTTTTAAAGGACTAGAATTGCTTAAGGAAAAAATATCTATATTCAATTCTGTAGTTATAGGAATAGGCCGAAAAAATTTTGGACATTTGCAATTTTCTAAAATTGAGATAATTAAACGAAAATGGGACCTATGCCATTGTTGAAGAGTCTCTTACGATATGCGAGGGAAAAATTAATCACAAACGTATGAGATATTTTTGAGAAAATTTTGGAACGGTTTTTGTGGCGTCTTGTAAACTACACACACACACACACACACACACAATATTCGCTAGAAACTCGCCGGGTCTTGAGGTCGTTCTGTTCGACCAGAAGCAAATCAATTTTTGAAAAAAATCCTGAGTACGGTTTACGCACCGCCGTCGATCACAGACGGATGGATGAACGTTTTGCCAACAATCAATTTCATGTTATTAAGGACCCACAAAACCGGATTTTTTAGGTCTCTTTTTGACTTCTGTATTATGTAACGACTACTTTGAGTATGTTTTCCCTTTCGGCTAACTATAGGGGAAAGCGACAAAGATATATTTAATTTTTTTTTAAAAATTAAAAAAAGCAACCAATGCGCGAGGCGAGACTCGAAGCCGCGTTCCTCCCGTCTCAGATTGCCACTGCGCTATTACCTTAGCGATCTCGGCTAATCGGATCGGCACGGATTCATGCTACGCATGTTAGAGAAAGTAAGTTACTACATATTGGAAGATGATTTACCCACTTTTTCGTTACAGAAACCAGCAATAAGAGTTTCTGACGAAAAATCATCAATTTCTGGCGCACAATTCTTACGAAGTAAGGTGAGAAAGTAAAAAGTAAAAACTGGCCCAGTAAAACACAACACTAACGTATGCGGTTTGGGTATCTAATTAACAATGATCCCCAGAAGACTGCTTAGATGCTGTAGCTACAGATAAACGATATGTTGTGAACATTAATAATACTGGTATGCATGTATCAACCAAAAACAAATAGTACTTGCGTAGCATTACTGCGTATTGTAATACATATGATAAGTCTTATATACACGTAACTTCTTTAAAATTTTGAGAGATTGCAATGAAGATTTCACAGACGAACATGAGAGAATAGGACTAATAGAAATATGTATTGAATTTTATCCCTTATATCTTACGAGATATTGAGTTCAACATTGTTCTTTCAAATGAAACCATGCATAAATGTTGCGCCTTTTATGATGGCCGTAAAATGATGATATGCATATTAACATATGTTAGATAACAATTGTTTGGGTAATAGTTCAATTTTTTGCATCGCCAAAGAACGGAATCTTTTACTACTAGTGGTGCTCCAAGAGCACATACTTTCTCGCATTATGTGAAACTTCTGCAATTTTCAAAAACTCAGAAAGTTTACAGACAGTAGAACCTATTTCCTACACTAAGTAGTAGCTCTGACGTACTTATACCGACGCTGAAGATTTTATTCTCTCTTCCGTTATTTCCAACATGTAATTTTCGAAACTTCAGGGAGTTCAACGAAAATTAAATCTGCGCCGTTCTTTTAAGCGACGCTTGTTTGTTTGTAGTTGTTTTTTTGAGAAAATGTGAAGGAAACAAGGAAACATTTGGCGTTATTTTTGACATTCTTTAAAAATAAATTGATCTAATGTCCAACAGAAATTACGCAAAAACCACTAGGTTGTTAAAGTAAGTGTATTTAACATTTTTTAAATATATGATATTTTAGAACACATTTTGTTTAAGGCAAATACTTTTATCTTCAATTTTATAGTTTTGAAATGATAACTTTTTGCAACTTTCGAAAGAGTTCGCCAGAAATGAGACGAGCAATATTTTTTTACTGTCCTTGGGTAGATACGAGGAGAAAATTTAAAGAAGAAAATGTGGAGCCGTTTTTGAGAATCAATTCTTTAACACTAGACTATATTTCTGGCAAAATTACACAAAACTTACTTCAAGATCTGTTATTGTACATTCAACTGCAATAATGGGAAAATTTCTATCTTCAGTAATGTAGTTGCCAAAACAATTTTTAACTTTTGCAGTTTTAAAAAAATTAAGGATTTCAATGAAAATGAGACCTGTTGCATTCTCATAACGTCTCTCTCTCTCTCTCTCTCTCTCTCTTAAGTATTCTCTCAGCCTTTCCGCTATCCCAGGTCAAAGTTCAATAAAAAAGTGGTGCCATTTTTGAGCAAAATTTTGAAAGTGTTGTTGAGGATTCATGTAAAATACCCTCAAAAATCATCATATCCGCTTCAAACTCAGAGGACCATGAGTTCCTTAACATCCACAGGAGAATATCAACTTTGGAGAAAATCAGAGGAATGGTCTAGGCGGTAGCGTTGACCACACAGACGGACGGAAAGACGGGCAGACTGACAGACACGCGTGTTGCCGTTAATGGATTATTTAGTATCAAGGACCCACAAACCATGGATTCTGAACACACAACGTGTTAGAGGATTAATTATCTCTACATATAGGAAGCAGGTTTATCAACTTCATTACCAGGGCTCGGCAATGAGAGCTTTTTTGTCGAAATTTCGCTATTTCCGGCGCACTTATCTACAATACTTTCTCTTCTTATGAAGCGAGAAAATAAAAATTGAGAGCAATTTACAAGAAAATTTTATAAAGGTTGTTAAGGCTCTGTGTAAACTACCCTCAGATTTTCAAATATTGTTTTTCGACTTTGCAGGGCCTGTGTTTGCCAAATCGAATATTAGTTTTAATGAAAATTTTCTGGCCAGTTTAGGCCGGGGCGTTGACCACGCAGATAGACAGTCGATTACCAGTTTTTCATTATCAAGTACCCATATAAGCTGCATTCTATATATAAGGAAAGTATTCTGCATAAGAGGAAATCATTTACTACATATAGGTACACGATGTGTCCGCTTCGTTGGCATCAGGGCAGAACTTCACAAGCTTTTCAGAAGGAAAATTGGCAGTTTTCTCTCCTGCATTACAATATTTTATCTTAACTTCGTAATTACGTAGTATTGCGGAAGAGGAAAAGAGAATGAAATATTATAATGGTACAGAGGACATTGTTCATCTTGAACCACTAATTCATACATATCAAATATCCCTGACCAGATGATGGATTATTCATAGTTTGTCGACTCCACAAGACGTTCAAAAAGTCGAAATCACATATTTAAACATTTCTGGAGAGTAATATTTTTTCTGCGTAATGTGGATGTCAATGTATGATGCACAATATAAATGTCAAGTTTTATTTTTATTAGCATACACGTAAATCCGTGTTTATATGATTATAATTTCTCAAAACATAATAGAAAAAACTTCTACGTCAATTGACATTTTGGGATTGTAAAATTCAGTATTATTCATCTGGAGAATTGTAACTCTTCAAGATTTGTTAGGACCATATGAGAGAGGAAATTCGCGTATTGTTTTCAAGCATTACCTGAAACGAAATTTGGCTAATAATTTTATACCTAAAGGTGTGTTTACAGTTTCTTTTATTTACTAACTGTGCTCGTAATTTATTATTTTTTCTTAAATGTAATTTCAAATGCAATCTTGTCCAATATACAAATACACTTTTGTACTAGCATAATGTTTCTCTGCTTTATATATTTAGAATACTAGGTACTTAAAATTTGTCACTGAAATCAATAGGTTAATGAATTACGAAACTCTAGATGTGGACATATTAACATCCGTAGTTTTTTTATTTTATTGACTTTTATTATTGACAATTTTACTTGAAATGCTAACCAATTTTTAAAAAAATGTAACAATCTTTTCACAAACCTCGACCCAGGATATATTTTTTAAAAGAGAGCGCAATATGGGTCGAAACTTTACAGAAAATAAATTATTGAAAACAATAGTAATTTGGGCATGCTTTTGAAGAACAAGTTTAGTATATTTTTACAATGATAATGAGATAGCAGACGATAACATATTTTTTTAATTTTTAAGTTGTTCTGTGTCACCAATATTCTATAAGCATATTATCAATACTTTATCCATTATCCTAGTTCGCATAATTAATTTGTTCAGTGTAAAACTGAAAGAGTTGGCCCTCTATAAAGTGCGCTGTCGAGAAACTTGTATCAAATAGCCCGCCAGATTCGAAAGCGTCAGTTTTATCAGCATCAATTTTTCTTTCGAAAAGTGGTTATTTTCTGTCTTAGTTGATGACCTGCTGCAAAATATCCAATCTTACTTTCATTAAGAAGTGCCTTTAACTGTGAAAATGGGATAATATAATGAACGTAGTTAAATTTAGTTAGGTGGCTATTACTATTTTACTTCAGTTTTGCAGTGGACGTGTGTCTATTAACAAAACAGTTTTTTTTTTCTGTAAGCACTCAGCCGCAAATTTTGACGGGTTCCCACTCTTCCTTTTAAAATTTACTGCACTAAATTGAATTATAATGAAATAAATTATTTCAAATCAGTATATACTTACAATAAAATGTTTAAAAAAATTCAGGCAAATGTGAACGCGAATTTCAAGTCATATTTTCACGAACGTAACATTAAATTTTTAACCGTATTAAGGAGCTGTTGGATTGTTTCGTATTTGTGCAATCAGAAGTTCGAAGCACCGGGCTCGAAAGCCCTGTTTCAGCTTCGAGGTTGCTTGACCTTCTTTAAGCTGGCAACGGATCGGGAAAGACATTGAACATTTCCGTTACGTGTGAGACTAAAAAAATATATTTAATCATTTATCTAAAATATGACAATATGTATGTCATCTTTTTACAGCCGTCATGATGGGTTCATAATGCAGTATATACATGATACTGTTTGAAAGAAGATATTTCACCTCATTCTTCTATTGTATCTCGTAAAATACAAGTGATGCAAGGAAATACAAGTGATACATACACATAATTATCTATTAGTCCTATTCTCTCATGCACTTCTTTGCAAAGTGCATTGCAATATCTTGAACCGTTCAAAAATTACGAGAGATACTAAAATTGCGCGACTCACCTGTATATTCATGTAAATTAAACAAAACAAAACAATGGTTTCATTTGTTCCATACTTGCGTTCCGGAACGTGAAGCACTTTAAACATACAGAAGGAAGTCTTGCTAGGTTTGAAAAATCTAAATTGTTGCCTGGCATCTCCACCCTTAGGCAGAATTGAACGCTGTTGTCAGCAGTACTTTAAAGGTGCATTGCAGCTCGACTGAGACCCGTAGCCTGTTGAACAGCACTGGAGTCAGAAAGTCTCGGTAAAGCAACGGACGTAAGGGCAAGTTCAGGGCATTCGGCGGACTACAGCGATAGTCAGTCATGCCCGGCCCGAAGCATCCGCGCACGCCCCCGCACTCCACCCGCCGCCCATCTCGCGCCTTGCCTTCTCAGCGTCTGGCGGAAGCTCCGAACAAAGCGTCCTTTCACTTTCCGCGGAAACCTGTGCGGCACGGCGCGGCGCAGCGCGGCGCGGCGCGGCGCCGTACGGCGCGCCAGCTGACGTCGCACACGACCCTCCGCAGCACTTCGGGGGCAAAGCGGAAAAGCACGCTCCATTGGCCAGGAGGAGGCGCCCCGCGCCCGCGCCCCGCGCCCGCGCCCGCGCCCCCGCCCCGCGCCCCCGCCCCGCGCCCCCGCCCCGCGCCCCCGCCCCACGCCCCCGCGCGCCAGCGCTTCTGCCCGTTGCGGCGGACGCGGCGACGCCAGGTCGCTCGCAGCTCGCGGTCCATTGTCACATCTCCGTGAGCGTTTGAAAGCCGCCGCAGTGGCCACAGAGCGCAGTACCGTTACGTGTGCGCGCTGCATACCACGTTGCAGATACGTTTCGCATGGCGGAAGGCGCTATCCATTGAAAGGTTACGCGGCGTCACATGCCACGGACCGCTTTATGCCCCGTCGCTGTGCGGTTGCAGGGTCGCGCGCCCGCTCGCTGGCGCGCGCCGTCCCAAAGTGGCCAGCGCCACCTTCAGTGGCCGCCGCCGTTCCTCTCGGCAGACTCTCAGTCCTTTGTGGTAAATGAACGAACGAAGAATTGGTCATTCTTCCACTCACTACATAACACTGAACCAGTTATCAAACGTGTACCTAATATTTAGGGTACTGATAACTTCAGTTCAAAGTTTCGATTAATAGATGGGACAAAGTATTAACAGTCGAATACGTGTCTTCAACATGGATATGATACTACAATCAGTCACACTATTATACAAGTCTTGATCACCAAACGATTCGTTTTTGCAAATACACTTTGTTTTCCTTTCTCAGACCTGGTGGAGCGCAGCCGTTCAGCCACTTTCGGTAGTATCCCCGATACTTCGGAATAACGGGGTGGAAGTTGGCGTAAGATTTGAACTCTTCGGGTACGCAAGCAATCATTCATAACAAAGACCTAAACTACTCCTAGGGAAAGGAAAGCAAGAGGTCCTTCCGCAAAATAAAACGATTATAGATTAATCTTTCCACGGCGAACGTATTGCCAATGGGCCGTTCCAACACTGCGCATTGTTGTGAGTATTGAAGTCGGAGGAGACGAAGCCTTACCCGGATGCGGGTCAGCGACGGCAGCTTCGTGAGCGTCGGCGCTGGCGTCGGCGCTGGCGTCGGCGTCGGCGTCCGAGGGCCAAGGGAAGGCGATGGCGAGGGACGCCGTGAGCAGCACGACCAGGCCCAGCGGAGCGCTGCGCACTGCCGGGATCTTCCTTGGCAGCATTTCTCGTACGGCGGTGTGCGCGGGGGCGGGCCGGGCGGAGCGGGCGGGGCGGGCGGCGAGGGACGGCGGCGCCGCCGGGAATGTGTGTCAGCCCCAGGGAGCCTGCACTTTGAGGGTTGCCAAGGCTTACCACGCCGGGTCAGCCTGCCGCTCCTCGCGCGTTCGGGAGCCACACTGAAGCAGAGACTGCAACTTTCTAGCTGTTTTATACGGCGAGGGGCGACGCTTGGAGGCGGTGGCGGCAGTGGCAGCGCGCGAGTGGGTAGCGGCGGGCGGCGGGCGGGGGCGGCGGGCAGCGGGCGGGGGCGGCGGGCGGCGGGTGTTCCGCTGAGCCAACGGCCGCTCTCTCCCATAGCTCCCGGTGCATCTCTCCTTCGCCCCCTCCTCCGGCGTATCTCCACCTTTGCTTCCCGCCGCCCACGCCCTCCCTACCCGCCGCCGTCGCCGCCGCTCTTCCTTGGCGGAGTGGAGCGGAAGCTGCCGGTTGCCGAAGAGTTCGCTAGACGGCCATCGTTTGGTTGGACGCTTTTCCCACCGAAAGAGGCAGGCCACGCCCCTTCAGCATTAACCCTCTGCGCTGCAACCCCCGCTTCCGCTCCCGCTCCACATTCTTTCTGCGTCACCACCTGGCTTGACTTTCGGGAATGGCTGCTGGCGATGGTCTTTTCCAAGTTTTAAGACAAACCTACGCTGACAGACCCGGTTTCACAAAACGATTTTTTTATTGACGTTACTGTATGTTTTACCTACGGATTCAATAGGAGGTAGGAGCTCGTGCTCCTACCATACCTCAACGTGAAGGTTTTTTTCCCTTTCAGAACACGTATAGTTTTCTTGCATATTGTCCTGATTCAAAGACTTTAGATTCGTGAGTGGAAGGCTTGCGTGACAAAGTTTTGCGTGAATCGTATCTCTCCGTTTCATCGGGTTCTACTTCTCATACTTTAAAGCCAGAATTTCTGAGGATAATGTGTTCGCTCAGGCGTAACCGTTGAAACTTTCCATTATTTTCATACACAACGATACACAAGATTCCTTGCTTACACTTCCGTTTATATCCCGTCAACCAAAAATATTTATATCATGTTGTCTGTTATATCATGTTGTAACGTCTGCAATCAAATCTGATACATACATATAGAGACCTTTCTTTCACGACGAAGTTCTAATCAATCGTAGGTTAAACTGTTTATTTAAAATAAAAAAAATAAAAAAAAACGTAAAAGTTAAAAACCATCTTCGTTGTTACTAGTTAGTTTCAATTGGCTGCGGAGGTGGCGGTGGAGGCGGAGTCGCTGGCAGTACCTGTATCCGTGTCGGTATCACTGTCGGTGTCGGTGCCAGTGTCTCGATTTATCGGGCCGATCTTTCTGTCGGTGTGAGTGTCGGAATTAGTGTTGGTGTCTCTAACGGTGTAGGTGTTCCTGTATCTGTTGGTGTCGATGGCAATGTCGGTGTCGGTGGTTGTGGTGGTTGTGGAGAAGATGTGATTTTTACATCTGCATTATTTCGTTGCGCCATTCCGATTCCTTTCGATCTTCCCAAACTTCTGACTCGGAGTCTGTAGCGGCCATTTCCGGGCAGCATCTCGGGCGCTCATTTTCGAAAAATTGGACATGATATTGTTTCAAGACCTGTAGATGGAAAACGGATTTCATTAAGGGAAAATGCCAGTATTATAATACTTCCTCTTTTATACGTAAACGTAGTAAGGCGAGAAAGTAAAAAAATCTCTATATTCAATATAGTAGTTATAGGATTTTTTAACTTTCGAAAATTCAGACAATTTAACAATGAAGATACCACTAGCCATTTCGATGCGTTCCCCACGTTAAGCAACGCCAAAATTAAGTAGAAAACATTGGAGTAATTTTGAAAAAATGTTTGAAAATGTTGAAGCTTTGTGTAAAGTTACCCCAAAACTCAAAATATCCCTTTCAAGGTGTGTCAACCTGACACAACCACTACAGCACGGTCACACAAAACCAATTGGAGTATTCAGTACTCTTTCATTATTTATTTATTACCCCCAAATTAAATTTATTGCTATTCCCGTCTATCAAATAAATGTTGTGCCGGCATGACAAGGTGGTAAAACCAAATTTTACAAAATAGCTCAATCGAATGAAACTTATATTAATATTTAGTATTTAATTATTAATAATTTAGTACTTAAAATGAAATTTATTATTATTACCATTTATTAAATAAATATTGTAAAGACGGTATGTGAGTTATGCAACCATGCCAGACAAGTACGTACGGGCACAATCAAATATAACCAATTAGATAATTAAATATACATTTTTTTACTAATTTATTACTCGACAATTGATTTTATTACTGTTGCTGTTTATTAAATAAATATTGTTACAACGGAATGAGAGGTATGCAACCATGCCAGACGAGTATGTGTAATAGAGAGTACGAAGGGGCATTACCGAATAGAACAAATTAGATAATAAAGTAAATATTTTGTTCTAATTTAGTATTAAATAATTGAATGTATTACTGTTGCTGTATATTGTTACGACGGAATGAGTGTTATGCAAACATACCGAGAATTCGAGTATGTGTTATAGGGAATACGAATGAACTCAATCAAATATAACCAATCAGATAAATAAATACACAATTATTACTAATTTATTACTCAATAATTAAACTTATGACTATTGCCGTTTATTAAATATTGTTACGGCGAAGTAGGAGTTGTGCTACATACCAGATATTCCAGTATGAATAATAGAGAATAGGAATGGGCACAGTCAAATACAATCAATTAGAAATTAAATACACATTTAAAAAATTAATGTATGACACAAAAATTAAACTTATTACTTTTCTGTTTATTTAAAAAAATATTACGTCGGTATGAAAGTTATGTTACCATACCAGACATTCCCGTACGAAAACTAAGAAGTAGGAATGAGCACAGTCAAATAAAAGCAAAAGGAAAATTTCCTATGGTGTTATTTTTTCGTCTCTGTAACATCTTAGTTGGCTTGAAAATGTCGGTGTTCCTAAAATAAATTTTGCAGAATTTCGTGTCTCGGCTAAAAGTTTTAGAGCGAATATTATATTTGGGCAAGTAATTAAGTAACAAAAAAGCTACAATTTGTCCTGTAATTATGTATTTTTCCGTGTAATATCTTGGTTTGCTCGTAACTGTCGGGTTTCTTTGATCAATTTTGCAAAATTTCACATTTCCGTTAAAAGTTTTTGCGCGATGAATATCCTTTTTGGTCAAGTAATTTAACAACAAAAAGGCAACATACAATTTTTCAGGTAATTATTTTTCTTTATAAATTTAATACTTTGGTTTTCTTGTAATTGTAGTAACTTGATAACACGTTAGCAGAAATTGGATATCGGGATTACATGAATAGTGACAATTTGTTTGCGTAACATATTGGCAATAAAAAGCTACAAATTTCTAACTTTAATTTCTGCTATGTTACAAGGAGGTAATGAAAGGATCTCTCCGTTTGTTGCAAAAATAAATTACATAGTTTCTAAAAAAGAACATTTCTTTAAAAATTAAAAATGTCTTTCAAATCAAATTTTGTGAAATTGCCTTCGCTATTCAGAAATTGGATTCAGCAGGTTTATCTCTAGTGGAGATATTAAACCTTCTTGAAGATATTAAAATAAGTTTGCAATTAATGTTTGCAGATAAGAGTGTGATTGCCAAGTGTGTGGGGAGAAATTATATAAAGTTAAATTAAAATCCTCATTTTAAATTTTCCTAAAATTAAAAAAAAAGGTATTTGTGATGAAAAATTGGAAAATGCAGAATTTGATCTCACATTGTTTCATATTTCTTTTTTGAAATACGCTTTTATTACATTTTGTGACATAGAACGCATTTTCGGCGTTCAGTATAATTTGTTTCTGACAAAAGAATGGATTTGACCGAGGAAAATTTAGAAAAATTGTTGTTCACTTTTTCAAAAGGCAATAAAATTTGTTTATTCATGGTTTGTCAATTTTCACCCTGCATCGTGCATATTTTGATATTTCGTAGTACTTGTTTGCAAGCATATTTGCATTTAGCATTTGATATCGGACAACGAGCGTACATATTAAAATTTTTATAGATAGAAACTTTGTTTTTCATAACTTGATTATATTACAAAAATTGTAATGCATCAGAGTAAGACAATTTAAGGTGAAGCAAGATGCATTTTGTGTACAGGCTTTAGTAGAACTATGTGAACCAGGTCCATAAGACCGGAACATAAGTAAAAAACGTTTTATTTCGAACATTTACATCGCATAACCAAAGTGCGAACATCCTGTCACCCAACCTCCTCCGTTGGTCTGTTACAAGGTACACTCCAAACATTTAATGGAATAAACTGTATTTACCTTTTTTAAAAATGGGACAGTATCCTTGAGATGGCGAATGACATTTGTCTTGTTGAGAATGGTATTGACCAAGATTATATTATTGAAATTATTGTTGATATCTTTCTTTTTTTGAATATTAATACTCGGCAAAAAAAGGCCATGTAAACAAACTTTTAGCTTGTGAGAATTGAGTCATCACTTGAACCATTCTGGAGCAAACAATATTTTTGTAACTTGTCTCATAACTTTTGTAGCTTCTGACAAATTTAGAAATAAATTGAATGGGATAAATATTTCTAATAAACAACAAAAATATATTTTCAAGATCTGCCTGATGGAACACACTGTCAGATACCGAAAGTACTTACTCTACCAGATTCTTCACAATAGCAGTTTTCGTACTGGTGGCATGATTAGAGTTGGCGTTGAGGATGAACCCAGTATAAGTTGGATCGGTATACCACCAGATGGTGAGACAGTAGATTGAAAATCTATATGTGGTAAAATATAAAAAATTCAAAGTGTAAAGAACTTCTTGCTCCAAAGTGAAATTTAGATCAGGGTGATAATTAAATTTATCAAAGACAATATGCACTTGGTCACGTTTCACGACTAACAGGGTATCATCTACATAGCGGGTATAGAACTTGGTATTCAATTGAGAGAGAACTTCAGTTTCAAATCTACGCCTTGTTAGCTCACAAGAATGCAGCTTAAAACTCCCCTTATTGGGCACCTATCTCTTTGAAAGTAAATTTTCTCATTAAATGAAGAGGATATATTGTTAAGAATTACCTTTATTGCTAACAAAATTTCTTGTTTGGGTAAATTAGTTTTTTTAATTAACTTCTAATGATAAAACTTCACTTAAAGCTAACATAATTAAAACACAAGGTATTAAGAGAAACATTTTGACTACTAACTAATTTCTCACGAAATTAACGTACCTTCAGGAGCCAAGAACTTTTAATCTACCTGCTACCTCCCGGCTGTTGCTCGCATTAAATTGGTAATCATTAAGCATTACATTAATTCAGTTGTCACGTTTTATATTTATTTACTTTTTATTAATTTACGTCAATAACAGTTAAAAACTGTGCGTGACGTCAGTAGGGGGATATAAGGGTTCTGGACCAGGAAGTGCTTATCTTATCGGCTTATCTTATCTACTTCCTGGTCCAGACCCCAACAGTCGATGTAAACAACCGGCGCCACCAATTATAATGGGCCCGAACGCCCCCCGCCGAAGGTCAACAGCCGTTATCAGCCCCCACCCCCAACCGCCACCCCCACCCCCACCCCCTCCCCCTCCCCACGTCCGGTCCCCCAGACCACAACATCCGGTGTGAACAACCGGCGCCACCAATTATAATGCCCCCGTCGAAGCAGCCGGGGTCAACGCCCCTCGCCCCCTCCCCCTCACCCCACCCGGTGTCAACAGCCAGCCAACGGACCGGATCGCCCCCCGCCGAAACAGCCGGGGTCAACGCCCCCCGCCGAAGGTCAACGCCCCCCGCCCCTTGCGACCTCTGGAATACTGGTAGCGAAGGCTGACGGTGGCTCGCCCCTGGTGGCGAAGGGCGGCAGCGACGGAGGCTGTGAGGCTGGGGTTTCAAAAATGCTGCCTGGAGCCGATTCGATCCGAGCTCAATCCAATTTCCTGTGTGGGAGGCGGCCAGCACTCTGGCTCTGAGCTACGGCGACATCTCGAGCGAAGCTGTCTGGTTTGGGGTTCTAATAGTACACGCAGCAGTGCAAGACCAGCGACCGGATGTTGTGACTGATACCGCCCGTGCGCGGCTGTCTGGTTTGGGGTGCTGATAACACTCACAGCAGGGGGCGGCCGGGTGGCTGATAGCGGGGGCGCGCTGGCGGCGGCGGCCGGATATTGTGGTTGATAAGATAGCGGCGGGCGCCTTGCGCTGGCTGCTTTTATCGCGGCCGCACTCATTAGCGCTCATGAGCATAGAGATAATACGCGCGCGCGCGCTCTCTGGGAGCGATTCGGGGAACGAGAGGAGGTGGCGGTGGCGCGCCCTGTGAGCGACGTCGGGAGGCGGCGGCGGCGCGTATTTTGAATGCACTCTATATAAGTTCATCATAGATTGAGATTAAAAAATTGGACTGGGAAAAAAAAGGAAAAAAGGAAACCTTACAAGGCGGTGACAGGGAAAAAAATTGAAAAATCAGTGCAATTGAAAGAATGGTTATTTTTTAACGAAATCAAATGAATAAAAATTAAACTCATTAAATTTCATTCAAAGAATGGAAATAAGATAGAAGATAACAAAAAATACAGATCAAAGACGCTAATGTTTAGAATGCACACACACACACAACAATCTTAGATCCTGACTGCATTCAATATTATTTTCATATTGTTATACTACACTTCTTAACCTTCTGTACATATGCTAGGTTGTCAAAACGAGTACAAACTCGAGATTGCGCTGACGTAGATGGGTCATGCGTCAGCTGGAGATGAAACAAAACTTCGTCACTGTCACTATCACTACGGGCTGGAGAGTACGCCGGAGCCGTATTTTCGAACGGGCAACAAAGAGTCTGAATGGTTTGACGAACGCGAGAGACGTGCTGTCGCAGTGCTTACCCGACCGGATCTTGATGGAGGTGGCCGAGAGCTTCGAGGACAGCTAACACTTCAGTGTGCACCGTGAGAATAAAGTCTTCCGGTTCAGGAGGTCTCCTTTTTGTTTACTCATATGTTAAATTGCAATAACATTGAACTAACATGCAGGAAGAAGGAACATTTATTTTACTTAGTGAAGATTTTATTTTATTAATTTTTATCAAAGAAAAGTTAAAACAGTTCGGCTACTTACCGCTGTTATTTAACCTAAAGTATCTGCAATGTTATATGTTTATGGCTAGAAAAAAATGAAGCCTGCAACTTTATTTGTTCTTAAGCTATTACTCTAATATATTAGAAAATTCTCCATTCACTTCCCATACATTTTTTGATGCCAATATTTTATGTGAGATTGTGAAAAGTTTTTTCCTTACCTTCTTCGGGCACGCTTGTGGGAGATACCTTTTTGGGGCAAGCCAAAGCGTAGGTCGGCGCCAGATCTTCCCCGCCACTGCACGTATGGGGACTTTAGCAGTTGACGTGCCGGACTAATAAATGGATCAATCGACTGAAGCGAGAACCTTTATAATTTTAAATCGAATTTTTAAAATGTTAATTATATTTTTTAATGAAATATAAATTTTTATTATTTTCCATGTAAAATTTACGAATTGAATTATCTTTAGATACTTAGTAGTATTGAATTATGAACAAAGGTAATTATTAAAAATAAGTATGAAAATTGTTTATAGTTAATATTTAAAATAATGTGTAATCATGTCACCTTTGTGAATATTGATATTGTAAATACAAGAATGTTCATTATCTAAGGTATTAATTTTTTATATTTATGGGAAGATTTAGTGTAGTGTTAATAATGTAATCAAAATTATATAAATTGTTTACTTTTATGTTAAATTGCAATAACATTGAACATGCAGGAAGAAGGAACATTAACAATTTGGCATTACACAAGAATCTGAGAAAAATAACGAAACAACCTTCTATGTTGATTAAGTTTCACCAAGTTTCCAGTAGCAAAATTGTCAATGTACAATATTAGCCTACTTCTAAACGCAACAAAATCAATATCAATAGTGTATCTGAAAGGGGATGAGTACATTCAATCAAAAAAGAATGAGACTTAAAAATATGATAGAGATGTTTTCACTGATGAATCAGGTGGTGTAAAATTAGCTACATGTGTGTAACTTTTTAGTGGTGAGCTGTTGAAACTGACACCTGTTGATTCCTCGGATGCTTGTTGTAATTATAAACAGGTGGTATCTGTTAACGTTCTCGCCCTTCAATAAGTCAATTTCTACAAACACTACAGATTTGTAATTAAATAGGCAAGGTAAGATTCCAAGCTCCATGAAAGACTTGCGGGAATCGCATGAGTGATATTTGCTTATTATTCATACATTTTTCTGCACTCTAGATTTGTGTATTATTATTATTATTATTATTATTATTATTATTATTATTATTATTATTATTATTGTTATTATTACAGGATGTGTCTTCCTAGAATATTATGCCGAAGCTTTCCCCCCCAAATACTCGTCATGAGCTGCGTGTAGGCTGACTGATTTTGAAAGATTTATGTATGCACATTGACCGCTATAACAATCAATTCATTTATTTGAATATTCCATTTGAGGTTTGACTGCATTGATACTCAGATATTTTCTTCTTCTCCCGAGATTGTTACTCAATGCATATTTTTATTATTGTTGTCATTGTTAATAGCATTATTGTATATTATAAGTAGTAATAGTTGTAGTAAAATGAGAAAACTAGATAAATTTTATTTAAAAAATGAAACAGTACAAAACGATTTTGAAATGTAAACTCAGTTGCCCTCCAAAACAATAATTTTACTGTATTATATTTTTATTTCTACTAGATCCCTCGCCGCTTCAGAGAACATTTCTTTATTTATTTTATTAATTTAGCGTCAACAAACAATTCATAAAACGCAGTGTGATATACGTCTGAGAAGTAAAATCTGTTCATGTTTTCTTGAAGTTCGAAGTCTCTTCTTTCTCTCTCTTTATTATACGTCATTGAATTAAGAATAAAAGTAACAAGACCGTTCTTGCCAATACTTGCTAACAAGAAAGATTCCCTCCCGTGCAATAGACACTATTGCAACACTCGGCAAACGAGTCTTTTACTTGATGGTATTGCTGCAGAATAATGCGTCATAACATGCTTCTAGACGTTTACTTTATTAGATTGAAAGAGTAATGTTTAATTTGCAACGTATGAAGCGACAGCTTTCCAAAAAACGAAATATTTATCCATATCTCGAAAAGTGTGCAAATAATACATATGTTTGCGAAATTATAATCCGCCTACAACTTTTATAATTACTATTACAAGGAATACTCTTATTTATCTTATCTTCGGTGAAAACTTTACCACTCAAATGTACACATTCTTGACACAACCCATTTTTATCAAGTGTCCTATTTATATGAAAGTGCAGCTGGCATTTTTTGTTCTTTCTCATTTTGTTCATTTTTCATCAATCTCTCATTGTAAACTGTTTTTAACAATTTTATCTGCTGACTAATTGAATATTTTTAGCGTACATCAAATTATAGAATTATTATTGAATATTTTATCTGCCATTAATTGGATATTTTTAGCGTACATAATAATAAATTATTATTTCCGAATTCTCCGTTTTTCTTTCACAAGGTACGCTTTCATAGACCTAAATAAAATGAAACACCCAACGCATAATATATTTCAATTGATGAATAAGTAACAATAACTGGAGTTTTTTAAATACCTTCCTACATTTATTTCCCAATAATTTATTTCATCTAAGAGAAATTTGCAAGATAATTTGATGTACTATAAATATGACAGCGGTAAAAATCAGCATCACTCGAGGCGACATTTCTAAACATTTCATCGCCAAACATTTCTAACAAATTTATTGCCTGTTATTTCGATTGGGAAATACATACGCGAGATATTATTGTGTGCGCGACAGATTTTGAGAGCAGAGATATGTATCTATTCCTATAAGCATGTTTCGTGCTCATTCGCAGAAAGCCAGTTTAATATGATAAGAGACGAGTGCCAGAACAACCAAATGCACGTGATGTTGGCACCACCACAACAGTGAAAAAAAAATTGGAACTATCCGAAATCGTTTATACCAGATTGTTCCAGCAGGGGTTTCGTTTGTACCAAAAATAATTAAGATATTGCCAATTTTAAAGTTGGGTGGTACCCTCACGTTAACCCTATTACCATCCCCAGCCCTGTTACCTCCGCCCAAAATAAGAGAGTGAGTTCTTTCACGAATGTCAGGAACATATTATTGAAAATTTTAGTAGATTTCGCGAAATATTGCGTGCAATATGTGCTATTTACAAACATTATAAAAACAAGATTTTCTCAAAACTGTCTCCAATACGAGACTCTTCGGTAAGGACATTTATTCAATTTGTTTCGAAACGTTTTTCAGAAAAAGCGAGACAAGATTATAACTAACGGGCTCGCAGGCCTCAAGGTCCAGCGGTCGGGCGGGGGGCCCCTCACCCCACCCCTGCGACCGGATGTTTCGGTTGATAGCGGGCGCAAACAGAAAAAATATTTTATGAGGTTGAACTCTATTCAATTTTCATGCATACAAATCAACAAAGAAATACACCAAACACGTAAGTGCGGCGACACGGTGCATTTTAGAATATGTGTTTGAATATTGCAAGAAGACAAGAAAGATGTAATCCCATCATTCAAATTTTTTACTTCAAATTTTAGACAAAAATTATATATTATATTGAGGTACCTCATATTTCAGCTTAGAAACATCCATTATTAACTTACTACATGCAATACACTCAATGAGTTCATTTTTTGAATGAACAATAGTGCAGAAGTTTTCTGTCAATTGGATACATTGCGTATTTTGATGTAGTCTGATTGTAGCGTTTCCAATATCCAGTAATGGATTTGAAAATACTTGTTCCACCGAATCAATATGTAAATGTACTCGCATATTTATAGTCAATCGAAGTGTTTCAACGTTTTTCCATAAAAATGATTGTTTCAAACATGCGTTATTCTCATCAGCATAAGTGGAGTGAGAAATGTCAGGTATGTCTGTCGGAACAGATAGTAGTAGAACAGCACCACCGAAGAGTCGATTATTGCCGTTTATTTCTTGCATAGTTGTGTGAAAAGCTTCAAGAGAATGTTTATGACTCATAGTACACTTATCCCAGGTAATAATTGAACTTTTTTTTGTAACACTGCAAACATTCCGCTTTTGTTTCTAATATTACACATTGCAATTGGTTTACTGTGAATGACTAATGACAGCTTCAAAGCTGAATGCGCCGTTCGTCCACCATCGAACAAAATCCACGCTTCCACCCTCGCCGCTGGACAGAGCAAACCAACTCTATCAAGTGCTTATCAACTCTATCCCCAGTGTGCGTCTATCTATTATTTGGGATAAAAGATTTAAGAAAGAATTTATTTATATAATTATTATAAAAATTATTGGATATCATTTAAGCGAAAAATATTGTCACCAACCAGAATGTCACTCCGTGTTATAGGAAGTAAATGTTGCATCCAATAGTAAATACCCTAGGAATAAGTGTATGATAGCAAGGAATAATAATTATGAATGCGTTCTATGCTGAATGATAGAAGGGAAGTGTATTCTCGAGGTACAGCACGGGTATTACATATTAACCTAACGTATCAACTTTACCTTTCTAAGGACTTATCGACAGATACTAGCTGCTTTTTAACTAAGGAATTAAACAAATACAAAAGACATTGCCATCGAAAGTATCATAAAACGCATTTTTCAGATTGCAAAACTGCAAGAAACACCATTTCCGACACTTCTGCTGCTGGGTTGTATGCATAAAAATTAAAATGTCTAAACAACCATGTCTTATAAAAAATACAAATATTTACAATGAGCAATCAGTATGAATACATTCTACAATTCCGAAAAGTTGGGGAGCGGTTTCATAAGAAAGTGTCTGCCACCGGAGAAATTTCAATTTAACTAGCATATAATTTACTATCAAGAATGTAGTAATTTTGTAACAAAAGAAATAATTTTGTACTGGACTATACACAATTAAAAAACGGGTGCAATTGAATCACTTTATGGGTTCATTTCTGATTTTTTAATTCTCATTTTCAGTCAAAATTCTAAGTTAAAATTTAGGACTATGGACACTTTGGGGTGCTGATTTAGGTATAATAATTTTATTTTTATAATAATAAAACGAAAAAATTGCAATTTTTTATTTATGAGTGAAATCTCAAATGGATATGCTACTTACCGCTGTTATTTAACCTAAAGTATCTGCAATGTTATATGTTTATGGCTAGAAAAAAAATGAAGCCTGCAACTTTATTTGTTCTTAAGCAATTACTCTAATATATTAGAAAATTCTCCATTCACTTCCAATACATTTATTGATGCAAATATTTTATGTTTAAAAACTTTCAGGGTCAATTATTCCTTTGATGCATAGGACAGACCAATCCAGTGTTGTTTTGTTTAAGATTCTACTGCAATTTTGAATCAAAGCAGAGTATTCATAGCGGGCTCCTGACAATCCAGTCGCTGCTCATCTCGATCATACAATTTTATGGAAATGACTCTTCTAGTGAAATTGTAACTGAGCCAGTCACTGAGGCCGTTTGAAATGTATGCAGGAATGTTAAAATCACATAAGTCGCAATGTTTAAAACCAGTTTTTAACGCATACGCAAACGCCATTTCTTGGCTGAGAAAACGGAGTATTCGCCACCCCATGCCCGTCACTTGATTCAGAAACTTTTCATTATGCTAAGACATATTTACGAGACTCTTCGGTAAGGACATTTATTCAACCGCCGGCTCCACCGCCGGCGACAGGCGTAGGGGGGGGGGGGGGGCGTGCTCCGCGCCAAGCGCGCGAGTGTGGGTGTAGATAGTGAGCTGAGCTCTCGTGCCGAAGACCCGCGACCGGATGATGCGTTTGATAATGCTCCCCCCATGTTCCTGATATTCGAAAGAAATCCACTTTTCAGGCTACTTCTTGAGTACCATCGAGAAAGACGCAGAAAAAATGTTTGAAGAAAACGTAATGTATTTCCGAAGGTTCGCGGGAGGCGCGATTGTTTCCTTTGGATATTTACGGTAAAATTTGAGAAAACTTAACTTCCCCGGGGGGTCCCGTCTCAAAATTGTGAAGGCAAATTCTTTGTATTCTGTCTCTTATTACAAATGACTTCTATTGTGAATTTTTTATTTTCTTAAGTGAACATGTACATTTCGTACGAACCGCACTGAAATGAACATCACACATTTCTTACTTCTTATCATATGACATAAGATTGACGCTTTCTTGAATACAACATTGTGATTATCAATAAAAAGATTGAACATATGCCCCAAACCCAGTGTAGAGACTACAATGAGACCGCGGCGTTTTGATCTCCCACAAGAAGTCATCTTGATTCATATGAAAATACTATTGAAAACTTCATATCTGTTATCAAACAACCTTGTATAAGGATTGTGGAGTAGAGGCTTTCATCTCTTCCTTGGACCGATGTCTGGCGCAGGTAAGATGCCGACATCCGTTAGTTATCATCTTGTCTCACTTTTTCTGAAAAACGTTTTGAAACAAATTTGAATAAATGTCCTTACCGAAGAGTCTCGTAAATATGTCTTAGCATAATGAAAAGTTTCTGAATCAAGTGACGGGCATGGGGTGGCGAATACTCCGTTTTCTCAGCCAAGAAATGGCGTTTGCGTATGCGTTAAAAACTGGTTTTAAACATTGCGACTTATGTGATTTTAACATTCCTGCATACATTTCAAACGGCCTCAGTGACTGGCTCAGTTACAATTTCACTAGAAGAGTCATTTCCATAAAATTGTATGATCGAGCTGAGCAGCGACTGGATTGTCAGGAGCCCGCTTTGAATACTCTGCTTTGATTCAAAATTGCAGTAGAATCTTAAACAAAACAACACTGGATTGGTCTGTCCTATGCATCAAAGGAATAATTGACCTTGAAAGTTTTTAAACATAAAATATTTGCATCAAAAAATGTATTGGAAGTGAATGGAGAATTTTCTAATATATTAGAGGAATTGCTTAAGAACAAATAAAGTTGCAGGCTTCATTTTTTTTCTAGCCATAAACATATAACATTGCAGATACTTTAGGTTAAATAACAGCGGTAAGTAGCATATCTATTTGAGATTTCACTCATAAATAAAAAATTGCAATTTTTTCGTTTTATTATTATAAAAATAAAATTATTATACCTAAATCAGCACCACAAAGTGTCCATAGTCCTACATTTTAACTTAGAATTTTGACTGAAAATGAGAATTAAAAAATCAGAAATGAACCCATAAAGTGATTCAATTGCACCCGTTTTTTAATTGTGTATAGTCCAGTACAAAATTATTTCTTTTGTTACAAAATTACTACATTCTTGATAGTAAATTATATGCTAGTTAAATTGAAATTTCTCCGGTGGCAGACACTATCTTATGAAACCGCTCCCCAACTTTTCGGAATTGTAGAATGTATTCATACTGATTGCTCATTGTAAATATTTGTATTTTTTATAAGACATGGTTGTTTAGACATTTTAATTTTTATGCATACAACCCAGCAGCAGAAGTGTCGGAAATGGTGTTTCTTGCAGTTTTGCAATCTGAAAAATGCGTTTTATGATACTTTCGATGGCAATGTTTTTTGTATTTGTTTAATTCCTTAGTTAAAAAGCAGCTAGTATCTGTCGATAAGTCCTTAGAAAAGTAAAGTTGATACGTTAGGTTAATATGAAATACCCGTGCTGTACCTCGAGAATACACTTCCCTTCTATCATTCAGCATAGAACGCATTCATAATTATTATTCCTTGCTATCATACACTTATTCCTTGGGTATTTACTATTGGATGTAGCATTTACTTCCTATAACACGGAGTGACATTCTGGTTGGTGACAATATTTTTCGCTTAAATGATATCCAATAATTTTTATAATAATTATATAACTAAATTCTTTCTTAAATCTTTTATCCCAAATAATAGATAGACGCACACTGGGGATAGAGTTGATAAGCACTTGATAGAGTTGGTTTGCTCTGTCCAGCGGCGAGGGTGGAAGCGTGGATTTTGTTCGATGGTGGACGAACGGCGCATTCAGCTTTGAAGCTGTCATTAGTCATTCACAGTAAACCAATTGCAATGTGTAATATTAGAAACAAAAGCGGAATGTTTGCAGTGTTACAAAAAAAAGTTCAATTATTACCTGGGATAAGTGTACTATGAGTCATAAACATTCTCTTGAAGCTTTTCACACAACTATGCAAGAAATAAACGGCAATAATCGACTCTTCGGTGGTGCTGTTCTACTACTGTCTGTTCCTACAGACATACCTGACATTTCTCACTCCACTTATGCTGATGAGAATAACGCATGTTTGAAACAATCATTTTTATGGAAAAACGTTGAAACACTTCGATTGACTATAAATATGCGAGTACATTTACATATTGATTCGGTGGAACAAGTATTTTCAAATCCATTACTGGATATTGGAAACGCTACAATCAGACTACATCAAAATACGCAATGTATCCAATTGACAGAAAACTTCTGCACTATTGTTCATTCAAAAAATGAACTCATTGAGTGTATTGCATGTAGTAAGTTAATAATGGATGTTTCTAAGCTGAAATATGAGGTACCTCAATATAATATATAATTTTTGTCTAAAATTTGAAGTAAAAAATTTGAATGATGGGATTACATCTTTCTTGTCTTCTTGCAATATTCAAACACATATTCTAAAATGCACCGTGTCGCCGCACTTACGTGTTTGGTGTATTTCTTTGTTGATTTGTATGCATGAAAATTGAATAGAGTTCAACCTCATAAAATATTTTTTCTGTTTGCGCCCGCTATCAACCGAAACATCCGGTCGCAGGGGTGGGGTGAGGGGCCCCCCGCCCGACCGCTGGACCTTGAGGCCTGCGAGCCCGTTAGTTATCATCTTGTCTCGCTTTTTCTGAAAAACGTTTCGAAACAAATTGAATAAATGTCCTTACCGAAGAGTCTCGTATTGGAGACAGTTTTGAGAAAATCTTGTTTTTATAATGTTTGTAAATAGCACATATTGCACGCAATATTTCGCGAAATCTACTAAAATTTTCAATAATATGTTCCTGACATTCGTGAAAGAACTCACTCTCTTATTTTGGGCGGAGGTAACAGGGTTGGGGATGGTAATAGGGTTAACGTGTGGGTTCCACCGAACTTTAAAATTGGCAATATCTTAATTATTTTTGGTACAAACGAAACCCCTGCTGGAACAATCTGGTATAAACGATTTCGGATAGTTCCAATTTTTTTTCACTGTTGTGGTGGTGCCAACATCACGTGCATTTGGTTGTTCTGGCACTCGTCTCTTATCATATTAAACTGGCTTTCTGCGAATGAGCACGAAACATGCTTATAGGAATAGACACATATCTCTGCTCTCAAAATCTGTCGCGCACACAATAATATCTCGCGTATGTATTTCCCAATCGAAATAACAGGCAATAAATTTGTTAGAAATGTTTGGCGATGAAATGTTTAGAAATGTCGCCTAGAGTGATGCTGATTTTTACCGCTGTCATATTTATAGTACATCAAATTATCTTGCAAATTTCTCTTAGATGAAATAAATTATTGGGAAATAAATGTAGGAAGGTATTTAAAAAACTCCAGTTATTGTTACTTATTCATCAATTGAAATATATTATGCGTTGGGTGTTTCATTTTATTTAGGTCTATGAAAGCGTACCTTGTGAAAGAAAAACGGAGAATTCGGAAATAATAATTTATTATTATGTACGCTAAAAATATTCAATTAATGGCAGATAAAATATTCAATAATAATTCTATAATTTGATGTACGCTAAAATATTCAATTAGTCAGCAGATAAAATTGTTAAAAACAGTTTACAATGAGAGATTGATGAAAAATGAACAAAATGAGAAAGAACAAAAAATGCCAGCTGCACTTTCATATAAATAGGACACTTGATAAAAATGGGTTGTGTCAAGAATGTGTACATTTGAGTGGTAAAGTTTTCACCGAAGATAAGATAAATAAGAGTATTCCTTGTAATAGTAATTATAAAAGTTGTAGGCGGATTATAATTTCGCAAACATATGTATTATTTGCACACTTTTCGAGATATGGATAAATATTTCGTTTTTTGGAAAGCTGTCGCTTCATACGTTGCAAATTAAACATTACTCTTTCAATCTAATAAAGTAAACGTCTAGAAGCATGTTATGACGCATTATTCTGCAGCAATACCATCAAGTAAAAGACTCGTTTGCCGAGTGTTGCAATAGTGTCTATTGCACGGGAGGGAATCTTTCTTGTTAGCAAGTATTGGCAAGAACGGTCTTGTTACTTTTATTCTTAATTCAATGACGTATAATAAAGAGAGAGAAAGAAGAGACTTCGAACTTCAAGAAAACATGAACAGATTTTACTTCTCAGACGTATATCACACTGCGTTTTATGAATTGTTTGTTGACGCTAAATTAATAAAATAAATAAAGAAATGTTCTCTGAAGCGGCGAGGGATCTAGTAGAAATAAAAATATAATACAGTAAAATTATTGTTTTGGAGGGCAACTGAGTTTACATTTCAAAATCGTTTTGTACTGTTTCATTTTTTAAATAAAATTTATCTAGTTTTCTCATTTTACTACAACTATTACTACTGATAATATACAATAATGCTATTAACAATGACAACAATAATAAAAATATGCATTGAGTAACAATCTCGGGAGAAGAAGAAAATATCTGAGTATCAATGCAGTCAAACCTCAAATGGAATATTCAAATAAATGAATTGATTGTTATAGCGGTCAATGTGCATACATAAATCTTTCAAAATCAGTCAGCCTACACGCAGCTCATGACGAGTATTTGGGGGGGGAAAGCTTCGGCATAATATTCTAGGAAGACACATCCTGTAATAATAACAATAATAATAATAATAATAATAATAATAATAATACACAAATCTAGAGTGCAGAAAAATGTATGAATAATAAGCAAATATCACTCATGCGATTCCCGCAAGTCTTTCATGGAGCTTGGAATCTTACCTTGCCTATTTAATTACAAATCTGTAGTGTTTGTAGAAATTGACTTATTGAAGGGCGAGAACGTTAACAGATACCACCTGTTTATAATTACAACAAGCATCCGAGGAATCATCAGGTGTCAGTTTCAACAGCTCACCACTGACGTCGATGAGGAAAAGTTAATTTGAAGTTACATTTATTTCCAGAAACAAAACAAGGGGCCGTCTCAGCATTTGCTCAAGGATCAAGGAAACTGGACGAAAACCTGCTCGATTATACAATCTAAATTGTTTATAAAATATTAATTGTCATTGTTAAAATTAATAGTACTTCCTTTTGAATGCTCAGTATAGCCTCTAATTGTATAGAAACAGTTGTGCAGCAGAAAATAATTTATTTGCGATTTAAACTTTTGTATCGAATTTATTCGTTTAATGTCATTTGGCAAGGTGTTTTGAAATAATGTACATGCACTATTTGTGATTTTTTTGTAGTGAGCTCTTGGTACTGTTACCTGATGAATATGATTACTACGTCGAGTGTTGTAGTAATAGACAACGGTGTATGCTGAAAATATATTCCCGCCTTTAAGTAAGTCATTTGTGACAAAAAACACTGATTCATTTATGAAGAGACAAGGTAATGGTAAAATACTTAGATTAATAAACAGAGGCTTACAAGAATCACGTGGGTGGGATTTACTTATTATTCGTACAATTGGTTTTTGTAAACTAAAAGTCTGGGAGCTATAAGATGTATTTCCCCAGAATATTATGTCATACCTCAGACGAAAATGATCATTCGCGAAATATACACGAGCAGTGTGTAGGCTGACTGAATTTGAAAGAAGTCTGAAAGCGTAGCATAAAGAACTTAATTTAGTGTTCAATTCATTTAAATGGACGTTCCATTTAAGGTTTGACTGAATTGAAAGACCTAAATATGTTGTTACCTTAACATCAACCAATGGCACACCGTTCATTTTCAGTGAAGTGCAGAGCTGTTTATTTGTAATGGAGAACTGCATTGAAACAGTTTTCTTTTCATTTACTATTAATTTGTTATTACGGAACCAATTTGAATCTGATATTGTACAATTTACGGATTCTTTATTGCAAAGAATACTCGTGTCATCCGCAAAGAGAACTGTCCTTCCGTTTCTAATCGTCGAGGGCGAACATAACCAATCTAGAGCAATACCACGAATTCCATACGAAGGTAATTTTGAAAGTAAAATGTTATGATTAATAACGTCAAAGTCAAGTGCGTTAATGGGAAGAATGAAAGGTTATGTATATAATGAAACCAGTATGAATGATGTATGAATGTAGAGAGAGAAAAGAGAGAGAGAGAAAGAGTGTGTGTGTGTGTGTGTGTGTGTGTGTGAGAGAGAGAGAGAGAGAGAGAGAGAGAGAGAGAGAGAGAGAGAAAGAGAGACAGACAGACAGACAGACAGTCAGAGAGAGAGAGAGAAAATCTCGCACATGTATAATGATAAAAAATTCTTAGTAATTAATAAAAACCCATCTTAGTGTAAGTTTGGAATGCCAAAGTGCAAATAATTTAACTTTAGTCCTAGAATATTACAATTACCTGTAAGATAAAGCCCCTCCTCTGGCTGCTGAAGCCGCAAGGCAGTAGCGTAATGTATAAATTAAAAGAAATAAATTCCCATTCTCCACAGGGTTACTGTGGAGGGGACAAAGAAAAAAATAATAACGTCATAAGCTTTCAAAAGATCTAAAAATATTCCAATAGGTGCTTCGTTTTGATCCATGGATGAGGCGACATCTTTAAGAAAAGGAAATATGGCTGTTTCCGTAGATATTGATTTTCGAACCCATGTTGGCAATCCACGTTACTTCAGTTATTATTACAATAGAATTAATAAGATTTAATTCTAATACAATTTGTTATATAATTAAATCTACTAACTTCAGAACGCCAACACTAGTAGTGTAATTTTCACACGCGGATTGTATTTTAATAACTATGCTGATATTGACACACTGAGTTAGTATATTTTTATTGATAGATTTCGGAGTTCATACTTCTTTCTTCCTACTTTTATTTTTACCAATATGTTTAAATCCGTACAAAATCCGTACAAAACTTGCTGTCGAATCAAATAAGGATACAGTCGAAGCTCTTGCCTTCTTTTTCCATAATAACAGAATAAAAATTAAAACACAAAACAGATGCAACAAAACTCGCACTGCCAGTCCGGATGACCGTGATCGCTAAGGCAGTAGTACCGTAGTGATCTCGACTCGAAGGATCGCGGATTCGAGTCCCGCCTCGGGCATGGTTGTATTGTGTTCGTCCTTTCCCTCCCATCATCGTATCGTGTCATCCTCATTGTTACCATACCGTGACTCGCAATAGTGGTAGCTAATGACCTAGAAGTTGATACGACCTTAAATTTTGAAAAAAATGCACTAAGAAAAATGTTCAACACTACCGTGAGTCACGCAGTTGAAAATAGACCGCAATTGTTCCAGTTTTCGAGAATCTATCCAACTCAGCTCGGTTGCCTCCAATCTGCTTCAATTTCCTCCGTGACTCAAGGTTCTCTATTGGAAGCAATCGATTGACTCAGAATGCAGCTAAAGATAACTCATTTTGTGTCACTGTTGGATAAAAGCCCCCACGTCTGTCCATTGTTGCAATACCAGACCGGTAAATAAAAGGGCTCCATAGAAACCGCGCCGCTGAATCGCCCATTGCCTGAACTGCGAGGTTTGGCAAGGGAGGTCGCCTCAAAGTCTCAGTTGGCGGCTACGGAATTATACAACAACGGACGACTGTGAATGTGCGGTTTTGAAACATAGTGGGTGGCAGAGGCGGGATTTCGGATCTTTTATTAGAGGGGGGCAAATTTGGGTGCTATTACAAACAAGAAAATATTCGTTTATATTAATGATTTAAGTAAATTGTGCTGCAATTATATACATTGTTTTCAATTTTGTTAATTATTTAATTGATTATCTGTTAATGTTATTAAGAAGATTAGTTTAAAAAAGGTGACGATCCTCATTGTATTTGACTGTCCGAACTGTTAATTTAACGATGCATTTTTCTCAGTGAATCAAATATCGAAATATTGAAAGTTTATTATTTAGCATGGAACGATTTTGGTGAGCTATTGCGCATCGTATCCGACTTTTGCCAATGAGCATCTGGCACTAGTTTGCGTCAAAATAATAACGGGAATTTTAAATGCAGCCACATACCAAAACAATTAGTGCCTTACTACAAGTCATTGAAATAGATATGTAAAGACTTCTTTAAAATATTACATATTTCATTTCAATTACACCTTCATTGTGTCTAAAATTGTCACTTGATGACACTTTCAAAATGTTTCTCAATACTTCTCACTCTCCATGCAATATGGCGGCCAGCGTCTTAGCTGACTTTTCAAACTAACCCAGTGCCCGTGTTGTGGTCACGTGTTTCGTGACGTAAACTGGTGCTACGCAGAACGAGCAAACATCGGTGCTTTGGACTAGCTCACCCATGTGGGAATACCGTTTGAAATTTGAAAGAGTCGTCTTGTTCTTTTCCGTATTTAAGAGTTATTTTATCTCTTTTTCCTCCCTCTCTCTTTCTTTCTCTCTTTTTCCTTCTCTCTTTTCCTTTTCTCTCTCTTTTTCCTTCTCTTTCTTTTCCTTTTCTTTCTTTTTTCCTTCTCTCTCTTTTCCATCTCTTTTTTTCTCTTTTTCTTTCTTCCTTTTCCCTCTATCTCTTTTTACCTCTCTCTCTTTTCTCCTCTTTCCCTTTTCCCTCTCTCTTTTTATCCTTATCTCTTTTCATCTCACTCTCTTTTCCCTCTCTCTTTCTGTTTCCCTCTCTTCTCGCCGTCTTGCGCCGACCGCTCCTCCAGTCCTTCTCGACCGTCTCCTGTCCTTCTCGACACGTCGCAAGGCGACGCCCAGCAACATGAAAGTTCAGGTGTTTTGGGAATTGCATTTAAATGAAGAGTCCACTTGCACTGCAGTACCATCTAGCGGATTTCCAAAAATCGTACTATGCCTATATCCTTCCCCCAAGTGCAATCAATAAGTTGACAATGTTTTACCTCAATCGGAATAGGCAGCGCATTTAACACGAACCCACAAACATTGATTATGTTTATACACAACTGTAGGTTACGTATTTTAATACGTACACTAATAAATTCTTTTAATTGAAATGCAATATTTGGTTTTGGGCAAGATCGAAGGTGTTTATAGTTCTATTGATATCTAGTATATGTAGTATCTACAATAAAAGGGAAATAATCTTTCTTTTTGAGAGATAATTTGAGTGATATGACCAATAATTCTGGGCTCAAAACTGTTTAATTTATATGTAAATAACGTTTCAAAACAAAACATAATTGAAATAGGATTAAATAAGCGATATTTACAGTAACGCAAGACATTGTCCCGGGCGTTTTATAATACTGAAATAAAGTATGAATGTTAATAGTGAAGTCAAGTTAATAATAAGTCAAATTAATAATGAATGTTATTAATTCATATTCATAAAATTATTGTTCGCATAATTATCATTAAAGTTCTTGTCAAAATACGGAAACAAGTAAATATTTTATAATGGTAGGAAATGGTGCGATGTTGGCGACATTGGCAAAATTATAGAAATTAATACAATCTCATATCCATTTATATAATAAATATTATATAATATAAATTTGAAATTCTGCGAAATGAAATGACAACATTTTTTTTTATTTGGCTCACGATTGAGGAGGCAGTTTCTCCCTCCCCCCCCCCCGCCCCACCTGAATCGCGCCACCGGTAGCAAACGACATGGAGCGTCAGCGCCCGAAGCTCCTTCGTGCGCAGAGCCCCAATTCCCCTGTTCCCGGGAACTGGTATGTGCACGATCGAGCATCGACAACTGACATTTGCATCCGTTAATGTTAGTAGAAACATATTGGTAAACGATTCAACTCATTTATTTCCTGGACATTTATTTTTTTTTGTTATTTATTAGTAAATAATGAAATAATTGTAGTGTTGATTTTCTGCGATTACGCAATGTAAGCAAGTGTTCGAGAACAAAATAGGTTTCTTCTTTAGTTACTGCGAGTATGCTATTGAAGTAGAAAAAATGTGGTATTTAGAAAAGGATACTTACATGAAGTTAATATGAATATTATTGTATCATTGATAAATCTTCTGATGCTACAACAGCTTTTCATTTATTGCAAAATTCGTAACATTTGCAATTTTCCATAAAAATGGAATCGGCGTCATTTGTATGTGTTGCTCTCGTCAAAAAAATTAAAGAAGACATTTCGGGACGTTATTGAGCAAATATTTTCTTTAATTGACATTATTTCAACCAAATATTACGCGGAAACTATACTATATTCTGACGGTCCAGAGGGACTCGTAAATATAGTAACACTATATTTAAATATAGTGATCAGTGAGAATATGAGATTGGCATAAACATTTTATGAATCGCGAGCGGGTGAACATTTATTTATTTTATTCCACCGGAGTTGACAAACTCATGAAATGAATCGAGCCAGCATACACAAACAAAGGAGAAAGAGTTTGAAAATAAGAAAACAAGAGTGTATCAAGTTTGTGAGATAAACTTTATGAAATTATAATTTACTTAATGAGACAGGTGAGCATAGGAAACCCTGATGTAAGAGTAGAATTTTTTGAGAAACTAAGTGCAAAAGACATAAAACATTTGGAAATGACGAGGAACTTACGTAATTTAATTTACGTACAGTGAATAAAAACTACAGGCAAAGACGAGAGGAAAAACGTAATTTTGTAGGAAAAGTGTCAGCGGCAGATGAAGGTAAACGATGGCAATTGTTTAAAAAAAACAAAAAACTTTTGGGCGAACCAGAAACGCGACGGCAAACGGGGCTAGAGATCGGTCGAGAACACAGTGGGAAGAATGCGAAGTTGAAAAAAAAATTGGTGGATGTCGCCAATGTTGCGTAGGAATATACGAATATGAAATGAACTTAAAATGGTTGACGAAGGAATGAAATGGATCTGTACTAGTGGAAACGCCCCAGGCGGTTGAAGACGACCAAAGGAAAGTGATTACTTTAGACAAAACTTAGTCTTACTTTAGATAGGCTCCATACATAAATGTCCGCCATTGCACTCCAAATCTCAGAATTTCAAAATCAACTTGTCTATAATCTTCTCCTCATTATGTTCTAAATTTGTAACAAAATAAATAATTTTGTACTTAACTATAAACAATTAAAAAACGAGTACCAAGGAGGAACATTCCGCGTAAATTTGAGAATTTTTAAAACTCATTTTGAGTCAAATTTCGAAGTGAAATTTAGCTCATTTTCAGTCAAATTTCGAAGTGAAATTTATAACGCGGCTTTTTACTATTATGAACTTTGCCATGTATTGATTTCAAAATTTTAACTGGCACCTGAACAGGGATAATACAGTATACAAACTCTACACATTGCGAGTGGTTTAAAACAGAAGTGTTCGCCGTCGCACCCCCCATTCGTAGAAATTCAAAATAAACTAGTATGTAATGTTTTACTAATTTTGTAACAAAATAAATAATTTTGTACTCAATTATACAGAAATAAAAACGAATGCTAATGAAGCACTTTCCGCGGAAATCTGGGAATTTTAAAAACCCAATTCAAATCAAATTTCGAAGTTGAAATTTATATTTCAGTTTAACACCATAGAGAACTTTTACACGTAATAGTTTCAAACTGTTATCTGGTCCCTCCACAGTGATATTACACTCTACAAACCGGAAAAAATACGAGCGGCTCTAAACAAAAGTGTCCGCCATCACACATCTCAGAAATTCAAAATTAACTAGTCTATAATATACTAATTTTGTACCAAAATAAATAATTTTGTACTCAACTATAAACAATTAAAAAACGAGTACCAATGACGCACTTTTCGGTAAATTTGCACATTTCGAAAACTAACTTTGAATGAAATTGTGATGTAGAAATTTATAATGCAGTTTGGTATCATAGTTATCTTTTATGTATAAATATTTTACAATTGAATGTGATCCCTCAACAGAGATATTACAGTCGACATACGGCAAAAATTTCGAGGGGCGCGAAACATAAGTGTCCGCCATTGCACCGCCCTTCCCGGAAATTCAAAATCACTAAATTTGTAACAAAATAAATTATTATATAGTCAACTATAAACGATGAAAAAACCGGTACAAAGGTACAAACACTTTTGGCGCAAATTTGCGATCTTTTAAAACACTTTTTGAGTCAAATTATGAAGTTGAAATTTTTTAATGCACGTTTGTACTATAGTGAACATTTACATGTAATAATTTCAAAATTTTATCTGGTCCCTCAACTGAGATATTACAGTCTACACACACGAAAATTTGCGAGCGGTTGAAAACAGAAGTGTCCGTCATCGCACCCCCCTTTGCAGAAATTCAAACTCAACTAGTCAAAAACTTCTACTAGTTTTGTATAAAAATAAATAATTTTTTACTCAACTATAAACAATTAAAAAACGATTACCACTAAAGCACCTTCTGTGCAAACTTGCATATTAAAAAAATTATTTTGAGCCAAAATTCGAAGTTGAAATATATAAAGCAGTTTTGTACTGGAGTGAATTTTTACATGTAATAATTTCGAAATTTTATCTCATCCCTCAACAGAGATGTTGCGGTCTGCCATAATGCTCTCGTGATTCAGTGGCGAATTCGCTTGCCTTTTACCACTTAGGTTCCGAGTTCGATTCCTGTATACTCCCCGTAGAACCTCATGTGAAATTTGTTACGATGAAACGAGTTTGCAGGCTTCACAGGGGCTCGTCCAACCCCTATGAAGTGTCCTAAACCCTATCCCAATCCTAATTCCTTCCCAATTCTGGCCGCTGAGTAGTGACGTAGGAGACGCGTACGAGGAGATGCTACTTGGCGGTCCTCTTAACTGACTGCGACGAGACGTGACAGATATAGTAATGTTAATAATTAATAGAGAAGTATCTTAAGAAGAAGACATCTTAAAATATTCCATTGTATTTATTTGTATTGCGTATACTTGTCAAAGTTTTCTTGCATATTTAAGTAGTTAAGTTTTCTCAAATATTAATTCGAAATTTTTTTATATACACCGTTTTCCCCAAGTTTGCCCGTATTTAATTTTTTTTACCAATTCATACAATGCGGAGGGTCACAAATCGATAATGTGACACTTTTTCAGAAGGAAGTGTTTCAATATACCTCTTGATACCTATAATATTATTTTTTACCACTTACATTTTTTTAATGCCGTGCAGCCATGATACTTTGAAATGATTTAATTGTTTGAATTGAAAATATCGGAACAATCGACTCGGAATTGTTTGAATTGAAAATATCGGAAGATGGGACTCGAATAGTACGAACTCTCGAAGGGAAACCGACTTCGTGAATGCAAGTTTTTTACTTTATCGCACTTACTTCACAAGAAGAGAAAATATTGTTCTTCATTCAGACATCAAAAACCCAAACCGTCGATAAACCGGATTCGATTGTGGCGTATACAAATTGCTTGAAGTGAATACTGTCTATATATTATATGTAGATTTGTTTACATGCGTCCACCGGACTTCATATATTTTAAGTAATGAGAAAGCTATACTCTTGTATCCAACAGAATGAATCATAAATGAGTTTAGTAAGTTTTTTCAAGTCGATGAGAACTCCGGATAATTGGATAATCCTACGATGATACGGTTCCTAAGATGTGTGTCAAGCTTTTACAACCACTACTGCACAATCACATTAAACCAATTGGAGAGTATAATACTGATTTTCCCCAAAAAAATAAATATATTTTTCGTTTAGTTAAATAAATATGTCCATATTTTAATGCAAAATCGTTGATTATCACTATGTTTAAGGCAAACATGCAATTAAAACTTCACCGTGTGTTAAAAAGTGCACAAGAGCCAAACAGAACTCAGAGAACTGAACGAAATCGTTTAATTATGTATTTATGACACAGACGTAGCAAAGGTATTTTCAGACGGCCATGAAATATGAAAAAATGTACATCACAGATTACGTACATCAAAAATATACAATCAATGAACGATTGAAACAAAATTTAAAAACGAATACTAAATATTATTACTTCTTAGACAAACATGTTAAAATTTGTACTGCAATAAGTTAAATTAGAAACTATAACCTAAATGCCTAAATGAAGTCTGAGCTAAATTCAAGTCGCCTGTGTCGTCGCCCAAGAAATACCTCCTTTCTCCGCTAGTTGGTGAAAGGAGCGTAGCGAAATTTGCATGGTTAGACGGAAGAGCAGGCCTCATGGCCTGAGTCTCGCCACAAAATAAGGTATCAATTCAATTCAATATTATCCTACTCATACTTGTCACCAATCATCAATCATCGGAACCCAGAACTCGCTTCATAGTTATGTTTACTTCACCTATTTGAATGTGACGACCCACAGAGAACAGTTGTTTTGGCAAAACCCTTTAACGTTTTTGACAAAACCAAGTATTGATTATAATTTAAAAAATGATATTCTCCTTTACACGCCACATTTTCAGTATAAACAAGTATGACTATAAGCATGTTGATTTGACACAAGCTGACTTATGGAGCAACATAAAATATATATCATGAATAAATGTGTTACGTGTAAAACATTTGGTCTTAGTATATTACAAATATAAAAAATATAATCTTCAATTGTATTTAGCCGCTCTGAAAAGTACACCAGCAAAACGTCTGAGTCAGAACTGTGGTTTCCAACGTTAACACGTGTGGTTCTCTCATACACGGCCTTACTTTTCGTACGAAGTAACGTTTTCATGGCTCTGTCATCTTCTAATATTTCAATCGGAATAAGTTAAATATTTTCCATTTTCACACGCTATTTATTTCATACATTATTCTCTAAGACACTAAGGTGATCTTAAATATACACTGCAAGGCCTACTAAAATAGGTCTTGCTGAAAACCAATGTGACGTCATCTACCGCAAATGGTAAAGATATGATTGAATTTCTCAAAATTAAAAAAATAATCAGTTTATTGTGGGACTGAATACTAAAAGCAATTCTCTTTGGCAATTCAGAAAGAAAATTCTAACGAAAAAGAACAGCATTCCCCCACTGTCAACAGATACTGAAAAAAAGATTTGCCTATGGAAAGAGCCGAGATTCTAGCAGCCCATTTGTCTAGCAGATTCACTCCTAATAGCTCCATGAAAATTGCCAAACATGATGATTTTTTTTAAATTTTCAAACGCTCCTTTATTCAACGTTTCTCAATTAAAGTCACTTCTCCCTTTGAACTATATTCACATCTCCCAATGAAATTAAACAAATAAACAAAAAATTCCAAACAAAAAATCTCCAGGACATGACAAAATTAATACTATCCTCAAAAGATTACCAAACAATGCCATCGCTTTTTTAAACAATATATACAACTACATACTAAGAACAGGTTATTATCTCTAATTATGGAAACACTAAATAATACATCCAACAACAAAACCAAATAAAAATCAATCACGTGCAGAAAATGACAGACCCATCAGGTCAAAAATTTTAGAAAAATTAATTCTCGTCAGACTAAACAAACACATGAATAAAACGAACTCAATCCCATCTCATCAATTTGGTTTCATATCTCAACACTCAACGACGCACCAGCTACTGAGGCTAACTGAACACATCCACTCTACTTTCCAAAAGGGATTTCACACCCCCACTGTATTTCTACATGTGTCACACGCTTTTGACGGAATATGACATCCAGCCCTCTACTTCATATTAGTCCAAATTGGCACGACAAACTATTTAGTTCAAGTCATCAAAAATTTTATATCTAACAGAACGTTCTCAGTAACAATAGATAGTCATTGTTCTAACTCCAGACAAATTGCCGCTGGGGACCCCAGGATTCGCCGCTAACCACAACTCTTTTTAACTGTCGACATTCCAACTTCCCATCAAATAAATACCGCACAATTCGCCGATGTCACTGCATTGTACATATCCGGCACCTCATTACAAAATCACCAATTCCAGCTCCAACAGCATCTAAATCTAATAATAAATTGGAAAAATAACTGTAAAATTAAATCAAATCCCTCAAAATCAGCAGCAAAAGTCTTTTCATTAATATCTTTTGCATATCCATCCACGCTACTTATAAATAATAATGCTATAAATTGGACCCCAATTATGAAATTAGAATATCTTGGATTAAATTTAGATACTAAACTTAAATGGAAACAACATATTGAGATAAAAGCACAACAGGCAAAAACCTAACTAATCCAATTAAGACATTTACTATACACATACAATAATCTCGCGCTGTCAAATGCACTAATGATATACAAATGACTCAATCGCCAAACACTATTACACGCATGCCCGATCTGGACCAATGTCGCCAAACCCAACCTTAACAAGTTGCAAGTATCTCAAAACATATTTAAGGTGAATAAAAGAGCTCCGTGGTTCATTAGCAATAAACAATTGAATCATTTATTGCAGAAACCCGTCAATCGTCATATTCCTTATTTCGAAAAAACTGATAAAAAGTCTCTCAATTTTTCTGATTTCAAAATATTTTTATTTTTTAAAGCAGTACATAAACAAATATTTTTCGTATAAATATGCACTATACAATGTGTCTATCCTCTTGGAACAATAATCCGCCGCTAATATCTTTTAGTTTTTGGCGTTTGACGGGTTTCTGAAATAAACGATTCAATTAGATCCCGAATCTAAACATAAATGAAATAGCACACCAAATAGCATTCCAATCAAACAACTTTTTCACAAACTTATTCTTCATAAAGGTCATCTTCATAATCGCTCTACAGACTCGGAAAAGATCCCAGATACAAAACCAGAATTAAGAACATATTCTCGCTCCAAACGTTTCTCGTACCAAGACCTACTCTCAAAGGCTCGTTGGTGTTAACAAACCTTCGGAAGAAGCAGTTTAACTACATTAGGAAGAATACCTACTACTTGTATATTGAGTGATGAGCTAGAAAAAAGAGTCTATTTGCTTGTCATTGAAAATAAATTCTACGGTCTCACCAGAAAAGTTTATAGAAGAAAACTGATCAAACCAACAATGTACAAAGATAACAGAACGTTCTTAGATAACAAATGGTGTCAAAATCTGATTTTTCGTTTTTGGGGGTTAGGTCTCTATTCAGTTCAGTCCTTCAATTGCTTTTCAAATGTACGTCCCCAAGTCAAATATTCGTCATGATGTTTTTGCACCATATATAATTCATCGTCTTGCACTTCAGAGAAGTCTTGCGCCTCACCGTCTTACCGAATGGTATCGCCCCTGATTGGATAACCTCGTACCTTAAACATAGATCTAAAAAAGTAGAAATACCGTACTGGCACGAAAGGACATTATTTACTTATCTTTACAATTCTTTACCAATTGAATATGGGGTCCCGGAAGGTTCGATCTTAGGTCCTATTCTCTTTCTGATATACGTAAACGATATGCCCTCCTCTATTTAAAACGACAGAACGGTTCTGTTTGCCGATGACACAAATGTTCTTTGCAAAAAATAAACAAAAATTGTACGATTTCAGAAGTTTCAAATTGGTTTTGTAATAACAAATTAATAGTTAATGAAGGAAAAACAGTTTCAATGCAGTTTTGCTCCATGGAAAATGTACAATATGCAATTAGCGTATGTTAAGGCAACAAAATTTCTACAAAATAAATGAACAATTGTGTAGTTGAAATTCTCACTATTTATTCTGTTAATTTTCAATTGTTCGCTCTGTTATTGCGAAAAATGTTGAATCACTGGGAGCTCGAAAAGAGCCATGCCACTAGTCATGTCGGTCATTCACTCGAAAACAATAGCAATTTACTGGTGATTGAGTAATTCCGGGCGCGTCAACAACTGAGGTCATTAGTCCCGTAAGTGCAGAGCATGTTTTATTTTGATCGGGAGGTGGCGTTAATCTTTCTCCCCTGGACGGCGAGATCGGACGCCAACTTACCCTCGACTACCGGGGTTCTCCCTAACCAGGTATCTCCCACCAGCAAGGCACCGCCCCAGCCATGACAAGCTCTTATCTTCCGACCGGTCTCCCGGCATGTGTGGTAATGAAGTGCATGTTAGTGTAAGTGTGTGGAAGGGGTGTGGACAGGACAGGGAGTAGGCAGGAAATATCGCGCGCGGTCCTTGGCCCGGTTTCTAGAGTACTGCTCAGGCATTCGCCTGGTGTTGATCGGAGAAACCACGGAAAACTACCGATCAGAACAGCCGGCCGCTAGAATTGTTCTCCAGATAGCGACTGAATTCGACCTACCTGACAAGCTAATGTCAAATATCTTGCCACCATCGGGACTCGAACACAGGACCTCCTTGGTCAGAGGGACTGCACTGACATCAGTTGACGCCCTATCCAATCTCTCCAGGAGATTGCTCTCGCCATTTTCTTCGTTTGGCTATCATTTGGACAATATAATATTACTGGTGAAAATCAATTATTAATTTGTAAATTTTTGTTAGAATTAAATAATATTTTTTTAAAAAGTTTACTGATTTAAAATGCAGTAGAACCTTACTAATTCGAACCTCGTAAATCCGAAATTTCGGATAATCTGAACAAAATTCGGGATGGAGAAAAAATAAACAAAATATATAAAATGGTTATTTGTAGTGTAAAGAAAGGATTTTATAATTAATAATTTTGAACACGTAATTATTGAAACACAAGTTGTCTAAATGAAACGGTTATTGCACTGATAATTATGGTGTACATCACATGTTTATTTAGCAGTAATTCTCACTTGGATGAACTCAAAATCGGTAATCTTTTGCCGAAGGAAATATCTACTTAATGATGCTATGTGATGATGCGGTCGCATCGCTACGTTGCATTGTCGGGCAAGCCTAAAGTGTATTTGTATATGTATGGTACATTTTTTCGGATAATCCGAATCCCAACAGACCAAACCTCCAATTAGTTCGGATTACCGCGGTTCTACTGTATTGTCTAAGAGTCACAGTGAGCATAAACTAAACTTTAAAAAATGTCGTTACATAGCAGTACACAGACGAACATAAACAGTGAACCCTGGAAATATGGGACAGTACCCGTTTAAATACGAGTAAGTGGGCAAATAATTCCACAGCATGGATCACTGCATTACACGCCCGGGCATTCAATCTACAGGCCGCGACGACCCCTCTGAGCAACTGGCAGCCTGCTCCCCTCCCAGCAAAGCTGCTTATACCCCCACCGCTTGCACTTTCGCCGCTCTCGTGGACAGACGTCCGGCTCTTGATCGCAGAATGCCCGCGGAAGCAAGCGTTGTGCATGCCTGCTCAGGTTGCATTTTCGTTGTAAGTTTCGTTGATATTTGAAAATTACGAAAGTTCAATATTTGTTCGACGTCTTCTTACAATTACAACATTGTATATACAGATTTTTTCCGTAATGAAATGTTTTTCACAGACAGGTCTTCCAGGAAGGTCATGAGCAAGTTACGACTATTTTGCGCGTAATTTTGCGTAAACTATAGGCAATGTCTAAATAATTATTTTTCAATAATGGATCCAAATTTTGTTTTACTTCTTTCCTAGAATAGAGTGTTAGAAGTATAAATATTTCGCAGGCGCTGTTTCTGGCCATCTCTAAATTTCCGAAAATTGCAAGTAATTGACAATGAAAATGAACAATATAGATGCTATACATTTTTTCCTGAACGATATCTGTTCTAAAAATATAGATCTTTGAATATGATAATGTACATTTTTTTTGAGAAAGCTAGTAGTTTTCCGGTAATTTTTGGTAGAAATTAATGCAATTTTTGAAACCAAAATTTCGTGCTAACGGTTCGAAATATTTTATTTATTTTTGGATGGAGCATATGACACTTAAAGAAATAGTGGGAGTCTCATATAGACGAACTTTGTTTTCAAAATTTGCAAACAAAGAAAACATTGCAAAACTACAATATTAGAGGAAATATTTTTAGGTAGCGAAATTTGTTCTGTAAAACTATATCTCGAAATATTGTAAATTAAAATACCTCAATTTTTGAAAATTGCTAAAAGTAAGATTAAAAATTTTTGAAAATTGAAATTTTTTTGATAATTTTTGAAAATTGTTAACGTTTATCTTTTTTCAAGCGTATGGAATGTTGGATTTCGATTATATGCTGTTGGCGTAAGGGTAACATGAATGGCGCTGGATATCTAAGAACAAATCTCAGAGCTGAAGAAGTTTTTCTGGTTGATGTATAAACTACAGTGTAGCCGCTACAAATAATGGGAGAATGTATGTGCACTTGATGTACTATTTATTTACCTTCATCATAGTTGTGACCTTTCTTCGTTCTTATTCCTTCCTCCAGACTTTTACTTTTACGACGAAAGATGAAAATATTGCAAAACGCTACGGAGTACGTTACAGACTCAGGACTCAGTGTTTAAAACTAGTATACTAAACAATAATTGAGTATATGATACAAATATTTTAATATTTGAATTGAAAATTATTTCTGGATATGACAAATTTTGAAAAAAATGTGATATATTGTTTGCAATAATTATAAGAGCTTAAATATTTTAGAAGTTGTGTTCACAAAAATAGTTGAGGTTTAAGGAGTTTTGGAACCAAAATGCCAAAGCAGTTAAAACGTTTTGCAGAATCAACGGATTTCCATTTTTCAAATTAGCGAGACAAAAATCTTCAGTGCGACACCGTCACCAAGTCATTTTTCTAAAAAATAAACAAATCTGGATTTAACATTTTTGGCATATAATTTCATTAAATATTTCTGAATTGTGACATTGGATTTTGAAGTAATCGGTTGAGACTGAGCCAACTAATATGCAGCCATTTCGTTATTAATAAAAAACCATATTTTGAAGAGCAGTTAATTTAATTTGTGTGGAATTTATTAGGAATTAAATAATTCTGGTCGGCTGCTGGTTTGGTTTTACGGCGATCGGATGCGATTGTGCCAGCGTAGGGAGGCAGGAGCGTGTGAGGGAGTGTGGGAGGGTGGGCGTGTGCACAGGGCAACCGCGGCTGAGCCAGCCGGCCCAACGGGACACGAGTCTCGGGTCTCGGCGCCGCCGGAGGAGGGGCAGCGATTGTGCAACGCGCAGCCAGGGCGGCGGATCTCCGGTGCGCGCTCTCGCCTCCGCCGAGTGCACTGACCCATTTGGCCAGCGCCCGAACGCAGGACGTCGCGGATTGTCTCGAAGGGGCGCCAAGGTCTCGCCATCCCCGGCCCCTCCCGACCCGTTCCTCCGCTCTCAATGCTACGTCATGGCCCCCTACTGCTCTCTTGCGCGGCCCACCTTGCCACCCGCCTTCTTCACACCGCTTGCTGTGCGTACGAGACTCCGAATTTCCACTGATGCCCTTCGATTACCTTCCACACGATCTCTGCCTGACGCCTCTTCCGACACGCCCTCCGCGGAAGCGTCGGGCCTTCAGTTCCCAGGCCCAACTGTCGCCGATTCCTAGCGAGGTCCAAACCCGGTTATTCACGCGTGTGTAGACTGAAGCGAAGTCTCTTTCACCAGTTGAGGGCTGATGTCCTCATGTACTTTTTGAGGGTTACTGATACCGAAAAAGTTGTTTTACTTTCCCCTTTACAACTACGTAGTAAGAGAAAGGAATGCAATACTGCAGGAGAAGGTGCCTACTTTTTGTTAGAAAAACAAATTATATTAGTCCCTGATATTTCAAAATTATTTTTTCTTGCTCCCTTACCTTCTAAATAAGTTTCTCGTGTACCTAGTGCAGTAAACATTTATGCTTTGTGGGTCTTTATATCGGAAAACATGTTTTCTTCTCAAAACACCTCCCCGTCTGAACAATTCGACTAAACAACTGATCAGAGCAACAAGAATAGATACTAGATTCTGGAAATACAGGTCAACACCTGCGTGAATTTGCAGGGGACAGGGTCAGGGAAACGATGAAGAAGCTGCCATGTGTAAGTTGCCCCCACGTCTTGCGGCAGCCCCGTAAAAGTTGTGAGCTAGTCAGCGTCTTCCTCTTCTGGCGTCGCCCCGCTGTGGAATATCTAGGAAACTTGTAGTAAAGTACCTGTAAATAACTTGTACTCCAGTAAATAATGTTTCGGTAATCGCGTGGATTTCTATTATAATCCGTCATATTCATTCGCGGTCTATAGAGGGAGTTGACAAACTTTAGGCTTAGACTTTTCAGCACTTTTCATAGAAGTCAAGAGATGGAGATTGGGAAACAATGACTCATGTGATTACTGCTGCGCTTGGAGAATCCTTAGAAAGCTTGGAGAATTTGATTGAAATTTCTAAGGAATTAACTGCTACTGGGTCACGAAAGCAAAGTGTTTTCCATTCGAAAGGTTCGATTTTGTTGATTACTCAATATGCTTCGTTGAGGTGAATTGTCAATTGTTTTGACCTGTTCTTATACAATTGTGCATTGACGAAGAGCGCTTCGCTCTGCGAAATGCATTCTGCTGTCTGCCATATATGAGCTGCAGTGGCACTTCAGGTAGAGAATAGGGATCGTTTTCACGGACAATTCCGTTGCTTTCGATGAAGTTACTAAAAATAATAGTGTCAGAACTGATACATGTGAATATTAACATGAATTGTGTAACAAATAAATTGAAGTGAGGGTTGGCACGTCCAAGGTAATCAAACGGACAGCCCAATGGCCGAATATCAAAGAGCCCACCTATTAACTTTCAACATTTCATCTCAATTCTCAATATTCCGACTCTTAAGCAAAAAATAATATGTGTGTAAGTAATATTTCTTTTAATAGGAGGTTTGAAGCGCACTTTTCTTGGATTGAATCTGCATAAATTCATGGGTTTGATGCTAACGTTCTCCAGTTGGCGGAATGACAAAAGTAATAGGAAATGTCACAGCCTGAACACAAGTTAGCCAAGGATTGTGAAATGACTGCAAATATTTCTATATGTTCCTCACCGACCACCCAATATGGTTTGACAGAAAATAATCACTCAAACGACCAGAGTATGGACTTGTCAAAGCTTATTGAAGAATCTTTACTTGCCCTACTGCACGAGTCAGTGATATTCATTCATATTCATGAGCATATTCATTCATTAACGGTTGTTCGTATTTTATTCAAGTTGTAACCTTATCCATTCCTATAATAATGTAAAATATGTAACGGATTTCAGGATCACAATCACCATACTTGGATATACTGAAACATTTGTTAACTGTATGTTGCGTATCTACATTTGTGAGCTACGTTCGTGAAAGAGGTGTACACTGTTAAGTATAAAATAAAAATATGCGTGTATGATTGTTTTGAATCCTTCCAATAAGCGGTAAATCAATAGTAACGAAAATGCGAACAGATACGGAACATTTATACAGCAGTACTCATCAAGATACATAAAATGTAAGTTTTACAATCTTTTAAGTTTAAGCATCTTGTGAGTCTTATGGAACGGTCACGTGCTTGTGGTGCGTGAGGGGCGGGGCGGCGGGAGCGGCGAGTGGCGGGGGTGCGGGGAGCGGGGGCGGCGGGGGCGGCGGGGCGGCGGGGCGGCGGGGCGGCGGGGCGGCGGGGCGGCGGGGCGGCGGGGGCGGCGGGGCGGCGGGGCGGCGGGGCGGGGGGCGGCGGGGCGGCGAGAGCGGCGGGGATATGGGGATTTTTGATGATTTCGTACCCCATCCCTGAATCTCTTAACATTTTGCTGAGAGGGTTTAGAGCTAGCGAGAACCGTAAGGGACTAAGACTATCTCCCTGAAAAATTCCTCGTTTGATTCTCAGTTCCTTGGTGGTATAGCTGCCTCCAGCGAATGAGACTTTTATCTTTGTACGCCAAGTTGCCATGCAGTGTTGGATTAAGTTCACATACTTAGCATTTACTTTGTAGAGGCGAGGGACATAGAAAAACCACGAATGTGGTATTGAGTCGAAGGCCTTGGTTTAATCAATGCATCCCACAGAAATGTTGCGTTTTTTAACTTGTGTTAAAATGTGTTTTTTTAACTTGATTGACTACAATACTGTCTACTGTCAATAATTCTTTGCAACCTTGAGCACCATTTTGCTCTGGTGTCAGAAGATTATTGGCCTTTAGATGGGTATTTAGCATTCTGGCTAGCACAGATGTAAAAATCTTATATACTATGGGGAGACATGTGATAGGTCGATAGTTACTAGGAGTCTTAGGATCGCTAGACTTGCTTCTCATAAATGTAACTCCTTCCGTAAAAGACGCCGGAATGATAGTTGGACCATTGAATGCAGCTGGAAACCACCTGGCCATGAACCGCATGAGTACACGGGAAATACTTCCACCAAACGTTTTGAATCCCATCAGTACCTGGCGCTTTCCCATTCTGCATCTTTCTGACTGAATTGAAGATATCTCTCTGTGGAAAATTAGACGAGCACATTTGAGGTATATCACAACACTTCCCTTCCTCTTCTGCTAACCAGTAAGCTCCATCATCATGGGTCTTGGGGATGCTCCATATATTACTCCAATATTCCTCCATCGCGGAGCTTTTAAGAACTGTTTCAGGCAACTTTCTTTGATGGTTGAGTTGCCTGAAAAATGTCTTCTGGTCGCATGAATATAAAGCATTCTGTTGCCTTCGTTTCATTGCTTTATGATATCTTCTTATACGACACCAAACGGCTGCGACGCGCTGTTTCAGATACTCAAGTCGGTCTTGGAGCCTCTCCTCGATATTCGTCTGGGTTCTTCGAATTCTCATCCTTCGTCCAATCGCCTTCACTGCATTGGAGACCTTTTTAGTAGCATTCTCAAGAGCTTTTAAGAAGGCTGTCAAAGTGCCTATGTCCCGCCGGAAGCTTTCAATTTTGCGATCAATACGCCTCAACCACGGGGGCTTGGCGGGCTTAGCGGAGTGTACTGTCTTGCGATGTTTTCAATTTGTCCTTTACAGGTTTACCAAGACCCTGTACAACAGCAAGGGCTGCACAAGACACATAGCTTGCCACTTCCTCAAGCGCTGTCGATTGTTCTACATCCACATTCAGCAAGTTATTGACAGCTTCCATCGCCGGGAAATCCCACTCGTGGGATCCATGGCCTGGAGGATAATGGGATACCATGATAGTATGTCTTCATGGCTTCATAATGCGCAGTCCAAAAGAATTGCTCAGGCACTGGGAGGCAGGATTCATCAGAATTCGTCTCCACAGACCATTCCTGATTAGCTTGTGGGTCTTCATTATTTGTTCCTTCATCAGACTCATTCCCATTCTCAATACCTAAGGATGCTCTTACATCCCCCTAATGGTATTTATCTCAGCAGCTGAGAGAAAGTTCCTTGCAATGAAGGTGTCTTGCTGGTCGCACACTTTCTGCACGGATACCGGTATGTTCGGATGCAGCTTGAACCATTCTTCGTGAAATCGCGTCCTGTATCCCTCCGTGTCTGCTTCAAGTCTGGTAGCCAAAAAGTGCGCAAGCGTAATGGAGATATTTAACTCCTTAGTCCATTTCATGCGCTGGCGTTTGCTCTGAGGTCGGGCGGGGTGAGCTGAAGTCTCACCCAAACTGAGACTCAGTGTTTGTTTGTATTGTGGTCGCCATATTATTATTATTATTGTTATCTTACATTTTTCACAGTATCTACTGGTCGGTATGTCAACCACACACAGGAATGATGACCAGGTGTGTGGTTGCTTTACTGAAGGTTCAGATGGCTTCTGACAATACGGCATGTATTCAAAATTACACACTTTTGCATATTATATACATTCCTGGCCTCCAAGTGAAGACACTCCAGTGCCCGAAGTGTCATTTTCGGGATCACTCCTGTAGCTGACATTATTATAGGCACAGTTGTCACTTTACTGAAGTTCCACTGAGTTGCGACTTCATGGGCGAGATCAGTATACTTCTGGATTTTCTCTTGATATTTTCCTGATATGTTGTGGGTATTGGGTATTGATATATCGATAAGGAAAACCTGCTGATGGTTTCTATCAATGTACGTTATATCGCGTCTATTGCCGCCGACGCGTCTGTCAGTGATAATGGAGCGATCCCAGTAGACTGTGTGCTCACTACTTTCAAGCACATTCTGAGGCACATATTTATAATACGGCAGGGAAGTGGCGAGTAAGCCCGTTCTCAATGCCAATAATTGGTGGACCTGCTTCGCCACTTCATCATGTCTCTTTTTGTATTCCAACTGTGCGTGGCTACTACATCCACTTGTCACGTGTTGGATAGTTTCTCTTGCAGCCTCACATCTTCTACACGAGTCGGAATGAATGGTAGAATCTCTCAGAATGTGTTTTATGTAGTTCAATGTTGGTACCACTTGGTCCTGGACAGTTATCATGAAGGCTTCTATCTCCGAAAATAGATCCCCGTGCTGGTGCCTTGCGTGCGACGCAGAGATGTCGACTTCTGGTTTACTCAGCTCGTGAGGGTACCTTTCATGTAGTGCTTTCGCTTTCCATAAGGTTATCTTCTCTTCCGTTTCAATGATTGGTTGAACAGGCGGATCAAGCTTTTTCAAGTTCAGAGGACTATAGTTATTATCAACTGCGCTCATTGCTTGCTGAACTCTCCCACAATGTTCCAAGAAGTATCTTCTGAGTGAAGCAATTTGAGAGCTGTGTAGATTTATGAGATCAACAATACCTCGCCCTCCTTGCGATCTTGGAAGAGTAAAACGCTCAGTACTTGAATGGGGATGATGTTTTCGGTGTTGAGTCATAGCGGTTCGAATTGTCCTCTGGAGGTTGTCGAGGTCGGTATTGCTCCATTTAATAACGCCAAAGGAGTATGTCAGCACTGGAATAACAAATGAATTGATGGCCTGCACAAAGTTTCTAGCAGAGAGTTGAGTTTTTAAGAGTCCATGCAATCGTTTACACACTTCAGTTGTTAGTATGTTCTTAGTAACAGTGTGTTTGATTCGGAGTGACTGTTGGAAACCTAAGTATTTGTAAGTTTCATGGGGTTCCATGAAGGTAATCTTTGGTTCATTATCAGTTTCCAAATTTAGAACTTGCATATGACACCGAATGATATTCACTCTCCTGCACTTATCCAAACCGAATTTCATCTTAATGTCGTCAGTGAACTTCTCCGTCACGTTTATTAGTTGCCGGATATGACTCTCAGTGTCTGCATAGAGCTTCAGGTCATCCATGTAAAGAAGATGTGAGACACGAAGAAGAGTTGAGTTCCCCTTTTTAAGAGCGATTCCATAATTTGATGAATTAAGTAGAGTAGACAGGGGATTCAAGACTAAGCAGAACAATAAAGGGCTTAAAGAGTCACCCTGGAAAATCCCTCGGCGGATGTGTATAGTATCTGTGTGGACGGATTGTTTTCCATTAGAGAGATACAGTTTTGTATTCCATCGACTCATTACGGTTTTCAGGAAGTTTTGGATAAACGGGTGGACCTTGTATACATCCAAACATTGAAGGAGCCAAGAATGGGGCACGGTGTCGAATGCTTTAGCGTAATCTATGTAGCATGCGTACAAGTTTCTTTGTTTTTCAAGCACTTGCCCCATAATTACAGAGTCTATAATGAGTTGCTCCTTGCATCCCTGAGATCCAGGTCTACATCCTTTCTGTTCATTTGCTAAGATGTTCTGTTCCTCAATGTGCGTCATCATCATTTGTGAAACACAAGATGTTATGAGTTTGTAGAAAGTTTGAAGGCAGGTTATAGGCCTGTTCTTCGATGGGACTTTAGTGTCACCCTCCTTTGGTAACAAGAATGTTCTACCTTCAGTGAGAATGTAAGGTAGATTTTCTGGATTGTGAAGAAAATATTGAATTATATTAGCTATATGATTAGATTAGATTGGATTAGATTTATTAATAATTCTGCAATTAAGTGTGAGAACTTGGTGGCAGAATACACTAACTTAACATTACAGAACTTAACAACTTTATAAACTCTACAAACTTTACAAAATCACATGAACATTTCACCGTGCAATCTTTCATAGAACTCCAGTTCACCAAACTTCACTTCACCACACTTCACCGCACTGCGATACAGCGAGCTGTAATGTCTTTCTTACTCACTCGTTTCTCTCAGTTACACAACGTCACTGCACTTCACGCCACTGCACTGCACATAATAATAATAATAATAATAATAATAATAATAATAATAGTAATAATAATAATAATAATAATAACATTAATAATAATAATGATAATAACATTAATAATAATAACGATAATAACATTAATAATAATAACAATAATAATACTTAATTACAAAGAAGACATAGGTAATTACACTGAATTTATTAAATATATTTATAACATATCTACATTCAAGAAACTAATTTATTTTTAAATTTGCTCAGGCTTTGAGGATAGGGATCGGAGATTGTCACAGGCAAACTGTTCCAGTCCCTAATAGTGCGATTCACGAATGAATATTTCCCAACGTCCGTTTTCTGAATTCTTGTCTGAATTTTGTGCATGTGATCCGCTCTGCCAAAATATGTAAGTTTCGCTAATCGACTTTGAATTTCTTTCCACGCTCGAAGGCCTGTGTACGCTTTATACATTGCATAGAGACGTGACTTTAATCTTCTCCTTTCGAGTGACTCCCATACCCCTGTATTCTTGGTACCCCTGAAAGTAAATTTTGATGCTCTACGCTGGACCTTTTTTAGATTTTTTGTTGCAAAATTCTGTATGGGTCCCAACATACCGCGACATATTCTAATATAGGTCGCACTAATGACATATATGCTAGTTCTTTGGCTCTCACTGTACTCTTTTTCAGTATCCGCATAACAAAATGTAAAGATTTCCAGGCTTTCCCTACAACGAAATTGACTTGATTTTCCCAGCTCAATTTACTGTCTAGCTGTATTCCTAAGTATTTGCAAGACGTGACTCGAGGTATAACATTATTGTTCAGTTTGTACGCAGATTCATTATAACTTCGACCCCTACCAAATATGATGGACTTGCTCTTTGAACTGTTTATTTCCATGCCGTTTGTTTCTGCCCAGAAATGTAATTTGTCTAAGTCTCGCTGCAAAATACCCTCGTCTTTCGCCGAGTTGATAATCCTAGAGATTACGCAGTCATCTGCAAAGAGTCGTATATTTGAAGCAAAATTAGTCGGCAATTCATTCACGAAGGCCAGAAACATGAGTGGTCCGATTACACTTCCTTGTGGAATTCCTGATGTGACGTTTCTCGAGGTTGATAAGTAACTACCGATTCGAACTTTGTTTCCTGTTTCGGAGTAGTTCGTTTATCCACGCTACCACTCAAGTGTCTATACCCGAATCTATTAATTTCTTTATAAGACGATCGTGTGGAACAACATCAAAAGCTTTGGAAAAATTCATTACTATCGCGTCGACCCTTTTCCCTTCATCAACTACGTCCGCTAGGTCCTGTAGAAGTGAGACTAGCTGACTTTCGCATGAGAAACCATTTCTGAAACCGTGCTGACCCTGATAAAGCCACTCCCTGCCCTCCCATTCTTTCCTGATAGAGCTTGAAATTAGATGTTCCATAAGTTTGCATACGACTGATGTAAGGCTTACCGGCCTATAGTTACTAATTATTGTCTTGTCGCCACTTTTAAAAATAGGTACTACGAGAGCCAGCTTCCAATCTTTCGGTACGCAAGCGTTGTTTATTGATACATTAAATAACCTAATTAAATAAGGTAGAATTGCCTCTCCACCTAATTTAATGATGTCCGTGGAAATACCATCAGGGCCTCGTGATTTTTCTCTCTTCATTAATTTTATTCTTTCCCGCAAATTATTTACATCAATATGAAAACTACATCTATCTACCAGCGTTGGTATCTGAATACTGTTAGATTTCTGCTTGAAAACCGAACTGAAATATGCGTTAAAAGCCTGCGCTTTTTCCCTGTGGTCCGTTATTGGCGAATTATTAACACGAACAACTGGAATCTCTTCACTTCCTTTACTTCCTTTCTTTCTACGAACGTTCCGGACGAAAATACGTTCCGTACGAAAATACCGACCAATTATTACTGCCCTCCGCATCAAGAATGTTTTAAAAGACGTTCCTCTGCCATTTTCTTTTCCTTCCCTAATACTTTTGTATAATTTCGAAATAAGGTCATATGATTTTCACTACGGTGTCTGTTGTTAAATGCTTCTCTGGTTTTTCTTTTCAATCGCCTAATCTTTGCATTATAATATTCCGGATCGCTGTTACTTTTTAACAATTTACTGGCTACAAAAGCCTGCTCAGCATTTACTAAAATAATTTTAAACTCTCCCCATATTTCATCGATTCCTCCTCCTATTCTAAGAAACTCGCCATATCGTTCTCTTAAGTAATTTTGAAACCCTTGTACATTCACTTTCTTGTATTCCGTCACTAGAATAGCGGTGGTAATACTTTTCTTTGAAATACTTAACTGTAAATCGACTAAAACGGCTTTATGGTCGCTTATGCCTTCTAAAACGTCGCACGACAAGAATAAATCTTTCGGTCTAATTAGGCAAATATCCAGAATCGCATCCTGCCGTGTCGGCCTGTCTACTACCTGATCTAATCCGCTGTCCCAGACAAGTGGTTGACTAGTTGTTGGACTTTCCCTTCGCAAACAATCCCCTTCCAATTTGCGTCTGGGAGATTTAAGTCTCCAGCAATAACTACATGACGGTTATTTATATTTTTTGTTCTTTCGTAGAGAGCGCCTAAAATTTCATAGCTGTTGCCCGGTGGACGATAGCAAGCAATAATTTCTAAGATACTTCCTGAACAGAAAATTTCTTCACCCGTCATTTCAAATTCTTTATCAACCCAATTTGATCTTATATTAAATGTGTTTTTCACGCATATAAATACACCACCGCCTCTAGTTTCGCGATCTCTCCTAAACGTAATGTAGTCTGAACGAAAAATTTCCGGGTTTGCTACCGCGTCCAAAAGCCAAGACACTGTTCCTATTGTGACATCAAGATCACATGCTTCAATTAAATTCCAAAATTCGGATTCCTTATTCATGATACTACGACAGTTCACCTGCAACAATCTAGCGAAACCTTTCCTCACCTGAATGTCAGTGTTCGGGACCCGTGCATCCATCCTAGATTCCTGTGCCGCGGTCACGGCCATTTCCTCACCATGATGGTGAGGTCCACGGCCATGATGGTGAGTGCTGGTAAATTCAGCCAATAATTGTGCAGGCCATCACTGCCTGGTGCCTTCCAGTTATGTGCTTTGTTCAAAGCTGCTTGGACAATTTCCACGGTGATGATTGGTTCACCCATTAGAGGGATATCTCGGTGTCTGTCATATTCCATTTCAATCTACGTTTATTATTATTATTATTATTATTATTATTATTATTATTATTATTATTATTATTATTATTATTGTTGTTATTATTATTAGAAATAGTAGTATTACTGCTGTAAATATTTTGTTATCAATATTGTTACTTTCGTTATTATTATTACAATTATTATTTTTGCATATGTTTTTACTAATATAACCCTTCACGTATTCACAGTCGCTGCCCACTCATATCACGCTGCCCACCCATATCAAGATAGCAACTGGCTTGCGCAGTGTTCGACACCTCTAGCATTATGCATACTAATGAAAAGATCAGCGTAGTAGTTTCGATATCTCGATTGACCTTAACGCACCTCCTCAAAGATTTCCTATAATGGATCGTCGAATTTAATTCCAGGCAGCTGCAAAAACAGGACGCTTTCGTTAACAGAGGAGATACGAATTAATTATTCTGATTACAATATTGTTCCTTGTATTGAATTATTCATGAAATTTTGAGACGAAAATGTATGGAATTTATGATGTGAAAGATGTAAGCACGTGGAAGGCATCACGCTCATACTACGTTTTTCTCTTTCACAACCTTTTTTGCTTGGATTTATTTCTCTATTATGTATACCATAATTACTACCACTTAATCATTTGATGGAGAAAATGGTATTACTTGAAAAAGCCAAGTTGGAGCTCATTTTCGACTGCAGTTCCGAAACCCATACACGCTCGTGACACGTGGCTGGGGAGGCATTTCTACGTACTGTTGGATACCTGATCTACATCTTTCGGTGAGAGGTAAAGCTGATTTACCCACCGCGAAACATAAATTGGAAAGAACGACGCCAGAAGACGTGCAATTCGAGAAGAGGTGCTGCTACAATTCTTCACAGGAGTGTTCATCGCACACTCCCTTAACCCCCGAGTTTTCACAAAGTAAGCCATAACGTTTTTCCAATATCTAGTTACTTGTAAAAATATTTCCATTGCGCCAGTGTCCGCTGTAAGTGCATAGCTCTCAGGACAAGCACCTTCTTAATTTGTCCGCTCTGCAATCAGATCGCTCCAAGACTTCTCACCGAGTCATTCCGCCCCGAACAGTCGTGGCGACAACGTCGCTCGCTCCGGTTAAGTCAGTGCAGTAACTTATCGAATATCCAAGGTGTACTTTTATAACAGTGAAGTGAAGTGCTATTAGAGAGTATACTGAGCGTCGTAAATTAACATCAATCGTCAGTGTAATTAACGGTGAGCCTCCCTCAGCCAGCTATGACCTAAGTCAGAAGTCAGACCATTCCATAAGTCATGGCAACTCTTTACAGCAGTGAGAGTGCCATGGATATTGCCGCCAACAACCCAGTGTTTCAGCAATATCATCATCAATTCAGTGCCCACACGAGCTTCCAAAATGCACTATTCACATCAGATATCCAGAACTGGCAATTTTCAAGTGTTCAGCGAGGTGTCGATAACTGCTTGCCCCACCTCACCGGACCGGAAACCTTCAGACTGGTGACCTCACCTCAGAAAATGACGTAGCATGCGTGCAAGCAGACAACATTGCCGATAAGAACAGTGAGTCGTTACAAAATAATAATAGTATTAAAAGATCCCATGATTTAGATGAATCAGACCTCCCCCCCCCCCAAATAAAATATCAACCACCTCAGAAACAAATCAATATTCAGTACCAGTGTATAACAGATTGGCCGAGTTAGGAAAACTATCAGATTGAAATAAAAGATTTTAGTATGTAAATGTTACTTCGACCCAGGAAGACGAAAACATCAGAATTCTTCCAATGTTTGTAAATTATATTCCAAATTCAATATAGAGATAAAAAGCAAACTCACCAATCAATGTTCAACAGAGTATAATGATAACAAGATTAAATTAATGTTCATATCAATAGCAGACTTCAGAAAAGCCATTGAATACCTGAAGAAACAAAGAGACAGTGTAACACGTACAAAGATCCGGCTAACAAAATATTTTCTATCGTGTTTAAAAATATTCATCCAATAATTTCCCAAGAGGAAATAACTGAAGACCTATAACCCAAATACCCATTAATCATCAGTGTGACAAGACTTTATAAAAATAACGTACCCATACCAGTAATAGCCGTCAAATTTAACGGCAACCAAAGTATAGAACAAGTATTACAAATTAATCAGATCTCCAATGTAAGTGTGGAAACAGAAAGAAGACTAAAAGGAGCAGACAGTGCATGAGCTGCTTGAACTTTGGTTACACAAAAAATAGTTGTAACAACTCAATTGCATGAATGTTCTGCTCAAAAGACCACTATTCAGTTAATTGTTCCCTAAGAAATCTACCACCTACTTGTAAAAACTGCCTAGGAGCACACAGAAGCGACTTAAGATTTGTAGAATGTCTCTATTATAAAAAACAAGTACACTCTTCCTCAAATAATGTAAATTGAACCAGTAATAAAAATAGTGTTAGAAACAAATCCCCTCCAAGACTCTCCTCACGAAGCCTCCCTTATCTCCCCACTGTTAACAACATTCCGAACTTCACTTTTGCTCCAAACCCTCCCCAAAATACAAATCAAAACAACCAAACCAATAATAACCCACCCACACAACCTCCTCTTATGAATAATTCTAATAATACATTTCATTATTAACTCAACTACCTACTTCTTAGTTGATATTATTAATAATATCATCCCAACAATAGTCTGAAATTTACAAGCTTCTCACTCAGCCTATTTTAACACCAATAATGCACCAGTACCAAAAAATAATATAAAGCTGCACAACTGAAATACCAACGGCATCAACGAAAAGAAAATTGGAACTAACCTATTTTCTAAAAGATAAAAAATCAATGTAACCAGCATAACGAAAACGCACTTACAATCATATATTACATTTAACATAAGTTATAGTGTATGTACTGACAGATGAAATGCAAACGGAGGTGGTGTACTAATACTAATAGAAAAATCCAATATTAAAATCAACTTTCCTCACAAACCAGGTCTCGAAACTATAGCCATTAAATTCCTTTTAAATAATATATTATGAAAATAATTTTGAATCCTCTTACATAATACCCTTATAGCTGCATAAAAGCCTCTGAAAATAAAAAGTTCTGACTCAAATATTTCTTTCCTATGCAGAAATACCAATACTGCAGGACACCAACTCAATAAAATAATTGGCGACCTCAAACTTAAGTTAATTATACCTCCAGAACTCACCCATTACCCTATAGACCATAACAAACACAGATAACATTGTCAAACAACAATCATTAATTTAATTCAGTCTCTAAAAACAAAAATCAATACGCCGTGGCAATTCAAGAATAATATCTTGAAGAAGAAATCAATAATACCCCTACTTACAACCTCGCAACATGAAAAACGTTTGCTCTATATGAGAAGGCTGAAGCATTGGCCTACCACTTTTCTCAATCATTCACTCCTAATAACACCCCAACCCACCAATGCATTCAAACATACTCCAAATAGCAGCAGGCCCCAACCATAATTACCACATAAACTCAATTGCATCTCCCTAAATGAAGATACCAATTTATTTAAGAACTTGCCATCGAAAAAGGCTTCTGGACCTTCTCAAGAATCTCAATAGCACTGGCAACTATAAACCCATAAGCCCCTTTCCCACTCTCTCAAATACACTAGAAAAATTAATTCTTAAAATACTGAATGCCCTTCTAAATGAAACATACAAGCCCAATGCATCAGTTTGGCTTCACTGATAAAGTATCAACTTCGCAACAATTTTTAAGAATCACAGAACACATACACACTGCATTTCAAAACAATCTCCATACAATAGTCATCTTCCTAGACATTTCTAAAGCTTTTGACGAAGTGTGGCATTCTGGATTAATATTCAAACTTAAATTAATAAGCACTCCTAAATATCTAACTAATATAATCAATGCTTCCTCCAAGACAGAACATTTATAGTCACAATTGATAAACACACATCCAACACCCGCAGAATAACAGCTGGATTACCTCAAGGTCCACCACTGACACTACGCTTTTCAACATATTCACAGCCGATATTCCCACAACTTTTCACACACACACACACACACACACACACACACACACGCGCGCGCGCGCGCGCGCACACACACACACACACACACACACACATATATATATATATATATATATATATATATATATATATATATATATATATATATAACTCAATTCGCTGACGACACTGCTATTTTCATGTCCAATCATCCAAATTATTTAATCTGCAAACATATACAAGCACATCTAAATAAATTTGACGACTAGTCTATCAAATGGAAAATCAAACTCAACCCTACAAAATCATCCGCCAAAATATTATCATTAAGAACATTTTCAACCCAACTCCACTCATAATAAACAATCTTCCAATACTATGGACCCCACACAATCAATCTGTCAGATATCTAGGGCTCAATCTTGATACCAGACTAAATTGGGAAAATCACATTACAGTAAAATCTCTGCAAGCCAAAATAAAAATAATTCAACTAAAGCCACTTCTAAACTCCAATAGTAAACTCTCATTAAACAATGCCATCTCCCATTATAAAACAATAATCAGACTCCTATTGATTCCTGCACGTCCCAACTGTATCAACACATCTAAAACGAATATCAACTAATTACAGATCATCCAAAACCATTACCTCAGACTGGCTATTCATGCACCCTGGTTCATCTCAAACGTTCAACTCCCCAAAGAATTCAATTTACCCCCATAATTCACCATATTGCGCTATCTAACAAATTCTTCTCCAAAATTAACACAATACCCCAAGCCATCCAATACGACCTAGCAACCACCTACCTGCTCCCAAATAGAATAAAAAACTAGGTATCCATTAGATTCATTCCTCAACATATTCTCAGAGATAAATTAATTCCATAGGTGCTACGTAAGTTTCCTATTCATGAGCAGTTAGTTGTAATTGTAATTAGAATTTAAGTTTATTCGTAAGTCTGACAACCAATGATGTAGTATATATTTAATACTAAACTAAAATAAATACTATTCATTCAAGAATAAATTTGTATTTAAAAACGAAAAAAAAAGACTTCTTGCCATCAGTCAAGAAGGGCAGAAAATCCCGCTAGCTGCGCTCGCTGTCTGTGATGTGTGATGTGGTCAAGATCGCGCGTCGCGCAGTGTATATTCCGCAGATTCATAGATGGGGAGTAGAAAATTCAAATGGAGGCCAGTGGGATTGTAACCAGACAGAAGGTAGTATATTTCTAAAGGGAAACTTTTGCTTTCTAGAGAATAGCTTTGAAGTAATTTTCTATAGTATGCATTATATTTTATGCAAAATCTTTTGTAAATTATTTAATTCCTAAAGGAAAAACTTGTGTATAATATATGTGTTAATTCAGATTTATGAACATCAGTGTATGTAAATTTTGCTTATGTATAAATTTCTATTACTTGTAGCTTCAGAAACGCAAAAGCTCATAAACTATTTCAAAAATAATTTAAATTGTCAAACGACGGTATTATGTACGACAAAAGTAAAATGTAAAATTTAGGAGAAGGAACTTTTGAATACCGCACATGTAAAATTTTGTGTAAAAATTTAGATAGAACTGTTATCGTTAGTAAAGATCCTTAGGAACATTGATTATTGTAAAAGTGTACATAAGAATATGTATTTTCTCAAACGGTTTCACATTTCTTTTCGTTGTGCGTCAGTGTATTGATATTTTTGCAGATCTCATTTTATGTGTTTGTTTTCTTTTGAATTTTTCTTGTTTTTCATTTTTTAAGTGTATCTCAGTGAATTTAATTACACTATGGTTGTTAATATTTCAATCGTGCGTAGGTGTTTTGTTTTTGCCTTTTTCATATACAATTACCTGAGATCATTCTTTTTAAGATTTTACCATTTTTTTTGTTTTCAAGTAAAAATCTGGGTCACAAGCCATTGTGGGGATGCTACACCCTTCTTTGTAGTAAACCACTGTGTGTTGTGGGAAGCCCCAACAGGGAACAGGGAACTAATAATTTCGAAAAATTGAATGCGAACTTAATTCAAAATGTCTTTAAAGAACAGATGTAATTAAGAAAAAAGTATCTGTATTGAAAATTATATTTGCAGGACGATGCCCCGAGGAAATTGCACTATTTGTAATTTTTAAAAAAATCTGGTATTTTAAGAAGCATGAGACCTGCACCACTCTCTTAAGTGTTCTTTACGCTATCCAAGTACAAAGTATTCTAAAAAAGAATTGGTGCCATTTTTGAGAAAATTTTGAAAAAGTTTTTGAGGATTCATGTAATGTATCCTCAAATTTAAAATATCCATTTGAAAGTCCAAAAGCCTTGAGTTTGTTCAGATCGATCGGGGAATATCAATTTTGGAGAAACGGTTTAGGCACTTGCGTTGACCACAGACGGACAGTCTGTCGGACGTTTTGCCGTCAATCGATTTTTCGGTAAGATGGACCCACAAAACATACATTCTCGCAACACCACGCGTTAGAGGACCTAATTAACTACATACAGCAACAGAATTTATGCACTTTTTCGTGACCAGTACCCTGCAATAGTGCTCTGCAAAGTGCTGAAGTGCCCTTTTCTGCGGAATATTCGCTGTTTTTCGGCGCACGATTACATATTTTTCTCTTCTTACGAAGTGCGAGAAAGTAACAATTATTTTTAAAAAATTAAATTGGACAAATTCAAGACAATTTCTGATGGTATGTAGAACAACTATTGTGGTTTTCGAAATGAAAAAATAATGAAACAATATTAATTAAAAAATTTTTTGAGATATCCCATCAGGACACACAGAATGAGTAAAATAGGCATTTTCCTTAAAAGATAGAAATATTTAATAAGATTATCAGGTTCCAAGGTTCTTTTTCTCTATGCATCGGCGCTGACATAACTGTATTTTCAAATGTTCCGGCTGTCTGAAGGCTCTTGGAAGAAAAAGGACACTCAAAACCGCGAATTGTGTAAATGCTTGTTGTTTTGAAACCACGGCGTTCCGGATCTGTACCTCAATTCCGTGTGCGTTCATGTGTATCTCATTTGCCTTCCTTTCCTACAAACAATGAAACAAGCAGGCGATTCGACTTCATTACCAGCGTCTTTACAAACTCTCGCGTATCAAGACTATATTTCATCTCATATTTGATGTGATATGGTATTCTCTGAGGTATAACTATTTAACAAACCCACGAACGAGATGGCTCAAGATATTAATTGTTGTCACTGCAGTGCCCCTGACTGGGATATCCTAGGATTCGAGCCCTGACTGTGGAGGCATTTTCAACACAGGTTATGTAACTAGGTCGAATTCAGCCGCAGGCTGGACGATCGCAGTCTCAGCGACCTTTTTGGCTTCCATACAGCAGGAAACCGATGATGAGGGCTAAACCATCGAAAGCTGCTAATGAAATAAATAACATTGTTGGCAATGACAACTCCTATTATTACTTCATTTAAAATCCCAACTACAACTCACCGTAAAACCATTAAGACTTCAGGACTTACCTTGCGGTCTACCGTCACTTTTTCAAACATCCCATTTCAAAACGAAACAAATAGTGTAATTTCTATTTTCAGAATAAAATATTCCAACCGCATAGTTTTTTACGAATACTAACATTCACAACGCCGTAGGCTGAACTACAGCTGAACCGTGTTTAATGTTTCTGTGAGTCCGTCTGATTCACCTTGCGCTAAGGTAAAATAGTCTTATTTTAGTTTCAGTATAAACTATAATTTTTACATTAATCAATAGAGGTGTTGATGAGAAATATGTAGAGAAACAAAAAAGAAAACTATAAAAGCTAAGAAAACTGCTTGGGAAAAACCTGAAGAAATTGACCAATGCATTGGCAATACCAAAGCAAGAGAGTTTTAGAGTTTTAAAAATACAGGAACAAATGACAAACAATGTTCCCCCTTACAACTTATAAGCTTAAAAAATGGAAATAATATTATCAAGAATCGATGAAAGAAGACAGAAAAGAATTCATCAGTTTACAATATTAATATGGGACGTAGAGAGAATTACATGGAAGACATTACAATAAATGAGATATGAAAGGCTTTTAGTACATTTAAAAATAGAAAGTCTCCAAGCCCAGGCGAAGTGTATATGGAGCTATTAAAAATTGCTCTTAGTGTACTTCTCGAAATTCTCTGCCAACTGTACAATAGATGTATGAAGTGAGAGTCACTGTCAGAGAACTTTAGAACAGGTTACATTTTTATCATATACAAAAAAGGTGATAGAAAACAATGTGTAAATTAAAGAGGCATAACTGTGCTCTGTAGAATTGGCTGGCTGTATGGTAAAATACTAAAACTTCGCCTTGAAATGAATCTTATGTAAGTGAAAGAACAGATTGGCATTAAGATGGACTGATAATATTGGACTCACATATACTGATAATATTTTTAGTATCAGAGTAGTGACCGACAAACGGCTAGCCCATAATTTAGAAACTCATATTCATTGATTTACAAAAAGCCTACAATACAGTTCCATTAAATAAACTCTCAGTGGCAATGAAGAAACAAGATGTTAAGTTGTACTTATTGAGAGCTGTTAAAGACCTACACAGCTGAAATGTAAGTCAGATTAAAATTGGAAGAAACCTTTCCGAACCATTTTCTGACTTACGACTTAAGGCTTACGGCAAGGGTGTTGCAAAGCTTATACTCTATTTAAATCATATTTAAACAAAGTTTATAAAACTGGAGGAGAAAATGTTGCAATCAGGTCAATCAGGTCAATTTGTAAAAATTGACGATTCTATGCTCTATTCTCTTAATTACACGCAAACAGTATTGTCACTTAAACAGTATGGGTGGAGAACGATGGCCTCTAGAAAAGCTCTGCAAATGAAAACCAACATCACACAAGGCGAGGAAGACCCAGAAGTACATGGAAGGAAGGAGTGGAGAAGGCGATGGATAGAAGAGGATTAACAACAGATGACTGCAGTAGCAGACTTAAATGGAAACTGGGATGCTAGAGACGCCTAATGGTGTAAAATACTCGCATTACTACCACTACCACTACCACTACCAACATCACTACCACGACAGCAACCAAAATGGAATGTGGCAAGCGGAGCCGAAGTGGTAGCCTATAAATACCGCGGGCGGGAGGGAACGCGACGCGCGGAGAGCAGAGCTAACTCCACCATGAAGCTAACTGAGTGCGCATGTAAAGCGGCGATGCCACGGAAAGGATCTCGGAATAACAGGGCACCTGCCTACTGGTGGAACGACGAGATAGCGGGCTTAAGAAAAAATTGCCTACAATTAAGGCGGAGGGCCCAAAGGGCCAGGGAAAGCGAGGATTCTGTAACACTCTCCGCTGACCACCGCACAGCAAAGAAAGCTCTTCAGATCAAAAATAAGTAAATGGCAGAGTACAATAAAGGAAATCGACAACGATCCTTGCGGTCTCTGCTACAAATTTGTAATGAAGAAATTCGGATGAGTCACCGCTCCCGAAAGCCCATGCTCACGCTTGTACTTTTAGATGTCAAGAAGGCATTCAACTCTGCCAGGTGGAGTGACATGCTGAATGCACTCGAGAACAAATTTAAGCTACCTGCGTATTCGATGCGTGTAATGAAAAGCTATCTTAGGGACCGTACACTCCTGTTCGATAGAGACGAAGGTCGAGTCAAAGCACTGTCAGGAGGAGCTGCACAAGGATCGATCCAAGGACTGCACCTATGGAATGACACGTACGACGACCTCCTGAGAACGGAAATGCCCAGAGACACGGAGCTTGTCGCTTACGCTGACGATGTGGGAGTGCTCCTCACAGCGCATACCATTAAGGAAGCACAACATCACCTAAATGAAGCAATGCGTCACATAAGAGATGGATGAACAAGCACTGTCTGTCCCTTGCAGAACCAAAATCCCAAATTGTTATATTCACAAGGAGTCGGATACCGACACGGGTCACACTTAAGGTGTGACGACTCAGTCATAGAAACATCAAGTGCGAAGTACCTACGCTTGACACGAAGCTGAGTTACTGGCCTCGTATACAGCGGGCAGCAGGTAAGGCTGCTGAAGCCACAGCATCACTAAGTCGACTGATGGCAAACACCAACGATCCGAAATCTAGTAAACGGCGCCTCCTTCTGTCTGTTACGGAGTCAATTCTCCTCTACGGACCGGAAATATGGGCGAAGGCCCTGGAGAAAGGGAAGCATCGTAAGAGATTACAAAGATGCTGAGCATTGACTAGTGCAAAGATGAACATTGAGGGTCTCGCGTGCATACTGCACTGTGTCCGAAGCAGCGGTCCTAGTGATAGCAAGCACCCCTCCAATTGATCTTTTCGCTCAAGAAATTCAAGATATCTGGCGTAACCAAAACGACAAAGGCAGAGCCGAAGCAAAGAAGGCAAAACGCCAGTTACTGTTACAGGAATGACAACGAAGATGGGAAGAATCCAACTACGAAAAACGGACTAAGAGATTGATCGCTCGACTGGATACATGGGTAAACCGAGAGCATGGCGAGGTCAACTACCACGTTACCCAGCTTCTTATCGGCCATGGATGCTTTAGAAAATACCTCCCCAACATGAAGAAAATAAGTATCCCTAAATTGTTCCACTGCAACAATGAAGATAACGCACTGCAAACATTCTTCACGTGCGAACGATGGGAGGAAGAAAGGTTACGTTTAAGAAATTAATTGAGCGCAGCGCACTTAACAGCAGAAAATGTTATCCCTTTAATGCTACGCAACGCCCAACCTTGGAACGCTGTAACGGCATTTGCGGAGTGCGTTCTGAGACGCAAACATGTGACGGTGATGACACAATAATTCCTAGTGTACAAACTCAAGAAAAAATTGGAGAAGCCCGGAGGGCTAACTAGAATCGACACTGCCCTGAAGTAATGGTAACGCGGTTCCGGGGCAGTACCACATCGATTAGTAAAAGGGTTTGTGAGTTTAGTGAGTAGGAGTCTCACACTTATTCCGATGGTCAGTGCCTCGCAAGTGTCCATGATGGATTTTCGCAGTTCACCTCGCAAAACAAAACCAATTACTATTACAACTGCAACTACTACTAATGCTACTTCTACAACAACAACAACAAAAACAACAACTACGGCTACTACGCCTTCTGCTACTGCTATTGATGCTGCTACTACTGCTACAACTACTACTCCTACTACTGCTCCTCCTCCTCCTACTACTACTACTAATACCACTACTACTACTACTACTACTACTACTACTAGTAGTAGTAGTAATAGTAGTACATCTACTTAAACTACTACTACTTCTACAACAACTACTACTGCTCCTCCTCCTCCTACTACTACTACTACTACTACCACTACTACTACTACTACTACTAGTAGTAGTAGTAGTAGTAGTAGTAGTAGTAGTAGTACTTCTACTTATACTACTACTACTTCTACAACAACTACTACTGCTACTACTTCGACGACGATGACTTCTGCTACTGCTACTGTTACTGCTACTGGTGCTGCTGCTACTGCTGTTGCTACTACTCCTACTTCTACCACCACTACCACTACTACCACCATCACTACTACTACTACTACGACTACGATTACGACAACTACTATTACGACTACGACTACAACTACTACTACTATTACTACTACGACTTCGACTACTATTACTACTACCACCACTACCACTACCACCACTACTAATACTTCTACTACTACTACGACGATGATTACGACTACCACTACTACTACTACTACCGTACTACTACTCCTACTCTTACTCGTACTCCTACTCATATTCCTACTCATATTCCTACACCTACTCCTACTCCTGCTACTCCTACTTCTATTCCTACTCCTACTGCTACTACAACGTCTCCTCCGTAAATTACATTTTACTTTGCTGTCGTGTGTTTCTTTATTTGACTCCGCAACTTTGTGTTTAAAGAATACTTCTTTAATTTCAGTACAACATTGAAAAGTATTACAAAATATATAAATTTCACTTCGAACTGATGGTACAAGCAGTCAGTTACGTTTATCAGTCTACAAATTTACAATGACGCTGAAAAGTCGTTCAACGTTTGCATTTGATCCCGGAATTGATGCTAAATACTGGTACAGTTTGAGTAAACTCGGAGCAGTTTTTTTTAATAATTACGACCACTTTTCACGGGATGAATAACCCTGCAGATAAACATATACTTCTTCCATGGCAGAAATTGCTTCGAAGAAAGTGTGTTGTGAATGTTACCGCGATGATGATAACCCGTTGTTCGTCTTTTCTTTTAAAGTTGAAGGATTATTGCGATCAATTAGATTGAAACAACTTAGCGTCAAATATACTGAATCGGTTACATTATTCCACTTTTCTAGGTACGCAATGGCTCTTTGATAGACGTTGATTACTTCTTTCTCGAACGTTTGCATGGCATTCGTAGGCAAATATTTTTTACGTACGGCAAATAAAACTTACATTCCTACAAACCTGTTCATCGTATTTGTTTTGCAAAGAATCACGCAGCTTACACATGATAATGTTAAGATCTCGTGCGATAATTTTTTTTACTGACCTGCTGCAACAGAGTGTCTTGCATTATTGTCATGAAGAAGTGCGTGAAATATGAATAAAATTCTGAAATTGTTAGTTCATTGTCCTTTGCGAGTTCATTTTCTTAAACCTAAAAAGGTTCCAGATAACCTTAAGGCACTCATCAGATCCAAGATAAATAAAATACGATTTCAGGGGTATCCAATTTAAAAGAAGTCTTTCGACCGCTTTATACAAACTTCACAAACGTGTTGGAACATGAAAAAGACAAAACGTGATTCTCCTTTCCTTATTCTCTTAATCTGTACAGCTTTTGATTACGTACCATTACATCATAAAGCTTTTGAAAAAATATTCCACTATTTTGTGAAAAAAAGTGAACATAATGAGAAAAAAGCGGACTGTCCGTCCGGATGACAAAACTGCTGCCCCCGAGCGAAAACGTCATCTACGATGATCAACGGCTATTGAAACAGCTCTCTTTGTTTTCTTCCCTTTGCAACAATGGCTTGAGCAAGCGTAGTTCTATATTCTGGAATTCAGAAACAACCTCAGAGTTCATAGAAAGCGCCTTGTCGTAGCGCCCAGTTCCTGCTTCCTGCTGCGCTCTAGCAGACATGCGACGAAATATTTATTGCCTTGAATCGGTTCGAATAGCACAGCTGTTTTACGTGTTTTTAATTTTGTTGTGTTGTTAATTTTTCGCGATTTCGGGCTAAAAATTAACTATCTCGGAGCAGGGGAAGTCAAAAATCCACGAGCTCTGATTTGATTAGCCCCGAGTAGAGATTATAAATGGATCAGAGACTTCGTGCCAAATTTAAGGAATGCGAAAGCGAATGTGTTATTAACAGATAGAATTTCGGAGTAAAATACGTAAATGAATTGTGTAAATTAACCGTAGGATACATGGATGCGTAACTACATGAATACAAGACCTCTCAGGCCCTGTGCAATATGCTCTCGAAAAACGCACATAAAATTATGTCTGATTCTTGAACTGAACTGAACTTGAAACTGTGTTCGATCCCCAGTCTGTGTAGACATTTTTATCCCTTCTACATAATCATAAAATCAATTAAATTACATTCTACATTTGTCATGTCAATGTTATGTATAAAGCAGCACAAATTCGATTTCGCGAACAAGGCAAATACTTGAATTGTGAAGAAATTACATAATTGACGATTATGTAATTTCGATTTGGTAAAACGATTTTTACCAAAAATTAATGCAAAATACAATTGCTTCTAGTTATACATCAGACCACCATATTAGCGATGTCTTTCTGATTGCTACAATATTATAGTTCAGAAGAGTTTCATAAACTCATCTCTTTTGTTGAGAGGGATTAACGATTTTCTCTACTAAATCACTGTCCTTGTGCTTTCGTACTTTTGACTCCAGGTGAAAACTGTATATACAGTAGATCCAGGTGAAAACAGAAATACAGTAGATCTTCCCTCATTTGCAACACTGGCCAAATCCGTATGACTCATAGCCGTCACACTGCCGGTCAGTTTGAAAAATTGCTAATACGACATTTTGTACACCTCAATACAACCTTTTCTCTAAAGAGTAGATACTTCAATATTGCGTGTATTACATTGTACAATGATCATTCTCAACATTAAATAAGAAAGTCTAAGAATACTGTGTAACTCTCAAATTTAAGCAACTTAACGAACACAAATATACAAATATCCTTACTAAATTATTATGCAGAAGCATTTTGCTCTGTTGTATACATTGTTTTAAATTTCTAAATTTAACTGTCATATATGTAAGTGTCATTAGGAAAAGTCAAGGTACAATTACATTTTAAAGTGAAATTCAACTCTTCTTGATTTTCGGGTATATACTCGTAGGCTATACCAACATCGTCGAAAAACGGTAACCTTATCATATGTCCAAAAGCTGATTCTCGATAGGCCAAAAGCTGATAGTGCAAGGTCAAACTAGAAAATCTTTCATCACTTTGTGAATTCCGCAGATAGTTTTGTACTCTCCGATGGGCATAAATGACCTTTCATGACTTATAGCAGGTATAGTGAGAATCATATCGGTCAGCATATAGGTTTGGGGAAAGACATGTTTGAGGATAGGAGTGGTGACAGCCAATGCGAATACGCAATTCGAATCGTAGCGCGAAAATTGAAAGAGCAATTGCGGAAAATGACTATTACACACAATTCAAGTATCATTGCGTTTTATTTTGGAAATGTCTGTTGTCGATGTGTGACAATGTGAACTTAAAACGAATCATACATATTTGATTTGGGTACGAGTAGTAGAATTGTTAAAATTTTGTTGGTTCGTAATTGGTCACGATCGTGATGTCAAAAGTTAGGGGGAGAATTTCGAGGCCAAGATTTGCGGGAAGTTGAGGATGATTCAGGTATTAGTAATGACCTATCTTTATAACCAAACCGCCATAAAAATCGCCTATCGGCAAGTTTCATTAATTTCTATCAGAGTACTTAGCGTAATTTGACGAAGGGCTCAAGGAAACTCCCCGCTGCCGTACCCTACTATAACCAATAACATAATGAATTCTCGTTAATTTCTCGTTTCCTAAATTATCGTTAACATGAAACCTTTAAGAAATTATTTAATTTTCATAAAATACCAAAAATGTTTACAAAGAAACTAAAACATTAAACTTGATAAATTTTTTCTTTGCTCTTCAGTTTTGTACCCTCCCATGGACACAAATTACATTTCTTACCTAAAATTGAAAATAGCCTATTGGGGATACTTGGGAACTGCATTGTCCATAAATTTCAATAAAACAAAATGATGGTTCATGATATTTAATAACATCACACATTCAAAAATGTTACAAGCTCATTCAATTTGTCTGATTGGCCTTTTCTTTCCATGTTCATTTATTGTGACATTTCTTGACACTGCTCTTAATTGCAGGGTGGTGAACACTTACAATTTCTTTCAGGAATTTTGTTTTGAGTGAATCTACACAATCATTTTCAGAATTAATTGACTGACCACGAAAATAATTATTGAAGTTTAAATTAATAAATATGAACTCAGAATTTATGAATTATCCATACATTTTTGGAGCCTGGCTTCCTTAGTTGTTCTTCTCTTTCCATAGATGCTATGCCTCCCAAGTTGTCTTAAACTAAGAATCTTTTTTCACTGGCATCTCAGATCAACTGCTTTCTTATCAACATACCATCGGGTATAAGATCACATTCCTTCAAATCCATAAACTTGGTCTATTTGTATTAGGTAATGAAAATAATGATGTCAAATGGACATACTTGTACTCTTTAGGAGAATAAAAGTGCAAAGTAATAGAAAACTGTTTCACAAAATCACTGTACCATCTTCCCTTTTTATCATACATAATTTCGATACTGGCTCTTGATAAACTCAAACCGAAAAACCCCAAAATTATATTCAAGAGCTGCTTCCAAGTCACAATTTGAATCTTTCTTTCTCAATACTTTGATTAATTCTGTTCTGTTACTTATCTTCTTATTCTTATGATTCAGTTTCATTTGCAAAGCTTAATTTTCTTCCTCAGGATGCTTTTGGTTAGTGACTGTGGAACAGGATCTATCTCTCCTAACATTTTTGTTTACTGGGAGATTTGCACCGAGAATCAACTTCCATGTCAGAATCGTTTTCTTTGTCCTGTAATACACACAAACTCATCTTTAATGTGGTCAAACAAATCAATAATTGGTACCATCAATGTTGAAGCGAAATTCTAACTTACATACATTTTTCATTGGAATAAAGGTAATAACATGGAGGGTAAAAAACAAATAAAAAACTTTTTAAAAAACAAATGAATAGGGAAATCAAACACAGAAGACACTGAATTTTCTTTCAGTAACTTTACTTTCACTCTTGGTCTAGCCTACGAATGTAAGAAATTATAAGCATGTATTGAGCTGAGGTAAATTGACTTCACATACACTGTTAGAAACAATGATCACCGACATATAAATACTGTAATTAATATTAACCTGTTAGTTATTCGCAAAAAATGTTGGAAACAGAATATGTTAAATTTCTCTTCAGAAAGCATGAATAGATTTCTTCAAAATTTCTGGTCGATAAAAGGAGAATCTGCGAAAAGCAGAAATACAGTACACATTTATGTAGCATTAATAGTTAAAAGAGATGTGATAAAGCATCGCACGATGACGTAACTTCAAATACATTTGGAAAGCGAAATCTTGAGAAACTGAATTCCACTTCCTGTCTTCTGGAGTTGTATGCAACCGTACGCAACACAATACTTCGCCATTGTGTTTCTTGTTAAAAGCCAAATTAGCCGAAATAAAGCCACAACCTTTCCACGCTGTACGCAGCACGTACAAGTTGACACTTTGAAATACGCTCCAGAATTGCCAACTCACAAGAATCAGGCGTCACGCTCCGGAAGGATTTCCTGCATTGCAGTTGTGGATACATTTTATATAGTTGAGATCACTGGTCGTATATGACTGATCCTTCCGTCATGGCAACACTGATATGTACTCCGGTTCAAATGTATTGGCACTTGAATATCACGGGCTAGAAGGGGGGGACATAGTCATCCTATCGGGAGCTCCAATACCAAACATTAAAGTCGCAACGAAACTCTCGATTGGATGACAATGTCCACATCTCCGTCAAGTAATGACCTTAAAGTGCCACTTATTTACATTGGAATTATGATGTTTACATTCAATACATTGGATCATCATGAGCGACACACATGTGGTTAACACCAGGTTGACACTGACAGGCCACTGATGTGATGTCATGAGAGTGGTTGGCCATGGAAGGGTTGATCTGGGGTTGATAGTGCAAGGATCATGACAAGTTTAAAATCCTGTTGTGAAATGTAATTAGATCGTAAGCATGCAGTGAATAATTGTCCGCCGTGAATTTTCCCGTTCTTTTATGTGGTGAAGTGTATGTTAACAATTATATAGTAACAGTAAGATGTCTTCTCTTTACCCACGTGATATTTAATTTTCGTTCTGTGATTCATGAGCTGTGGTCTCACGGAACTGTTCAGCGCTGTTCAGGGAACTGTTTTTGTTATCCAACGTTGAATAATATCGTTAAGACTTCGGCATTGCTGTATTCACGAATGAACAATGGTGTATGCATTTCTCATTCAAACACTATCTCCTAAGGATTGTGATATATTGTTCTATCGATTTTACAGTTGTTACTATGTTCAGGGTAATATATCAGCTACTAAATCAAATGGAGATTTCGAGAAAGAAATAAACACTGCCTTGCGAACTAATTGTGATCCTGATTCTCTCAAGAGCACAAATCGTGCCACAAAACTTTTTGAAACATCTGTGGAGAGAAGTGATTTTCTGCAGTTAATAACAAATAAAGTTTGTATGCAATATTCAATGAAGCTAAAACATTCACTGTTACCCCTTAATAATCAAGATTCTTCTGTTCGGGGTATGTTTATTGAAAGGAAATGGAAGCAAGAATCATCAGTATCTGCTTCTATTGTGTGGCAAAGTGTGGGAAATATGGCATTTGTGTTAGTGTGTAAGAGGTGTGAGAACTTACTTCAAGCTCAAAATGTATTAGACATAATAACCACTCAGCTAGAGACACATCTGCAGTTTATATCAAATCCTGTAGTTCCATTAACAAATATAGAAACAGTTTCATTAATAGTTAATCAGTACCTTCCTTCAGGCGAAATTATGTTTATGAATAGTAAGCTGGTAAGAGCTTTTGAAAAACAACTTGAAGTAGATTTGTATACCCATTAATAATTTTAAAAACTATTATTTTGTTTTAATTAATTGTTTATTAAAATTATTCATTTTTTAAAATCTGTAGAGACCATTAGATTTAGGGAGAATTCGTAATGGTATCAATGTTCAGATGCTTTGTTTACCAATTTGTTATAATAATTAATATAGGAAATATCAGGTTTTAAAGCACTTAATTTTTAGAATTACCTGAATTGTACATTGTATGATTATGTACATATCCTGACTTGTCATACATGACTTACGCTGTATTGATGTGAAAAATTTATTATTAATTATTATTATTATAACTGTTAATCACAAATTAAAAATTCCATGTTTTCTTCTAATCAGTGTTATGAAATGTATCTGTACATCTATTGCTAGATTTTTAAAGTAAATGGAATTTGTTTATCAAATTGTGTATACACATGTATCACGAAACATTTAACATAGAGGTGAACCTGTGCTTATACGTGCTTCCAGCATTTGTTTTTGTTTCAATAGTGTCTATTCACATAATTTTTTATTTAATTATAGGCATTTTTTGAGTAAGGGAGAGAAAAAGTTTAGAAAAAGAAAATTAAACTATTACTGGCAGAAAAATTAGATTGTCATCCGGTAGTTGAATAATCTAGTTTAACATTATTCTTATTGATAAATGCAGTTTTGATCTTAACATTTGATGTATTAAAAATTTTGAAACTAACTTATGATGATTACATCGACTAATTTATTTTCTAATTTGCATCAGAACTAGTGTTAAGTTTCCATTTCGAATGTTAAGATATTTGTCTTACAGGTTTTCAAAGTTGGCTAACATTGCCCTGTCGGTAAAAAACATTTTTTACGCTAAAAAAAAGTCTGAATTTAATTATTTTCCTTAAAAAACTTATCAGTCAGATTACATACTTTTCCTGTGCATAATTTAGAAGTTAGCATGAATTTTGAGTAGAGGATTCAGTGTTATACCATATGCTCCACCCTACATAACAATACCATAAGTTGCCCTTGAACTAAACATTGCCTAATATATCAGGCAAATTACAGATAGCTCATTACTGCAAACTGTTTAATATTTCAGTTTGTCTCTTCTGTCTCTATAACTTTAATCAATTTGTACACCAGGCCTCTAAAAGCAAGTCTGTGGAGTTTACCTAATAACAATTTATGATTAACTGTGTGAGATGTCTTTTCCTAGTCAAAAAAATAGTTAGCCTAGAGGCATTATTATCGATCGCACGGCAAATAACATCAGTTGCATATTTAACAACATCCTTAGTGCCTTTTCCCTCCCGGAAGCCAAATTGATATTTGCCAATAAACTTATATTTGGAGATGAAACTGGTAATTCTTTTTTTCAAAAATCTTACCGAAGTTCAATGTCAAAGATATTGGTTGGGAATTAGTAGCTTTTCATTCATCTCCCACTTCAAAGAATGGATTGACTTATATCTGCTATTTCAGTCATGGAAGATAGATGTGTAAAAGTGGATTCCAAATTTGAGATATCAGTTTCAATATTTACAACTTGTCCTGAATTTCTGAAATGTTTCTTCATCTTTGAGCCTATTTCAACAAGAAGTTTGTTAATAAAAGTGGACCTAGTCAAGATCATTTTGCCGATAAATATTTGCACTCTTAAAAAAAATTGTTTTATCGGTGCAATAAAACTGCTGCTCCTTAGTAGTGTGTTTATAATTTTCCGAAGTGAGTGAATATTATCGGAGCCATTTTGAATACTATCATTACAAATTTATCTCTTGGTAATTTCAGATTTACTTTCAAAATACCTCTATACTTAGTGTTTGTAGTCATACATGTGACATATTTGGATTATCTTACATTTTTTTAAAATTTGTTTTTGAATTTGCATAATATTATTAAACCTTTTGTGATCTGAATCTTCCTGGGTTTGTTCCTGTTTTTTAATTTTCATTGTTCTTTTGAATTCAACAATCCAATCTTTAATCATCTCAATAAATTTATCCACAACTAGATTTATTTCATTTGTATCATAAAGTGAGCCTCAGTCAAATATGAAAATTTTTCTTGGAAATATGATATAATTACACAATTGTAAAAGAACACCTTGAGATAATAATTTTATTTACATTAAGTAATTCTCGACACGTTGGAATTATATGTTGTGTGGTTCTGAGATTAGGTCAATAAAGAAAAAACACTACATTGCTGACGTTTTGGCCAGTTATTTGACCTTCGTTAGGGCTTCAATAATAAATACATATTTTTTACAGAGTATGTAAGGAGACCATTTACACTCGTAGATAACTTAACATTTGAACAGGCTTACCTACATGGTTATAAACTAAGCAAACCATACATTCTTATGATGTGGGATGTTGCCACATGAAGCATGGGACATTCTCCCTCACAAATTATACCAAAAACATGGTCAATACAAGATTCCAAATTTTCTGTTACGTAGTGGGGCTATTTAAGTAAGACGTATATCCCTAAGGAGGCAAAGTATTCAAATATTGATTGCTGCTAGCATTGTTTCAATATATAGATATTCATTTTGCCTACAATTATGTGGTTGTTTACCTTTGTTATTTCATTTAAGGAAATTAATTCCTTATAAAAATTTTCAGCCAATAATTCATGCCATCTGGGAAAGATGTAACAAGGATAGTTTATTTATTCATTTATTTTACGGCAAACAGTTAACAACTGTGTGTGATGTATTATGGAGAGAAGGGTATCCTGTGCATGATTTCTTAATTCTGGAATACCTACCCTAAACTATATATGAGTTGAATTCTGAATACAGAAAGAAATAAGCATTTTTGGCAAGAATTATTAACAAAATATTCGCTGTAACAATAATATCTATTTTCAAAGGCAAATCAGCTGTAGATTTGGGTTCTTATTCTTCATCTTGTCCTTTGTGAAGGAATATGTACTTCTGCCATGGCAACATGGGGAACAATAATTTGAATAACTATATTTCCCACTGAACTCTAGAAGACATACACAGATAATGAAGTTACATTTATGTCCAGAAGCAAAACAAGGGACCATATCAGCATTTGCTCAAGGAATCAGGAAAACTGGATGAAAAACCTGATCAAGATGATTGAGAGGAGACTAATGTGGGGTAGTTAGGAGGGAACCGAAAGTATTTGTGGGGATTGGGGATCATGAACACGTTGGCGGATTTCCAGACTGGAGAAATATGATAGTTTTAAACAGGAATTAAGGGTTAGGGTTTGTTATTTTTTGAAGTGAGTTGCTTATACGGTTACCTGATGAATATAATTACTACGTTGAGTGTTGTTGGCACTGACATCGATGTTTGCAGAAAATATATTCACGCCCTTCAGTATGTCATTTTTGACAAAAAGCACTGATTCATAGATCAAGAGACACGGTAAGATTCCTTGATTAATTAAGAGAGACTTAAGGAATCACGTTGGTAGGATTTGCTTATTATTCATACAATTCGTTTTTGTAATCTAAAAGTCTGGGAGCTATAAGATGTATTTCCCCAGAATATTATGCCATATCTCAAACGGGAATGGACATTCGCGAAGTATATCACAATTAGGAGTATGAATGTATGAGTAGGGTTTGAAATGCATAGCATAATGAACTTAATTTTATGTTAAATGCCTTTAAATGGACGTTGCATTTGAGGTTTGACTGAATTGATAGACCTAAAAATGTTGTTACCTTAACATCAATCAATGACACACCATTGATTTTCAATAAAGTACAAAATTGTTTATTTAAAGTAGAAAACTGCATTGAAATAGTTTTCTTTTCATTTACTATTAATTTATTATTACTGAATTTTTTTCTTATTAGTTCCCATGTCTTTTGTTAGGTGCATAGCTATTGCACTTATCATACTTATTTTAATTTCTCTGTGTTTTTTATACTGGACTTCACATATACACAATATCCATCATTTTTATCACAGTTGCTCTTTACACAAAATATGTCATAATTTTTGATTTCTTAAAAGCTATTAAAATATTTTGAATGTTTCTGTGCACTCATTTGTCAGGTTTCTTTAGCTCAGTGTTAATAATTATTGTAATTCATTAAAATGCTTTTTATACTTGTGATATTAAAGTGAAATACAGTTAGACTTGGTTTATTGTGAAAAAAGGCACTTACATCATATGTACTATTACTTTCTATTTCATTAAAATTATCTTCTGGATGTTCAGTTTTGTAAATCATGAAGTATATTAGTTTTGTATTTTGGAAATAGCTGAATTTTTAAAATACTTATAACTATTGCAGAGATTATTATTGAACACAATTATCACAATCATACTTAGTATTGTATGTTTGATTTGTGTGCAAGCAATTATTAAATTTCTTTTTGCTATACCAACACAAACTTTTATATCATATACACCAGCACAACAGCTACTTGAGATTTCATTCCTACATCTGTTACCTTTGTGGCCAATTTAAACCAACAATTGAGGTTTAAATCCTCATAAACTTTGTATCTTTGCCATTCAATGTTAAAGTAATCTACTACATTTTACAGAATATTTGGTTTTAGATGCACATTGATTGTGTGTGTGATACTTACATGAACTTTCATATCTTCAATATTTTGTTTCATTGAAGCCAACTTAGCACTTGCAATAGTTCAAAACTATTGCTTTTAATTCTTGGATAACATAATATTCTCTTCTCAACACAATTTTCAAGTACTTCATTTAATTCAGTTATTTTCGTATCAGAATTTGAGCAGTCATTGCAGTTAACTTGTATTATACCAGAGAATTAGAAAATACACATGTTTTTTACAATATTCATGGCTTGTTGTTTTCAATTTTTTTTTAAATTAAATGTGCCTCATTCTCTTTGAGGGAAAAAACAGCAACAAATTTTTATTCATATTTTAAAAATCAATTAGTTTTACTATCAGTATTGTAAATCTGAATATTTGGAAAAACAAAGTTCTCTCATCAGGAATCGACAGTGGAACCTAAAAATAAGGATCTACTTTAATAGGAAGGAACCTTTGAAATAAGTTGTTTTTCACACAGTGATGTACCTGTGTATAAAATACTGACCAGAACTATGTTGTGATTTGTACAATAAATTGTAGTTGAAAAGGAAAAACACATGTTCGGGTTGTATTCAGATTTGTTTGATTCAGAACAGGTGAGATAATTTCCTTTGTTTCTCTGATACAGTAGCTTAACAGTCATGACAAAAAGCTTCCTTTCCAAATTTAAAAAAAAAAATGTAATGAAGAGAAATAGCTTTATGCAATGGCTTGAAAGAAAATAAGGAAGAGAAAATTTAGCTTCAAAGTTCTCTTGTTTTATTCAAACAAAACAAAGATATGAGTCTCTGTTGTTCATATGAAAACAGAAAACTTGCAATTAGGTTGAATGAAGCGATGAGGATTTCAGTACAGGATGAGGTTGAAAGTGAGATGGTCACTATATCCTCTGCTGAATGCATTGTATATTACAAATTGCCAGTATAGTACCTAAATGACAATTTCATAAATTAATTATTTTGTAAATATTTACGTGCTATTTCTTTAAAAAATGCTCAGATAACATAATGAATAAAAATTAAAAAGTAATCAACCAGCAAAATAAATACATAATAGAATCTATAAGCTAGTTACCATAAATGTCACCAATGAAGAAAATGTTAATTTCATGTTTAAAAAATCCTAGTTAATTTCTAGGATACAGTTCAAACATTGAATTTACTCCATTTCCTTACATTACACAACACACATTTTATAACACTACACAACTTTATAAAGGAAGTTTCACAGATTTTTGAGATTGATGTTAGTAGACCAGCCAGTAAATAACTGAATAACATAATACTAAATTTGGTATATTGATTATATTAAAAAATGTGACTTCCATCAGAGAGATTTCATGTTTTTTTAATGTTTAAAAGTTTATCTACCTGTAAAAAAGGTAATTCTAAATCATACATTGATAAATACTTTTGGCAGTGTTGAAAATTAAAGTATTTTAATACTACAGCTCTAAGGAGGTTCACGCTATTGTTGGTCGAAATTTAAGCCCAGCATTACAAAAAAAAAATTATTTTGAAAACTATGAACTAGTAATTTGATCATCAAGATCATGCCCTAGAAAATATATTTATTAATAATCATTGGATAAATCAGTGAAACCATAAAAAATAGACCTGTAGGTATACTAAAAATGGAAATACTACATAAAAAATTACTACAGTTGAGAATGAAGTATCACAATTATTATTAACCTTTCTTCAAAACAGATGGCTTGAATTAAATCCAAATAATACCAATTAGCATTTAATTTAAAACTAAAGAGAAAGTGACTAAATTTTAAGTTGAAAAATAGAAAATATAATTAAGCCTTTTAAGAATGCAAAATATCTAGGTATAATATTACAAACAAATGACCAAATTTTGTTGCATGCATTAGAAATTGACTTTAAAATGTTACTTTCAATTCAAAAGCATAAGTTACTTAAGAATGTGATAGTGAGAAGATCCCAGACCACAAGTAAAAGTATATACCCAAAATGATTCAATGTAGTAGAAAGAGACAAAAATTCTCAACATGAAAAATAAAACTTAAAACATCCATGACCAGAGCAAGACTAGAATATATGATGTATCATATCTCCCAATTAACCCATAATTTCTTGGATATGATTGGATGAAAGCAAATAATTAATAATAATAATGGATAAAGAAATATCACACGCAAGAACGTGATTTTGGCAGAAACAAAAATCTCATTTCTAGAATCGCATCTATACGTTTAATTTCATATTCTACAAATATGTTCGCAAATGTTTACATTGTTACAACAAATTATCAAATAATATAGAAAAGTTACATGATTAATGTCGAAACTTCATGTCGGAAAATAATTTTGAAAGATAACGAATTGTAAATTGCTGCAATAGTAAATTGTACTAATGCGGTCAAATTCTTAATTCCTCAATCTCTTACAAATATGAAGCCTTTTTTGAATCTTTTTTAAAAATTTATTTTTCTTTCGAAATTTATTGGCAGCAAACGAAGACATTGCCTGGGCAACTCGCTACGGGAGGTGCTCGGCGATGACGATTCTGCACTCTCAAAACTTTTTTTTTTTTTTTTTTTTTTTTTTTTTGAGAGAGAGAGAGAGAGCTAGTAATATAAAATTATATTTGAGAGATAAGGGCAATGCTTTGTTTCTTGGCCCCTTTACAGCCTGTCGTAGGTTTTATGATAAATTTTACGCGTTAGTTTTATATTTTCCTTTTGCTTTGTCTATTTGTATATTTTATGCGGAATTCAAGCCCACTTTTTAGGTTATGAACATGCTTTTCATCAGCGGATAAATTGGGCAACACTATCTATTCAATTAAAAAAATACTTTGATGTGGGCGCTAATGACCTCAGTAGTTGAAGTCCCCCCTAAACCCCAATCAATTCAGCATTGTACACTTCTGAATCACCGACTGATGAAGAATACCAGAAAGGGAATTTATATGAAAACCGGTACAGCTTAGGGTTAAGGCTAAATGCACCGAAAAATACTAATAGGAAAATTCAATAGATCGCAGCACTGTCATAGGGGAATTTACTTTATCGATAAAGTCTGAAGCAATGGTCCGATTTTCGATCTGAAAACGGCACTTGACGCCTTTTTAAAATAGAATTTACGCTACGAAACCCTTTTCCCAAAAATTTGGCAAAAACTCGAATTTGAAATTGGTGCTCCAACTTCCGAGAAAAAAATAAAAAATGCGGGCTTATAGCGCGATGGTTACATGTTTCCTGAATCCAATGCCGTGTCAATCATTGAAATCGGATGAATAGGAGCGTCGTAAAGTGAAATTTGGGAAAACACCCTCCCCCGTTCACCCGCTACGTTATCCACCCGTTGAGGGCCCTCTCTCGGCGCGGCGGCACGGTCAGCCCCGGCGGCGAGCGGCCAGCCCCGGCAGAGGAGGCCAGAATTGCGACAGGCAAGCCAGGCAGTCGGTTTATGCGTTCTACACTTTTGCATCTCAATATGTTTCCCCCACATAACAAACTAGTGATGCTGTAACAAAAGTAAATGGTCTCGCATCATCTGTAATAGTATAAAACTATTTGTAATGTTCACATATATCAGACCTCCTTCGAATACCGTCATAAAATTGTTTGAGGCTGATTTCAAAAAGAAAATTGAACTAATTGTGTAAATATCACCAATATTCTATCGCCTCACATCTTATTTTATATATATTTTACTTCTAAGATCTTCCGTTATTATTCCACTGCCGGAAAGAATGGGCAGATATTCCGCACGAGCACTTTTATCCTACGACTCGATTTTTGATCCCAAAACGGCGTTTGTCTCCTTGATAGAATTCACTTTGTGATTCTGTTTTCCCAAGTAAAATAGCTGAAGCTAATTTTAAAAATGTTTTCGTACTTTCGGACACATTTGAAAAAGTAGTAAAATAGGGCTGTCATTTTCGAATCAAATTATTCCTCCCGTGAATATGTTAGTGATCGCTAAACCAGATGGATTTTGAGCGTTGTTTTAATTTTAAATATTAAAATTTTGAAATTAAATTTATATAATGTTTGCTTTTTCAATCCTTGTGCATTTGCAATCCTTGTGCCAGTATCGACAGCTCACTACAAACAATTTACATACATGTACATTATTTGCTAGATGGCATTAATCGATTTAATTCGATACAAAAGTTTAAGTCCCAAGAAAAATCTTTTCTACTGCACAAGCGTTTCTATACAATTTGAGACTATAACGAGCAACGAAAAGGAAAGTAATATTCATTTTAACAGTTACATGTAATGTAATATTTACTATTTGGACTGAATAATTTTAAAGTACCTGTAACAGTTATTGTACTTCAGCTTCTGGGTCAATGACCCCTATCTCGATCAGGTTTCCGTCTAGTTTCCCTGATCCGGAACAAGTGCTGAGATGGCTCTTTGTTTTACTTCTGGTCATAGATGTAACTTCAAATTAAGTCCCGCCAGATTGGTCTTCTCCTCGTAGCACGTCACACACAGCTTTTTAACTGTTTTTGGCGTAAATAAAAAAATAAATGTCTTTGCTACCCTCCAAATCCGATGATAATTCTGCGAGTTTTTTTCAAACAATGGCAGTATGTACACGTGTAAGACTGCGGGCATCAAAATATTTTTGAACGTAGGGATAGGCTGTTCGAGGAAATGACGCTTTGTTGGCGCCCCCCAATAAAACAACGTCTGTGAGAATCCATTCTTAGTCCCTGGAAGCCCCCATCTTTCGCAGCGGCTGGACGCGCACAGAAATTGAATACATGAAAGAAACGCAAATAAAGGACTCCGTTGTAATAATACGCACGATTTATTGGAGAAAAACGAAAGCAAAATGTATATGCTCGTCCTTTTTATATTTCATGAAACTGTTAATCTTCTGATTCCCCTTCAAAATCTTCTGATTCCCCTACAATTATAACAATTGTGAATCTTCATCTTTTTATGTGAGGCCGAAAATCTTCAGATTGACCAGTGAATATTTACTCTCGATAAAATTCTAGGAATACTTGTAGTTTCGGCCCTAGTGTGGTTCACAGATGGCTAGACAGACGGCCAGACATTTTGAAAGACACAAAAAAACAAAACAAAAAATCAACTTTTTCGGTATCAGAGGGTTTGTTGAAATATCAAAATCGATTTTTCGCATCATTATATAACTTTCTCTATACTACATACGATATATTACTCAGTATATACGAGTAGATACGTATACGAAAATGTAAAACCAATCTTGTGATGCTGAAAATAGCGAAAGCATTATCTGACAAATCTCAGTCGGACCACAAGAGAACCACCTGCTTGGCTTCCTTGCTCCCAGCCCGCCTCTCTTATCTCTTAGGGCCCCTTCCCACGGCGCGGCCGCAGCGCGCTTCGCAGCAGCGCGGCGCGTAGCAGAGCATTGGTTTGAATGGAGGCCTTCCCACGTGCAGCGGGTGGCGGCTGCTGCGGCAGCCGACGCCGAACTCCAGCTACGCGAAGCGGAGGAGGGGCCACGCGCCACCGCTAGCATAACACAGCTTTAAATGGGAGCGTTCCCACTGCGCCGCGGCCGCAGCGTTCTACCTGCTCCGGTCCCTTTGTTCGTCGTCGCCGGAGGGTCGGCGAAACCTACCCCTCCAGACCCCCACACCCTTCCACGGCGGGCGGCGGAGCGGCCGTGGCTCCGGCAGTGGCGGCGTCGGAAGAGCTCTGCTCCTTGAAGGAAGCGCGCTGCGGCCGCGCCGTGGGAAGCGGCCCTTACGAAATTCTTCCGTGCCCCTCGGAACCGGACCCCCCCCCCCTCCCACACCCGACCACGCCCGACGGCGGTGGTGGCGGCGGCGAGGCATGGGGGAGGTTGGCCAAAAGGCATTGTATTTGGCCAAATTTCACTTCAAGACGCGCCTATTCTGCCGATTTGGTCGATTGACACGCGTTGGATTCAGGAAGCACTTCGCCATCGCGCTATAAGCCCACATTGTTAAATTTCTTCCCAAAACTATTACCAAAAAAAAAAAAAATTCAAAAATTCATTTTCCAATTTTTTCCAAATGTCGTTTGTCGTTTACTGATTGCATGTCGGACCACTTCTTCAGACGTTATTAGTAAAGTAATTTTGGCTTATTTTGGTGCTGCGTCGCTACGTGGAGGCGACAAATTGAACTAATGTCGGGACATTTAGCCTTTAGAAACGATTCCCGACTAACAAGATGGTCACTTCACAGACGGCTGCGGCAGTGGTGGCTTCCAGGAAAGCCGTTACGTTGAGAGTTTGCGTACTCCAATATTTTTGGTTTATTGAAATGAATTAATGCCTTATTTTACGTAGCGAACGTAGCCATGAGGTGGCCATGCACTTCCGTCTGACCACGCAAATTTCGCTACGCTCCTTTCACCAACTAGCAGAGAAAAGAAGGTATTTCTTGGGCTAGAAACACGCGATTTGAGTTTAGCTCAGAGGCGTCATTTACACTTGAGGATCTTTTACATGCAAGTAAATCTACTAACATGGGACAGCCGGCTTTACTTCCCCTACGAAGGAAAGGAAGGAAGGCGTACGAAGGATTTACAAATCCACGGCTTCGATCACGGGTTTGAACCTGCCAACTCGCGTACAACAGTCCGATACGCTAACCGTTACATCATCGCCGCGCACATATTTCCTTATATTTCTGGTTTCTCAATTTCCTGTACTTCATTATTGCGGCAACTCTATTCTATATAATGTATTTAATTACGCTGGAACTTTGTCATTAATATTTCTTATTTTATGTATAATTAATTCATTTTTCAGATTTCTAAAGTCTTATATGTCTCGAATACTTTTGACACTCAATGTAAGTACGTAGTAACGGGGAATTTAAAAAAATAAATTTTAAAAAAATGTTGAAAATGGGCTACATATTTGCAAGAGATTGAGGAATTAAGAATTTGCCGCATAAGTACGATTTACTATTGCAGCAATTTACAATTCGTTATCTTTCAAAATTATTTTCCGACATGAAGTTTCGACATTAATCATGTAACTTTTCTATATTATTTGATAATTTGTTGTAACAATGTAAACATTTGCGAACATATTTGTAGAATATGAAATTAAACGTATAGATGCGATTCTAGAAATGAGATTTTTGTTTCTGCCAAAATCACGTTCTTGCGTGTGATATTTCTTTATCCATTATTATTATTAATTATTTGCTTTCATCCAATCATATCCAAGAAATTATGGGTTAATTGGGAGATATGATACATCATATATTCTAGTCTTGCTCTGGTCATGGATGTTTTAAGTTTTATTTTTCATGTTGAGAATTTTTGTCTCTTTCTACTACATTGAATCATTTTGGGTATATACTTTTACTTGTGGTCTGGGATCTTCTCACTATCACATTCTTAAGTAACTTATGCTTTTGAATTGAAAGTAACATTTTAAAGTCAATTTCTAATGCATGCAACAAAATTTGGTCATTTGTTTGTAATATTATACCTAGATATTTTGCATTCTTAAAAGGCTTAATTATATTTTCTATTTTTCAACTTAAAATTTAGTCACTTTCTCTTTAGTTTTAAATTAAATGCTAATTGGTATTATTTGGATTTAATTCAAGCCATCTGTTTTGAAGAAAGGTTAATAATAATTGTGATACTTCATTCTCAACTGTAGTAATTTTTTATGTAGTATTTCCATTTTTAGTATACCTACAGGTCTATTTTTTATGGTTTCACTGATTTATCCAATGATTATTAATAAATATATTTTCTAGGGCATGATCTTGATGATCAAATTACTAGTTCATAGTTTTCAAAATAATTTTTTTTTTGTAATGCTGGGCTTAAATTTCGACCAACAATAGCGTGAACCTCCTTAGAGCTGTAGTATTAAAATACTTTAATTTTCAACACTGCCAAAAGTATTTATCAATGTATGATTTAGAATTACCTTTTTTACAGGTAGATAAACTTTTAAACATTAAAAAAACATGAAATCTCTCTGATGGAAGTCACATTTTTTAATATAATCAATATACCAAATTTAGTATTATGTTATTCAGTTATTTACTGGCTGGTCTACTAACATCAATCTCAAAAATCTGTGAAACTTCCTTTATAAAGTTGTGTAGTGTTATAAAATGTGTGTTGTGTAATGTAAGGAAATGGAGTAAATTCAATGTTTGAACTGTATCCTAGAAATTAACTAGGATTTTTTAAACATGAAATTAACATTTTCTTCATTGGTGACATTTATGGTAACTAGCTTATAGATTCTATTATGTATTTATTTTGCTGGTTGATTACTTTTTAATTTTTATTCATTATGTTATCTGAGCATTTTTTAAAGAAATAGCACGTAAATATTTACAAAATAATTAATTTATGAAATTGTCATTTAGGTACTATACTGGCAATTTGTAATATACAATGCATTCAGCAGAGGATATAGTGACCATCTCACTTTCAACCTCATCCTGTACTGAAATCCTCATCGCTTCATTCAACCTAATTGCAAGTTTTCTGTTTTCATATGAACAACAGAGACTCATATCTTTGTTTTGTTTGAATAAAACAAGAGAACTTTGAAGCTAAATTTTCTCTTCCTTATTTTCTTTCAAGCCATTGCATAAAGCTATTTCTCTTCATTACATTTTTTTTTTTAAATTTGGAAAGGAAGCTTTTTGTCATGACTGTTAAGCTACTGTATCAGAGAAACAAAGGAAATTATCTCACCTGTTCTGAATCAAACAAATCTGAATACAACCCGAACATGTGTTTTTCCTTTTCAACTACAATTTATTGTACAAATCACAACATAGTTCTGGTCAGTATTTTATACACAGGTACATCACTGTGTGAAAAACAACTTATTTCAAAGGTTCCTTCCTATTAAAGTAGATCCTTATTTTTAGGTTCCACTGTCGATTCCTGATGAGAGAACTTTGTTTTTCCAAATATTCAGATTTACAATACTGATAGTAAAACTAATTGATTTTTAAAATATGAATAAAAATTTGTTGCTGTTTTTTCCCTCAAAGAGAATGAGGCACATTTAATTTAAAAAAAAATTGAAAACAACAAGCCATGAATATTGTAAAAAACATGTGTATTTTCTAATTCTCTGGTATAATACAAGTTAACTGCAATGACTGCTCAAATTCTGATACGAAAATAACTGAATTAAATGAAGTACTTGAAAATTGTGTTGAGAAGAGAATATTATGTTATCCAAGAATTAAAAGCAATAGTTTTGAACTATTGCAAGTGCTAAGTTGGCTTCAATGAAACAAAATATTGAAGATATGAAAGTTCATGTAAGTATCACACACACAATCAATGTGCATCTAAAACCAAATATTCTGTAAAATGTAGTAGGTTACTTTAACATTGAATGGCAAAGATACAAAGTTTATGAGGATTTAAACCTCAATTGTTGGTTTAAATTGGCCACAAAGGTAACAGATGTAGGAATGAAATCTCAAGTAGCTGTTGTGCTGGTGTATATGATATAAAAGTTTGTGTTGGTATAGCAAAAAGAAATTTAATAATTGCTTGCACACAAATCAAACATACAATACTAAGTATGATTGTGATAATTGTGTTCAATAATAATCTCTGCAATAGTTATAAGTATTTTAAAAATTCAGCTATTTCCAAAATACAAAACTAATATACTTCATGATTTACAAAACTGAACATCCAGAAGATAATTTTAATGAAATAGAAAGTAATAGTACATATGATGTAAGTGCCTTTTTTCACAATAAACCAAGTCTAACTGTATTTCACTTTAATATCACAAGTATAAAAAGCATTTTAATGAATTACAATAATTATTAACACTGAGCTAAAGAAACCTGACAAATGAGTGCACAGAAACATTCAAAATATTTTAATAGCTTTTAAGAAATCAAAAATTATGACATATTTTGTGTAAAGAGCAACTGTGATAAAAATGATGGATATTGTGTATATGTGAAGTCCAGTATAAAAAACACAGAGAAATTAAAATAAGTATGATAAGTGCAATAGCTATGCACCTAACAAAAGACATGGGAACTAATAAGAAAAAAATTCAGTAATAATAAATTAATAGTAAATGAAAAGAAAACTATTTCAATGCAGTTTTCTACTTTAAATAAACAATTTTGTACTTTATTGAAAATCAATGGTGTGTCATTGATTGATGTTAAGGTAACAACATTTTTAGGTCTATCAATTCAGTCAAACCTCAAATGCAACGTCCATTTAAAGGCATTTAACATAAAATTAAGTTCATTATGCTATGCATTTCAAACCCTACTCATACATTCATACTCCTAATTGTGATATACTTCGCGAATGTCCATTCCCGTTTGAGATATGGCATAATATTCTGGGGAAATACATCTTATAGCTCCCAGACTTTTAGATTACAAAAACGAATTGTATGAATAATAAGCAAATCCTACCAACGTGATTCCTTAAGTCTCTCTTAATTAATCAAGGAATCTTACCGTGTCTCTTGATCTATGAATCAGTGCTTTTTGTCAAAAATGACATACTGAAGGGCGTGAATATATTTTCTGCAAACATCGATGTCAGTGCCAACAACACTCAACGTAGTAATTATATTCATCAGGTAACCGTATAAGCAACTCACTTCAAAAAATAACAAACCCTAACCCTTAATTCCTGTTTAAAACTATCATATTTCTCCAGTCTGGAAATCCGCCAACGTGTTCATGATCCCCAATCCCCACAAATACTTTCGGTTCCCTCCTAACTACCCCACATTAGTCTCCTCTCAATCATCTTGATCAGGTTTTTCATCCAGTTTTCCTGATTCCTTGAGCAAATGCTGATATGGTCCCTTGTTTTGCTTCTGGACATAAATGTAACTTCATTATCTGTGTATGTCTTCTAGAGTTCAGTGGGAAATATAGTTATTCAAATTATTGTTCCCCATGTTGCCATGGCAGAAGTACATATTCCTTCACAAAGGACAAGATGAAGAATAAGAACCCAAATCTACAGCTGATTTGCCTTTGAAAATAGATATTATTGTTACAGCGAATATTTTGTTAATAATTCTTGCCAAAAATGCTTATTTCTTTCTGTATTCAGAATTCAACTCATATATAGTTTAGGGTAGGTATTCCAGAATTAAGAAATCATGCACAGGATACCCTTCTCTCCATAATACATCACACACAGTTGTTAACTGTTTGCCGTAAAATAAATGAATAAATAAACTATCCTTGTTACATCTTTCCCAGATGGCATGAATTATTGGCTGAAAATTTTTATAAGGAATTAATTTCCTTAAATGAAATAACAAAGGTAAACAACCACATAATTGTAGGCAAAATGAATATCTATATATTGAAACAATGCTAGCAGCAATCAATATTTGAATACTTTGCCTCCTTAGGGATATACGTCTTACTTAAATAGCCCCACTACGTAACAGAAAATTTGGAATCTTGTATTGACCATGTTTTTGGTATAATTTGTGAGGGAGAATGTCCCATGCTTCATGTGGCAACATCCCACATCATAAGAATGTATGGTTTGCTTAGTTTATAACCATGTAGGTAAGCCTGTTCAAATGTTAAGTTATCTACGAGTGTAAATGGTCTCCTTACATACTCTGTAAAAAATATGTATTTATTATTGAAGCCCTAACGAAGGTCAAATAACTGGCCAAAACGTCAGCAATGTAGTGTTTTTTCTTTATTGACCTAATCTCAGAACCACACAACATATAATTCCAACGTGTCGAGAATTACTTAATGTAAATAAAATTATTATCTCAAGGTGTTCTTTTACAATTGTGTAATTATATCATATTTCCAAGAAAAATTTTCATATTTGACTGAGGCTCACTTTATGATACAAATGAAATAAATCTAGTTGTGGATAAATTTATTGAGATGATTAAAGATTGGATTGTTGAATTCAAAAGAACAATGAAAATTAAAAAACAGGAACAAACCCAGGAAGATTCAGATCACAAAAGGTTTAATAATATTATGCAAATTCAAAAACAAATTTTAAAAAAATGTAAGATAATCCAAATATGTCACATGTATGACTACAAACACTAAGTATAGAGGTATTTTGAAAGTAAATCTGAAATTACCAAGAGATAAATTTGTAATGATAGTATTCAAAATGGCTCCGATAATATTCACTCACTTCGGAAAATTATAAACACACTACTAAGGAGCAGCAGTTTTATTGCACCGATAAAACAATTTTTTTTAAGAGTGCAAATATTTATCGGCAAAATGATCTTGACTAGGTCCACTTTTATTAACAAACTTCTTGTTGAAATAGGCTCAAAGATGAAGAAACATTTCAGAAATTCAGGACAAGTTGTAAATATTGAAACTGATACCTCAAATTTGGAATCCACTTTTACACATCTATCTTCCATGACTGAAATAGCAGATATAAGTCAATCCATTCTTTGAAGTGGGAGATGAATGAAAAGCTACTAATTCTCAACCAATATCTTTGATTAATTGGATTGTTGGTGATGTAGGTACCTTTTTATGATAAATGACTAAAGATATTGTCCGGTATCAAAACTTTTTAATCAACTTATGATCATTTCGATCGCGTTGCGATCATCATCAGAGCTAAAATGTAATACAAATATTATACAAATATTAATAAATACAAATATTATTAATTACAAATATTATTAAATACAAATATTATTAAATACAAATATTATTAACAGGTTGTAGGTAAGAGGTTATTGTATGTAAGATACGTAAGCAAACTGGGTCGTACATACCTAGCAGCTTCTGGGCGCCCAGAAGCTTGGTGGTGGGAAGCTTGGTGGCAGGCTTGGTGTACAAATTGATTAAAAGTTATAAAGAGAGAAGAGACAAACAAAAATTAAACAGTTTCCGGTAATGAGCTGTCTGTAATTTGCCTGATATATTAGGCAATGTTTAGGTCAATGGCAACTTATGGTATAGTTGTTTGGGGTGGAGCATAACATTCAGCGTAGTAATCATATTCATCAGCTAAGAGTATCAACAACTCACTTAAAAAAATAGCAAACACTAACTCTTAATTCCTGTTTAAAACTATCATATTTCTCCACAACCGGGAAATACGCCCGCGTGTTCATGATCCCCAAACCAGACAAGGACTTTCGGTTTCCCTCCTATCTTCCCCCCATTAACCTCCTCTCAATTCCAGGAAAATACTTAAAAATGTCACCCATTCACAACTTACAACACTTCTCGATCCTATAATCCTTTCATCACAATTCGGTTTCAGTGAGACTCGCTCCGCGGCCCTCCAATCCCTTTGTTAGAACTCGCTGCATTACTCAGCTATTTCTCACGTAATTGCATGCTTTAGAGAATCACGAGTGGGTACCCTCATATGTGTTCAATTAGCTGTCTCGTCGGGTATGTTGATTTATTTCTGACGTTCACAACAGGTGCACCTTCTCCTTTTAGTGCCTCTCCAGGAAATTAATTTACTCGTTACACACCCCAAGCTGCCTCAGGCCTTGCTAAGGTGAGAACTCCGCGTCCGCGTTAGAGTTCCCTGATCCGCACGCACCACCAGCCCGCGTCCGCAAGCGAAGCGGTTACAGAAACGTTAGTGTTACGCCATATCTCTGGCAAGAGCAGACGTGTTCGTAACTGCTCACTCATGCAATTACGTTTATCCTAATTAGTCTCATGGCACCATGTGTGGTACATGCACTATGCATTAACTCATAGGCACATCACCTTCCAATTACAATGTGGAAGTGATTAATTCTCAGTATTGTTATATATTGTGTGTGCTTCAAGTGAACTGATGCCGCCACCTGCATGTAAGTTTTATACTTCACGTAGCCAATTCCTACTGCATGAACCAGTGAGTTACACGTCTTAAATACGTTGTTTCACAACCGAACATTCTCAATTAATAGATAAGTTCATGTAACTTATTTCAACGTAAACTAAAGGTGCATTGCAGTTCACTAGTTGTGTTGCGTTGTGTACCCTCAGTGAACTACGTCAGTACATTTTACTGTACTGTAATTTATCATGTGTTGAATTAATGCCAACATAAACTGTGTCCCCTGCCGTGAACAGTTAATAACTCACGTTTAATGTAATCGAAAACGTATGCTACTAACGCGGCTATTGTGCCACAAAGTCTGCTTCCGCGGTATCCAATGAAACTGCTGCAATTATTATTAATCAGTCACGCGTGGCGTCATACGGGTGTAATCAGAACACAGACGAGAGTGGTTTGTAAGAACAGTTTGTTTATTCAAAATCTAGACCGTAGTCACAATTAACGTATTACACTGCTTACAATTACCTAAATAAATAGAACCCGTTGCTAGGAGAGATAATTTACAGAACGGCTACCACACCACAACATAGATCAATGTTCCCTCTGCGGAGCACCGCTCTACCCTGAGACCATCTACATGTCTCGCTAGTCACGACTATGAATTGCCGGCCTCTTGCCCTCGTGCAAACTCGCACAAACTCACGCACACTTGCCACCGCCGCTACTGGGAAACAAGAAGATCGGGGCAATGTTTTCGTGGCCTTATATAGGCCTCTCGGCGCTACTTGCCGCCCCCATTGCCTCAACCCTCCCGCCGCCTTACCACGCCTCGTCCACGGAAAGTCCCAATGCGATATCACTCCACCCTTAGGTACGCCTTTATTACACATCCGGCGATGCCCGCCGTCTGCTACGTGCTGCGAGACACTACACACGGTAAACCCAAGCTACTATCTGCTACAGCGTCATCACCCCAGCAGATCAGGACACGCCCCGCGCGTGAGTTCTCAACCAGTCTACGCTGCAGCAGCTGATTCTGTTTATTCATGTTTTATGTTTCTATTTTAGCACTACTGTATCAATCCATATTGCACACTCAAACTCATATTATTTTATATGTGCAATCAACACAGTTTTCAACTGTAATTGACTATTCACTGTAATGTTCGCAACTAACACAATCTCCAACTGTGAATGCATACGGCTACAATAACTCAATGCTAACTGCAGCCAACACAGTTTTCAACTGTAGATGTCTACGGCTATTAAATTCATTCAAGTTTTCTAACATTAGTGTAATCATTATTGTAATTAATTGTATAATTTTCTTTGTCTTAATTATATGCCTTTTCTTTTTAATCACTACATGGCTACTGAATTCTTCCAAATTAATAGTGACTCCTTCTGTGGATATAGACATTTACAGAGAAAGTGTCCTTGTCGCATTGAACACGGTGGTCCTCCGAGTTGTTATGAAAACTATCAAGGAAAAGGTGGTAGAGGCTGGCTGCCAGCTTATCCGAGCTATCTCAACAGTCCACGTGCCTCCTCAGCCAACCTCCAACACCCTTCACTTCCCGATTTCGATCCCCACCCCGCTCCAAATCCCTAAAGAAATTCCAACTGTCCTCACCGATCTTACCCAGGCTGTTTACACCGTATCCCATCAGATACTTCTGATGAAACTTCGCCCCAACCACCTCTTTTCCCAAATCAGACCTTACCTACCGTTCCTTTCATGTCCGCCACCTTTCCATATCGTCTGGATATTATCCCCTGTCACTTCCATTTCATTCTATTTTCCCTTTACATAAATGATATCCTTTCAATCTCCGGTGTCAATACCTTCCTCTTCACCGATGACATTGCCTTCGTAGTCCTCGACCTTTCCCTAAATAAAACCCCGAAAATCCCTAAAACACAAAAAGCCTTCAATTCCTTTTACTTTTGGGCCAAGTAAAACAATATTACCACTAAACCAACCAAAACCCAAGCTGTTCTCTTCTCCTAGAACAAATCACCTTTCAATCCCCAACCCCTAACATAGGGCAAATACCCACACCCTGACAATCCCAAATCAAATACCTAGGTGTCGCCTTCTCCCAGAAACTCCTTGGTCCCATTACATCCAAAAAATCATCACTAGAAGACATCGAATCATTAACGCCCTCTACCAATCTTAACTAATTAGTCCATCCTTCCGAAAAAAGAATCTTAATGTACTACTCATACACCCGATCGATCCTGATCGATCCTTACCTTCGCCCATCCCTACTGGATATCCACCTCCCAAACAAATCTAGACTGTATCAGGGATGTGCTCTTAACAGATCCTCTGTTATTTCTTAACAGTTAACGTTTCGTAACTGTTACGCGAAATAAGTTATTTCGTTTATCCTGTAATTAGCTGTTATCGGTTGAAATGCTTTGCGTTGTAATCTATTGGGCCATATCCGTACAACTACAAGCTTTCGCGGCAAACATTTTGTACGAGAACAATTTCATTGCAGCTAATCAATCGTGATTAGCAAGTGTTCAAATTATAGATTCATTTATAAATAATACATTATTATTACACATCATGCGAGACAATATTTTTATTGTATACACTACAATAAGATGTTTGTCCTTTAAATTAAGTCCGTCCAATATGTTTGTTAACTTCTTTCAGTTCCATTGCTGCTTAGGTGAGATCCACTAATACATCTCTACGTCCGTTAAAATAAAACGAGTTACGGTCAAATAACTCGCATTATAATATTTGATATTCTACAGTCATTACTACATTAGCTGTAGCTAAGCAAAAACAGTCTCTCCTTCCAATTATTTTTGGCACTCGTCACTTCACTGTGCACAAGTTGCATATTCCAAAGAAAAGTTGCAATCTGAACCCGAATCACGAATCACTGTTATTTTAGTAATATTCTCTACATATTTGCTACTAATCGTAGGAATTACTATTCTTCCTTGGACGTTTATCCGGGCTTGTTCATATCAGCAGATTCTCTGTCTGAACATGATTGGAGATGTAGTGCAAGCAAGCGCCGTGAGGTAGCTTCACAAGCTTTAAGTGCTACCAACGTTATTCGGTTTGTCTCATTTAACTCTTAGCAGTCGCCACAACTGATTTAACTCTTAGCAGTCGGCCATGTTAGGTTGCTGATCATGGACCTGTTATTTTTCAACTGTGGTTAATAACCGTAATTACGAGTCGACTGTTATTCTGAAAACAGTTATTGAAGAAATGATGTTAAGCCCATCTCTATACTGTATTACAAAAGTCACAAATCGTATCATTCATCTCATCTTCCGTCCTCCCCGCTACACCAGGTACAACGACCTAACAACCGAGCACAATATTCTCACATCCACGACTCTGCGCAATCCACCATCCAAAAACGAATGAATAATCCCATATTCAAAATCTAATGATCCCACACCAACATATCCTCAAACAATACCAGACACTCCCGCAGGAAGCACCCATTTGATGTACTCCCTCTTCCTCCCCCGATTACCTAAAGCAGTGGACGAATGGCAATTACCGACCAAGACCAACGTCACAATGACCATGACACAGGACCAATGACCACAAAGACCGACCGACGAAACGAGCGACCCAAACATGACGAAAACCATTCACCCCGCTTCCTTCTCACCTCCACCTCACCAAACCTAAAAACGAATTTCAAAAAAATTAAAAACAAAAAACACTAACCCGAATAAATATGTTACCCACTTCCTTTTTTCCAATCGTATACTATCCTTATCCTCGGTTCTCTCCGTCGTCCTACCACCCTAACAAAATAATTTATCTACCCTTGCAAACTAATATTCCTCATATCTCAGCTTTGCAATCCCAGTCCTGTACGGGAGAGTGAAGTAGAGATTCTAGCAAAATGACGCCAGAATAAACACTAGATCTGAAGAGACCTTCGAAAGGACAGAGAGATCGAAGACCACATCAGGAACAACTGTTGGTCAGTAGTGACTAGTAAAGTTGTGTGACTTCGTCGACAGAAGATACGCCTTCAGAATTGTACACCGTTGGATACTGGTGACTACGCCTACGTTTATGGACGTCATAACACTAACGGCTGCACTGGGTTTGGTATGAATGTGTATAAGGAAACCTCTCGGTGCCCGTCAGTGCCCTTTCACATCAGGTTCTACGGGAATCGAATCCGGAACCTCAGTGGTGAAAGGCAAGCGACTTCGCCACTGAGCCACGAGAGCATTATTTCCGTCTGTCTCTGTCTCTCTCTGCCTGTCTCTCTCAGTCTGTCTCTTTCAGTCTGTCTCTCTGAGTCTGTCTGTCAGTCTGTCTCTGTCAGTCTGTCTCTGTCAGTCTGTCTCTGTCAGTCTGTCTGTCTGTCTGTCTCTGTCTGTCTGTCTGTCTCTGTCTGTCCCCGTCTGTCTCTGTCTGTCTGTCTCTGTCTGTCTGTCTCTGTCTGTCTGTCTCTGTCTGTCTGTCTCTGTCTGTCTGTCTCTGTCTGTCTGTCTCTGTCTGTCTGTCTCTGTCTGTCTGTCTCTGTCTGTCTGTCTCTGTCTGTCTGTCTCTGTCTGTCTGTCTCTGTCTGTCTGTCTCTGTCTGTCCCTGTCTGTCTCTGTCTGTCTCTGTCTGTCCCTGTCTGTCTCTGTCTGTTAGTCTCTGTCTGTTAGTCTCTGTCTGTCTGTCTGTCTCTGTCTGTCCCTGTCTGTCTCTGTCTGTCTGTCTGTCTCTGTCTGTCCCTGTCTGTCTCTGTCTGTCTGTCTGTCTCTGTCTCTGTCTGTCTGTCTCTGTCTGTCTGTCTCTGTCTGTCTCTGTCTGTCTCTGTCTGTCTCTGTCTGTCTGTCTCTGTCTGTCTGTCTCTGTCTGTCTATCTCTGTCTACCTCTGTCTATCTCTGTCTGTCTGTCTGTCTGTCTCTGTCTGTCTCTGTCTGTCTCTGTCTCTGTCTGTCTCTGTCTGTCTCTGTCTGTCTCTGTCTATCTCTGTCTGTCTCTGTCTGTCTGCCAGTCTCTGTCTGTCTGTCTGTCTGTCTGTCTGTCTGTCTGTCTCTGTCTCTCTTACTTACGCGCGCCGCTGTCCTGACCTACTCGGCTTCGCCCTGGGTCACTGGGCAACGCTCTGTAACAATGAAGCCCAGATGGAGAGAAGTTTCAATGGAAATTGAATTAATATGAAGCCCAATTTTGTTCTGCTTTGCCATCTAATGGAGTTATAACAAAATAACAGAACATAAACCTTCTGGGTGAAAAAACACGTAGATGCGCTACCATTTTTGGAGATATGTCTCATGTTGTTGGAGATTACTTTTATCATCTTCCATGTTTATGAGTCATTCCCCGTCAAATCGCACACTCACAAAACATCACTATTTTCTAGCGACTTGAAAGTGTTTTATAAGTTCTAGGGTTGAAAATATGTGACATGTATTTTTTCTTTTTTTTCTAATCTTACCCCTTTCAGAAATATTATCAATTACCTTTTCCAAAGAATCATGCGGGCGCTAATGTTTAATTTTTTTGCACAAATACAATTTCCTTCAGAAAAATAAAATTACACTTAAATTTAACTTCAAAAGATGTAGTTTCATGTGATGTAAATATAATTTTTGTAAATATATTATTTAAATATTTTAGAAATATTTTAATTTTTAAAATCTAAATTTGTACATTAGATCGACAAATAAACTAATTGTAAAAATACTCATGTATTTATATATTAATTTTGAATAGATCTATCAAATTTCAAGTGAGACATACAACAATAACATTTAAAAAATAGTTTGTTCGCCGGCGCACGTAGGCAACCCGTTGCCCATCGGACTCGCCGCTCGAACAACGGGGCGTCAATGACACTACGCTTCGGGACGTCCAAACAACCGCGAGACTTGTGCTATGTTATAAATCGCAGAAACACATATACGGTCTCAACTGGAAGTCTTTTGATGAAATGCCACTGTTGAGTTTATTTACAAGCTACTGACACTGCTAGGGTCTGCTTGAAATAGAGCAGTCTTGTTTCTTACATATACTGAGTCAGTGGTGTAAACAGGAATCCGCGAAACATGTGCGCTGTTCTGTGAAGTTCGTAATCATAGATAGCCTTATCAATATTATCCTTAGAAAATATCAATATTATTGTTATTTTCATTTTCTTAATATGAAAATCTATAATTGCAGAAGTGTACGTTTAGGTTATTACAACCAATATTCTTGAGAAGTTGAAAATTGACTGAATGCCGTCAAGAAAAGTTATATTATTAGGAAAACTAGTTGTCAAAATTCCTTCTCGTGACCAGTAAAGTGATGTTGTTTTTTGAAGAAAGTGAGAATTGACCATACTTGTTAATGCCGCAAATATGTTGGGTAGCGACAATGATAAAAATACGTGCACTGCTGGTCCTGATCATCATAATGCATCACCTGGTACAAATAATAAAGAAACTGACCAAGTTCGTCTTCTGTTTCTTCTGCATTTTTCGCCCATCGTTTGTCATCTTCTGCTCTCTTCATGAGACAAAAATAGAATTTGGTGCTGGGAGTTTTCATTGTCCAGTGTGATTTTTTTTAGAAAATTATTCTTTTATACTTGGATATGTAATTCAGAGACTGCTGTGAATTAATGTCTTAGTTACTCTGCATCCTTTTGTGCTATACTTCAGAGAAAGAAAAAAAAATTCTGAATGCCTGAAACATGACACGAATTCAATTCACCCTTTTCAGTGTAAACTTATACTTCTCAAGTCAGTTAACAAACATATTTTTCGCATGGGGTGAATGCCTGATGTTACAAAACAATTCGAATGTATGCTTCCATAAAGATGTCTTCAATGTGAAAACTGAATGGCTTTTCTTCGCCTCGCAACTTTTATGGAAAGGACCTTGCGACGTTGTGAAGGAGGGAGCAATATTCTGAATAAAAGCTAGCCTTCAATTCTGACAGGAACCTATTAATTAACACACGAAATTACTTACGTTGGCTAATGATAATCTGAAGAACATTGCTTTATATTTTTAGGTACGCTGAAAATTGAATTTAGAAGTGAGGAGTAAGTCTTACGTACCACATTCGCCTGGGGATGTTCAATCTCGCGATCGCAACCTGCACGCTGGCCCTAAGTGCCTTTCCCCCCGCGGCCTCAGGCTTTCAGACATTCCTTCGCCGCCGCTCTGAGCATTGAAAGAAGTACACATAGACAATAAAGTAATTCATGCGGAATGTGTCTTTGCGCGAGCATTTCTCACGGTTGCAGCACCCCGCCGAAGCACGTACGAAGCGCACCGAACAAAAGGGCACTGAACAATTGAAAGGTTTTCTCGCACACACGTTGAGTCTCTGTCCGCGGGCACCGACCGCTGCCCCGGCGGCGCCCCGTCTGACGCCGTGCTGTCATCGGCAAAGGGCTGCCTGTGCCCTTCTCCCCGAGACACGGGCGCGCCGTCGGCTCTTTCACACCCCCTCTTTCACACAAAGAAAATATATAGTTTCATTTCTTTATGAAATGGTCAATTAACTATATTCTCTGTAAAGTGAAGTAAAAGAAGTATCAATATAATTAAATGTATCACATACTCTTATTCGTATACATATTCTGTCTGTTTTATACTAAATTGAATCAGTTTGGCTCTTTTTAATTTGAATTTAATCGGCTATGATGGTCATAAGTACAAATCTGGCACATAGTAATATGTGAAGGGATACTTCTGTTTATTGCTCTGTAAAACTATATTGATGGTAATTGTCTACTGCTGATTGGCACGTGTTTAAGGGGTGACGCTCTAGCAGGCGCGGCAGCATTACATAACTGTTCTTAACTTACATAAATGTATTGCAAAGCTGGTTTTTATCAATCAAAATTTCGAAAGAAAGTACTGCTAGCACGTAGGATCGAACACGATACTATATTATTTCAGAACACTGTCTGTAAGCGTTACACAACGCTAATGTGCGTGGAGTGGATTGTTAACTTCAGAAAATATCTCCATTTATTTTTCATTCCCCTTACGAGGGAACCCGTCCCTCTTGCATTTCCCCTCTTTCGCAGTGCCGTGGCCACTAGCCCTGATTCTTTCACCATGTCGCATTGCGATCGGTCTGTAAAGAAGCGAGTCGTGGCGTTGGTTGAAAGTGCGAATCGAAAACAAGGCTCTGGAGACAGCATTCCTCAAATCGGTTCGGTTGAAATGTGCCATCAAGTTTCCTGGATGGTCGAGTACTGTTAGGAACTACTTAAGGGACTACGGTCCCAGGGCAGCGGTTAAGCAGGAGCTCTTCGAAGACCATAGACTCCAGGTTCACATTTGCCGAGGACAACGTTCATCGTAATTGGGGAAATGTATTTTTCCGACGAGACGGTTTTTTCCGACGTGACGGGCCTGTTCGAGTGTATAGACCTCAGGGGACGTGTCATTATGCGGATTATGTTCATAATTGTACGGTTTTGGGGCGAGTATCTGTGGTGTGTTGGCGATGGATTTCTGCACGTGGCATTGGAGTCCTCCACAGAATACAAGTTCACCTCAAAGGCATCGATTACCTTCATATCTTGCGAGATATTGCTGTTCCGTCGGTGCGACAAATGTATCTGGATGGAGAAGTGAATTTTCAACATGACAACTCGTCGGTTCACGAAAGTAAACTTGGTTCAGGAATGTCTTGCACATCAGGAGGAAGTACAGGTTCTGGACTGGCCTCCTGGTGAAGCTGCCCGAATCCAATTGAAAATATGTGGGCCGAGACGAAGCGTGTCATGGCAGAAAATAGGTCAGATTCAAACTTTTCCACCCTAGATGCTCTCTGGGACGTGATTAATGCATGGGAGGAGATAGCCCATTGTCGCAACTGTCCAGCTTCACTTCCTCGTAGATTGCAAGCCGTGATAGAGAAAGGTGGTTTTGTTACTCTTACTGAAGAGAGAAAACGGCCCTTTTAAAAGCTACATAAATAATTGAAATTCCACAGCAATGTGGATGTTAACAAAATAGTTTTAAAGGACCGTCACGTTGCTACATAATATTGAGTAAAAGAAAGAAGGAACACTGGGAATCAAACCTATGAGTTCACAACACAACCTGCACCTCCACTAAGGAAACGAGTTACCACGCACCGGGAATTTAACGGGCAATAATTAGTTTGAGATGTTCGTAGCCCACACTCCTATACTCTAATACACGGTACTGTACATAAACGGGAGAATAAAGTTATAAAAATATATATTATTTCTGAGTTATTATGTTTCAACTCTATATTTCAGAGCATTGTTACATATCCTAGCTGAAATAATATAAATACCCGGTTTCCCACCAACTATGGACAACATCATAACTTTTAAATGGTTTACAATATCGAAATGCAGTTTTGCAAGGCACAAGGAATGTGCCCCGAAATATTGTTCGCAATATTTTTAGTTTTGAAGAAATTCAATCATCTTTGATTTTCTTAAACAGATGTTTATAGTTTTTCACCTAAAATAAGTAGAACATGAAAATGAGGAATAAAATGATTCCTCATTTTTTAATATTTTGAAAGAAATATAGAGTAAAAAACCTCCAAGGAATGTCAAATGTAATCGTAAACCGAAGATCTGACTTAAAGACAAAGGACCCCTAGACAACAGACTAGGGCCCCTCCTATTTCATACTGAACAAAAATGCCAAGTATTTAATATTTGACCTAATAATAATAATAATAATAATAATAATAATAATAATAATAATAATAATAATATGTAGGATATCTTGGTTAATTGGGCTAGAATGTCTCTTAGGTTTTGCATTTGTTTATTTGTTTGTTAGCCAATTCTATTAGATAATTATATAATTACAGAGAGAATTATAGATAGAACAACAATACATAAACGTAGAAATTACATCAATGATAATTATTACAGAATGGAGTAAGATATTGCGTTATTCAAATACAGTTAAATATTTCCCAAAACAGCTATTTGAGATATTATTGTAAGACATCTTAAACTACTGAATCCTTTCCTTTCAACTTGAATTTTTTTTAAATGTAGGGTCATTTCAGTCACCTTTACAAATCAAGGACTACAGGTATACCATAAATTATAACTGAGAACTTGAAATGAAAGGGATCTCTGAAAGAATTATATTGTATATTATTTTCATCACAAAATTTTCTGTTACCTCTATAGTCTTCAATTGTCACAAAGTTCACTTGATTGTATCTTTTTGTTGTTTAATAGGAAAATCGTTTTTAGCTACTTTTTTATTACCACTAACTAGAAGTAGATAACCGTAGCCGTTAACATTATGAATGAATATTGGTGGAATTTTTACAGTTTTATAACTTTCAGAATTAGCACGATTGTCTAAATTTCGAAGCAATTCATAACGTGCACTTACTGGTATGTTGTACCTAATATTTTCCTCTGTTCCGTTGGCAAAGCCAAACCTTTTCCTGTTGTTTGAATCGGAGGACTCTTTACCGTTGAAATTCAAGTTCTATGATGAGTTTTCCTTTTGTTCACCCATTGATGAAGGCAGTAGCGGTGGTGGTGGTGGCGGTGGAAAGGCACCCACTGATGATGGTGATGATGATGATGATGATGATGATGATGGGAACCCCTGTCCGTAGAATTCACCGCCATTTCGATTTTCATTAATCAATTCCCTTGACTGCACAATTAACCCTGAGGTTTCAAGTAGCCCCCCGGAGGGGGCACCATCCACACTCATTTTGACAGATAAATCGTTGCACTATGATAAGTAACTACTAATCTAAGTTCTGAATGCACTGGAGCGCGGCGGCCCGCGCAGGTCGAGAGCGCACTTACCTCAATGAAATATAAGAGCGCGAATAGAATAACCGCTCTTCTCAATGTAATATAAGAGCTGCCTTAACACGAAGTGTTCGAGAGGCGATTCTGAAAATTATTTTAAGTATACCGCGCATTATGGAAGCTATCTCTGCCATAGTTTTCCTTACAAGTAATATGGATTCTGGAGAATTAAATGTAATGTTCCCCCCGCAATAACTAGCGGGTGAAATTCTATCTTGCCAACCGTCCAGACAAACTTGTACACCCTTCCATCCGGGGGAGGGGCGCGTTGACCAATCACTACAGTCAGAGCTTTGGTGCCTATGCGATTGGCGCAAACCACCATGGGGCGGGAAAGACACTGTTCCGGGGGCGGGGGCCTCGATTGTTTACGTATGAGGCAGAAAAATCTTCCCCTGCCGAAGGAGAGATTTTACCAGGGAATACGACATAACGAAAAAATATTTCTGAGCGGGGGTTTTCCATCCAGAATTACTGTCAATAGACCAGTAAATATTTAGCATTTTAGCAACAATTATACTATCTTTTCGGAATCAATGTGTTACTCTGTCAAAGTGTTATATTAAAATGTTCATCTCAGGCACAATTTGCCGATCCGTTCTGGCCGTTCTAGCTCATATTTGGAATTTGTTTATAAGATTGTAAGTTGTTGCAAAATTGTTACTTCGCGGATTTCGGTTCTGGGACATCGGGATACTCTCCCCTTTGAGATCTGCAAAAGTTGAAAATTGTTTATAATTGTTTTTATAGTCTACTCTAAATTCCTTTTAAATGTAATACAAAATTCCGCATTCAGATTGGTGCTATGAACTTCCGTTTTCGAGATATTTAATTGTTTATTAGCATCTCATTTTCACCTCCATTTTTTGCACTTATTCTATTCACGCTCTACACACAAGTATACTGAAAACAGAGGTTTGCACTGTTTTGCTTCGATTGTTCGCTTCATACGCTTAATTCCGAGGGCAGAGGTGATATCGCGGGCTCAGTAGCGCCTCGAAGCAATAAACGGTGCGACGGAGCGAAATGATTGTCATTACAATTTCTTTCAAAAAAAAGGAAACAAGCTGTAACGTTTATTGGTGGTTTCGTGGGATCATTCCAGTAACAATTTCTGTCTTACGGCAACTATGGCAGTTTTTTAAAGATTCAACTTTTCCTTTTTATTCGAAACAGCCATTCAAACTCCCGTTTTAATATTTTAATAATAATAATATATGTTATCTCTGCACCACTCGAGCATTTTTCATTGCGATTCAGCTAGCACAGCGGTGTTTGGACCACCCATGCCTTTTTGGAGATTTCTAAAAGATTTCAGACGGTATGAGCACGACCAATAACACCAAAACATTACAATTCTTTTTAATTAAAAACTAAATAAAAAAGTCCCCAACTCACCTGGAACAATCAACATATGTAAAAATTGAATGTTGGCTTATAACACTTAATTGAGGTGTCTAGTTTCAACATGAAACTATTCCATTCTAGTCTGTTTTGAGAAAAACAAGAAAATGCCATGTCATTTGTTTAAAACATTCTGCAACTAAATGTGTGGGATTAATGCTCTTGGCTAGAAGAAATAAAAACAAAAGTATAAGATAATTCAGGAATATTTAGTCATTATGAAGAAAGTTGAGCAAAAAATTTGGAAAAGTCTCATTTTGAAATTTATTTTATACACTTTTTTTGTATTTTTGGTGAAAACGAATTTTTTCGTAAACCAAACTTGTTTTCATTAAATATTTTTACCATATATATCTGTATATATTGAAACACATAATGTGTTTCCTTACACTAATTAGAACATTAGCGTAAGTAATCAGTATATATTTTGGACTGCGCGGTACGTACGTCAAGCGCGGCGAACAACGATGGGAACTAGCAACGGTCGCTACCGCCGCCGTTGCCGCCGCCGCGAGGACAGCGTGAGAATGTCGGTTACGAACTGGGCAGCGAACGGCGAAGATTTCAGCCGTTAGGACAGTCGCGGAGAAGTGGCCGGTAGGTACGGACGTGTGGCGAAGAGCTCGCCGTTAGTGCATGGACAAAGGGAACAAGCGGTGTATTTTGTAAAGTAGTAGCAACTGTAAAACAATAGATACGTGAAGTAGAGATCGAGAATGTTATTAAGATGAGAGATCAGCGACGAGAGAACAATCGATCGCGCTTGTATTATTTATCGCGGTAAGAATAACACCGGAATTGTGTGGTGCTGAACTGAGGCCAGCACGTGTAGTAGCCGTGGGTTAAGTGATTAAATCCAGCGACGGAAGATAATCAGAGTGAGGTGCAACACCGAGGTACCAGGAGCCGAATCAGGAAGGATTCGCAAGGTCACCAGCCGAGGCGATCGCCACGCCATCAGCCGCCGACGACGCCCAGCTGCTGCGAAGGTCAGCGACCCCTGCCGACACGAGCCGTGCTCCAAGCATCGAAGGTATTGGTCGGGGCCCCGAAGGTATGATAATATGTATTACACCTAATCTTGGTACCAAGGCAGAGTGTATAAATGTTGTTAGATCATGTAATTAACAAATCTGGTTTGTAAATAAATGCTGTTCATGATTGTACTTCATTTATTAATTAACTTTCCTAATGCTATACCAACTTATCGTAGGGACCCATTCACGGAAAAGATACCCTCCTTTAGTAATTTCTTGCAGTGAAAATACCCGGCATCACCAGGTATGTCACAATATATATATATATATATATATATATATATATATATATATATATATATATATATATATATATATATTCTAACACACCCACCTTCCACACGACTGACTTGTACCTTCACAACAGCAGCATGAACTGTAAGCGGGTTAATAAGATATTTGCTCGTGAAGCGAGCTTTAAATCTAGGGAGCAGGATCTTCAGGGTACGAGAAAGGTTTGAACCCTTGATACAATAAAATCACACAAAATGCACATAAACGAGCGTATAATTTACCCAATAAACTTTGTGGCATAAGTTAATGACAAAAAAATCAAGAATAGAATCACACTTTTACAAAGAAAAATCAAAAAACACAAGTAGAATCCTTTACAGCACATTAAATGAATGAACACATAATTTACTCCAATACTGATTCTTTGAAATAATTACTCTAAACTACACTGGGAATTCCCTTGGAAAATTAATTTTATCTAAATTTAAGTTATCCTACTTACATTTGCACATGAAACCAAATTTAGTTTACAATCTCTTGCTTAAAAAAAAATACATGCAAAGAACAAAATGTGGGCAAGTGCACTGCTCTCATTTATAATTTAACTGTAACTGCTAATAGCAGAATAATAAAATTTTCCAAATAGAATGTTTAAGGCAGGCAATAGCGCATCAAAAATCTCCCACTACAATGCTGCAAATTGTTGCCACCCGTGTCCTCAATTTCCTAACACTTTCCTGTACTAGTCTTTTCCCTGCCGACGTGAACTTGACCTACTTTCAGCAGTTCTAGCGTTACCTCGAAAACTGCCCGCTTCCTGGCCTTGATGTCGTGCGCTGGCTTCTGCATTGTACGAGACGGGATTCGCCTCTGCCGTCTGCGCTGTCTTCTTGCGTCTTCTTCCGTTCTTCCTAGTCGGCCTCTTCTTCTCCTGTCTACTCGCGTCCTCTTCCGTCCTTCCTAGTCGGCTTCTTCTCCCTCGGCTGCTACCGGCGCCTCTGACTACGCCCACGTTGTGAAAAAATGTCCCTTGCACTTCCCTGAATACTAGTGCAAGTTCCTCGCTCGTTGCTACTTTTACTCCGTTAAACAAGAACTTTCAATGCTTTTCTTACAACGGGTAACTTTTTACTTCCCGTGATGTTAATCGAAGAAACACTTTACTAATTCTTCGCTATGTCGCGGACGACTAACTAGCACGACTGTTCGACGCCGAAAACTCCTACCTAGCAGTCGTTGCGGCGGCAAACAATATCTAAGCTGACGTCGACGAGCGGTGATGAAATGCTGCTTACCCGACGAACGGCGACAATCAAAAGAGAGAGCTGCTTACTCGACGCGTGGTGGCAAGAAAAGAGAGCTTCCGCTTGGAGGTTCTGCCTATTTATGGTACGACGCCTGGGGAAATTCTCAGTGGTGGGGTACTTCTCCTCTTTCAACTCTTCACAGAGAAAAACGTTGCTTGCTAGTTCGTCTTTGATTAGTACGGGCAACGGATACCAGGCTGCGCGTTTAGGTACTCTGATTTACGCCTGCTCTCCTCGCTGCCTGTGGGTGTTCATACAGACGAAACGGTGGTGTTATGGGGTCGCACAATCCCATAACGCCACAATATATATATATATATATATATATATATATATATATATATATATATATATATATACCCCCGGGCTAACAACCATGGGGGATAAAAATCGGATCCAGGTAAATGCTGGTCCCCCCTAAGAATTGTTGCAAGCATCTGCCACCGCGATAATAAATAAAAACTGAGCCACGGTAAATGCAGGATGCGTGCTTGCGTGGTCCTAGTCGGCCGATTAACGAATATATATATATATATATATATATATATATATTGTGGCGTCACCAATGATATTGTAATAATTCTATCTAGAAATAGCCTCCATCGCGGCGAAGTAGGTCACGGGACGGAGCCTTTGTCGCGAAGCCCCCCTAACGACCACCGGGCACCCCCCAACGAACAATACGCGCCCCCGCACCCTTTTTGCCACGCGCCCGCGTAAGGAACTCAAAGTTCCAAAGGGCTGACACGGGTGTCCATTAGTAAGGGACACGTTTATGACCCCTCGTAAACGCCGCCCTCTGAGCCACCGGGCACCCCCCAACGAACAATACGCGCCCCCGCACCCTTTTTTCCACGCGCCCGCGTAAAGAACTCGAATCCCCAAAGGGGCTATTTAGAACTTAACAGTCGCAGGCTGCCGATCAGCCTCCGCCGACAATTTATGGCCCAGAAGAATACGCCCCCGCTTGAACAAGTGTCCGGACAGCTGCGAGAAGCTTCTGGAATCACTCACAAAGGGAGAGAGAGAGAGGAGGGAAGCCAGAGATAGAAAGAGAGGTCTCCCTGGAAAATTCCATAAAAGCTGCAACTCGATTGGAGAACTATAATATTAAAACGCACTTACTCTCAGCCAATGGGAAGTTTCATCATGAGGGAAGGGGTAGATTTACAGATTTGGAAACGTTTTGGGAGGGGGAAAGAGAACTTACTTGGACGCGAGATGGGCAGAGGAAGATTATTATTATTAGGAGGTAGCTAGTGAAAAGACATTCTCAGAGAGGAGGAAGTTTATTATTATTAGGCCGTTGCTAGTGGAAAGACATTCTGAGAGAGGAGGAAGTTTATTATTATTAGAACGTTACTAGGGGAAACACATTCCCAGAGAGGAGACTATTGGTAGAAAGACATTCTTAGAAAGACAGTATTATTCTTAGAGAATTCTTCGTAGGAAGACATTCTTAAAACGGCACCGTAGATTTGCCACGGAGGAAACTTGGGCGGGAGATGGCAAGATCCCGCGTAATTTCCGCGTAAGCCCATCTGCCTCCGCCGCCTAACGCCATATCGGGCCCATTAATGCCCGCACTGAACTACGGCCAGCGCCCGTGTGCCCTGGACTGACTGAGCCCGCACGATCTGGCGACTCCGTCGCCGCGCCACGCTGCCAGCTGAGGAGGAACACACCGTGGGAGGTCGGTGACCTGAGACCGCCCGCCGTCTCCGCCTCTGAGGACCGCCATCCGGCCGGTCCACGGAGCCACCACCAGCCAGCGGTGATAGGTATGACGCGGGGCTCCCTCGCAGGACATTTTGGCGAGAGATTAAAAGTGGCCGCGCTCAGGCCTTGTACATTGTAGATCGAATTACGCATGGATTGTTAGAATTAAGTCATTTATATTAGCTTTAAGAAAATTTGTTTATTAATGGTTCAAGTTACGAGCTCGCAAAGTAGATTTAAGAAGTAACCTGTGTCGCCCTCTAGCGACCTGTAACTTCCCTGGCAGCTCATGGTGCCAGAAATAAACCCAAGTTTGTTACCAATGATTCAGTGTACTAATTCATGACCTCCCAACACTTCCATCCAACCACGTTGCAGGAACTGAACCTGGCGCCCTGAGTTTTGTTTACAATATATATATATATATATATATATATATATATATATATATATATATATATATATATATATATATATATATTACAATTATTTCCTTACGATTTCAATATTTCATTTGGCATTTTTCATCAAATATGAAGATCAGCAACCTCTAACAGCTGACTTTCACAATACTAATCATTTTCAGTATCAGCTTGATCAATGATTAGACCAGTTAGATTTCTATAGCGATAAATTTTCATTTTTATATAATACGGCGCCAAAACAGCGTGACACAAGGCCCTCTGATTGCAGAATGGGAAAGATCGTACTTTGCAAAGAAATTAAGATTATTGAAACATCGCGATCTGAAAACTTTATTTTGGGCAGCATCTGAAATATGCCAAAGCCCCGTACCTAGTTTTCTTCCGGATTCTCCCGTCTCTCGATAACGTTTAAGTATTGCGCAGTTCTTGCCTCCAACCCCATACCGACTCGAAGCATAAGTCTATAAACATTTTCGCCTTCAAAATTCGTTTTCGACAAATTGTATTTTGAAATTAAATGTATTTTATTTTACTTTACACCTACGAAATCTCAATACCCACCTAACTGACGCATCCCACATGAGGGCAAGGGATCTCAGAAATATTCATCAACAGAACCAATAAACCACATTCATCATCAAAACCACCTTATTTACTTCAGTGTAGACATAGCAAATTGAAAGCCTTGTCACATTAAAAATTATTGTAATTGCAAAACATCAATAGTTCCATCATTTTTATTCACATTATATATCAATAGCATTCGGGAATCTATGCACACATTACTATTTTATTTATTTCTATATAGTAGTATAACAGAAATATCATATCAAGACAAACAGGAGATGTAAAAACGGGATATAATAAATTACAGATACAAAAGCAAGTCGATATTTCTTGTTCAAATATCACTAATATTTTGTGATATTACTTGTTAAACGAATTGTCTTTCCGAGCTTTCACGAGTGCAATTTCATGGTCATTTTTGGTATTCTACAGTATAAAAGTTTTTTTCGAGTAAAAGTGAAAATAATAGTGCAATATTTTAACATTTTTTTTATTCGCGATTTAAGATCATTATCTATAATATTATAGAAAATTATATTATTTTGGTCTCAATGCCGCACTTCACAACTTCTATTACCACTTTTTTAGCATTCCATATTTGCGATCGAGAATTTTTGCCTACATTATGCATAACATTGACAAGACAAATGTAGGATGTTGTAATTTAGTGAATTTTATGGCAGTGGAGAATGGATACAATATCTACGTATACTGGGAAGCGAACCCGCTGCTTCAAGAGTCCTACAACAACACTTTGACACTGAGCCATTCTTTCGCCCTTTTTACACCCCTTTTATCAAACACATTTTATATTAACGAAACTTGAAAGCAACATTATGTTTTCAAAGATTAGTGTGAATTCAGGTTCACTGGCAGGAATCACGAAAGTCTTTTTCCTCTGTACTAGTACTATTTAGCTCTCAATGATTGTTAAAGTATTTTATACGCTCTCCAAAAAATTAATTTAATCTTCATAGTTCGATCTACAGAACGTAGTTTCGAAAATTAACGTTAGATAGCGCTGTCGGCACGCAGGGATGTCCAGCGCCATCAACCTCTCGGCTCAAGGCATTTTCGACACGAAATTTTCGGCGCGCTTTGTGTTTCCAAGAGTGTACATAAAAGATTGGAGAAAAATATTCATAGCTGGGATGCAATTGATGAGAGAATAGCATGTCTTGATCTTGTGCTAAAAGGACGAAATGATTTTATTACAGAAATTTGTGCTCTGTCAGACGATGCAAGTGCTGCAAAAAAGATATGTTTTAGAGAAACTGACTATACTGCTGGATTCTATAGGAAATCGAAAAGAAATGGTGCTTCTAGGTGATTTTATTGGAAGATTGAGGCAACGAATAGCGCATAATGTTGTGGGACGATATGGTGAAAATGTATTAAATGAAAATGGAGAAAGACTTATTGAGACATGTGAACTTTATGATCTTAAAGTACTGAATGGCTATTTTCCACATAAAGACATACATACATTCAAGTGGACCCAACCCGCTAGAAAACTGCAATCAATAATTGACTACATAATTACTAAACAACAGTTATCAATAAAGTGGAGCGATTTTCGGATTCAAAGAGGTGCTTCCTGTGGATCAGATCACTACTTACTAAAAGAAAATGCTTATCTTGTGCAGAAAACCTTACTTCAAAAGTTATGGAAACACAAAACCAAATACAAAAGGTGGAAAAACAGAGAGATGTGATTGAGATACAATATTGAAAGCCTTCAAGATGATTCCATTGCATTTTTGTACAAATTGCACATAGCAGAAAAATCCCAATAGAAAATACTGAAGACAAATACCAATTTTTAAAAAAATGCACTCATAAAGCAGCTAAAGAAGCTTTGGGAAGAAGGGAAAATGTGAATATTAACAAAAAGACTTGTGGTGGACAGAAGATATAAAGAACCTGGTTGAAGAAAAGAAAAAGTTATATTTGAGATGGCAGACAGAAGTTGATAAAACAAAATGCAATAATTGGTCAAAAAAGCAGTGAAGGAGGCAAAAAATGTATTTTGGGAACAAAAATGTGACAGATTAGACAAGTGCATTTGTAACATCAAATCTAAAGAGGCATGGAAAATGTTACATTCCATGAAATTGAAAACAGCCCAAGAATGGCATTTAGTAGACCCAATTGGTATTGAAAAATGGTAAAAATACTATAAAAATCTTTTGACAGAAAATAGAAATAAATTTCAGGGAATAAATTATGAACTGCACGTAAATTAGATCACACCAGATGTGACTTTGGAAGAGGTAAAAAAGTGTTAAGAAACAAGAAAAATAATAAAGTACATGGGCCTGGAGATATATCCATAGAGCTGATTAAACATTATCCTACTGTAGGTTTGGAATAAATTACTAAAATTTTCAATGGTATTTCAAAAGGAGGTAAAATGCTTGAAATATGGAAATTAGCCTATATAAATTCAATTTACAAAAAGGATTGTAAACAAGATTGTAATAATTATAGAGGGATAAATGTGACTTCATCTTTAGTTAGACTGTATGGACGTGTGCTAAAGAATAGAATTGAATAGCAACCGTCAGACTCAGATGAGCAAAGTGGTTTTAGACCAGGAAGATCCTGTATTGACAATATTTTCTGCCTCAAACAGCTGATGGAAAAAACAATTGAGCGAGGAAGAGAACTTCACATAATATCAAAAGGGCTTATGATAATGTACCAGTAAAAGAAGTATGGGGGCAATAGAAGAAAAAGGAATATCAACAACAGACATAAATGCAGTCAAACAACTTTATATAGATAACAAAATTCAAGTAACAGTGGAAAAATGTCTATCAGACAACATGTACACGTATGCTTCCGCGGCTCGAGTTCATGACTTCTAGGCTGTCCGGGTGACGCCGCGTTGTTGGCAGAGAGGCCGACGTTTCGCCTGTCATATCGCAGGCTTCCTCAGGGTAATGAGGACTATCCTGAAGTCGTCACTACCCTGAAAAAGCCTACGATATGACAGGCGAAACGTCGGCCTCTCTGCCAACGACTCGGCGTCACCCGGACAGTCTAGAAGTTATCAGACAACTTCCCAGTAAATAAAGGATTACGGCAAGGCTGCTTTGTATCTCCAACCCTGTTTAAGCTGGACATTGATAACGCCCTAAAAGAATGGAAAAGAAAGTGCAGAAGCATGGGGGGTGAAAATAGGTGATGAAACATTGTTTTGTATACTATTTGCAGACGACCGGGTGACAATGGCTGAAGATAAAGATGACGTAAATTACATGTTCAGAAAATTAGTAAGAGTATGGAAAATGGGGAATGGATATAAATGTACAAAAGACTGAATATAAGCTGGTGGGATGTATGCCCCATGATTTAGAGACTAGTATATGAATAATTAAAGGTAATACTCAATATAAGTATTTGGGAGTCACACTAACAGCAGATGGTAGAGACGAATAGTATGTGAAAAATAAGAATATACGAGGAAAAATAGTGAAACAACTGACTTTGACTTCACTTCACAGTTGTTATATTCACAAGACAGTTGAATCCAGTGCTATGGAATTCATTTATTTCAATGAAGACAAAGAAACGCATATATAGCTCCTTCATAGAGAGTACCACACTCTATGGGGCAGAAGTCTAGAAACTAATAAAAAATATAAAAGACAAACTCAAGCAACAGAAATGATGTTCTGGCGAAGATGTAAACTTTCTCTGTTAGACAAAATAAATGATGAAATAAGAAATAAAATGAAAGGGCAAACAACCTTGAACGAGACGATCGAAATGAAACAACTAATGTGGTATGGACATATATGGATACACTTCCACAAAATGTTTGGGAGTGGATACCAAATCGAAGAAGATTCAGGAGAAGACCGAGGAGAACATGGAACATGGCAATAACTGAAGCCATGGAAAAATGAGAAATGAAGGAAAACGACCTATGGGATAGAGGCATTGAAATTGGGATGCGGAAAAGGCTGTAAAAACCGTTTAATAGATAATGTGTCTAACTTGATTAATGAGTAGGTTAAAATATAAATTATTCGCAAGAAAGGCTATGTGGTGTGCGATGGGTTTTAGGTTAAGTTCGTGGTTTATTTGTTTATTGAAAATGAACGAGGGGGCTTGGGTGATAGTTCTTAGGTATTTGTTTTGAATTCTCTGAGTTTTGTTGATATAATAATTAGCCGCGTTTGTCTTTGGACAAGCGTACAGGAGAAGTGGTCTTATGGTGGTTTTATATAACTTTATGACATTTTTAGTGAATGTTTACTGTTATTTATTAGTAGTTTTAACATATTATTTCGGCTTTGGCTTGCTGATCTTTGGTATCTATGTGTATATTCTAGTTGAGGGTTGTGTCCATGTGAAGGCCAAATTATTTAACTTCATTGTTATGAGTCCATGGGATTGTGTTGATCATCTTAAACGAAATAGGGAAAGAATTTTTTCTGAAAGTCAAGACTTTGTCTGTATTGGTATTGGTGATTTTGAGCGGTTGATTTTGATTTTCCTTTTTATTTGCCCATGTTTCTATTTTATTTAAATGAGATTGGACTTCGTCAGCTATATAATTAATAGAGAAGTTGGACATGTAGATTGCGGTATCATCTGCAAACTGGGCTATGTTAGTTAATCTTGTTGAAGAAATATCGGCTGTAAAGTAAATATAAGCTATAAAGTAATGGGGAGAGAGATGATCCTTGAGGAAGGCCGGCTATGATTGGGCGGGGGTTCGAATTTTGATTTTCTATTGTAACTCAGAAAGTTCTTTTGGTGAGGAAGCTTTTAATTATTTTGATGTTGTATGTAGGAGTGCCTATTGATAAGAGTTTAAAAATGAAGCCTTATTTCCGTATCCTGTCGAATGCTTTAGTAATGCCAATGAAAACTGCTATTGAATATTGTGTTTGTTTTTTGGAAGGAGGAGAGGAGATATTCTGAGATACGCAAAAGTTGATGTATTGTGGATAGTTTATTAGTGAATCCGAATTGGTAGAATGACATAAGGTGTACTTTTTAAAGTAATTGTTTAATATTGTCAGGATTAATTTCTCGAACATTTTTGCTAAAGTGGGGAGGAGGCTTATGGGCCTATAGTTCGGGGATGCTATGGTTCTTATTGGGTATGGGGATCGGGAGGATGATAGAATGTTTCCTTGAAGTTCTTAAACTTTAATTATATATGTTTACAATTAAAGCCATGACAGTATTGGTCGGTTTTTGAGAATTATATTTTTTATTTTATCGTGACGGGGAGCTTTTTTCTTTGGGCGGGATTTGATAACTTTTAGAGATTCACGTGGGGTGATGTATTTAATTTTTTGTGGAACTTTGATATTAGGGGAATCCGCGTCGAGTTCAATTTGGGTGTTATTTATTTATTTTTATTTATTTATTAACGTCAAAATCAGTTAAAAACTGTGTGTGACGTGCTATGAGGAGAAGCTAATTTGAAGGTACATTATTGTCTAGAAGCAAAACAAAGGGTCATCTCAACATTTGCTCAAAGATCAGGATCAGTTAAAAACTGTGTGTGACGTGCTATGAGGAGAAGCTAATTTGAAGGTACATTATTGTCTAGAAGCAAAACAAAGGGTCATCTCAACATTTGCTCAAGGATCAGGGAAACTGGACGAAAACATGATCGAGATTGGGGTCATTGACCCAGAAGCTGAAGTACAATACTTGTTACAGGTTCTTTACATTATTCAATCCAAATAATATATAATACATTAAACGTCATTTTAAAAATTAATATTACATTCCTTTTGGATGCTCAGTATAGTTTCTAATTGTATAGAAACAGTTGTAGAGCAGAAAAGATTTTACTTGGGAATTACATTTTTGTATCGAATTTAATTGTTTAATGTCATCTGACAAGGTGTTGTAAAATAACGTACATGTATTATATGTGAATTTTTTGTAGTGAGCTGTTGATACTATTACCGGATGAATATGATTACTACGTCGAGGGTTGTAGTTATAGAAAATGGTGTTTGCTGAAAATATATTCTCGCTCTTAAGTAAGTCATTTTTGTCAAAAACCACTGATTCATATATAAAGAGACAAGATAATGGTAAAATACCTAGATAAATAAAGAGAGGCGTACAAGAATCACGTGGGTGGGTTTTGCTTATTATTCGTACAATTCTTTTTTGTAATCTAAAACTCTGGAAGCTATAAGATATATTTCCCCAGAATATTATGTCATACCTCAGACGAAAATGAACATTCGCGAAATATACACGAGCAGTGTGTAGGCTGACTGAATTTGAAAGAAGTCTGAAAGCGTAGCATAAAGAACTTAATTTAGTGTTCAATTCATTTAAATGGACGTTCCATTTAAGGTTTGACTGAATTGAAAGACCTAAATATGTTGTTACCTTAACATCAGTCAATGGCACACCGTTCATTTTCAGTGATGTGCAGAGCTGCTTATTTGTAATGGAGAACTGCATTGAAACAGTTTTCTTTTCATTTACTATTAATTTGTTATTACGGAACCAATTTGAAATATCTGATATTGTATTATTTACGGTTTCTTTATTGCAAAGAATATTCGTATCATCCGCAAAGAGAGCTGTTTTCTGTTTCTAATCGTCGAGGGCATATCGTTTACGTATAGTAGGAAGAGAATAGGGCATAAAATCGATCTCTGCGGTACTCCACGTGTAATTGGCAAAGAATCAGAAAGGTATGTACATAAAGTTCCATTATTCCAGTAAGGTATTTCTACTCTGTGAGATCGTTTTTTAAGGTACGAACATAACCAATCTAGAGCAACACCACGAACTCCATACGACGGTAATTTTGGGAGTAAAATGTTATGAAAAATGACGACAAAACCTTTTGAAATGTCAAAAAAGGTTCCAATAGGTTCTTCGTTTTGATCCATGGATGAGGCGACATCTTTAAGAAAAGAAAATAAGGCTGAATCCATAGATTTTGATTTTCGAAACCCATGTTTGCAATCTGAAAACTCGTCGTGTTTACTAAGAATTATTTCCATTCGTACGTAAAAAGGTCTCTCTAATATTTTTGAAAACATCGAAAAAGAGAAATTGGCCGATAATTTTGAATTACATTTTTGTTGCTTTTTTAAAAGCGACTTAATCTTAGCTGTTTTAAAAATTTCTGAAAAATTCCTGAATATAAGGATACATTAAATATGTGAGTTAACTGGCGTATAATGGCGGACGCGCGAACTTTTAACAAACAATCCGGAAATTCATCTAAACCGTCCGTATATTTATTTTTTAGTCTACTGATTATTTTGAGAATATCATAGGAAGAAGTTTCGGAAACAAACATCATGCCTGGAATTTTTGGGAAACGTCTAATGCTGAATTTTGTGGCTGAAGACCCTTTCTGAGACCGGCAGCAATTCTCGAAAAGTATTGGTTAAAGAGACTAGCCACTCTTGCCGGATCGTTCACATTTCTATCGTTATCTTTTAAAACAACATTCTCTACAAGGTTTCTAGTTGATTTGGTCGAATTTTTTACTATATTCCACATTGCTTTTGTTTTATTATTTGAGTTCAAAATATCCTGGTCATGTTTCATGTTTTTAGCTTGCCATAATAATAATAATAATAATAATAATAATAATAATAATAATAATAATAATAATAATAATAATAATAATAATAATAATATGCCTTTATTAATATGGCGAGGCTCGGGCCATCAGGCCCGCTCTTCCGCCTGACCACATGTCACAAATATACAGAGTAATGTATTAAATAGTAAAATTACTAAAAAGTAATGTTATCTAAAAATTTAAATGTAATATAATCTACAAGTTGTAAGTAGTTAGTGGAAAGCAAACGTTATTTAAAGCAACTTATAAATAGACAACATCAGAAGTTAAATGGATAAAATGTTACAATAATAATTTTGAAATAATTTTAAAATCAAGTCTGAGATTGAAAATACAATTTGAATTAAATAGGATTATGTGCTTTAAATATCTGCGCGCTACGCGGCAGCCTGGTATTCACCCCGAGCGACTGTGATCTATTAATACAGAAAGACACCATCACACGTCGCTCGAACCTGGAGGAAAACCCGCTAGTCGGGGAAAAACCCACCAGGCAGACTGTGTCCTAATACAATGGAAACTAAGCTAACATGAAGTAACGGGTCTTTGGGATGGTATCCTCAGCTGCGGTCCATGCTGCAAAGGGTGGTTTTCTTGTTTAAAACCGCCTCTGCTCCTACGGATGAAAGTACAGTTCCGGCAGTATCAAACAGGTCGCAAGAAAGTAACATTTTTTACAAAAGAAACATTAATGTTATTTCTAAAACATATTAATCTTAACACTCCTAAGAAATAGTTTTTATTTGACCCGTAATCTACAGTGATTTAAATAGCAAAATGGTGTATTTTACTTTGTAAAAAAGTCATGCAGGTGCTTCTTAAAAGATGTTAATGAAGAGGAGTTTTTAATATTGGGAGGCAATTTATTCCATTCGCGGGCTACAGTAATTGCGAACGATTTATTGTAGTAGCTGGTTTTGCTTTTTGGAATGCAGAGTAACTGGGATTTTTGAAATCTAGATGATTTAAGGTGTACAAAATAATTTGTTAAGTATGTCGGGGAACCCATTTTTAGCATCTTAAATAAAAGACAAAGGCTGTGATACAAGCGCCTATCCTTTAGTGTTAATATTTTGTGCTGTTTATAAACTCCAGAGATGTGATCGTATTTTTTTATGTTATAAATGAAACGAATACAGGAATTTTGAGCCCTCTGTAGAGTTTGAGCGAGTGAATCTTTTAAATTGTTATACACAATATCCCCGTAGTCGAAATGAGGACATAGCAGGGTTTTTACCAACATTTCCTTCGTATTAGTAGGGAGACATTTATCAATATATCTAAGGGATTGCAAAGAAGCATAAACTTTCCGACAGACATTTCGGATCTGATATTCCCAACTTAGATGATCATCAAGAATTAAGCCCAAGTTTTTGACTTGTGTATGACGAGGTACTACAACATTGTTTATAAGCACATCAGGAACATATGAACCTTCAAGTTTCTTATGCATTTGAGAAGAGCCAATTATGATGGTTTGTGATTTTGTAGGATTTAAATTGAGTCCGTTTCTCATTGACCATTTGACTACAGATGAGAGTTCATTATTTAATTTATTTATTAGCATTTCTACCTGTGATGGTTTCCCGGAGATATAAATTTGCAGGTCATCCGCGTACATATGATGACTACATTCCGTAAGTTCGTTTGATAGGTCATTCATGTAAATTAAGAAGAACAGTGGCCCTAACACGGATCCCTGAGGTACTCCTCGGTGGAGAGGTTTTGGATTGGAGTGCAGATCGTCAACTACTACAATTTGTTACCTATTGTAGAGATAGCTTGCAATCCAAGAGATGGTGGCTTAGAAATGAAAGAAAAATTGATTTGTTTTTACATTATATTCTAATTCCTTGTGTAGTCCAAGAATTTCTTCTCCGTGAAATATTTAATTTTCTGTTTTGAAGAGGAAAGCAAGTGTTAAAATGAAATGAAAGCGTCGAAAAAAAAAAATTCCCGCGTCCCATGACACGTTACATGACTGCAAATGAACTAAGTGTGAGTGATTAAGTTGAATGATTGAAAATAATGTACCCCCTTTGTTTATTTCAAAAGAAAATCATTTAATTAATTAAGTGAAAAGTTAAAGGTTCCCCATTTATACCTCCAAGTGCTAAGCGTGCATTCATTTAATTAACATGTTAATAAACTTCTTGTTGATGCGGCTTCGATATCCAAATGAAAAATAGGATCCAAATCGAATAGTTAATGTAATATATACATAATTTTTTCTATTTTCTTTTGCATATCATTCTGTATAATACTTCAAAGATATTTAAAGTTTGTTATTTGTTCTATAGGAATGTTTTCAATGTTTATTTTGAGAGAATCATTTCCGTTCCTTTGATTTTCTTCATATTCTTTTTTTACTTTCTCGCCTATACGTATGTAAGGAGAAAAGGTGTTGTAATCATGCGCCGGAAAACAGCCAATTTTTGAGAAAAGCTCTTATTGTCGGGCAGAGGTAACGAAAAAATTAGATAAATCCTCTACCTATTTATGGCAAATGACTTCCTCTAATCACGTATTGTAGCCAGAATCCATGTCGTTGCCGAAAAATCGATTAACGGCAAAACGTCTGTCTGACTGTCCTAACGTGGTAAACGCTAGCGCCTAAACCGTAGAGCCAATTTTTCCTAAAATAGATATTCTTACTTCCAGATGAACGAACTCGAGGCTTTGGACGTTTCAAACGGTTATATTGATTTTTGAGGGTCCTTCACATGAAGAATCAGCATGTTAAGCTTTGCCAGAAAAAGCTATTGTCCCTGCATACGCCCTTCTCTCGGCAGTTCCAGAATCCAAGGCAGAACACCTAAATCTCTTCCCACGAAATAATGTACTCAATGAGGCACGCCTCAAATTATCAAAATCATGTTTAAGATCCTGTTTTTGTTAATCAAACCATATGATTCCTGCTGTACACATAGACTAAAATTAATTGTTGTCAAGTAATTTTTTACGGCATGAGTATTGTAAAATATCTTATTAATAGAGGGCAGATTTTAATGAAAGTTCGTTTTTTTCTTTTCACTTTAGAACAATGCCATTTAGTATAGATATTAATTTTGTTATGACAAAAGGAAACGGCCTGTTTTTATACGTCTTTTTTGCATTTTCCGTGGATTTCGACTCAGTCAGCCTTTCTTGCATTTTTAATGCATTTTTAGCTTATTTCATTGATTTTAACATCATTTAATGGTACTTGTGTATGTAATAATACTGTAACGAATATTGAATCACCTGCCGGGATTCGCTGCGCGGATTGCGTCATCTGCCGGCGCCCCCGAACTGGACGGTTCCGGACTATTCGCGAGTCGCGGGGAAAGGTGGAACAAGTGCTGGTTGTGTCGAGATGAGTGCCGGACAGGTATAAATGCGTCGCTGCCGGCGGCCGCGAGTCAGTCAGTAGCAGTCGAGTCAGTCAATTGTCAGTCAGTGTATGTTAGGTAAGTCGGTGTGTGTATGTCAGTGTAAGCCAGTGTAAGTAAGTCAAGTGTAAGTCAGTCAGTGTAAGCCAGTGTAAGTCAAGTGTAAGTCAGTCAGTGTAAGCCAGTGTAAATAAGTCAAGTGTAAGTCAGTCAGTGTAAGAATGTCAATTTAAGTCAGTGTAAGTAGTCGGAAGTAAGCAGCCACGAATCAGTTAGGGTATATAATCAGTGAATATGCAGTCAGTCCGTCAGTGTGTCTGCAGTGAAAGCTGTGCTGTAAAGTGTGCATTGCGGTGAATAGTGGTGCAGTGGGTGAACAGCAATCAGCAGTTTGAAGTCTGCAGTGGAAGCTGAGCTGTGAAGTCTGCAACGCGGTAAATAGCAGTGCAGTGGACCCTGGTCTGCGCAGGGAATTGTGGTCTGCGCAGGGAATTGTGGTCTGCGCAGTGGATGGTGGTCAGCGCAGTGGACCGTGGACAGTACATAGGATTGTGCGATACTGTAGATTGCAGATAACAGTGTAAATAAATAATCAGAAAAAGTGAACTGTGTAAATAAATAATTAAGAGAACGGAGTCGTGTGTAAGAAAAATAATTAAGTGAAGAACACAAGGATTGTGTAATATATGTGTAAATAGATCAAGTAGTTTTAGTGTAGCATTAAGAAGCAAAATAAAAATCTTTGTTAAATAATACCTGTGTGTTTTAATTCACCACCGAGAAACGTTACAATATATACGCGATACACGTGTTCACTACAGATTACTGAGTAGCTTATTTCAGTTCATCAGAAATAGTAATGTCAGCCGTTGTATGTAATCTAAGGGTTTCGTAACCACTATCAGCGCCGTGGTCGTTTCGGTAAATTTCGGGATTACTAAAGAAAGATATTTCCTGAAAAATAACAGTCCAAACAAAGTTTGCTTGTTGAGTTCACTTGAACGAATGGAAGAAGCCTCGAATATATCAGTATCAAATCCAACAATTTGAGATGATCATCCGAACGGGTTTTTATCACATTTGCTACGTCATTTTTATTTGCTTTTAAGTCATTTTCAAAACAGTTCAAGAACATTTTGTGGTCATTTCTGGCGAATTTTTCCGTCATCGAAATCCGACCTTATTAAAATACGAAATTGGAGAATTATCAAACGAGACTTTTAAGCCTCAATTGATAACCAATCGAATATTATAATGTAATGTTACCATTTGAATATCGTGGAACGTTAGACGCAATTTGTCAAAATTCAAGTGAACCATAATTCTTGTTTAAATTCGACTTGCCGTCCTGTAAATTGTGATATCTGATAGAACTTATGTTGTTAGTACGAATACCATTGGTTTCTTCTAATATTACTTGTATTACACAAATTATAATTTTTGAATTAGTAATATATGCTACGTAATAAATCTTATTACGATACTGATCTTAATTCCGTAAAGTTTGAGTTTACACAATCAAAGTGAATGGTTTCAATTTGCCCATTTAAGAAACTTTCTCTTACTATTACATATTATTTAGACAGTGTGTTATGTTCAAAACTAGTGCTACTTCAACACAACAGTGTGTTATATTCAAAACTAGTGCTACTTTTACGTCTTATTCCTAACTGCTACGCAGTATACAATACTATGTGAATTTGCGTACAAAACTATTTCCAGCAACAGCTATTTCTTCCATGCTGGGATTTGATCACGGGTCCTTAGACTTCCACTCCTGACATGTGTACCCTACGCCGCCGGCTACACACATTATCCTTTCATCCCCGACACCAAAAGAATGTTCAAAATTTTCATTTGCAGTTTTTAAAAAGTCATAGCATTTCAATTACATTCATTCAAAATCTAGTATAAAAAACTGATTTCATTATTTCCTATCGTCAATATTGTATTTTGACAAAGTTGTCTGAAATTTTCGAAACTTTAGCTCGTAGGCCGTTAATTGGACCTGCGCCATTTTATACCATAATCTGTTTCGATGTCATCATCAATTTGAGTATCAATGATTTTAGTATCATCATCAATTTGAGTATTTTCATCTCGTTGAGAACCAATAGCAATTTGATGATCAATTTTAGTTTTTCTAATATCATCATTACTTTTAGTATTTTGATCTATTTGTGTATCATCAATTTGAGTATTTTCATCATGAATTTGATCATACATTTTAGTATTTTCATCTTTTTGAGTATCACCTATTTTGATAAGATCATCTATTTTAATATCATTAGGTCACGATGTTTGATTCTCTTAATTATCTACTAAAAATTAAAAATAAACTACTAAAAATTCATACTCTTTACCATCTAAATAAATACTTTGTCGTAATTAAAAGTTTTTTGAATACATAAGACATTCAAATTCTAAATTACTTAATCTATAATCATCTCCATTTTTAACATAAAAAATAACCTGTTTTTGAAACATGCTTATCACTTGAAATAATATATATTTTAACACACTAATTTTCGTCGATAACACATCTTAATAAAAATGCTCTATATAAATGGAGTTGAATCGAATGCAATGTTCGTCCGGTAGGAATAATAATAGCTTATTAAAAAATATTTAATGTTCATGTTATATTTTCATCTGAGAAAATATCTGGAATTGGGATATAAAGTTAAAAGAACATGGAATAATAGAATTGTCGATTGGAGATTTAGTTTAAACAAAAACCACAATCATTTAGAAAATTATTTAGAACCAATACCATCAGATGTTGAATTAAAAATTATTGAAATGAAATACGCTCATGTTCATATGGCATTGGTAGCATCTGCACAATAAGTAGAATTATAATTATCTGGGAAAAACACATTTTAAACACAATTTTCAATCTCATCTCAATCTCATTCTCAATCTCAATCAATCAATCATTACTCATGATCAATAGTTAATATATGAAAAAATTAAAAACACGACTTAAGAGTTTATATTTAAATTTGATAATTATAATGCAAAAATACTAAATATCGATTTGATAAAATACTTTATGTTGATTTACAACCTGATAAAATGATGCTATAAAAGTTGGTAGTTATATTCCTTTACCATATTGGGTAAGACCTTTTTTATGCTTTGGATTTTGCATTTGTCAATTCTCAAGTGAATTCCCGTATCGAAAGAAAATTTCTCGGTTATTTGCAATAGTTTTTCCAATCCACGTTCTGAATAGAAATACAATTTGATGTTATCCATATATGTTATTTTACATTTTTCCAAACCTTGTAATTCGAACCCCGATCAATTTTTCTTCAGGAGAGTCGAAAGTGGGTTCATTCAAGGCAACACCAGAAGGTACTGAAACTGTCCCATTGGAAAATGCCACATTTAATATCCAATATGTTTGTAGTAATCACCTCCGTATTTGAGGTAATAACAATAGTATTTCGCCATTGGTTCATAACTGATTTCAGAAAACGCATAATTGTAGGGTTTACTCAGTATTGTTGCGGCTGTATGCGTCAGTTCAAAAAGCGCGCGGAGGCCAAGGCGCGAAACAGCTTCCCCGAAGTTTGTCGGGGCGGCCTACCAGCAAAGCGCCAGCCAATGAGAGACGAGGCGGGCGGAGCGGCAGCCTAGCACCGGGAACAAAGCCGGGTTCCGCCACCGGAGCAGCAGGCAGTGTGTGCGAGAAGTCCGGCGTGTCTACGAGAGTCATTGCAGTTTTCGGATACTGATTGCAACCTGGCATTGTGTTTGGATATTCTTTTGGATTAACTGTCGACTGGTTTCGTTTCTGGATATTGTACTGTTTGTAAGAGATCAGACTGTGGGCTGAATCAAACTTGATGTTGTTTCATTGTGTTTTTTCCTGGATACAAGAGGTATATTGACATAATATAGATTAGCCAGTCATGTGGAATCATATCAAAAGCCTTTTTACAATTGACAAAACAGGTGTAGAGATGGCAGGCCTTTTTGCCTGAGACATGATAACACTGTCAATAATGAGTTGCTCTTTACAACCCATGGGACGCTTACAGCATCCTTTCTGAAAGTACATCTGCAAGGATTTTATTACGCAGTTTTGTTCTATTACTGATTGCAGGCAACTGGTAATGATTTTATAAAACACATTGATCAAGTGATTGGGAACGTATTTTTATTAAATTTTGATTAGGAAGATGTTGACATTTCTACAAAGTTGAGCCATTATATTAAATCCCATTCATGACATGTCTCTCAAAGCAGTGGTGCATTTTAGCGATTTCCTTACCAAAATCTCTTGGAACTACAGAACATTTTCTACGACGACGAAAATTATTTTGGGGTATCTTTACAACGTAAGAGAGCTGGAAGCATAGTATCAGAATAATTCACTGCTTAATTTTTTGTATATATACACACAAACTTAGTTAAATTTATTAACATACCACATTGATTTCAGAAAACTGTAGGGATTACTTACATATGAATTGATAACATTTGGCATTTAAAAGCACTGTGTTAATGCCATCACACGCAGTCTGACTGTGAAAATTCATCTTCAGAGTCCGAAGAACCGGAAAGGAAGTGCACATATTCACTAGGAGTTGCTTCAGTGATATCAGGTTCAGACAAAAGGGGCAAAGAATCTTTGTCCTAGAATTTTAGCTTTCGTTTAGGAAGATCCCTCAAGCTGGAAACGAAGGAATCAGAAGAGATCAACAGGCGGTTAAACTTGTCCTGGGTTATGCGGAGTCTTCAACATTTTCGCGAGAATCCTTCTCTCAACCGCCTAATATCTTTATGGCACGATTCTTGCTCTTCTTCTCATATTTGACCAGTTGACAGTAGAGTAGAAGCAATTATTTTCGAACCATATATTAAAATTTTATGTAATACCATTAATATTTGGATACGTATTGAATGGCAGTTTCCAGAGCGTTCTGTTCAAAAAGAGAAATGTAATGGCATATCCATTGAAGATTCCTAATAAAATAGTTCTGAATTTCTTAATTATGCCATCATATATCCCCATTATTTCTGAGGATACTTTAGGTTTCTCAAAAATATTGCATATGCAAATTCTTCCAAAGTGCAGGAAGATAACGATTTTTCAGTTTTTCTTCTTTTTGTGCGTTCACTGCTTTCTCTGAAATCCCGCGCTTGACGCCCAATTTTTTCTACTAATGTAATTGCAGTAATTGGGAAACTAGTAGGATTTTCCAACCTTCTATGAGCGAACGCAAGAACCGGTTCATGGTTCTATTTGCCCATTTTTCCATTTTTTTAATTTAAAAATGTTAGTCATTTCGTTTTTAGGAACACGGGCGATTTCGAAAGGTGAAGGAGTAATCATTGTGACATGTCCTTTAAACAACTCACGCCATTCTTCAAAACTGATAGACAAGTTACCACGGATGATATTAAAATATCTCTTGTCTAGTGATTGTAACATGTCTTCCTGGCCCTGAAAAGAAAACAACTTTGTAAGGAATATTTTGTTTATTTATGGAGAGCTTTAACGCTCGGAAATAATGCGTTTCGTTAACGTCATATTTCACATACGTCAAACTTATGAAAAGAATATTAGGTTAATTTTAATTTCAATGAATATAGGTAATTATAAAGGATAGTAATGTTTATATAGTTACTATTTCATTACATAACGATACAATAATAACAATTTTATGACAATATCGACGTAATAGAAATAATTATTACTTTGTATCTTAGGAGTTTAATTAACAAATATTACTTTTCGATCAATTGGCTTTTGATTTTATTTTTAAACATTTAAAATGTGATTATTTGTTGTCACGTATGTATTTGACCTTTCATTGAGCGTACACCCTTGCTGGGAACGATAAAACGTATTATGAAAATATTTGTATGTAACATATTCTTTTATGAAATAAAATGTGCGTAATCCAGTCCTGAAGATTAATATGTATGTAAATATTGTTTATGTAATATTAGTAAATAATCAAAAATTTTTTTAAAAAATATATAATTTTGAGTAAATTTGTTATTTTAGAAAAAATCAAATTGTTTTTTCTAGGAACTGCGTTCTAAAAGCAGTTCCCGTACTCAGGACGGATCGCGTCCAGTCATATTCGGCGGGCAAGCGCGCTCGACGAAAAGTTAATTCTTTTTAGTTACAAATGGGGCACGTTACAAGTTGGGGCACGATTTTACAACTGGATACAAAAGAGAATAGTTTCAGCTATGAAATGAAATTAGAAACATTGCAGAATTCCGCGAAATTGGCAACTTTCTGTCTATGTGAACTTCCTTGTAATTAAAATTCTTGCAATATTTTCATGCGTTTTAATATTCCATCCTTCGTCGGTAATATGCATTATTTCATTACAAAACATTTATGTAAATTCTTACAAACCTTCTAGAAGAGAATTCATACTGTGTTCTCTGCACAACTTCGTATGGACACCACTCACGAACAGAGACTGCCTCTCTGTGACACTCGGGGACTGCAATTCTACTGAACCCCGCGCAGGGTAAGTTCGGCTGGCTACTGGCGCTAGGGAAATTGACCCAAACGCACAAAGGGGGCGGAAACAGATGCCCCCAAGTATAGAGGGTGTCGTAGTATGTTGACACGTTCAGTAAAAGAGACTTCGTTTTTGAGGTTTTTGGCTAGGATTTTGGGAAAATGCACCACCGTGCATAAGTGTGAATTAGTTTTTTATGCGGATTTTGTGTGTGCAGATCTTTTAATTGGAATGAAGTTCTACAGATACATATTAAACAATCATATCTCCCAAATATAGGGTTAGAATTCATAATGAAAATACAAAATTGAGAATTCAATCCAGATATTTTTTAAATTCAGTCTTGATGCAGCAAAAAACATCATGTGACATTTCCTAACGCTATATACCATCATAGTATAAATTTAATAAAATAAATATAATGATACAAATATTATTTTTATAATACATACAAATCACAGCACATTCTATTTTAAATAATGCCATAGTGTTTTCTGTTGCTTTACATTGTTCGAAGGAATTCCTCAGTCGTTGATTTGTAACATGCCTCATATAACAAATATCGAAAGCAAATATCAAGCAAGAATTTTTTTGAACCTGCCATCTCTATTCTCAAGCGAAGATTTTGAGGGATGATGCTAAGACGAAGTTGTGCCCAGGTTCCGTGCGATGTGCCGCAGCACTCGCGCCCAGATGCCGAGGCGTTGACGATAGTTGTGTAACACGTGCCAGGCACGAACACGTCTTTCCATGGTGTTGAGAGTTCCGCTGTGCCAAGAGATTTCTTCCACTTGCTTTGTCTTTATTTCAAGTTGGTAATTAGCTAGTTCCACCGCACATAGAACCTGCATAGAGCATATGACAAAAGGTATTAAAGTTATTTGTTAGTAGTGGGTAAATAGAGGTAAAAATATACTGATTTATGAAATTGTATTTTTTTCTGATTTAGCTCGAATGTTGCTTGATTTGAGTTTACAGGAACCACAGAATGATCCTGAGAAGTGATTCTAAGGATCAGATCAGTGATTCTAAGAAGAATTGTCCAATATAATCTAGGCTATCCGGGACGGGTGGCTGACGTTCCCACCAACAAATTGTGGCCTTTCTCATAGTTGTACTGCTGCCAAACGCAGTCGTCTGGTGGAGTATATTCGTGCGGGGCGTCCTGCGTCCTGATTGGGGCTCTTCCAACGGGGTGTTTAGTGCTGGGGAGCTGAGGACGAATCAGAGCCTTGCTTCCTATGCATGCATACGAGGCCTTTGGAAAAACTCTTGCAAAGGTTTGTTAAAGAACTTTGCGCCGTGAGACGCGGCTGAGTTGCTTCGTGCGGTGGTATGAATAAATAAAGTTGGAATGTATTGAGAAATACTGTAAGAGTTTGGAGGATGTGGAGGAAGTGTAAAAAAATATATTGCGGATAGTATGGGCTTTTATTAGGCTCTTAAATTGTATTATTTAATTTGTTAATTTTGGCCGGAGAGATTTTTGAGACTGATATTTTACTTGAAATGTTGTGTTGCTTAAATAGCTGAAGAGAAGACGGCAGAGATTGTTTGGAAGGTATTTGTGACACTTTTGAATGAGTCGATGATGTTTTAATTTGTCTAAAGCGTAAGAGAAGTCAAAGAAAATCGCAGGGATGGGACAGTGAAGGGAGAGGGTGGATGCAATTTCCATGGCTAGTCTGAAAGTTTGTATCGGCGACGAATGGCCTTCGCGAAAACCAAATTGAGAGGAGCGAATGACGTTTGGAGATTAATTTTGAAGTGATGGCCGGGAGTAGTAGTCTTTCATATCATTTTGATACTTGCGAGAGGAGACTTATCGGGGGGTAATTTTATGGATCGCTGTGATTTTTGTTCGGTGTGTTGATTATAATATGGGCTCTTGACCATATATAATATGGTCTCAAAACCAGTGATTTGGAAAGTAGTTGATTTTGGTGCAGGCATTCATAATTTGTAATAAAACAAGGATGGCGCTTTTAGGTAGGATTTTTTAAACATTGCGCCGTTTATCATATCCGGCCCGCAAGCCTTTCTGCAGTTCAGTAGTTTTAGTTGTTTTTGTAATTGTTCTTCCGTAAGAATGTTTTGTTGTCTAATGTTGTTTCTACGTCTTTGTCTAGTAGTACGTATTTTTTGAAGTTGTGCGGTAATGTCTGAAACGGGGAGATACTGAGACACTGGACGCTGATTCTTGAGTTGCTATTAGTGGGTAGTATAATCAATCGTTTTTGGAGTGCGGAAGCGAAAATTTCAGGTTTTCTGGTTGGATCTTGTGTTGTGCTCTTGTTTGTTGGGTCTTTGAGCGCTGTTATTGGCAGTTGGATTTTTAAAGGTTTTCTGCACCTTCCAGATGTCGCTCCAATAACGAGCATCTGATTTTTTAATGAATCGCTTCCTTTGGGTCTCTCTGTAAGTTTGAAGGAGCCATGAGGCTGCGCGTCGCGTCGTTTGAAAGGTGGTCTTGTCAATTGGGTCGCAGGAGAAGAAGAATTTACGCTGTGCTCTGCGGCATTCTTGGATAAGGGATATTAAGGCTGATCGATTTTTTCGGTCATCCCGGCGAATGATATGCATCTGATATGACTACGACCAAGTTATTACGTATTTCCAAAGCTTTGCGAAAACGTCCTCTCATCTTCGAATTCTTGGGAGAGGTTGGCGTCCCGTCATGTTTACATCATCAACGGAGAATTCGTATTAGTGGGGTACTTCCCGTGTTCGAACAATACGGCCTTCATACAGCGTGCTAGCGAGGACGTTTCCAATATCAAACCACCATAAACACATCAAGTTGAATGAAAAAGAGACAAATCGCTTTCCCCTAATTAAACATTGTGACAAATAAGACAATATAAAAAACAACGATTAGCAGACTAAAATTGTGGAGAGTTCGCTTTGTTTATTTACGTACAAAGTTCAAATTGTTTTTGCGTAAGTAAAATCTTTGAAAAAACGAAAGTTCTAACAAGAAATTTATAAATAACATCAAAGAAAAGTAACCGTTCTTCCTATAAGAGAAAAATATTAACGAATCTTTATGTAAAGTTGTACGTCAATCATTATGTAAAGTCAAATTCTGTACGAATATTGAACTTTCATGAGGCAGAATGTACGGTTATTTGTTACAATTATCTACATTTTTTTAACAACTAGACAGTAATCTTACCAAAATAGCATTGTTTTTTGTTCTATTGAGATTGCTCGCGATTGTGGCATCTTCTTCTTCAGATACAATTTTCTCCATCCTAATAGCAGATTCTTGAAGTTCTGAACTCAACATTTTTAACATTTTCTTCACCTGTAACAGAGACAATTATTTGCAGTTTTTAAAATTGTACAGTCCATAGCACAGAATATGGGTGATGCCCTATGCGACCAAATCTGTTTTTTCCAGTTTCTACAACCATGGCTGGATACATGACCAATCCTGAAGTCTACACCAAGCGCCTCTTTTCATTTCCTTTGGCTCCAAGTTTCTGACACTTCCCTCTCCATCCTCTTATCTCAAAGGGGCGGAGCCATTTCTGAGGTGGAAATGACGCAGCCTCGCTACCGGGGTGAGAGGGACATTCGTCGTTTGACCACGGTACAGCGCAGTTCGCTCCGCTTATCGTGGTCGTTATCGCTCCGCGCCGGGCTGGCTACCTCAGCCCCGGCACGGCCGTCTATTAGTGAACTCTGTGCATAGTGTTCGTGTTCAAACAGTTCTGTAGTACCTGATCACAATAGCTAATAATTTTCAACAGACATTGACTTTTAGTGACTAATTTGTGACGAAACCTATAAATTATATATAATATTTGACTAAAATGGAAAATATAAGCAGCCCCGGTTTCACGGGGCAGCATGTGGTTAATACATCACTACCAAATGTAGATTCAAACTTTAATACTGATTCAACTCAACAACAAATTACTCCAATTATCTTCATAGATCAACCACCTCTAACAACTGAACAAAAAATTATATCATTAGAGAAACAAATAGTGTTCCTTCAAAATCAATCACAACAACTGTATCAACACCTGCAAGTTCAACAAGAAATAATTAGTCAGTCAGCAAATAACAATTAAGAACTCTCAACAAACAACAGCGCCCTAATGCAAGATAAAACTGCTGAAAGTGGGGTGTGCGTGAAAAACAAGAGGAAAAGAGTGAAAGCAAGTGAAGATGGTCAGTCCACCAAATACAATATTCCAACATCTAATCAATTCGAGTCCTTATGTTCAACTATGAATGATTCAGATTCATCAGAAACTGAAGACTAAGTAATTATTGAAAATACTAAAATTCCTCCAATTAACATTAACAAAAATCAAAATATTGTTAAACCATTTGCATTTTTCATATCTTCAATTCAAAGTATTTCATAACAAGATTTTACCACTAAAACAAAGACATATATCATATATCAGACACATTTTACTCTATAGAAGATTTTCGTAATTACTGAAAATTTTGTGACACCAACAATATACAATACTTTTCTTATCGTGATCCTACTAAGAAAACCCTATCAGCATTAACTTATAACATTCCAACTACTTAATCCAATGATGAAATCAAAACAGAACTAGTTAACAACCAGTATCCTGTTACTTCCGTATACAGATTATTTGGCAAAAAACGTGAAGAATTAGAAATATGTGCAATGGACTTAATAGATAACGACCAAGGTCGCAGTATTCTAAAGTTTACCACAATATTTAATAGCATTGTAAATATTAGAATTAGACAAAAAACCATCCTATACTATGTAAAAATTGCCAGCAGATCAATCATACGCAAGCAAACTGCAAACTTCCTCCCAGATGTGTTAGATGTCTAGATGAACATCATTACACCCAATGAAACAAGCCCAAAAGTCTGCCTACTAAATGTGTTAATTGTCTAGGTAAGCACTCTGCGAATTATAGAGGATGTGAATATTTCAAAAACCCTATATTGAAAGAACTTTTCAAAACTCGTCTTCTCATTCAAATATACACAATATTCAAACCCTTTCTCAATCAAGTGCTTCCCAACAAAATTGAAATGAAATTTACCACGTATATTATCCTCCTCCTTCAAATACTACTAAAAACTTTCCAAATCTCCCAAACACATCTAAACAATCGCAAAGGTTTCTTTCTTCAACATATTCTTCAGTTATGAATTAATTCTTCTAATTCCATCTCAAATAATTAATAAATTAGTTCCTCAAATTCAAACAATGATTCTAGAATTACTTCCAAAAATACTTTATAATGGACATTAATCCAAAAATGAATATTCTAAATTGGAATGCAAATGGTCTACTACGACAATACAATGAAATTAAACACATACTTCATGATCGCAAAATAGACCTTGCTTCCATTATTGAAACTCACCTTAAAAATAAAAATAAAATACATATCCCTGGTTATATTATTTATCGTGAAGATAGAACTTTAGATCTGATTGGTGGAGGAGTGGCTATCATTATTAAACGTAACATCAAACATTCCCAAATTTTTATTCCAACATCTACAGATTTAGAGATGGTGGCAATTTCAATTTCTCTCGCACTCGGGAATATTATTGTAATTTCAACTTTCAAGCCATCTAACAAAAAAATACCAATCCGAATTTTCAAATCTATATTCAACAATAACAACAAAGTTTTAATGATACCAGATTTAAATGCAAAACACTCACTTTGGGGATGTCGAACAACTACTCCTAATGGTAGAATATTATTTAACATAGTTAACAAATTGAACTGCAATATTCACGTGCCATTACAACCAACTTACTTCTCCTATAATCACGTCTTTCCGGACATATTAGATATAATTATTTCTAAAAATATAAATTTTCCAATAATTCAATATCCCTTCCCAGCTTTGGATTCGGATCATGATCCGGTTTTAATTAGCTTTCAGAAAATTACAGCTATGAAAGTTACTAGTAATGCACTTATTAAAGGTAAAGTTAATTGGAATATTTTTAAAGAAAATATAATTAGACTAAATAAATTTCCAGAAAAATTGTACACTACAACAGAAATAGACCAGTCTATAATTGTTTTTCAACAAACTTTAACTACTGTCCTTCATAAATCTACCACAAAAAATCAACACACGCCTAAAATTACAAATTCAACACTCCCTAAAGAAATATTGGAACTTATTTTTTTAAAACATAAAACTCGAAGAAAGTGGCAAAATACTCCAGACCCTTCTATTAAAAAAAACATTAAATTCTTTAAGCAGAAAAGTTAAAAATTCACTCGTATTATACAGTTATTCTCAATTTTCAAAATTTACTTCTAACCTTCAACCAAATGCCAATTCTCTATGGAAAGCTATTAAAACCATAACTAAAGATAAAAACAATTAATTCCTATCGAATCAGGAAATACAGTAGCAACAACGGATCTTGAAAAGGCAAATATATTAGCAAAACATTTTGCAGATAAATTTACTAACAATATCCCTTTTAATGAAAATTTTTCTAACACAATTTCACAAGAAATAGCAAATACATTTTTCACAGAAAGAATTAAATTTATTTCACCTTCTGAAGTGCAATATTTAATTTAAAAACTTAAAAATTCAAAATCTCCTGGATTTGATCAAATTACTAATTACATTCTTAAACAATTACCTTTTCCAATCATTAGTTCACTAACAGCAATTTTAATGCATGGCTCAGACTAAATTATTTCCCTAAATCTTGGAAATTAGCCATTATTCATCCTATTCCTAAACCCAATAAAGATCACTCACTGCCAATTAATTTTCGTCCAGTAAGTCTGTTATCCTCACTATCAAAAATTTTTGAGAAAACATTACCTTCAAGATTACAAAAATGTATTTATCAAAATGACATACTACCAAAATCTCAATTTGGATTCAGAAATAATTATTCTACAATCCATCATCCAGATTAACTGATTATATTGCTACCAACTTTCAACATTTTAAACATACATCAGCTATATTTCTAGATATTGAAAAGGCCTTTGATAAAGTCTGGCATGATGGACTACTATATAAACTACAGCAGATGGGAATCCCATACTATTTACAATCAATAATTAAGAGTTTTATTACATCCCGTTCATTCAAAGTGAAAATTATCTGATGAATATCCAATTTCAGCCGGAGTACCTCAAGGATTCCTATAGTCCCCAAGGACTTTCTATTGAACCCATTAAATCATGGATTAATAAATTATCAAACAGTTCCTACTCTTCACTTACCTCTTGCCGAGCGACACAAATTTTCAAATTAGAACAGTCAGCTCACACTTTACCCCGTATTAAATCTCGTCATTCGAAAGATTTATTACATCCTCCTTAATTACACTGATTAGCTATTCAATAGTAACAAATCATGAAAATAAAAATAACAGTTCAGAGCCCCTTTCGTGGAACAACCTCTAAGATTGTTAATTATGTGTAATGTCTAATTATGTCACAAAATCAATGTATTTTATGTAAAATATTTTCAAACCCTTGAAAGACATTTTTATGTCGAATAAGGAAAATATATTTAAAAAAAGGGTGAGAGGGAGAGGTAAAAGGAGAGGGCACATAAGTGAGTCGGAATAGAAGGGATTGGTAAGCGCGGGCGCGAGATCCAACCGGCCAACTGCGTTGGCGAGGCATGCGAAAGCTGGCAAACCACACGGCAGTCGGTCCCGGGGAGGAATTTTTCGAATTCTTTACCGAGAAAGTTAAGCCAAATTTATGGTGAATTTTGCATTCAGAATTTTGCCTCAGAATGACGTGATAGTAGAAAATAATTTGTTTCTTATAAAAAATTAAATTGTTCATGGTTGCAAAGCAAACGATAGGAAATATTCTAGTGTTATCATTTGCGGGAAACGCACAACAATATAGTACATTATTTAATATATAGATATTTCCTATCAACCATATTGAAACTTATAATCGTATTTTTAAAACAATTTGAATTTAATAATCCGTCATATTCTGCACCATTATTATCGATATGCAATAATGCAAATATTTTGTTACACGTCATGGGATTGAAACTTTTTCTATATAAGCGGGATTTAACGAAAACAATTTTTTTGTTAATCAATTAAAGATCACTAACTATTGACATGACTCTTTCCGACCCAGCTGCAGCGCTGGTCTGTTAGGACGGAACCAAACTTTTATTGAGTCCCCGGCTGCTATAACGCACGGAAACAACTACTGAAACTTGTCTTAACAGAGCCACACTAGAAGCCAAGCCTAACTGGAAGGAAAACATTTCAACTTGCTTAGGAACCTGGGGCACTTCTCAAACGAATGTAGATAAAGAACTCGTTGAGGCGGGAAATGAACTCAAAAGAAATATTCAATCCCAGGACTAATTAAATCCCAAAAACCTATGCCAAGTTAGCGGAGATTTTGGGTGGCTCCTCTGTACCCACCACCATCAGTTCTAAAAAGTCTCGTAGTCATGGTGGCAAACGCGCTAGGAAGCGTACTCTTGTGCTAGGGCGAAGGACCTTTTCAAGAATGAAACAGCAGTTTTGGTAAACTGCATTAGAACGGACATTGACTGTAATAGTGTCGATAAACAGCCCCTTAACAGGGAGGAGGTTAATAGCTGTACAAACATCTGAGGAAACACGACTCCGATTCGACTTTCCGAATTAAGAGAGGGTGATAAATTGTTCTGAAATGGACCCAGACACGATTCTATACGCGGTGCAAGTTGCCGAAATTAAAAGTCGTCTGGCTGGGATGAAAAATGCCAGGGCTCCAGGACCAGGTAAGATAAAAGTTAGCCACATATCGTCAGGAGCAAAAATTGAAATATCCCTATTCTACACAAAATTGTATACAGCGGCTTTGTGCCTTGTGTGTGGAAAGCTAATTGCACCATCCTTATACCAAAAGAGGGTTAAGATAATGTTTGTCACTATCGCCCCATCATGATTAGTTCTTTGTTGTGCAGAATCTTTTGGGCATTATGGACAAACCACGCCAATCCTCGCCATTATGTTCAATCCACGCCAGAAAGGGTTTATCCCTGAACCCGGCTGTTTCGCTAATATTCATGATTCATTCAATTCGTCATGAAGCAGTATGTGACATGAAAAAAAGCAGAGGGTGGTGTAGGCGCTGTGCTAGATATATCCAAACATTTGACACTGTTCCATACGCGGTGATTCTGTGGGCTCTGTCCAGGAAAGGGATCCCTGACACCTTTACCAATTTGGTAATGGACTCTTACGCCGATGTTTCCGCCGTCATTCAGCACCCCTCGAAAGCAATTGAGGGGCCAATTTATAGAGGAGTAAAACAGGGGGATCCCTTGTCCCTACTTTTTAATCTCATCATGGAGTGCCTGCTTGAGAAATTGGAAAACATATCAGGATACACGCTAAGGAGTGTGTCCGTGTTAGCATTTGCTGACGATCTGGTGCTGTTAGCAAAATATGCCCCAGGAACTCAAGAATTAATTGATATTTTGGAGGAATATCTTGGGGCCCTCGGAATGACATTGTCCGTCACGAAATGTTCATCATTTCAAATTACAACCTTTGAACGATCCTGGTTCATTGAGGACCCCTGTCGAGAAAGGTTGCGGAAGATAATTCCTCTGTTCAGTAATGATCATACACTTACATACCTGGGAGTGAACTACTCTATCTGGAACGGCTTCCAATCTAAAGCATCCATATTGAATTTTATGGAAGCAGTGACGAGGCTTCGGAAGGCGCATTTAAAGCCCACTCAGAAGTTGGCATTACCTGCATACCTACATAATGTCACATTACATTTATCAATTGACTTTATCCATACCATCTATGTCGATGCTCAGGGAAGCGGACGGTCAAATCAGAGTGGCGGTCAAACAGTTCTTTCATCTCCATATGAGTAATGCAGATGGCTTATTCTACGTGACCAAGAGAGATGGAGGAATGGGATTGCTGCAGCTCGCCCAACACATTCCTAGAGTAGCGCTGAACCTAGGATTACGGTTAGAAAAATATGCGGATTGAGACTCAACTGGCCCTATTATGAATAAGATTTAAGGACTTATAAGAGGAAATGCGCCAATGACGAGGTAGTCACCTGAGAGAAGCTGGGATCCTAAGGGAGAGCGGTTAGGGCGGATATAAATGATCGGATTGGCCTTTTTGAAAGATTATCATCTTTTGATACCTGCACTGCACTACAATTAAGATCACTGCACTCGAATTAAGATCAAACACCGTTGCCAATAAAACTACTTAGTGAAGGAAGGCTTAGAGAGGTTGTATGCTGCAGAAAGTGCAATACAGCGGTAGAAACCATAAATCACATCCTCGGTCAGTGCATTTTTACGAAGCCAGCAAGAATAAAGCGTCATGACGAGATCAAGAACATAGAGGGGAAGATGCTCCGGAAATAGGAAACCATGATGTCCACGGAAGCCATTTTCTCCGTTGCCGAAGGGATTAGACTCAAACCTGACCTGGTAATAAAAAGCCGGGAAGGGGTCCACGTGATCGATGTGACTGTCCGCCACGAGGATGGGTCTAGCCTTCTGAAAGCAGGGGAGGAAAAGGTGGAATAATGCCAACCAGTCATCCCCCTGGCAGCCCAACTTCATGGAGTACCCTACACCAGAATACTGCCAGTGATGGTTGGAACCTCTGGGGCTATGCCAAGATCCACAGTTAGTACCCTCAAGACCCTGGGGATCCCGTGTCGATGCGATCGACTGACTCGTTAATTTCTCTCAGAAGCTCTATTAAACTCTACACACAATTTGAGCAATTTAGCACTGCTGGTAGTAAATGCAGGAAAGGAACTTCATTGTCCCGTGGGGAAGTCTAGGGAACCCAGGGGATCCTAAAATACCTAGGAATTACTTGGATACCACGACTGTAAGTGGGAAGTGTATGCTATTTAATGTAGCGTATAGAAAATTGTGTCTTCTCAAACCACGCATTGTAGGTCCTTGATATCGAAAAATAGATTGATGGTAAAATGTCTGTTCGTTTCCGTCGGTCCGTCCGTGGTCAAACATAGCGCCTAAATTTCCAAACGATTTTCTCCAAAGTTGATATTATTCGATCGATCTAAACGAAATTGAGTCCCTGAGAGTTTGAAACAATATTTTAAATGTTTAGGGTACTTTGCATGAAGCCTTAATTACATTTTCAAATTTCTTTACAAAATATCTCAGGCGTATAGGACGCTTAAAATGGCTTTATTTTGGTTGAAATATCAGAAATTTAAAAAATTGCGAAATTAAAATTTTTCATTATCCTTCAACTAGAAATGGTTTCTTTCATGAAATCTCTTCACAAAAAATAAATTCTTTAAATGAGGTCATATACAATTTTTCAAAAATATGAGTATTTTTCGTATAAAAGGAAAATATAGGCAATTTTGAAACAGTTATTTTCTGACACGCCGGTACAATTTAAAAAAATCCTTAACAGCAAATGTAAAAAATGGCGCAGCCCTCTTTTTCGGTGGTCTCTCTGCCTATCTCAAAGCCAATTGGACCACGGCCCATCAGCCCGGAAGACATGAAGAATATTGACTCCGGCCGTGAAAGCCTAGAATGCTGTGTTTATGACATCTGTTTTAAAATATTATACCTCTAAAAATGTTAAAGTACACATTTTTTAAAAGTGAATAGTTTTCGGGCAAATGCTCGCTTGACGTTAAGGTAATTTAAGGTTAAGTTTTTTTTCAGAAACTAACTTTAAATTGTTTCTTCAATTTTTCCTATGGTAGAGGAAATGACATTTAAGGCGGCTCTACACATTCGGCATACGGCGAGTAGCGAGCAATCACGTTCAGCGGTTATGCTTCGCGAATGTTCACTTCTTTTGATATGTCCAAAAACCAGCACGCGATGGTTTGGGCGAATACCGAAAGTCCGTTGCTCGGCAAATAGCAAGTAACCCATCCACACGACTACACGCGATTCGGCGAGCAGTCGCTTGTAACTCACCGAGTACCGAATATGTGGAACCGCCTTTACGAAATGCCGCATGTCTCATTCTCGGTCTGTAGCAAAGCTACAATATTGGTGTTTGTAACTTTCTCTTAATTAAATCTGTTATTTAAAATTATATCTTGAAAAAATTAATAAAAATATCTGAATTTTTGAAAATTGCAAATGGAAATTTTCAGCATCGGAAAAGCTGAGTTTGGTTGTAATTTGGTGGTGTTTGGGTAACACGGTAACGGTAACTTTCAGATCCTGAGTTTGATATTGCGTAGCCTTTTTAAATGCGAAAGAGTATATGCTGTAGTCGCACAGCTAATTTTGATTAGAAAAATACCTAAAAATCCGAAAGAAATAGAAGATAATCAGAAGTAATATCTTGTGAAGTGCTGTGATAGTTGGTAAATTCTCGACTCGCGTAACGAAAGACCACACTGAGCTCCTTACTCGCAATACGCTTGATGATCCTAAACGGGACACATTGCGCCATATACCGATGGCTGGGCAATTAACACGCCGCCTAGTACGTCTCCCTGAAATATATTGGAGCCACGCGACAGCTGAGTGAGCTGCATTGGTCTACGATACAAAGTGTTATGTCGACGCATAATGAAGGAACTGGGAGAGGAGCAAGCGTGCTTTAAATTTTGTTTTAATATCGAAACAATTGCTACAAACAGCTTCAGATGGCTTCAATAAGTCTTAACCGATGAATCTAAGAGCAGGACCCAGTGTTTTGAGAGGTATAATCGATATAAATCGGGTAGAACATACACGTCTCCCCGTTCAAACAAAACAACTTAAATTTCGAGGCGTTCTAGAGTGAGAAACGATTCATGACTTCGGCGGCATTTATTCAATGGCAATACGTTTTGCGACAAGCGATTAATTCATTGACAATTTTTTTCACATTTATCAGTAAATGAACCTTCGTTTAATTTTCCTAGCGAAGTCACGCGAACAAGTATCATTGAAAAGTTCCAAAATATTGAACACTTCCATGGGTCAACTTGCGATCAACTCGAGAGAAAATATCATTGGCACTATTGCTTCTTGTTCCAGCCTTTCGACATAATGTAATTTGTAATATATCTTTATGAACAGTTTCCTTGCTAGCCGATAAATATATAGCAATGCAAGTCGTACTATTGAATAGAGAAGATAAAAATAAATAATATAGCTTCCGTTCATATTCACCGTAAAACTGCTTCTCTCGGCGTTATTAAGTTTACCAGATAATTTGTTTATATACCAATAACACTTCAGTGAATTAAAATATTGAAACTGGAGTTTGAATGGCTGTTAAGAATAAAAGGAGATGTTGAATCTTCAAAATACAGTCTTAGTTGACGAAAGACAGAAATTGTTACTGCAATGATCCTACAAATCTACCAATAAACGTTACAGCTTGTTTTTTGTTGGTTGTTTTTCGAAGAAACTGTAAAGACAATAATTTCGCTTCGAGGCACCGTTTATTGCCTCGAGGCGCTACCGAGGCCCTGATATCACCTCTGCCCTCGGCATTAAGCGTATGAAGCGAATAATCGAAGCGAGGGCATTGCAAATCTGTCTCTTCAGTATACTTGGTTGTGGGGAGCATATGGAATGAATGATAAAATGGGGGTGATATGAGATGCTAAGTTCCAATAAACAATTGAATATCTCGAGAACGGAAGTTGATAGCACCGATCGGATTGCGGAATTTTGTAATACGTTTAAAGGGAATTTAGAGTAGACAATAAAAATGGCAATATTTGCAGATTTATAAACAATATCCAACTTTTGCAGATGTAAAGAGCCCAGGTATCCGATCCGATGTCTCCAGATATCCGATTGACAAAAACCGTAAATCATCAATTTTGCAACAATTTACAATTTTATAAACAAATTCGAAATATGCGCTAGAACGGCCAGAAGGGCTCCGCAAATTAAGCCTGAGATAAACATTTTAATATAGCAGTTTGAAAGAAGTACAAATTAATTGCTAAAATACAGTGTAATATTTGCTAAAATGCTAGATATTTACTGGTCTATTGACACTAATTCTGGACGGAAAACTCTCGCTCAGAAATATTTTTTCGTCATGGCGTACGCGCAGGCAAAATTTCTCCTTCGCCAGGGAAAGATGACGATATTTCCGCCTCATACATAAACAACCGAGGACCTGCCCCCTGGAACAGCGTCTTTCCCGCCTCATGGTATTTTGCGCCTATGACGCATGCCTTTCCTTGGGATCGAAGGGTGTCCAAGTTTGTCTGGACGGTTGGGAAAATTGAATTTCAGCCACCAGTTTGTGTTGGGGGAACTATACATATAAGGCAATCTTTGTAAAAAATGGTTTAACTGTTAAATGGAAGAGGAATTATTTAGGTTAGTCTTTCAAAAATAGCTGTCTTTCAAAAAGAGTGGTAAAAAATTTGTACATTCATGTGGAAAAATGAACAAAATGAAATATTCTGTATAGCAATGAACCATATTATCACACAATATTAGTGATACAAAAAAAATATAAATGGTGACATTTTAAAGAGCGACTTCCAAACTTCTGAACCGAGAAGAGATGTAGTTTCAATACACGTTTTTTTACAAGAACAGCCTTAGTCCTAAAGGGGATATTTTGACATACTATAACTGTTGCTGAAGCTTCATGGCCGCTATTTGCTGACCGTTTTGTTATGATCAAATTCAGCTCCTGTCTGTAATTATTAGCTTCGACAGTTTGGGTGATTTTGATAACAGAACCATAGTCCAGTCGTTTTTTGGTAAAATAACCACTGCTCTTTCAATGTAAATTTTTTCCGTGATTATTTCTCAAGCAGAGCTTATGTCGATATGAAACAGGTGATAATGATTGTTTTGTGAATGTGTTTTTTTCTGCATAATTAGTATTTTTGTTTTCGGAAGTATGATGATAGAGTATAACCTGTTATTGTGGCGTATACGTCCTTTGTGTTGTGAATCTAAGCAAGGAAATGAAAAAGTAACAGATAATGTTAATGAACTGAATAATGTTATCAGGAATTAAAGAGAAGTTTAATGAAGAAATTATAAATGAAAACGGTGAGATTTTAGTAGAGTTCTGTACTGTAAATGAACTGAGGGGAAATACATTCTTTGATCATAAATTACAACACAAATATACATGGACAAACTCTAGACGACAAAGATCTATGATTGATTATATTATGACCAATCGAGAAGTACACCCGTCCAAGATATTGGATGTAAGAAGTCTTACTGCTGCGGATGTCGGAATTGATCATAACCTTGTCCTCTTAAGGACTAAGGACAAATTTAAAAGTGAAACTAATGGAAAAGTCGATTATTCAAGAAAGAATTAACATCCAGTCACTGAATGAGGAAACTACTAAACAATTATATAAGAACAGATTATATGAGAAAATAACTAGTAATACGGTCCTGATGACGTACAATCCTCGTGGGAAGAGATCAAAAATAATGTTTTGGCGGCAGCAGAAGAAAGTGCAGGGAACATAAAGGTGAATACGGGAAGAATACAAAACAAAACAACACCGTGGTTCTCTAAATAATTAAAGGAAGCAGCATACCGGAAGAGACTTGCCTATATCAAGTACAAGCAATATGGGTCTACACAATTATATCAAGAATTCCAAACCATTAGGAACAAAATAAATTCGAAGTTAGAAAAATAAAGAGAAGATATTGGGCCTCTTTTTCGGTAAGATTAGATCACGAACTTTAATGGACTTCAGATGCAAATGTGGAGCTTTATTAGGAACATGAGAACAGAAACTAATGAATATATAAGAACTAACGCAATGCCTATCCAATTATGGGTGAAGAATTTTAAAGAATTATTCCATGATGAAGTGGGAAATGTAATAGACCTTGCAGAAACAGGAAACGTGAGTACAGAATGCACCATATCAGAACAGGTGAAGGAGTTAATTAAGAAATTGAAAATGATAAATCATCTGGGGAGGATGGTGTATACAATGAGCTCCTAAAATATGGTGGAGACACAATAACTGAAGAAATAACTAAATTAATGAAGATCTTGCACCATCGTAAGATACCTAAGTATTGGAATTCAAGTATCCTCATACCGTTATTCAAGAAGGGAGACCGACTTAACCCCGATAGTTACAGAGGAGTAAATCTCCTAAGTTTCATACTAAAGTTAGTGACGAGACATTCAGCGAACGAGCTGTACAGCATGATGGAGTGAGATGATTATCAACAGGAAATCAGGAGAGGGAGATCCTGTTACGATGCAATATACATAGTTAGACAGCTGATAGAAAAGTTACTAGAATTCAATAACCCGTCGTTCTTAAGCTTTATAGATCTAAGTAAAGCATTAGATAATATACGTCTAATAGATGTTATCAGACTAATGCGGGAAGGAAATGTACCATACAACTTCATTGCTTTAATATATAATACATATATGAATAATAATATTAAGATCAAGGATAATGGAATATTATCCTCTCCTATCACTATATCGAAAGGAATCAGACAGGGTGACTCCTTGAGTCCTTTATTATTTAATCTAGTAATAAATAAAATAATCAATCATAAAAAGGATACAGAATAGGAAAATATAACACGAATATAATTTGTAATGCGGACGATGCAGTATTGGTAGCTCAAAATGAAGATGACCTACAACGTCTTATCTATGAATTTAATAAAATCTGCAGAAACTATAATTTGACGATCTCCATCCAAAAAACTAAAAGTATGACAATAGCGAAAGACCCTATTCGATGTAAGCTCGTGGTAATTGATAAACCAGCAGAGCAAGTACTAGAAACAAAATACTTGAGGACAGTGATCACAAGCTCAGGACAGATGAATAAGGTAAAACAAGTCATGAAAGGAAACAGAATTTCCGGCTGCCCTAATTACTCAGTGTGGTACAACAAATATTTGAGACAAGATTCAGAAGTAAGAATATATAAATCAGTAGTTAGCATTTTCCTTTGACACATCTCTATAATATTTCCCTTTTACATTAAGAGACCATATTTGTGCTTCATAATTAGGAGAGGTAACACGCATCTATCAAATGTTTGTCTTGTAATTGTTATGTCTTGTTTTTTGTTGTTCAATATAAATGATGAACTGTAGAATTTCCGCCGCGCGTTAGAGATCCAAATATTAATTTATTTTTCTTGTCTATTTTGGAATGGTACTATTAGTTCCATATGCACACTTTCTTCAACGTAGTCTATTTTACTGTTATTAATTGTGAATGGTATAGCTGACAACTTTGTCATAATTTTAGTTTCCGTAGTGTTCATACAATGCAATATGTGTTACAATATAATACAAACACTAAGGGCAAGTAGCAATACTTTGTGACAATTTAAAATAAAACAGTAAACAAAAATCTCATTCCTATTTGAATACAATGTAACACAACCATATACAAATCTAACAAATGCAAAAATTATTCAGAAGAAAATCAATAATTTCTTGAACAAAAATACACACCCAAATATTACATAACGTTATTAACTCTTCGGGAAGCGCCCTGTTTTAAATTTTACAACAGTGCAATTATTTTTGTTCTAGGGAAGATCTGTACGAGCTGGCAACGTGGTTCTGACGTGTATTCCTTCGCCGGACTCTCCCCCACCAACTGCCACTTGTTCAAATCGTTTGTTGAACGGAGAGTTAGTGACAATACAGGTTAAATTGAATGCGTGTGCATTGTGTTATAATATTTACAGAACGCGCCTCCCCTCGTAGAGTTTATTTTTTGTTGAAATAAACACACAATTATATACTACAACAAGCACTCTAAGATCAAAAATAAGAATGAAATGTATACGAATAATAAAAAAAATATGTTAAAATATTAAATAAATATTTGTTGTTTCATCCCAAGTTACTTAGACACTTTTGTTAATAAACATAAGCAAATTGAGTTTTGTATGGAATTATCTATTCTTCAATTAGTTCTTAGAGTTACCAGTGATGCCCTGAGTCACCTTTCCTGGTGATAGAATGCTATATTGGTGGTACTTTTATTCACTAAACGTAGCTACATAATTCTTTTGACACTTTTAGTTTCTTTAGGCGCATAATTTCAACATTCTTCATGAAAAATTGTTTTATCGGTAATCTTGTGGTCCAAGAAATTAAAGCACGTTCAACGGAAACTTTATTTATTTGAGAAGTCACACATGAATAAACAATATTTACTTTGCTTGTACTACATGGAACGTGTGCTCAACCTTTACATCTGATACACCGTCTCTACCCGTACATCTGATTCACTGCAAAATTTCAATTTTCTGAACTCCCTGTTTTAACATTCGTATATAGACTTCTGTTTTTTTGTAGGAGACATCTTTTAAACATCATTCTTGTACTCAGAATATAGTCCTCCTTCGGGAGGCTGTCATATTTATGTGAATATTTGATGTGTACAAGCTGACAAACCGTGATTGAAAATTTGAGTTTAAGTAAGGCCTGAAGAAGATCCTTCTTGTACAGGAAGAAGGTACCCATTTCTTACTTGTAATTTGAAGATACCCATTTCTTACTTTTAACTTATGGTTCTGGTTAATACTGAACCACAGTAACAAGATGAAATTGACGGTTTTAGGACGTTTATAATAGACAAAGCCATGAAATTAATACACGTTGTCTCAATCTAGATCAACTGAGCTATAATTCTAATGAAATAAAAGAAACAACCTGACGTGAGAACTGTGAAACAAAACCCCCTATGTTTGTATTTGTCACACCGACCTGCAAATTATTACTATTCCATTGTTTACCATGTATTGAACAGATAAATTAGGTCCCAAAGAATGCAAATATTGGGAATAACATTTATCTGCTGGCGCTGCCGCGTTTTTAATTACAATCGTATGGCACAACGATCGACAGTACAATACAACGTTCATTTTCCCCAATAATAATAGCAAAGTAAAGAAATATAGCTTACTTTTTTGAGTTGAGGGATGTTGCTAACCAAGAGGTTGTCCCATTTTTCAGGCAACCACAGCGAAGAATGTTGCTCCAATTGCCCCCTGGCGATCTTGAAAAAATAAGATATATTCATTGACAAGATATTTGTGGTGAAAATGTTAATCTCCTCTTTCCGTTTATAAGTGAAAACGTTTTGAAAACTATTCTCTACATTCTGAGGAAAGGTTATGTTCGTTTTCCACATTCGACAAAAATTAATATAAACGTTAGGATTCAATAAGTCTCAAGTAGAAAAAATAGCCCAAATCGATAAAAGACAATAAGTTATAATTAATATATTGTGTATTTTTTAGAGCTTGCCAGTGATGCTACAACATACTTATTCGCATTATTTCTTACTTTTGCAGTTTTTTAAATTTCAGAATGTTCAACTAAAATCAGACCATAATTTTATGAAGCTCTCTTTTCTGTATTTGTGGAGAAAAATTAAGAAATAATTCAAGTAATTTTTTAGAAAATATTATTTTATAAAGTATATTAACTTGTGAACGGATTTTACTTAAGGAAAATTTTCTAGCATCAATATTGTACTTTGGCAATGTTATTTTTTTATATTAATTCAAAAATTTAGAGTTAGACGAAAATGGAATCAGCTGCATTTTTTATCATCCTTTGATGCAAACGTGGAAAAAATGTAAAACTTTGGAGCCGTTTTTCTGGAAACAATTGTTGAAAATTTGCCGATATTTAATGCAAAATTACGCGAAAATCTCACAAAAATCTGCCTTTGGGAACAAATTACATTAAAGCAAAAATCTGTCTTCAATATTGCAAATGAAGGAAGGCGCGAAAGTAATTTTGATCTTATACTTTAAAAAATACGGAGCTTTTATATTTATTTATATTTAGATTTGTTTGGTTTGAGTTTGAGACGCCACACGCAAATTGCTAGAAAGATTAGAAAATATATTAAATTCTGTGAACGGTTTAAGAGGTAGTTTTGTCCACAGGCAGACGAACACATTTTTTGAAACCTCATATTTTCGGTATCAGGGATACACAAAACGTATATTTTTCTACAAAATTTCGTCATTGATTTTTTTGCAGAGTTACACTACATTCTCTAAATCACGTACAGAAGAAAGTAAAAATATATAAAATGTGAATCTCTCTTACCTCCTTGTAGACAAATGAGAAGTTCATGGAATCGTAATGCAAAATTGCAATCTTAATTTGTGTTTCTATTTTTCTCAGGCTTTGTTGGAAAAGCTTAGTGACTGAAAATCTGTAAGATGATCTGCTTTGATTGATGCGCTCGGTTCCATAATAACATTGATTCTTCCAGTGCAATTCCTGCGTTTCAGAAGTGCTTGAAGATGAAGATAGTGTGATGTAAATACATGTTGAGAAAATGCAAAAGATGCCAAAAATTCTTCTCGTAAATATCACTGGAATGAAGAAGAATAAGTAAGTTTTAGAAAACCAGTCAATAACTGCTTGCATTTGTGTGCTCGAACTTACAGCGGGCAGTTACAATATACATGGCTAACATTGCAATGACGCATTGCTTTACCTGTCATGAATTGTTGAACAAATGAATTACAGTATTTAAGTATTATTACCATAATTTCACAATTAGCTAACCAAATCTATCTGTCAATGATCAATAATTAAATGGGTGAAAACCAAAACTGTGTAAGTGAGATTTTATAAATTCGAAAAAAAAACATGTTTATAGTTAGCTATATTTCAGTGCCAATGTAAATTCGTGATTTATAAACAATTGAAATGCTGTAGGTTTAACAATGAAACAAAGTAACACGATTTTACAGTGATATTGAACTAAATAAACTGTTTTCTCAGAATTTATAAAATGTCACTTACACTGTACTGTTTTGTTTACCCATCCAATTTATCATTTGTCATAATGGTCAATCAATATAAATTATAAACATCGCTTATTCCAATTGCAAAACTTAATTCAGCACACATTAATTTGAACGTTCTGAACATGAAATATCAAAAAGTATCAAGAGAATTTCAATAGTTTTCACAAGGTCTACGAGGAGGTTTAGCATTATATTCGTCATACTCCTGTCTGATGGCTCAAGTCACACAATTTTTCAACAGTATTTCGAAATTATTTGTATCAATTCGTACATTTTTTGTCATTAATGATAGCGAAATACAATCAATCTCTCGTGAAAACTATTTCTGACCTTGACAGAATGAAAATACATTCAATTACAAAATCCAGCCTGCTGATGCTGCTACTCAGCTGACCGGTGGAAGAATATACTTCGGAGAGCGATGCGGGCGTCGGCGACGCTCACTTGCTTTAGAAGCTGTCATTAATATTGTTCACTTCCCTGAACGTTCTCTTAACATCTTTTAATACCATTCTCTTAACGCTATGAGAGGAGAACATTTTCGAGAATATTTTGAAAATGTAATTGACGCTTCATGTGAAGTACTCTCAAAAATGAAAACATCCTTTGCAAACTCAAAAGGCCTCGAGTTCATTTAAATCAATTTGGTGTTATCAATTTTGGAAAAAAATCGGTTCACAGCATAGGCGCTATTATTGACCACGGATAGACAGACGGACGAACGGACAGACAGACGGATGGACATATGGACGGACGGACAGTCGGAAGGGCAGACGGGTAGACGGACAGACAGACAGGCGTACGGACAGGCGTACGGACAGGCGTACGGACAGGCGTACAGACAGGTGGACGGACAGGTGGACGGACAAGCGGAAGGACAGATGGAAGGACAGATGGAAGGGCAGACGGATTGGCAGATGTTTTTCCGTCAATCAATTTTGTGGTATCAAGGACTCACAAAAATGGATTGTGACAACACGTGTTTACAGGACGTAATTTACACAATTTTTCCACTTTTCGGTTTCCAGGGCCAGACAATAAGAGTTTTTCTCTAAAATTCCCCATTTTCAGGCGTATGATTATACTTTCTCTTCTTACAAATTAAGTACAGAAAGTAACAATGGTTGATTCTTTTGGTATGCACACATGGCATGGTGAATATTTTCTGATCAAAAAGTTAAATGTGTGTTACATACAGCTATAATATCTACGAAAAGAAGGATTTCTCATAATTTGAACTGTCGTGTCGCGGTGACTATCCCATTCTCTATTCCAATCAAAAACTAGTGGAGCTTCAACAACATATACTTGGTATATCATTATTTCGAAAGTATTTTTTCAAGCTATATTTCTTATCTTCCAAGAAAAAATTAAGGAAATTTATGGAGACGTTTTTCTTTTATAATTTCCTTAATTAATATTTTTGTAATTTGCGTGCAATTTAACCAGAAATTGTGCGAACAATACTTAAAAACATTGTGTGGCCTATTTTAAAGATCAGATCTTTTTGAACGTATTTTAAAACAAAAAATATCTATTATCATATTTGTAGTTTTGAATTGTTAATTTTTTGCAATTTTTGAAAATACTGAGATTTCGCCAAAAAGGAGGCTGGCTTCATCTTTTGTTACGTTCACAAGGAATTGGAAAAGTTAATTTAAAAAATCTATAGTAGCTTTAATGAAAATAATCGTTTCAAAATTGCTGATATTTCACGAAAAATTACCCGAATTACACTTTAAAAAATGTACATGTAATTACTTCAAGATATATCTTTCCTTTTCATTAACAACATTTTTCTTTAAGAAACGTTTTCATTAGGAGAAAAATTTCTAACTTCAATATTGTAGAAAGACTCCGAAGCAAATTGAATGAACACTATTTTTCAATAATCTGGTATCTCAACGAAAATGAGACATGCGCCATTTTTTGCCATCTTTTACTCTACTCAAGGACGAAGATTAATCCAAAAATTTGGGGCCATTTTTGAGAAAGTTTTGAAAGAGTTGTTGAAGCTTCATGTAAAGTACCACGAAATATTAAATCTGTTTATTCGTTTCAAACTCTCATTTCCTGGAGTTACTTAGAACAAGAGAGATAATTATAATTCGACATTAAATTCAATGTTTAAATTAAAATTCGCGCAGAATTGGTTTATAATTGTGGAACACATGGAGCATAGATACTTTAAAAAATAAATATTTTTCCACTATTCGAAGTAACGTATAATAAATTTAAAATATTATCTCAACATGTATACAAAAAATTACATTTTTAAAATTAGAATTTACATTCAAATTGATAACAATAAGATAATGAAATTCTAACGGTCTAAATAGCACGTTAATTCAGTACTTTACAATTCTTTCAAATATATCGGATATACTCGGGATCATAACTTATATCACTACGCCGTTAATTCAAATTATGTTCCACAAATGTCATTTCTCCGTTAAGCAATTAAATAAATTTCTCTCCAGCGACTGGTGGGAGTAAGACATCCGTTATCCATCACATTTCCCAAAATGCCGTCAGAATAAGCGTATTCATTCTCTACACATTATTTTAATGAGTCGCAACCCTGGCAGCCAACCGTTCGCCTCGCGTTGCAACTCCCTAAACAATGTTGCATTTTCATATACCACCATTGCTCCCATTAACAGCCGATGTTGCGAAAATGCAACATAAACTCATGATTTTATTTTGAAAAAGTTTTATTTTTTATAGACTTGTTTCACATTTCTATAACATAAGAATGACATGTTTAAAAAAAAGTTGGCTATTTTGTCTAGTTGTTTGAGCTTCATATTTTATTTTGTACAATAATAAACACAGGTGCTCTGCGTTTCTGCAGAATTCATTCCGATTCTGAAGCTCTTGTAGTCGAGTGTGTTACGCGTTGGAGTAATAGCAGAGTTGTTCAAATTCTAAAATGTGTGCAAAACCAAAGATACGTCATACTTTTCTAATATGTTATTCTTCACTTCCTGTTCTCTTCACAGCAGTGTCCTATAACGGTTGGCGGTTCCTGTTTCGGTCGAGAGAAGCTGAAGCAATTCAGGCATATTGGATTTGTGAAGGTAAAGTCTAATTAATGATAATTAGTATTATTTATTTAATGTTATTTTCATGAAATGTGAAACTTGCAAATATTCATTTATTGATGTATGTGCTGCAGATTTCAAGTGACTTTAAATATAACAATGATCTACATGAATTAAGTCAAAAACTTAAGTTCAGAAAATCAGAGTTACATAGTATTCCCAAAGTAAATGACTGTAATTCTGAAAAAAAGTTCAAGTAATTTGTAAAGACGTTATTGAAGGTGTGATGATTGCCAGCTATTACATTTTTGGATATGCCTAATCTGCAAAAAAGGAACAACCCTCGAATACATACGAAGGTAAGTTGGAGTTGTGTTACTATTACGCACTAAATTATAAGTAATGTTTCGTTAAACAAATTATTACGATGGATAAATCATTTGAGAAAAAATAGTTACATTACAACCTTGAGAATTTTTAATAAATTGGCAATTGGTCTCGATTTTAAGTCACAATAAATTTGCATTAAAGAAAACATTGCAAAATGGATATTGTTAAATAAAGAATGGATTGTAGCCTTACGAATCAAAAAGTTTTTCAAATTTAGTAATTTCTCGAATGATTAAAGAAGAAAGATAGGTAACATTACATAATTATAATATTATCATCTAGTAATAATATTACTTATAATTTTGTTTTACATTGAATCAAATTTCTTTCTCATTTTGTTCTTTTATTGTGTATGTATCTTTCTCCTTTTTGTATTCAGCTCCTATGAACAAGCAAATCCATTGCCTGTGTCAAGTATTTTTATTGTCATTTGTTTAACTGTGTAAGAAGGTAATACTGAATAAATATTATTTATTAACAATAAAATTATTACTTTCAGGGAAATTATGAAAATAAATCCAACAGGAGACAAACGGCCTCAAAAAGGTGGAAAACATTTGATTCTGCAGTTTTTAAATTGACCAAAAATGTGGACAAAATACAAGTATTCATTGTAATAAGTTGTGAGTTTTTCATTTCTCAAGTGCTGATGACTATGTATTTTGAATAAAATAAATATTTGTTTAATAATAAAAGTAAATTATTTATTCATTCTTCCCTGTTCAATAAACAAATAATATATATAAATTCGTGGTAAAATTAATTTAATAATGTTATACAAGTTAATGATTATTTATGCAACAAGGCCATTATAAGAGTTCTATTGATACCAGCAACAAAAACCCAAGTCGTGTTAGGAGTAGAAGAATTTGCTCTTGAAGAAAAAGTAAAAAGCACAGTCAGAAATTTTTGCATTACTTGTAATGTAAAAGTATATGAAAGTAATTATCATGAACGCACGTTAAATGTAATGTACAAGTACAGTAAATTTAATGTACATGTGTACATTAAATACAATATACACGTACTTTGAAGGTACTGTTCGCACATGATAATTACTTTCATGTACTTTTACATTAAAAGTAATGCAGAAATTTATGACAGTGTATTTTCTCGTTTTACGAAGTAAGAGAAAATAATAACATAAAAGACAGTAGAGAAAATCTTTGAACAACTCTTCAAGTCTTAATAAATAGGAACACGTCATAGTGCGATATCAATTGTTCAAGTGTTGTGCAAATATCTTATTCACTTAATTTGAAAAGCATATTAGCCTAAATACTTTGTAAAGTACACATTAGTAATCCACCCGTCTTACATTCAAAATGCACTTACTTCTGAACTATGAAGTGAAATCTCCAGTTCCAAATGCGGGATCGTTCCTTTCGCCGGCAGTACAGGAACAACTGAGAAGTCTCAGCGCTTTTTAAGCCCTAATGTAGGAACAACAGGCAGTGCTGGGCGTCCCCTATTTGCGATTTTAGTCAAGCAATATTTCGTATTGTTTTCATATTTATCTTATTTTTGATCGATGGACTGACGATTTTCCTTTAAAACTCATGAAAATATCACGATTAGCGATTACTCATTTACCGATTACGATATTACCAATTATTAATTTTGTGCCAGTTCGGAAGAATTATGAATTTTCAAGAGCTTACTGATAAGGAAGTCTGACAGATAATAAATCTGTTTTTTTTTTCTCTTTTCGCCTCTTGTTTGTAAAGCTTCTTGTTAGCAAGGCTGCATCTAAATTTGTGTTGTGTTCCAAAGATAACATATTTTACTTTCTCGCCCTCACTTCGTAAGGAGAGAAAGAATTGTAAGCGTGAGGCGGAAAAGGGGAATTTTCGACAGAAAAGTTTATATCATTGAGCACTGGTAACGAAAAAATGGATAAATCTTGTTCCTATATTATATGACATTACTGCCTCTAACATGCTGTGTACTCAGAATTCGTTTTGTGGGTTCTAGAATTCAAAAATTGATTGACGCCAAACCGTCCTACCGATTTTCTCCCAAACTGATATACTCACTCTATTTAAAGGAACTTGAATTTTCTGAATTTGAAACGAATATTTTTCTTTGAATGAAGAACCAAAAATTATTTCAATTTTTGTTTCAAAAAAGAAACCCAATTGTTTACTAAATTGTGTTCTCCGAGAGACTGAAGGACCGTTGAAAGAATGAGGAAAGCTTTATTTTCGTTGACATCTCTGATTTTTGGAAAATTTCAAAAGCAACCATTTTTAGCCATCATCCTACAAATGCCATATTGAAGATACAACCTTTTTCCTTAAAAACATGTTGTTAAAGGCCAGATGTTGCAATAAGGTTGTAGACAATGTTTTGAAATTATGAGGAGGTTTTGCGCAATATTGGGTAAAATACTAGCAATTTCTAATTATTGTCCTTTAAAACTCATGAAAATATCACGATTAGCGATTACTCACCGATTATTAATTTTGTGCCAGTTCGGAAGAATTATGAATTTTCAAGAGCTTACTGATAAGGAAGTCTGACAGATAATAAATCTGTTTTTTTCTCTTTTCGCCTCTTGTTTGTAAAGCTTCTTGTTAGCAAGGCTGCATCTAAATTTGTGTTGTGTTCCAAAGATAACATTTGTACTTTCTCGCCCTCACTTCGTAAGGAGAGAAAGAATTGTAAGCGTGGGGCGGAAAAGGGGAATTTTCGACAGAAAAGTTTATATCATTGAGCACTGGTAACGAAAAACCTTTTTCCTTAAAAACATGTTGTTAAAGGCCAGATCTTGCAATAAGGTTGTATACAATGTTTTGAAATTATGAGGAGTTTTTGCGCAATATTGGGTAAAATATTAGCAATTTATAATTAATTTAATAAAAAAACGGCTCAAAACTTTTTCTTTAAATTTTCTCCTAGTACTATCAATGGATGGTAAAAATGGTGCTAGTTTCACTTCCGGCAAACCCTCAGCACTTACGAAAATTCCAAAAATTTTACATTTCAAAACGTCAAAGTTGAAGAAAGAGATTTTTATTTTCAACAAAAATGTTACAAAACTAGTGGTGCTACAACAGCAGATCCTTAACAACATTAACAGGAAAAGTTTTGGTATTCTGACTGGGGACCGTACCTGGTATCTTTTTGTTTAATCATTCTCCTGAATTTACGATTACAAATTTCACATTTCACCTGACTGTTGCCCGAAGGTTATGAAGTTCCAAGATCGCCCCGTCATGACAAAAATTTATGTGTGGGATTTACAGGCCGTCTATACGGATACACGGTAGCGAAATAGTTACGTAAAGTATTTTTTTTGTTTCCTAGAATTGGGAACTCTCTTTGTGTTTTAGTAAATAATAATACTTCCTTCGGATAATTATATATATATAATATATATATATATATATATATATATATATATATACACATACATAGACATATTCATACAAATATCCTATTTGATAACAACAACACTTACAATTTTCGTTAACAGAATCTTTCTTTCATGAATTCTCTTATTCTCATTATCTAATACTCGCTATCAATCCCTCCCTTTTTTTGCATGCATGACCAAATTCCCTCGAAATCATTAATTTAGAAATTTTACTGTAATACAAAACTAGATATTCCTACAATGACAAATACAAATAAAAATAAAAGTTCCCAGTTTTTCTACTTTCCTTCCGGAGATCCACCGCAATCTTGAACGTCGTCCAGTTTCCATTCTGCCTCCATTTCTAAAGAGTTCAATCCACTCCAATGATGTGCGCGTCCTCCACACACATATATTTCCTCTCTAATTGTACATTTATTACCTTTTCAAGCATCGCCTTAACAAACTCACAATTCAGCCTAATTCTTCCCGCAACCAAATAGCTTTCCATTTTACAAATGACTCACACCGTGTCAGAACATCGTCTGCCCCGTTTGTTGTCGAGTGACTGATGTCGCATGCCCTTCATCTGTCTCTCATCTCACACGATCTTACTCCTGATTGGTCACACACATAGTATCTGTTTATTCTTTGGTTTCCTGCTCGTAATAACATCTTAATTTATTTTCTGACTCACGGAATATGCACACGTGTCCTTTCACTGCATTATTTATTAACATATGTATTTTCCCCACTATCAGTTCTGTTGTCCTTTCCTTGTATTGTTTCCAAAATAAATCTCATGTCGTTTCTTTTCTATACCCTCATTGTTGCTGTCGTACGTATTTATAATTGCGTAAATTTATTATTATTCCCATTTAATTATCTTTGTGACAACCCATCACAGTATATCACACATTCACACTAGTTTGTATATAATATGAACAATAGCTACTAGCAGGGCTTGCTATAGCTACAACTATAACTAATGGTGTTTCAAAAGCAGATACTTAACAACATTAAGAGGAATAGTTTCAGTACATCACGTGACTCTTTCAAGTGAAGTTTCACTACAAATTATCCTCTTTTCGCCTAATTGAATCAGGAGGCCCCAATGAATGTGCTGGGTTCTATCTTGTACTTACTATTTACCGCTAACCTACCACAACAAAATGGCATCACAATCGCTACCTACGCAGATGACACGTCAGGTTTCCTTAACAAACGACGCTAATGAAGCATCCTAGAAAATCATCTCAATGAAATTTCTGAATAGTTGAAAAAATGACGAATTCAACTAAATAATAGCAAATCAGCACACATAATCTTCACTCTAAGAAACCATACTTAACGCCGCCGTAAAAAAGAACGACAGACAATTACCACAAACTAAAATAGTAAAATACTTAGCCTCCACCTCGACCAAAGACTAAATTGGAGAGCACACATCTTAAAAAACGAAAGGAACTGAACATAAAACTTGAAATACTACAATGATTTCATTCAAAAGTTTCACAATTCATAACTGATGCACCTTGGCATGTATCCAATAATACTAATTTACATTCGAATTTGCAAATTCCAACAATCCATGACCATCACAAAATGCAGCAGAAGAAAAATACTCGAAAACCTCCCAAATTATCTTGCAGTGAACATCCTGGACAACAGTGAAGACATCAAAAGATTGAAACGACACTACCCCCTAAATCTCAGCCATAGATTCTAAATTGCATAAATCACGTTAACTTGAAACAAAGAAGACGGACTCTGTAATTTTTGTAACAATCATTGCACGTTTGAAATCACTGCATAATGCTTAAAAGCAACATTTAATTGTAATTGAGAAGTGCTATCTCTCGAGTACTCTTCACTTATGTTTATATTACTTAAAAACCATTCACCGAGTGTTCATATAAAGAACAAATTTTGAATAAACAGTTGATTATTTTTAAATGCAATGTTACCTTTTTAAATGCAATGTTACCTTTTTGCAATGTTACCTTTTTGCAATTTTGAAAATACACAGAATTTGGCGAAAATGAAACCAGCCCCATTTTTCTTCGTTACATGATACATACGAAGAGAGAATGCAGACAAAAATGTGGAGCCCTTTTTGAAAACAAAAATATTGTTTAAATATTGCATATGTTTCACGCAATATTTCTCGAAAGCTACTCATATTTGCGAATAATTGTACGTGATCCTATTTGAAGATCTCTTATTAAAGAACATATTTTATTAAGGGAAAAATCTCTATCTTTCGCAAATATCAATTTTTGCCAAAATCGACTAAATATTTAGGTTCTAACGTTGACTACACATGACGGACGGAGGGACAAACAGACGGACAGAGAGACGATATGCCATTACTCACTCACGCGCGCGCGCGCGCGCACACACACACACACACACACACACACACACACACACACACACATTTTGCCTTCGTTGGATTTTTGGTAGAAAGGACCCACAAAACATGAATTCTGACTACACAACATGTTAGAGGAAGTAATTTATACATAGGAACAAGATTTATTTCCTTTTTGTTACCAAAGCCCGGCAACAAGTTTTTCTGCGGAAAATTTGTCATTTCCGACACAAGGTTACAATATTGTTTTCTTCTTACCAAGTTAGGGCGATAAAGTACAGTTTTGCAATTTTCTAAAAATCAAGTATTTGTACGAAAATGAGAGTTTAACCATTATGTTAAGCGTCCTATACGAGGACAAAATTGAATACTTAATTAAACAAAGTTTATTTAGTAACCTTCCAAATTAAAAATTTCTTTGCATGTTTATCTCTTCTCTGTTTTTCCAATCAGCAGATAAAATATTAATCAAAAGGAAGGAGTTGAGGAACCGTTAGAATATGGAACTCATTAATAAATGATGCAAAGTTGAGTGGGGAGTTGATAATCATAGTGGTGTAAAACAAGAAATGTTCAATGCAAGAACAGTAGGTGTTCCATAAAATGCAAGGATTTATTCACAGAATCCGAATGTTTAATACATTTCGATTATTTTCAGAGCATGAATGACTTTAGTGAAACAAATGCCTATGTGGTCTTGTGCACCAAGTACCTTGTTTTATATAACAAAGGCAACATTGGGTCGGAATTAAAAACAGGCAACAATGAGCTTATTTTATCGACAGAAGGGTGTCGTATCATTCTTATTGATATCTACTGGTACTACAACAGCACCAAACTTTTCGCATTGATTCTAATTTTTAAAATTTTTGAAAATTCAGAGTTGAACCATACTTTAAGAGTCATTTGCTCTCTCCCAGGGAAAAATTTAAAGAAAAAAACTGCTCCAGTTTTTAGTTCCTCACCATTACTTCGTAAGAAAAAAGTATCGTGCACAGAAAAATAGCATGTTTTCGACAGAAAAAATTAATTGTAGGGCCCTGGTTACGGGAAAATGAATAAATCTAGTATATAATAAATTACCTTCTCTAACACGTTGTGTAGTCAGAATCCACGTTTTGTGAGTCGTTGATACCGAAAAATCGATTAACAGAGAATCCTCTATGTTTGTAGCCAACTCTAGGGTCTAAACTGTTGTCGCAATTTTTTCCAAAATTGATAATCCCCGATCGATATGAACGAACTCAAGGCTCCGCGAGTTTGAAACGAATAGTTTATTTTTTGGTACGTTACAGGCGGCGACAATAACGATTTACAAATTTTCTCATAAACGGCTTCTAATTGTTTTTTACATTTTGTCCTCGGATGTCGCAGAAAAAACCCTGAAAGAATGACAGATGTCTAATTTTTGTTGAAAACTATTTTTTTTAAATGGCAAAAGTTAAAAATGTATTATGCGTCTTAATACAACGTCAATATTGAATATAAAAATTTGCCCCCTTAATGAAATTTGATATTTAAAGACAGATCTTGGAATCTGTTCATGTGCAATTTTTCGAAAATATCATTAATTTTGGCGTAATTTTGCTTGAAATATAGGCAGTTTTTAAACAATTTTAACTCGAAAAGGCCAAATATTTTCTTTATAATTTTTCCCTGTATGTATAAATGATTTTAACAATGATTAATTGTATTAGTTACCATTTAGACTCAGTATTACTAAAAGAAAATCTGTACCTGTAGCATATTTGTATTTTAGGTTCTGGGCCAATGACACCCATCCCGATCACGTTTACCGTCGTTTTCCTGGTGCTTTGACCAAATGCTGTGATGATCCCTTGTTTTTCTTCAGGATATGTTTGTAGCTTCATATTTCGTCCAAGTTTTCTTCAACTTTGTGGAATGTTTGAGGAGAATATAGCTATTTTGTGAACAGTAACGTAACAAAAAATCGTTCTTCATGCTCTCGCAGTAGTAAGACTATTTCTTCACGTGATGGCATCAAACTTTCGAGAAAAAACTTAAGCATCATTTTCCATTTAAAATATATACTATTTTTATTTCACGGAAGGGAATATTACGTTTGCCAAATTTTGTCAAAAGGGCTCGTTGCTACCTGTATTCATCTTAAGAGTAAGAGAATTGCCTAGTTCAAGAAAACGTGTACAGCTTACACTTCTACACTATACGTAATTACACACAGTTTTACTTTCTCACAATTTTCTTTCACTCTACGTACTGTAGTAGAGAAAGTATCGTGATGTTGCAGAAAACGTGATGCCTTTTCGACTGGAAAAATTGTTTGTGCGTCTCTGACACCGAAAAAGGGACGTTTTTCTTGCTGTTCTATGTAGCAACTTCCTTTATCGTGCATGTTGTATACTCAGAATCCACGTTTTGCGAGTCATTGATACCATGGTTTGCGGGGAAAGGTCTGCTTTTTGGATGACAAGGCACTACAATACGAGTTCTTTTTATCAAACTATCATCCGCATTACAATACTTTTTCTATAGTACGTAGGCAGTATGTGTGAAAGTAAAAAGTTGTTAAATCTTGTTCTTATTAGTAGTAAATTAATTCCTCTAACATACTGTATATTCAGAACTGATTTTTCTTCGCCCTTGATTCCGAAAAATTGGTTGACGGCAAAACGGCTGTCCGTCTGTCCGTCCGTCTTCCCGTCTGTTTGTGCGTCAGCTCGTCCGCTTGTCTGTCCGTCCGTCTGACCGTCTGCCTGTCCGTCTGTCAGTCATGCACTTCTCCCGTCCGTCCTTTCCTCTGTTTGCCTGTTGGTCCTCTCTCGGAGAACACATCAGTTATGTTTGATAACACCACGGTACAGAGAATTTTCACCAAAATTGATATTCTTTCATCGATATAGCTAAAGTCGCGGCCTTATGAATTTGAAACGGATATTTTAATTTTGGGGAGTATTGTACATGAAGCCCGTATTCCTTTTTCGAAATTTTCGAAGCTGTGCCTCTGACCGGGAGGTCCAAGGGTTCGAGTCACGATGCTGGCAGAATTTTCGACAGTAGCTGGTTACCTAGGTCGAGATCAGCGCCTGTCTGGAAGAAAATTCTAGCAGATTGCTGGTCTGATCGGTATTTTTTTCTGATCGTAGTTTTAGATTAATTACTGATTCTGGGCGCGTCAACTGCTGATATCATTAGTTCCGTAAGTGATGTGCATTTTTTACTGCGGGAGGTGGCGGCGATCTTCCCCAGCTGGATGGCGGGATCCGGCGCCGACCTACCGTCGGGTTTCCCTCAATCAGGTATCTCCCTCCAGCGGGACAAGCTCTACGTTCTCGACTGATCTTCCGGCATGTGAGGTAGTGTAGTACATGTAAGTGCATGAGTGAGTAAGTGGAGACAATGGGACAAGGGGGAGGAAGGAAGTTCCCGCGCGCTCCATGATCCCCCTGTTAGGGTAGTGCATCGGCATTCACCTGGAGTTTATTGGAGCAACCACTGAAAACCACAGAGCACAGCAGCCGGCGGCTAGAATTATCTTCCAGATAGCAGCTGAACTCAACATAGCCACGTTGCACGATTGTGATTTTATGGTTTTCAACATGCCAGGGAAAGTTAAAGGTTTATAACCATAATTTAATATGTAACTGTTCAGTAGGTCGGTTCTTCTAACAAGGAAACATTGCTAGGTGTCCCTTTCCTTTTTTGTATCAATTTTAATAATTTTCTTGGGGGTGATGAAATAAGACACTCTTTTATTCCTGCAAACAAACGTTTTAAAGCGGTGAAATCGAATGTGGCAGCATAAGGAGGTGAGTTTTCTATTTCGCACAGATAACTGCAAATCTTTCAAAATAATTCAAATACAACTTTTATGAGACCAATGAAGATAATACGTGCACCTTAGTGATTGTTTTGTTCGATGCTATAAATGGTAAAATACTCCACAATACAAATCATATTCCAAAACTGCTTCCCAGCAAAATAAAATAAAAAAGCAAATTCTTGTGAATATTTTTACTATGTTTATTACTTTATTGAATTATATATATTTCGCGTCTTCGACTTATCTGCATTAGCAGCACGTCACGAAGGGCACAATAAGGAATACTAGCCAAATCTGTGGCTTATTTGTCTTTGCGAACACTTTTTATTACAAAGAAGCGAATATTTTCTTACTAATTCATGTCAAAAACTCTTGTTGGTACCTGAATTCATAATTCTACTGAATACGTATATGAGTTATTGTCGGGATTCCAGAGTTCAAGAAAACTTGTACAGTTGCTCTTGCCCCCGTAGAAAGTCATATACTTTTTCAAAATGTTTTTGACGTTAAATAAATAAACGGTTCATTAAGTATTGGGGTGTGAGAATTTTTAGAATTCTGTGGTATTAATGAATTTTTGTGGTATGTGTATGTTTTTACTTGTTTACAAACGAAGGCATATATTACGTCAAAAATACACCAGCGCTATGGATAACACGCCGACCACAGCACTAGCCCCCCGGCGCCGCGGCAGCCGATGGCGGGTTCTGCCGCTCGCCGCGAGGCGCACTGCGGTCGACAGCAGCACACCGCCAATCACAAAGGGCCTCATCTCAACGCAGCTCTCCCTGTCAGGGCAGCGAGCCCGGACAGCCTAGACTCGCGCTGAGATATACGCGCCCTTATAAGCAGGCCACACTGTGAACTGGGCAGTGGAACTCTCTTTCCGAGATCGCCTCATATCAACCCGATCAACAGGCCACGTATAGGCGACCGAAACAGCTCCTGAGTAAGAGTTATCTGAAACAGAGAATTCAGACTTAACACAAAGTTAGTAATACTACACATGCAATTCGCGCCTCAGTAGGCTAAAGTCTTTTTTGACCTTCTGTTTTTCTTTATGTTGCAGGATTGGCCATAGATGCCCGTAAGGGTAGGAATGGTCTCACCGCGGTGGCGTGAACGTACATTGCACTTTCTGTGCGTTCACAAAACTGCACAAAGAGTGCTTGACTGGGCAGTGGTATAGTTCAAAATGCGTGCCTTTGAAGCATACTGTGCGCGCCACGTTACATTAGAATCGCAGAATTGCACTCAATATTAAATCTACCGCTCCTCGCAGAGCACATTAAAAATTTAGCAACTAAATTCTTCTCAAAAATAAACGCGTCAAATAATGACATTATTAAAAATTTAACATTGTACGAGTCGGATTCCATGGCCACGTACAAGCACCCGAGAGATATGTTGCAGTAGTCGTAACGCCAATACTTGGATGAAAATTGCGGTAAACAACGCCAAAAGCGTGCCGAACATCTATTGTCTTTCTGACCTTGTTTTATTTTATGTCACAGATCAGCCATCGTTGACGATCGAATGCGAGCACGATAAGAGCAGCGAGGAGTCCGCCGCTTGCGTTTAAGATCGAGGAGCAAGTGCGGAGTCTGGAGGCTGAGGGCGGCCCACACTACGCGACGCAGCACGTGACGTCACAGTCGCGACAACTTCGCACTTCGCGAGACGCCAACAACAGAAAGCAACCTGGCTTGTATACGGAGCTCTCTTGGATTCTGTAATAAATACGAGTTTTACTGAAGTTGCCTTAGTTGTCATAAATCCCGCCTATCCTTTAGACATAACAGCCGGAAGTAAATAAATGCTTATTGTGCACGTTTTACAATTTCCAATTAGTACCAATTACAATGCCGTTTACAATTTATCCTGAAGTCGACGAGTCCCAGAGTCGACGCTCGCTCGCCATCACCAGATGTACCAGTCCGCAGCTAAGATCACCAACAGCCCAAGACGAATCTAACGCAGCGGGCAAAGACGGCGTTGACGAAAGTAGTCATTCTACACCGGCTCGCCCTCCGAAACTGTCTGCACTGGCACTCCTACCGCGGGGGCGACGTCACGGGCAGTGCTTCGCCTGGGGCTCGCGTTCCCGTAGCTAACAAAGTAAGTAAACAGCTAACAAAGGCGATCGGATAAGATAAAATTGTTTTACTTTCTCGCCTTAGAACAGAAAGTTACGTAATCTTGCGCCAGAAAGGGCCGGAATTTCGCCAGAAAAAACCTTATTGCCGGGTTGTGGTAACGATCCTCAAACTCGTGGTGTAATCAGAATACATGTTTGGTGGTTCCTGATACTGAAAAGTCGTTTGACGGCAAAACGTCCGTCTGTCTATTCGTCTGTGGTCATCGCTAGCACCTAAACAGTTCAGCTGATTTTCTTCAAAATGGATATTCTCTGATTGATCTGAACGGACTGAAGGCTTTGGGAGTTTCTACCGGATATTTTGATTGTGGAAGGATTTTTTTTCATTAATCGGGCATTTACCTTTTTATGTTTTTTCACGAGCGTGAACTACGCGGCACTGCTGTGGCCTGGTGCACTGCTGTGGCGAGCCCGACGCGAAGCACTGCCCGTGACGTCGCCCCCCGGGCCATAAGGAGTGCCAATGCACTCAGGAGGAGTGCCAATGCAAGGAGTCAGTTTCGGAGGGCGAGCCCGATATGACAGTCGGCACGTTAACTGCGAGGATCTGCGTTCGAGTCTCGAAGCAGGAAAATAACTTGCTTCTTGAAAACACTTTTGCGGATTTATGTAGTAGTATAAATTTGCGGAGCATTAAGAAACATTGGGAGAATGTGCTTTGGCAGCAAACTTTGTTACTTCATTTGATGACAAACTATGCTAATTTAACGGGATCGTGGAAACAAAACACAAGAAGAAAACATATGATTGTACTAAGAGTATTACTTATTATGAGCATTTAATTTGAAAGTTAGTGAGCATAAAATCATAAATTCTGGATAGAAAAAGGCTCTTAGATAATATAAATCATAATAAATAAAGTAAACATTTAAATAATAAACCTTTAAATAAAAGTAAACACACTTTACTACTATTCTATTTACGTATTTATGTTTAGACATTTAGAGTAATAAGTGCAGGGGAACACATTCACAAACGAGTTTCATAAGATAATATCATCTTCTTAAAGCATTCAAAAAGTGCTCAAGAATGAATCTTCATTGAAATTCTTAGGTACCTGCTGATATTCCGCAGATCCCTACTGTCAAATACGACAAGCTATTTCACCATTTTCCCGGACAAATTGATCGTCGACCAGATATAAAGAAAGTGAAGGGACGATTTCTGATGAATCCTAAATTACAGAGCCTTGTAGAATTCTTTTGTAATGGGAGAAGTCGATTTCTACTTATATTAATTCCCCAAAACAGACGAGTAAGATGCAGTCGTCTGGGATACAAAAAAACATAACGTTAATTCTCTTTTTCAAAAACGGAATAGATACACATTTGTATTAGTTAATGGATTTTTAAAATTGTAGGCTTTTCCAAATTTATTTGTAAACAGTATCATAACAATAATTTAAGCAATTGTTTAAGAAAAAAGTTGTATTCAATTTGCGATATTCTAAAAGAAGCTTACATATTAGCCCAAAGATACATCATAAAACATCAGAGAAGAGACAAGCTGTCTTTTCGCTAATCTGATCCCTAGTGGTCACTGGGAACTAAATATTTTTTGTGACGTGAGTTGTAAATAACAAAAGTTAATCTTCAATAAACCTCGTATGAAACTAAACTCATAAAGAAACTAAACTCATATGATAATGTAGTTTTGTTCCCGGAACGTAACTAAATTCCCAGCCGCAGTAAAGGTTTGTTACATAGGCAGTTTTTTTACTAGTCAATAGATTTCTTCCCCCCTCTTCGGACTTCAGTTTCGTAACGTACTTTAGTTTTTTTTTATTAAAGGTCGGTTTTTAACTGCTTTCTCAAAAAGCGACCACTGTGATTTTTAACATTGGGGTAACTGCAGGGGAGCATATGCGGACGACATAAACACACACAGACATCCAGGACAGCGGCGGGATTCGAACCCATGACGCTTCAAGCAGAAGCTGCCAAGGCCAGAGCGACCTCGGCTATCCCGCCGGTGCTTTACTTTCTATGCACAAGAATCAGTAAGGAATGCTTTCGCTTAGTTTCGTTTCTGTTGCCATCTTTGCTTGATTGTCCGAAGAAACAAAAACGTAAGTCTTATGGCATCAATCCGATCAACACTCAAAATTCATGAAAATCGAAGATGGACACTTCAACGTTTTCCTTGTCAGTAAATAGAGATAAGGGAAATAGAATTAGCTGTCTTCTCGCCAAGATATTGAGGGAAACGTGACGTCGTACTGAAATGAATGCCGGCTATTACGTTTAGTGGCATGTTGCCTTTTATCACTGTTCACACAAACGTCGTTTAATCCCATATATCTCCCATTCATTTCGCTACTCTGGTGAGAAGTTCAGTTTTTCTTGTATTTCGGCATCTATTTACAATGCTCACCGATTGTCAACACATTACTCTGAGGAAGTGAAGTGAAAAAATTGAAAAATAAATCCATTTTGCGTAGAAAATACCAGAAAATTACTCGCAAAATTCTTCTTTGATGGAAAAAGTTTTAATTTTTTTGTTTCACCTCTATTAGCTAATACTGTTTTCGAAAGGTAATTTGAAGTGGGCAGTTCTTTACGAAAAAAATTAGTTCTGGGACTCCCTAAATTGCAACTCTCGCATTCCTGCACTTGGAGAGTTTGAGAGGTTTCTCTTATCAGAGCGCTGCAATACGGGGATGTCCTGGGATAGAAATCGTTATCTGTTGACGTGCAAACAGAAAAACGTGTGTGAAACCCAATTCTTCTTCATTTCGAGGAATGGTGCAAATGAATGAAAACGACAGTTTTCCTCATCTTGTTTTGAGAGCAGTTTCAGAAAGTACTTTAGTTGCCATGTCCTTGACACATGTGAGCAACAATTCAGAGGGTAAGGGATTCGAGAAGAAAATCTCTCCGAAGTCCGTTTGATGAAATGAAGCGAGTTTCGACTTAGGGAAAGTGTAATCGCTAGTCATCTTTTAGAAGCTTTCATAGAAAGCCATTCACTAGCAATATCTTAATTATAACAGTAGAAGTGTGTATGCACACTCTATTTTTATCACTATATGTATTTTTGTCAATAAGAAATTCATTTCGTCTTCCCAAGTAAACAGTGAAATTAAAGACATTAAACGACAAATAACTATTAGTATGTAACTGAGTATTGAATAAAATTCCTAAAGAAATATCTTATAATTAATTTTAGGGATAATGTCTGAACAGCAATATTTCACGCATTTAGTCTCAGCTGTTTTCCCACTATTTGGCAAATCGTCTCCTTGATGAAATTCCTTCTGTGTACCCGGGAAAAACCTAGAAAGCCAACGAACATCCTTTGCTCACCTTACGCTCATCGTGATCACTTTTACCAAACTATTCGAAAACATAATAGTCGAATGGATAACGAATTATTTAACAAATAGTCATACAATTCCCGATATTCAATTGGAATTCTGTCAAATTCAATGGCCAGTGCATGAAATATGTCACTATATAAAATACACAGCCCGATTTCTTAGTAAGATACAACTGTAGTATTTTTAGATAATTATCAAGGTTGTACTTGCCCACTCAGAATGATATCAGGCTATTTTATTCAGAATGCTAAAGATAATATCAAATGTATATTTTTTTGATAAAATTAATACTACACTATTTCCCGCCAACGTAATTCTAGCGTGAATATCGCAATTTATCTCCAACAGCACCGAATTAGATATTTTACAAACTTATTTTCCAACATAAATAAATACACACATTCAACGCAGGTGAATGAGGTGTGTCGGTTGCACCGCTCTCTTCACAGCATACGGAATAACTAGAAAAGTTAAATTTTATTTATTTATCACCAAAAAAAAAACTATTATCTGACATATGAAGGAGGGTACAATTCGTACGTACTCGACCATGTGAACGTAGAGCCATTTCACGAAATTTAGTTATTCTACTGTATGAGGAAAATAGACTTCTCAAAACTAAATTTCACATCGAAAACACATTCATTAATAAATACAACTATTGTTATTTATATTCAATCATATCTCATCTCAAATTAATATTCTTTGACTCAGAGCTGAAAGATGTTCAAAGAGGACATTACAACCGAGTAACAAAGCATGAAACTGAGACCGAATGTGCACACATGTTCACAAATTCCATTGTCTGCAACAAGAGGACGTGAAGAGTTTTGCAGCATTCATTTATCACGCTTTAATGCATTTTGTAAGTTAAGAAAATCGTTTAATGCAGATGACGATAAAACTATGGGAACGGATTCATACGGACTAAAAATATATGAATCATGTAAATATGTATGTAATTATTTTTATCAAAATATGGAGTTAAATATGATCTCGATATGATAATAATTACTATGGTAAAATACTTTATTTTCAGTTGATCCCTTCATCTTTAAATTCTGAAATGTAACTTCTAATTATACTTTGTACCATTTATGGCATTTTCACTGGCTTAATAGAGAGATCAATAGAACTGAACCAACACGTAGTATTTTGACTGGATTGTAACTGACAATGAAGAGCTACACAAGTTGAATTCCGATGTCCCAGTCGCTGTGACGTCATACGATTTCCGGGTGGCAGCTTCAGAGGGAAGGTCAGAGGGTAATGTGGATACTGAAACGAGGTGCATTTCCCACTGACCATCGAAGTTTCAAAGTCATCTGTCAAACAAATCCAACAATTCATCGCTTCCTGGCTCCCCCTTCGCACCGCGGGACACTCGGACCCCTGAAACAGGGCCTCAGGGCCGGAGAGTGGATCTATTCTTTACAAAAATTAAAAATTAACATTTTTTAACTTGCTTTCCCCTTCGTTTCCAAATAACTCCAATATTTAAATAATCACTGGATTTTTTAAGCCCTTTATAGCTCAGATGCATTTTATAATTAATGAAATTTCACTGTTAAGCTTAATATACTAAATGCATTGATTTTATAAGAAATATGGAAAGTATACGGACTTTTATCCAAATATGTACCAAAACCCAAAATATCCAAAATAAAAGTATATTTTTTCAACTCTACACAATGTGAAACATAATGATAATGCAAATTAGTATCGATATTAGCTTTAGTAAATATGTATTTACATAGAAACCCGTTCCCTACTCATTATCTTATAAACGTCGTCGCTCACATAAATGAGAACGGAAGAAACCTAATATCGACTACAAATTCCACGTACCTTATGAATAAATCACGAACATTATAGAAGTCAAAGAGAGAATGAAGGATAATATCTCAAGATCAAGTGGTACATAATAATAATAATAATAATAATAATAATAATAATAATAATAATAATAATAATATAAAGAACTGAGTAGCAAAAAGATTAAAGAAAATAAAATAATTTCCATAAGGAAACATTTGTGTCCAAACAGTTTAACAGGTTTATAGGATTCAGAGGTATATTAAACAATTTCACTAAACCACAGAACTTTTCTAACAATTTTTTTATTGGCACTTATTGCATTGTTATGTTATTGATAAATTATATTGTAATGACAGTACAAATGTGTATGAACAATGAGTCAAATGAAATAAATAAATGTACATGATACTCCAGTGTTGACAAGTCAATAAATTAATAATAAATAGGTAATTTTAATGGAATGATGTCGCAGCAGTCATATTACTTAATTTCATAAAATTATAATACATAAATATTGTGACAAAATTCCATAATTATGAGTAATTGTCCAACCATTCACACATTTTTCAGTATAAAAAATGGAGCTCATTTATACATTTAAATAGTATTCTGAATAAAACAGCCATTCAATACAGTAATAAAAAAATCTTTGAAAGGCACACGTTATTCATCTCACAGAAAATAATATCGAGAATAAAGGTTGCAGCAGTCTAAGGAATAATACTTTTCAGCTGAACACAATGGTGAAAGCTATTTAAATAAAATCCTGAATGATATAATCTAGAGATTCTCAAAACTAAATAGAGCACTGTATACTGAAGTACAAATTTTGTACAAGAAACAAAATAAATATGAAATAAGATTTTAGATTTCATTGAATATCATACAAAATCTTTCTAGTATCTAATATATTAAGGGTTTTCTGAAATAATAAATTCTAAGTCATTTGATAAAACTTACAAGTAAAGCTTATAAAATAAAATACTGAGAACATCGAGACCTTCACAACCATTTACTGAACTGATCTTCATTTTTTGTCATTTGAAAGCACCTATTTTGAAAATTTGTGAAGTATTGTTGTGATCTTTAGTTTGTAATTGATATCAATGTGTACTTGCAGATGTTTTCGACTTCTTTGCCATTTTCCTTTGAAATCTGAATTTACATTAACTGAGGAAGAAAGAATAATGAAGTAGTGGGCAAAGCTAATTCGAGGATATTTTAAGAAGCATAATAACAATGCTTCAAATCAATTCAAGATGTGTTAGAAACGACTCAAATGAATATTATTTTACCCTCTTTTTACTATTGGGTTCTCTGGAGCTGTCAGATCGTATATGTTTTATCACTGATAACCCATGAACGCGAATGTGTTGCGTATGTCATTCAAACACTAAAACTATCGTAATTTAGAGCGTAAAGCATAATGACTAGCCGAGAGGCTGCAGATTCAACATTTTATCGTCTTACGTCGACAGCTGTTCATTATCATCCACACCTCCGCAGTACGCCGATAAAGATATGACGCGATGGAACTTGAAGTTGAGTCTTCAGTCTTGATAATCACTGTCTCCCCTGCGGGAGGGAGACGGCAGGTAGGAAAAGAGGGCGCCGCGCTGCCGTTGCACACGCGATGCGGTTGGCCCGAGGAACACTCAGTCTGGGGGGCGGGTGACCGCAAGCGCTCGCAGAGGCGGCCAAGTTCCTTCCGCTTCCTTTAGGCCGCAGCCGTCCGCTATCGCTTTCTCTGCTCTACAGGGCGGATATTCCTCGTCTACACGCCCAAGTCTAGCACTAACCGTTCATGTCTCAACACCCCGACGCGACGTTGCCGCTGCCTAACGTCTTGACGCTGGCCATCCACTGGTCGGGCCCCTTCACACGACGACACTCAGCAGTGCTTCCGAGTGGTGCGTCTGCTGGCAAAGCATTGCTTTAAATGGAGGTATTCACTCGAGTGGTGAAGTCGCGCTGCTGTGGTGCTCGGTGGCGAACTCCGGCTACCAGCAACGCAGACACCCGTTCGCGCCACCCGCTAGGAGAACACGGTTCTAAATGGCAGCGTTCACACAAGAGACGACACTGAACCGATTTTTGCCAGCTGCCGGAGCCCACAGCGGTGTCTCACGAAACCTCTGGCGGTCGGTGGCGGTCGGCGGCCTCTGTATGTGAAGGGCTGTGCCCCTTCTCGGAGGCGCCGAGTGACTCCGTGTGAGGGCGCCCTTTGCTCTTCCGTGGGCGCGACTAGCGACAGCTGCGTACGCTTCTTTCCTCCGATTGCGCGGGCTGGGCACGGCGGTGACGAGGGCAGCGGGGGCGGGGGACGGTGGGGCACAGGGCGGCGGGGCCGCGGGAGCCGTGGCGTTACGGGGGGGCGTGCTGCTTCTGCTTCCTCCTGGGCTTCGCTCGCCCGCCCGCGCCGCCGCTCTTACACGCCGGCGTCTCCTTCCGACCCATTAGGCGAATGATTCTGGCCCACTCGGACAAGAAAAGCTCGTACTGCCGGATGACACCCCAATCACGCACCAGCGTCTCCGTCAAGTCGGGGTTGGGGGGCCAATGCTTGGTGAGGATGCCGACGGACACCCACTCCGGGGCCGGTAGGCGCACGTTGTGTATCGCCGCTTCCGTCTCGCACAACAGCATTTTGTGCCACATGGTGATATTGGCCAACAGAGGGTCCCGAATCCGGTAAATTTCATCTTTTCTTCCTATCTGGCTTTCGCCGTGCGGCTTCATCGCTTCGAACGTGACGGAAAAATTCTGGAGGGATTTATGAAACACTGGAAGTACTTCTGCAATCTGCAATAAAGAGAGACTTGGTCAAATTCACGTAAAGTTCTTGCAATGAGGCAGGAAAATTATGAATAACTTTCAGAAGCTATGAGACACATTTTTATAAATATTTACCTTGTTGCTGCTACACTGGTAATGCTTTTTGAACCAAACAAGTTGTTTGCGGGGCAACCAATCATATTTCAGCTCTCCAAGTTTGCTGAACTGCAAAGAAAAGTCGTACATTATAATAGATTCATAAGCCTTCTTCCAATACGTATCACATTACAGATTTATTGATGTAATTGAAACATTTTCTCTAGTAACAATCTTGGGTGGCCGGACGTTTGGTTTTAAGAACATGGGCGTTCTACGAAGGGGAAGCCAGGGGACTTCCCGAAATACTTTTGTCACTACATACATAGAAAACAAGGTTTTTTAATTCTGAATTTAATTTAACTTAATTGTGGGTCGAATGTGCAACAGTTTGTGAAATTGGGAAGATGAAATAACGAAATGTGATGGTCTGGGGGCGTTGATTGAAAGGAATGCGAATTTCGCCAAGATCTTAGAGCGCTCAACTTTGAACTTACGTTTCCGTACAGCTGCCGGAGGGCGGGTTGGCTCTTCTTCATGTGCTGCAGCGACACGGCCAGCTGGTTGTGCACGCGCCGCATCGCCTTGGGCGCCGGGTGGCGCACGGGCTCCCCCGGCACCAGCACCGTACCCGGCCGCGTGGGGCTCTTCTCTCCGCACGGCCACTGCCACACTGGCCGCGGCTCGGCTGCGGCTGCGGCTGCGGCGGCGGCGGCGGACCCGCCCATCGGCACGGCCGCGCACACGCAGTCGTGCAGCAGCATAGAGCCCGCGACCAGCAGCGCCAGGCGCAGCGCAGCGGCACAATCTGCAACCAACAAGAGCCGGCGTTCACTCTCTGCTTGGGTCCGAACCACGCTCCCCGCTCGTCGCTCCCGCTCCCCGTTGCCACTCCGTGGCGCTCCCTTCCCACTCCTCCGGGCCCGCCACTTTCAAAGGCTGCGCGCAAAGACGGCTCCCCACGCCGTCTCTCACTGCGAGATTTCTCGTCACAAATCAATATTGAAGAATCCAAAATGCACAAGGCGCGGTCCAATCTGACATGCCACTTTTTGCTATTAGTACAAAGTATAAAACACTAAAATGTGCGTTTAATAGCAAGATGCAACACGTTTATTATATTACCAAATGCATTCACACACAGTGCACAAAACTCAGGAAATACTGTGCGTGTATGTGACAACAGCACTAGAACACTCCACTCTTACAATGCATCTTTTTCAAAATGAAAATTTCACATACGAAAAGTCCAAAGCAAATCGAAGAAAAACTCTCGTCAGACATTCGAAGTCAACATTTAAACTTGATACGCACATGTACCCTACAATAAATTAATAATAAAAAAGTGAAATCTATTCAAATTTAATTTTAGATAATACGTTTGTGATTTTCTAAAAAGTTTCGACTACGTGGTTTAGGCGTGTAGAGACGTGCCAAATTTTCCGCATACGCCTCGCCATCGATTAGAGGAAACAAAACGTATAAACGATACACTCTTCAACACAAAACATACGAGCGACAAAATGAAATGGAAATCACGCGATATTCACATAGAACCCAAAAAGTCAGTACTAAATTGGCATTGAAATCTTCAAAAACACACGTGAGCTTGTTATGAGCCTACCTGACATCATGGCTGAATAGTGACGAGAAGATGGCAATACGTAGTGTAGGACACGCGGCAATCTAGAAGCCGGCCACCTCCTCTCCCGACTCGTCTCTCATTCAATCTGCCGGCTGTTTGAGTTTCGCTCCTTAGTTCACAACAATATATATGTCGGGGAATCCATCCCCTCCCCGGTTTCTGCTGAAACCACGTCATACTACACGTCATCACTACGCGATGCCGCTCCTCCTTAAAAAGTTCATTCATTAGTCGGGCGCCTGCCGCCGGGAGGGAAGGCTGGAAGCATTTCGCCGTACCGACTGGCACCGGTGATAGGCCACTATACTATGTACGTTTGATAAGGAGAATGCGGTTAATTTCCACATATGACGCAAATCATTCGCGTTGCGCGAAACCGGGCAATGTGTCCAGCAGTCCTCACTATTACAAAGTACGAAGCTTCAGTACAAAATATGTAAGTATTTTATATCATACAATCGGTTTTCGGGAATCGTGAAAATTCAGATTTTCCCACATTTTTACTAAATCCATTGAAATGTGAAACGAAATTCGTTCAAAAATAAGAAAAAAAAAAACATGGGCAGATGTCATATATATCTTTTGACGTTCGATGCTGGTTTTTGCCGGAGGAAGTTTGTAGTAACGTTACTGACGTGACTAGTAATGTTTATTATTGTCCGGGTAGAGCACTGCGACGTCTCTGGGACATGAAGTTCGGATTGTTGAGCCAGCGCATCAGCCCGGCCCCCCTGCGCCTCCTACGTCGCGGCCGCCCCGCCCCGCCCCGCCCCGCCCCGCCCCGCCCCACCCCGCCTTGCCCCGCCCCTGCTGCCGCAACGAGGAGGGCACGAAGCTCGCCCTTCTCGCAGATGGATGTGTCATGACCGTGCCATGTCTGCGTGTGCCTTTTTCAACTTTGCCAACGTTCATCTTTCTCCTATTGAGTAGAAAAACATCCATAGTTCGACAAGTCTCGTATGACTGTGAATTCATTTAGTAATTCTCTTTTAATTATTATTATATACGGACATAAACAAATTTTGCTTCCCGTAGATAGATATGTGTCTGTGACAGTAATGAACTCATTTGTCGTCTCGTAATAGCGAATAAATTGCAATCATGTGCTTGAAATGAGGCGTGTAATATTTCGAAAGAGCTTCCTGTTGCAATGAGTGTGCACTCAAAATATATACCTTACTATATCCAGTAAAGCGAGACACTTAAACTAGCGGATGTGCAGTTCATGCTCGGAACCTTCGATAAGTGGATAGTGGTGCAATATGCTAGGGAAGAGCCTAACAGTCCACGCGGGCAGTCTGGAAGTGAATCACGGTCCAGTGCAGACTCACAGGCGTAACCGCAGCGGTCGCTCCGCCTTCCTCTCTCCTTCTCGCCCCGCCCATGTGGCCCCCGCCGCCCCCGCCGCCCACGCCGCCCGCGCCCAGTCGATCGGCGCGGCGCCTGTCTCGAAGGCGCCAATGGAACGGGCAGCCCATCGCGTCTACTCGGAGCGTTGCAACACCCGCCCGCTGACTCACGCGACAGCGCCGCCAGGACTCCCAAAACTCTTCCCCTCCACAAACAGTCCATCCGCGCTGGTTACCTGGCGAATGACAAGAGATGCCACGAGGTCCGCGAAACGGACGTCCGCCTCCTAAGCTTGTGGAAGTCTTCATTTCACGTTATGTACTCGTATACATATCAATTTTAATAATTGGTTCTGTTTGTCTCCTCAATAAAGTAAGGCGAAGGAAACAGTTATAAATAATATACACGTAATAAAATTATAAAATTCAATTGTTTACCGATCAATTGGTTTATTCAACATAGATTTTCATGTAAAGAACATATTTGAAAATGCTCACATCAATGTGTCTATTTACAAAACCATACATTATAATACAGCGTTACGGATTGGTGTTCCGTTCATTCTATCGAGTACTCCTCTGTGAAGATTTTTTGTGCTCTCTTCTAGGTCTTTCAACAGTTTATCTGCTGTATTGAGCTTATTATTTCTTGATAATATTGCAATCAATGTTATGCTTTTCAACGGAATTGTGCTGTTTATGAAGCGCATTAAAATCCACTTAATGAAACGAATATTAGAGAAGATGTAAGTAAATAAATAATGTGACTTCCGAGATATTGTGAACCTGTTTATCGTACTGGACTATCGGATCAACATTCATAAGGGTTTTGAAAGTCAGTTCATCAATTGTTGGAGATACAATATTTTAATTCTTAACTACTTCTTTCTGAAGTTAAAAAGTTAGTTTACACTCTTTGAGATGATTATGAATAATTATAGTACCACTAAGAACTAAGAACTATGTTCCATATCTGCAAGAGTTTCATCCCATTTTCTACCACTGTTTGCAATTCGCAACAATTTCTCAACTCCTCATCTTAAAATTATCCATAAACATTTGAAGGTCTTTCTATCCCCGCGTTATTTGACTTGTTGGTGTACAATTTGCGAAATGGTTTACCACGTATAACATTTGCAGCGCTAAAATGCAAATTTGCTCTTATAATTTATCTCTACTTACATAAGAATCAACAATAATTCAGAACGTGATATAGGTACTATAAAAACCAAGCAAAACAGAATTGTCACAACAATAATTTAAATATTATTATTATTGTTGTTAGTATGAACTGTGCCACAATATAAAAGGGATCAGCTCAGGGAATATTAGATACGTACGCCATAACGGAAATCTTGCCACGAATTTTCTTATCGTGTTTGATATGACGTAGGGATCGCGTCAGATCTTGACGCTACTTCCAATAGGTGCTAGGATGTGCGTAGGTCAGCCGTATGTGACATTCTTGGTAAACGTTGCAAAAACGGCATTTGTTTACTAGGTGTAAACAAATCGAGAGATCCTGTTCAACCGACTACGTGTGAGGCGCACCCGTTCTCACTCAGCTGGGAGTTTTTTCTCGTCGCCGGCAATAGCAAGAGACGGCGGCGGCGGCGGCGGAGGCGGGAGACAGTGGGGGAAAGGCGAGGCGGGGTAGCCCGCTGACGATGCCGTTCTTGTAGCGTGCGTTGACGTAGGTCTTTAGCATAACAGTTCGCTCGTCAGATACTTACAACTGAAGAATCGCAAGTTGCAACAGCTACAGCAGCTTGCTAGGTGCACTTCCGATTTTATCTTTTTCCATTTCCTCATTTACCTCATATTTTATTTAATCCATATTTTAATTAATCGGATGTCGGGATGTATTTTGAAACGTCAGCAGTCGCGTTGGACTGCAAGTCTTCGCGTAGCAAAACGTGGATGAAGGCAAAATGCATAGGAGTGATAAATATTTTAATGAGGAATTAATAACAACGGGAAATCAATCTTTTAACTAATGTGTATGGAGAAGTTTCAAAGTCTAAATTAGTTATTAGTTTGTTATGGAACAAAAAAAAAAAAATTAAAAAAAGCATACCAAACGATTTAGAACATTTATGTTTCCTGAATGAAGGCATTCACTTTATTCGAAAGCCATCTTTTCCCACCAAAAATCCCTCCTTTCCCTTTCTGAATTCTACGCAAAGCATGTAAAGATACTGGTCACTTCGAACTTGTATTCTATACTTTCCATTGTAGTGGTCAAAGCCAAACACAACTAGAAATGTTCAAAGAGCACATATTTTGTCGTATTATTGATAATACTTTCGTAATATTATTGTATTGCACTTTTTATCCTATTAACATTAGAGATTTAACTTGAAGAATAGAATCTGTAAAGGTGGTTCAGGGCATCAACTGATGTCACTGCAGTACCTTTGACCAAGAAGTCCTAGTTTCGAGTCCAGGCGGTGGCATGTTTTCTTGACACTCGCTACATAGCTAGGTCGAATTCAGCCGCTATCTGGAGAAGAATTAATGAGACCAGTTGCTATAATCGGTATTTTCCGGGATTTCTCCGATCAATACCATCAATGCCATAGCAATATCCTAACAAACAGGCCACGCGCCTGGTTGAGACTGTGGGAGATTTCTGGTTGAGGAAAATACCCGCAAACCGATGAAGGTCGGCGCCGGATCTCGCAATCCAGTGGGAGAAGCCCACACGATAAGAACATGCACTACACTTACGGGAATAATGAGCTTAGTAGTTTATGTGCTCAGGAGCAATAATCAGTCGGTCAATCAATCATTCGAACAATTAAAACGATATGACAAAAGTTCGCAGAAACCACTAATATTTTTAAAAGATCGGTACTGCAACAGGACGTCTCTCTCTTTCTCGCATGATTTGTAACGGTTTCGTAAATATTATAATATAACATGAACCCGAAAATGATTGCCCACGATGGGATTCGAACTCTGATACTTTACAAGCTTTTAACATAGTCACTATACCACCACTAAAGTCGGTGCAGTAAACTTCCCGAAGTTCAAAAGATAAACTAAATTCTGGTTCTCCCCTTCAGGGGCAGATTCAACGAAGCTATATTCCTCGCCCCGCCTGGCATTCCATCGCCTCCTTATCTAGGGTCTTGGGAGGGGATCCCCACTCCAGTATTTCCCCGCTGTTTAGTTCTCCAGTATCTCTACGTATCTGCAACCCGCTGAGGTGTCTCAATCCTCAGTTAGTTATTTGGTTAACGCCCTGAAGCCGCCGTACTCTTTGAATCCGTAGCGGAATGATAGCCAATGATAGGATATGGTAGGGAATTATTGATTGAGCATACCGGTGGAAATAGGAAATTGGGGCATATTGGCAGGGGAAACGGGAGTACCCCGGGAAAACTTGTCGTGCACCCACTTTTTTCCACCGGACCTTTGGAACCGCGTTGGATAGAACCCCTCCACCAGTGGTGGAAGGCGTGCAGTCTGATCACTACGCCATGGGTCTCCCCAAAAGTTGCCACTATTTCTGTTAAAATCATATTTTTAAAACCTTTTATAATAATTTTTTAAATATTTAATTCGAAAGATGACATTTCATTTAGTTCAATATTGTAGTTGTAGAAGGTCGCCAAAAAATCTTAATTTTTGAAATCTTCGGAAATCAGAGAATTGAATGAAATTCGGATCTCTCCAACTGTTAAGCGTTTTTGCTCTATTCAAAAAAGTATAACTCAAACTATTTTTAAGAAAATTTGGAAACGTCCTTGAGATTTCACGAAAAGAACCACAACAATTATAGTATCTACATAAAATTCAATGGGCTTTGACACCAGTCAAAACGATTTAGAATTTATGTGGATTTAGGAATATCAATTTTGATGAAAATCATGAGAACGGTTTAGGTTCTAATGATGTTCACAGACCGACATACAGACATATGGACGACGTTTTGACGTAAACCAATTCGTAGGTATGAAATCCATAAAACGTGAATTCTGACTTCACAATGTATTATAGGAAGTAATTTTCTACATATTGGATCAATAATTAACGAATTGTGTGGTTTGAAAGGCCTACAAAATAAGTTTTTTCTGTCGAAAATCACTATTTTCCGATGCGGCATTACAGTCAATAGGTAATAAAAAACTGTACATGCAATGATTGAAAAACCTGTTCGTCGAAAATAGTTTACATTTCTAGCTTCAGTATTAAACGTGTACAATGTTTTTGCAAAAATTATGAATCTTGTCTCTATATAACACACAATTATGCGAAAAACTAATAATATTTTTTTTAAATTGAGAAATGCACATGCTTTCACATTGAAATCTCCTCGTTTAGAAAAAAATACAATTGAATCAGCACGAGGAAAAAGAGAACAAATCAAAAATGCAATTTTTTTTCTTATGTTGGAAAGTTGTTCTTTAAGGCCAGGCAAATTGTACTGTGAAGAAAGTAATCTCGTCACAACAGTGTTTAGACCAACATTAGTGAATTCACACAGAAAAATTGGACAGGATAATATAACATGTTTGTGTATTAATTAATGTTTCCTTCCTCCTGAAAAGTGGCAAGAAATGACTAGTTGCCTTTCTCCTCAGCCCGATTCAATTAGTTCCTTCCATAAAGTAATCCCCCAGACATTAAGTGATATCTCGAATACGCCTATGGGTTGCGATACAGAACCGTCGGGAGAAATAAAAAAGTGCCTCTGGATGCTCGTGAGGCAGCGTTGGCCCAGATCCCTGGGGCACCGCTGCTTATGAATATGTACCGGCAGGTCGATCGAATGGTCATCGTAAAAGTGACCAACTCATGAAATTCCAAACATTTCCATTGAAACATTTCATGGAATTTTTTGAATTTCGCTCTACGTCTCTATGTCTCTGCAACAACCGCAAACGGAAATGACTCTTCCAATATATTCCGTTTATTCGGTACAGATCTGGATTTGTGAATCATATGCGAGCGGATTTTAAAAAGGTATCGGATGTGGCAGACATAGTTTTCACAGCTCCTTGTCTGATGGGAAAATCCACACAGTCACCATTGGTTCGTTTATGTTCTCAGAGCTTAGGTTTGTGCTATTGCTGTCCAGAATTTAAATGTACTCACAAACGTAAAAATATATTATTATAAATAAAATCCTATTTTATAACAGTTCTTTCATAGAGTGCGGTTTCATGGGCGCAAAATTATAGGTGAACCTCATAAAAAATTATTCCTGCGTAAAACGCCAAATTTCACCTAGGCCCTTCCATAATCATCTGCCGCCGGACAACATTCCCTCCGTCTTTCAAGGAGGTGCTGCCGTTGGCAGCAGTGCCGGTGATGCTTGTCGAGAACGATGGGCCCACAACGCAGGGCGCCCATCGCTGGCATCATTGAGTGTTGCAGTCGCAGACTCTGTGTCATTGTCATTGTCATTGGCAGCGTTGCGCCCCCCGGTCGGGCAAATCGTCCACTACGCCCTCCTCAGCGCATGCACATTCAATCGTTCGTACACTTTCGTCCATGACTAATTATGCTTTCAGTAAACACATCAGGCCTGTAATATAGAGCTAGAGTAATGGAGTAAAATAAGAAAATCTTTACTTTATTATCATAGGCATGCGCTGAGGCTGGTCCCCCGAAGATTTTGAAAGCAACCCCGCAGCCCTTCGTAATAACACTTATTTCCATAATTCTGATCAATAACTGATTTCCTACTTTTAACCTGACATTTTCAAAAATAATTGTACGCCACTTGATTAAGAAGCTCTTGAAAGCATCTAACAAATCCTGTAAACACATCCGGTAAACAGAAACAAGTGTTTTCAGATAGCGAATTTTCCCCCGTCTCTCTCTTTTTTCCGTCCAAACTCAGGACTTCAGAGTTAACTCGCAGTGCACATTACCTCGGCATGAAAACAGTCTGACTTTCAAACTCCTGCCGACGCTTAGAAGTCTAATTGTTTTACCCCTATTATTCCAAAACGCAATTTTCTAAAATTCTAAGAGTTCAACGCAAATGAAACCTGCGCCATTATTTTAAACGTTCATTGTTCTAATGTTTTGTGAAAAACATTTTAAAAAGAAAAAAATTAGGAGCAGTTTTTGAGAATTTTGTTTATAAATTGCGTTAATTTCCAGCAGAAATGAACTAAAACAATGAAACACGAAAACGACTATTATTTAAATGATATATGATCTTTTTTTTTAAAAAAAAACTGATTTTTTAGACAAATTTTCCTTGAGGCAAACATCTTTATCTTCAGTTTTGTAATTTTTAAATGTAAACATCTTTCAATTTCCAAAAATACACAGAATTTGCCGGAAATGAGAGTGGACCAATTTTTTATCGTCCTTTGATACAAAAGAGGTAAAAATTCAAAGAAAATATTTGAAACAGTTTTAGAGAAAATTTAGAAAATGTTGTAGCTTCAATTAATGCACTGTAAAAATTCAAAATATCCATTTCAGATTCGCAGTGTCAAGTTCGTTTAGATCAATCGCTAAATATCAATTTTGGAAAAAATCGACAGTACAGTTTAGACGCTAGAGTTGATCACCGGCAAACAGACGTTTTGCCGTAAATGAATTTTTCGCTATCAAGGACCTCCATACTGGATTCTGAGTACAGAACGTGCTAGTGTAAGTAATTTAACAATACAGGAACAAGATATATCCACATTTTATTTTCGAGAGCCCGGCAATACGAGATTTTCTGTCGGAAGATCGGCTGTATTCGTCACAGCATAACAACAGTTTGTCTTTACTACTCAAGTACGTAGTAAGGCGAGAATATAAAAGAAGAACGATATTGCCAGTCAATTAGCTTACTTCTATAGTTGTATATCTCGAATAGTTATATTACATATAATAGATATATCTGACGTCCGTCAAGAAAGCGTATTGCATTCCATTCTAGATTTGCGTTATACAAATGATACGCCATGTTATAGACGAACTATAATAGCCAATTCACAGACGCCATAGCTGAGTTATCCACTGGAAGAAATGTGGGAGAGAGTTAGAGCAAACAGAATTAAATAGTTGACCGAACGTGGCGTATCAAACTAGATGTGGCCACGTTACAGCATAAAATATAACAGTAAAGCTGAATTACTACCGTTCAAGGATGAGTGGGAGAGTTGTTGTAGTGGCAAATTGAGCAAAAATAATTGTATATGTTTTGGACCCAAATAGCACATGTGGGGATAAAGAAAACAGGACAATTTGAGTCATAACATAATGTACTGGATATTGAGAAGAGGATTTCAGCAGTCTATTTACAATAAATCATTAATATATCAACATATGTAATGCCAAAATGGATGCATGGCACGTAACCTTGGGGTTCTGCTAGAATAGTTCATGTTCCAAAAATACAGTCAATTCAGAACAAGGTACAAGTATTCAGTACAAGGTACTTGTATTCCGTATTCGTGTCGATTACCTACGAAGGAACAATCTGCTGCAGATTGTGAATATCAAGAATGTAGAAATATTTCAGGAAAATGCAGAAAAACTTCAGCAAGGTATGAGAGTCTCAAGAACATTGAGACATCAAAACTTGATTTTAATTTATCTGTTGTATGGCGGGAGTTTGCGGAAGACGGCCCAGTGGTCGTAGTTCCGATGCCAGTCTAACGGACAAGACCGCGGTCGCGGCTCTCCAGAGAGGAGCTTGTAACGACATATTGGTATTGTGGTGTGTTTTCGTTGGCATTTCCAATGAAATAATTATATGAGTCGTCATTGCCAACAACATTGTATAATTATTTCATTGAAACGCCATGTTGAGACGTGATGATGACGATAGTACCGAGCGTGAAGATAAAGGTGGTGGGATGAGGCGAAAAGGGAATGAGCGGCGTCCGGAGCCAAGTCACTTTCTCCACCGCAAAGCAGCCCTCCGGTTGCGTCCGGCGAAGCGCCCGCCGCGGCGCGCCGGTGGGTGGCGGCGGGAGCCTCCTCGCGGGAATTGCTTGAATGCCATCTGCGAGCGGCGCCGCCCGAGACGTCATCTCGCTCAGATGCGGGAAATTGGTGCGGCGCGTGAGCGGCCCGTGCGGCCGGGGAGCAGGGGCCCGCGCGGCCCAGCCCAGCTGACGCACGCAAGCGACTGCGCCGCAACAATTGGGATTTGACGCGCGGCAAAATTCCCTCGACGTCCTCGTCTTCTCGCTCTGCCGCACAAGTCTTCATTTCCGTACGTTCTCACTCACAGATCCAACACGCAATTCCTTGGAACAGAAGTCTTTTTCGGTACCAACATTGACATTATTAACCGTTGAAAAGAATAAGAGCGTACAAATGAATGTGGTTTTCTTGATATTCTGCGTATTTATACATTGGGGTATATAGAGTGAGAGGTGGAAATTCCAAAATTATCAAACTGGGGCATTCCCGAGTACGCACGAGATAATTGAAATGTCAAAACTACTTTCATAGGAAGTTAGCAAACGATTATTCTCGCAAAATATCTTAAGTTGTCGAGAGCTTTTCGCTGGTTGATCTTCCCTTTCTATTGCCAAGTCCAGAATCTTGAAATGTCTTGTAACAATTTTTAATATCATTACGCCGACTAACAGTAAATACCTGATAGCTTCAAAGGTTGTAAACCGATGACCAATACGATAGGTAACGTGTAACTGTCGTACCTCGGACACTTTTTATGTTTTAATTTTTTTCTCTTGTTTTTGATGTGACATTGATGTTCATCTCTTTGGAATGCTACAAATCTGAGTATATTTATGTGTAATAATAATATTTTTTAAGAAAAATCTACAAAGATCTTTTTGAGATAATTTGTCTGTGTACAGTGTGTCTGTAGGTACATCGTACTGATTTATCTGGTGACACAACGATGAATCTGGGGACAATGTAGAAAAAGTGGAAAAAAATCTACAACTGGATGAATGTATGTTATTTATTCTTGGAGAGAATATCACAATAACATTTGCTGAACAAAAGGAGCTCTAACCTAGATGCTAATAAATAATTATCATGTAAAAGAAAAAAATTTGCTGCCCTCAAGGGCAATCAATCAGATTAGTTCTGGAGCTCATGTTCTGTTCTCCGCATTAACTTCTTATGATATAACAGAATTTATAAACAGAAAGGACTTCAATCTGGATTATAACTTGTAAAGAAAACATGGAAAACAAATGTTTGCAGCCTTTGAGAGCAACCAAACCCAGATGGTGAGGGAGCTTAACATTTTGTCCTTCATGACAACTTCATATGTTGCAGAGCCTTCATCAATTTTGAAAGAGTGAATCATTAAAGCATTTTTTATTAAGTATTTTTTAAAAAATATGTCACAATATAGTTTTCTAATTCCTTTTCTATAACTGAACTATTGCTGAACAACGAATTGACATTACATCAAAACTGCCCTATTAATTGTTCTGCTAGTGGTTGAGGCCTTTTATTGCTTCTTTTCCATTGTTGTAAAGTCAGATTGCATCCAGAAACCAATTCAATTCAATTTAATACTAAATTTATGCAGTTTTAATACCCAGAGACGTCCCTAGGTACATCAACATCCACTGTCCCAAGGTACCACAATCTGCAATTATGAATTAGCTAGGCTACTGTTAATTGTAGGTTACCTGTAGGTTACCTTTAATTAACTACATTCTATGCTAGTAAGTGCTGAAATTTTCAAAACAGAAATAAAATCCCAAAGTGCAAAAGTTGCTCTCTTCCGTTGAATGCACATTATTGAAAGAAAATATGCTGATCTACTGCCCTCTAATTTAGAAACTGGTCAATTTGGGTCGATGATAGGAACTAAACTGCACTAAACAACTTAAGACGCTTAAGAGTGTATACATAATTGGTCATACTAAAAAAAATGCAGAATGTATAAATTAGATTCTACGAAGCTCTACACAAGACATTTTCAAAGATCATCAATCATGATCGTCGTCGAAATCTACGGCGATCTGCTTTCTTTGAATGAAAGTTTGTTCGTCTATGTGGCTGCCCGTCTGTCTGTTAGTTTGCAGTCAACGCTAATGCCTAATCCATTCTGCCGGGTTTCTCCAAAATTGATATACTACCAACATTTTTTAATAAACTTTGTCCTCGGATAGCATAACGGACGCTTAAGAGAATGGTGCAGATCTCATGTTTGCTGAACATTTTTTAACAATTGCAAAAGTGCAATTTTTTGGAACGTCTTGCAATAACTAAAATATTGAAGTTAGTGTTTTTTAAATGAAATCTATTTAATCTCTTTAAAAACAGTTCATCAAATAAGCTCATGTTCAATTTTTCGAAAATATCAGTAGTCTTCGTGTAATGTAGCGCAAAATAAAGGCAATTTTAAATTATTTTAAACAATTATTTCTCGAAAACCGATTCAAACGTTTTCTTTACATTATCTCCGCGTATGTCCAAGGGTCGGTAAATAATAAGGTGCATGTCCTATTTTCGGCGAACTCTTCAATTTTCGAAAATTTAAAAAATTTAACATTTTAAGACTACAATATTGATGATAGAAATGTTTGCCTTAAACAAAGTCTGTTGTAAAATTTCGGCTCTTTAAAAAATGACATGCACAAAACTTAAAAAAATATATTAGACTTCCCGTAATTTCTGTTTGAAGTTTATGCAACTTCTAAAAAACATATTTTCTTAAAATCGGCTCCAATTTGTTTCATTAAATTTTCACTTTTCATGTAATAAAGGGTGGTAAAATATGGAGCTAATTTCATTTCCGGCAAACACTCTTTTTTTTCGAGAATTAAAAGAAATGTAGAAAGTAACATTTTTGAAACCCTTTCGAGTCTCGTATGAAAAACTTGCTGATTGAAAACACTTTTGCAATTTTATGAAGAAACATAATATTGCGGAGGAGTTATAAATAACGCGAGAAAGTATGTGATTTTGGAGCACCACTAGTTTACCTGGCCATGCCATTCTCCAGGGCGCATTGCGGGGAGTATTTTCTTCCGCGACAGAATATCGTAATGAATACATAGTAATAATTTGTTGCGTTTTCTAAACATCCTTAGCAAATGCGTACTTAGCTTCTCGACTGTCCCCGTTCAGAAAATCGAAATGGGACCCATATCTGCAATAAATGTGAATATAAGAGTTTTAAAACTAATTGGTAAACCCTATAATAGTAGGGATGGTGCATTGCAGAAAATAATCATGGAGTGCAGTTTGGTTTATTCCTTGTCGATTTCCTTACGCGGGTCCCTTACTCCGGGGGAGCGGTAGGGTGCACCTGATGCACGTCATGCTGATCCTAAGGAACGACAGATGCGAAAGAAAAGAAGCCGAATTGTAATTGTGTTATTATGGTTTGTTGCTGTCAGAAAAAAATTATCAAGTTCATTTAATATTTTTGTAATCAATGATATCTTGATTATACCTATCAATCCCCTGTTATAATTAGGCTACATACCCCCAATCGACCCTTTGATCATCAATGACCCCTTTCAAAATTTCATGAAACCCCAGGGGATCGATACCGACCCCAGGCCTACAACGTTCACACGATTTTCTCCAAAATTTATATTCCGGAATTGAAGATAACGAACCCGAGGCCCTGCGAGTTTAAAACGGATATTTTGATTTTTATGGCAACTTTACATGATGCCTTAAAATCATTTTTAACTATTCTCAAAAATGGCTCGAATTTTATTACATTTTAATTACATTTTTTTCATCGGATAGCATAAAAGACTTTCCAGTGGTGAATTCCAAAATGACGAAGGTCTTTCTTTCATTAAAATTTTTGACGTTTTGAAAATTGCAAAATATTCACATTTTTTGGCAACTATAATATTGAAGACAGAGAGTTTTCCCGTATTTGGGTTTGATATTCGTTGTTGAATGATAGATCTTATAAAATTCTTCGAAAATATTAGTAGTCTTTGCAGAATTTTGCGTGAAATCGAGACAATTTTTAAAGAATTATTTTTTTCAGGAACGAACAAAAAATTTTCCATCGTTCTTTTTTCGTACGTAGCCAAGGACGATAAAAAATTGTGCTGCTCCCATTTTCGGCAAACTCTTTGTATCTTCAAAATTTGTAAAAAAAATAACATTGCAATGTTATAAATAATAATAATAATAATAATAATAATAATTATTATTATTATTATTATAGAGATTTTTCGTTTTTGTTTCCATGCATAGAATAAAAGTCGCTTAGAAATTGCGCTGGTCTAATTTCCGATGAACGTTCTGAATTTTCGAAAATTCCAAATGTTGGAAACAACGCGAGAAAGTACTAGATGCTGTCACTTTAAAAATGAGATAACCTAAAACTGCTCTGTATATTTTCTCATGGTTGAAGTTTGCATCAGTCGTATTTGCGGAAAAGGTCTGGTATCGTGCAAAGTCTTGTGTTAAATAATACGTTTAACTTTGTGATTGCTATGTGTCATGTGAAGAGAATGAACATAATTAGAAGTTACTAAAGCTTTGAATAATTATTGAACGATTTTTATGAGAGATGAAACCAAGAAAGAGTGTACTTAGGTAAACTGAGATGGCGAGAACTTAATATTGTTTTCAAAGTTTTCCAATATTTCTCAAAAATATCAACGTTAACAATGCTGTGAAAAACACGTTAAGAAAAGAAGAAAGAAATATATTTTCTAAAAACTGTTCGGTTTTTCCGAGATAAATTCAAACTAGATCCCAAAATATTCTTTAATTTAATTATTCATCTCATTCAACATTGTGCACAATTCCTTCGTTATAATTTTCATCATGAAACAGACCTCGGATAACTGGATTTACGAATATTCGAACCCTGCATAAAGAAGGAATTTCTGTGTAATAATTATCTGTTGTCATTAAATATATTTACAAGATTGCAACGTTTAATTTCATGCCCACCTTCTACCGCGCGCTAGCCGAAATTCGGCAGCACTCAACTGCAATCTAAGGTCAAGACGCTCTATAGCATAAGTTGAAGCGCTTTTTCTATGTTCAGTCTTTGAGCCGCTGAGAGCAAAAAATGTGTAAGTCGAAAAACATACTTTTCGGAAAATGACGTGTGAACGAAAAATGCTGTAAAACTATAATATTTAGAAATAAATGACCGAAAGCGTTATGAACGTGTTAAGAAGATATTTTTTCAACTTACTGCAGATATGTTGAACTAAAATATTGCTAATTAATTAGGCAATCAACTATTTTGTTGGCTTACACCACTTTTGCAAACACCGTTCCTGAAAACTACGACTTACATTCAAATTATACATGCATAATTTTCGTCTGCGATAATGTGATGGAAAAATAGGAAAATAGAGAGAAATTAATACAAAATATAAAAGAACAATGTACACAATGTATTTGTACTCTATGTTTTGATATTTTACAGAATGTAAATTATAATTAGTTATCGCCAAAAATAAAAGAGATGTTTACAGTTATTACAAGCTTTACAATAAACCACATTATAAGCATTTCGGTGGAGGGTAAGTGAGTAGTGCTCACTTTGTTGATGAGGTAGTTGAGGCAGCCTTAATTCCTCCTCATCGTGAACATGTTCGTAAGATCTCATATCTTCATCAACTAGAAATGTTTTTTTAGTGAGTTGAGGTATTTGTGGTGCATTGGAAGTATGCATTGCACAAGTTCAATGATATTTCTTTTTTTGTTATAGTTTCAGGCTACGGTTAGGTTCTTCTCTAAGGAACCACATCCATTGAATTTGCAGACAATTTATTGTGGCTCCTGCGTTTTTAATCTTTCTCACAGTTGCTTTTTCAAGCCGCAAAGTAGACTTAAAATGTGCTTGGGCCATTTCATGTACCGTTCATTCGAACTTCGTAAATAATACATTAAATGTCGTTGTTAAAATTAATATTACTTTCCTTTTGGATTATCGGTATAGTCTCTAATTGTATAGAAACAGTTGTGCAGCAGAAAAGGTTTTACTTAGAACTTAAACTTTTGTATCGAATTTAAGCCTTTAATGCCATCTGGCAAGGTGTTATAAAATAATGTACTTGTATGTGATATTGTGTGATTGTATGTGATTTTTTGTAGTGAGTTGTTGATATTGTCACCTGATGAAATTGATTACTACATCGAGTGTTATGGTTATAGTCATCGGCGTTTGCTGAAAATATATTCCTGCCCTTAAGTAAGTCATTTTTGACAAAACCACCGATTCATATATCAAGAGACAAGGTAATGGTAAAATACCTAGATAAATAAAGAGAGGCTTACAGGAATCATGTATGTGGGATTGCTTATTATTTGTATAATTCTTTTTTGTAATCTAAGAGTCTGGGATATATAAGATGTATTTCCCCAGAATGTTCTGCCATATCTAAGGCGAGAATGAACGTTCGCGAAGTATACACAACGAGCAGTATGGAGGCTGACTGAATTTGAAAGAATTCTGAAAGCGTAGTATAAATAACTTAATTTAGTGTTCAATTCATTTAAATGGACTTTCCATTCAAGGTTTGACTGAATTGAAAGACTTAAAAATTTTGTTACCTTAACATCAGTCTCTGTTCATTTTCAGTGAAGTGCAGAGCTGTTTATTTGAAATGGAAGACTGCATTGAAACAGTTTTCTTTTCATTTACTATTAATTTGTTATTACAGAACCACTTTCAAATATATCTGATATTGTATTATTTACGGTTTCCTTATTGTAAAGAATATTCGAATCATCCGCAAAGAGAACTGTTCTTCCGTTACTAATCGTCGAGGACATATTGATTACATGTAGTAGGAAGAGAATAGGGCCTAAAATCGATCCCTGCGGTACTTCTTATGCAATTGGCAAAGAATTGGAAAGGTGTGAACATAATGTTCCATTATTTCAGTAAGGTATTTCTACCCTCTGAGATCAATGTTTAAGGTACGAACATGACCAATCTAGAGCAATACCACGAATTCCATACGATAATAATTTTGAAAGTAAAATGTTATGATCAATGACGTCAAAATATTTTGAAAGATCTAAAAATATTCCAATAGGTGTTTCTTTTTGATCCATGGATGAGGCGACATCTTTAAGAAAAAATATGGCTATTGCCATTGATTTCGATTTTCGAAACCCATGTTGGCAATCTGAAAACGCGTAGTGTTTACTAAGAAAATTTTCCATTCGTACGTACAAAAGTCTCTCTAATATTTTTGAATTGAAATTGGTCGATGATTTTAAAGTTTATTTTTGTTGCTGTTTTTGACAAGCGGCTTAATCTTGGCTGTTTTAAAAATATCTGGAAAAATTACTGTGCATAAGGAATAGCCGTGGTCGTGGATAGTCGAGGTGGCTAAGACAGAAGAGCCGTAACTGTCTCATGCCTGAACGATCGCGGATTAGAACCGGGGCATGGATGTTTGTGTGTTCCCATACCGTTACCGTTACCCCCCAATCATACTTACACTATACAACTTTGGTAGTCGAAAAACGACTTTAAATAGTTTAAAAATCCAACAAACGTTTTTGTTGGGCTCTGGTAACAAAACTATGGATAAATCTTTTTTTCTATGAGTAGTAAATTACTTTCCATAGTACGTTCTGCTGTCAGATTCCAATATTTGTGTGTCCTTGATATCGAAAAATCGATTGACGGCAGAACGTCTGTCCGTCCGTCTGGGGTCAACACTAGCTCTTAAATTTCATATAAGTTCTGCAAATTGATCGTTCGTCTGGCTATAAAAGAACTAAAGGTCTTATACATTTGTCGAAGCAATAAGTGGATTTCGAGTAATTTTGCATGAAATATTTTTAACATTATTTTCTCAAAAACGGCTCCAAAGTTTTCTTATAATTTTCTTGTCATATCTATCCATGAGATCCGTACTGTATCCATATCGTTTGTGCCGACGACTAGAAAAAAATGGTACTTATCCCATTTTTGACAAATTATGTAATTTGGAAACTTCCAAAAAATTACAACGCAAAAGTACAATATAAATGATGGTGATTTTTCATTTATTAATGTAAATTTTGTAAATTATTATGTAATGTTGCGGGAAGTATAACATTTTTCAAACTTTTTTTAAAATTCGCTCCAAGAGAATTTTGCCTCAAAGTCTGTAGTAAAAAGTCAGCGCTATAAAACAGTTCGCATATATTTTTTTTAAATAACTAGTATAATTCGCTTTATTTGTATCAGAAATGTATACAATTTCTAAATAAAAGAATCTCAAAAACAGCTCACATTTTTTCTTCAAAATTTTTAAAAAGAATGGTGTGGACCTCATTGTCGTTGAACTGTCTTAATGATCGATAATTACAAATGGAGAATTAATGCGAGAAAGTATGTGTTGCTGTAGAACCGCTAGTTTCTTAAAACGAAGTTCGACGCTCGCGTAGCATATTATATAACATTACGACGCCCTCTCCTAACTCCATATCACGTCGTCTTGTTGCAATTTGCTTTTCCCCGCTCCACTCCATCCCGCCGGGTCCCTTCCGTCCCGTCCCGTCCCGTCTGTTCCCATGAATGGGCGCGGCCGCTCGCCACGCGAATCCGTCTTCCCCCACTCCCAAGCAGGTGAAGGAGCGTAGGTGGATGACACGGCCACCCACCCACTGCGGTCGTCCGCGCAATGTTCCTAGAAATGACCTTGAAAAGGAAGGGACGCAGTGGACTCTTTTCCTCGAAATTTCGCGGGGGTAAAAACGCCTGCGGCATCTCTTGGGTCGATTATTACAGCTTTCAGTTCTACTGACACGCAATTTCTTCGTTCTACCAAGCTATGATCACGAAACACAGTGAAGCCAATGAACAAAATGCAAATTTCAAGAGTAATAATAATAATAATAATTGTACAATTAGTAACAATAAATCATTATTTGCTTTACAATTCGTAAGGAAATGTTTAATTAATAATGAATATGTGTTATGAATTTTAGCAAATAATTTATCAATTAATTTGTGGCAGAAGGCCGAATATGCTGAATGTGCTCATGAGTGTCAGTTCCACAATGTTGCTTTCCATTTCTCGTCAAGTCAAAACTATTTCAGCTCTTCAGAATGAATCAATGCTAATGTCTGGGGAGAGTCTGCACAACACTTGCACCTGCGCAATATCTGCACTAATGTGTGTGTGGGTGAAATTTTAGTGTGTGTTTACGTGCGTGGCTGCATTGCACGGAGGGGAGCAGTCTGCTTTTGCCTGTTGTGATGTTTTCTTTACTTTCTCGCTTCTTCGTAAGAAGAGAAAGTGGTGTAATTGTGGGCCGGAAAACAGGGACATTTTGGCAGAAAAGCTCTTAGTGCCGGACCTAGTAATAAGAAAGTGGATAAATCCTGATGATATATACAGTAGATTACTTCCTCTAACACATGGTGCTGTCAGAATCGTTTTTTTAGTTTCTTGATACCGAAAAATCCATTGACGGCCTGTGCTCAACGGTATGGTAGCGTTTACAGTTGAAACTATTTTCTCCAAAATTGATATTACCCGATCGATCTGTACGAACAAAAAGGCTTTGGGAGTTTCAACCAGATATATTTATTTTTGAGGGTACTTTACCCCTCAAAGTATTTTCAAAATGTTCTTAAATTTTTATTTTTCGAAAATTGGAAAAGTACAATTTGTGTGGGGAGTCTTTCTATCACTATAATATTGGAGATAAGGTTGTTTCCCTTAATGAAATCAGTTAACTAAAGACAGATATTGAAATAAGATAATGTACAATTTCTGGAAATCTGACCGGGAGATGTGGCTCAGAGCATCAACTTATGCCACTGCAGTGCCTCTGACCGGGAGGTCCTAGGTTCGATTTCCGACGATGGCAGGATTTTCGGCACTAGCCAGATTGTTCAGTCGAGTTCTGTTGATTGTCTGAAGAATTATTGTGGCCGGCTGCTCTGATCGGTAGTTTTCCGTGGTTTCTCCGATCAATATCAGGCCAATGCCGGAACAGTACCCTACCAAACGGGCCTCGGACATCGTGGGATGTTTTCTTCCCATTTCTTGCCCTTTCCTCACCCCTACACACTTACACTTACATCAACTACCACACATGCTGGGAGACCGGTCGGGAGCTTGGGGCTTGTCCCGGTTGGGGCGGTGTCCCGCTGGAGGGAAATATCTGGTTGATTAGCCGACGCTAGGTCGGCGCCGTATCTCGTCATCCAGCAAGGCAAGATCACCGCCACCCCGACCAAAAAGCATGTACTACATTTACGGGACTTATAACCTTAGCAGTAGAGGCGTCCGGATTCACTACTAACCAATGAAATAATCAATCGAAAATATGAATAATTTTCGCGAAATTTTGCGCGAAATATTGACAATTTTAATGTTTTTAAACAATTTTTTTCTCTAAAACGGCACCAATTTTTAACACTTTTTGCGTTGTTTATATAAGAGACGGTAAAAATATGGTATATTAAAAAATTCAGAAAGTTCGCATTCAATACTGCAAAGTTAAAGAGAGATTTTTACCTTCAATAAAATGACCCAAAAAATAAGATCTTTAAAAAAGGTCTTATACAGATTTTTGGAAAAAAGCTCATAGTTTTTACGTAATTGAGGCTTGAAATTAATGCCATGTATTCAAAAAAACATTCTCTCAAAAACCGCTCCAAATTTTTTCTTCAATTTTTATTCAGGAGCAGAAGTGACATTTAAAAAATGGCGCGGATTTCATTTTCGTTGAACTCTCTAAACTTTCGAAAACTGCAAATTTAGGAATAATGTGAGAAAGTAGTATGTGCTAATGTAACACCACTAGTTCACATTTCGCAGGTTATCTGTGACACAAAAAAAACAACAATCAAGGCTGTTCAGACAAGGGAGTTTCAGAACATGCTCTTCTGACACCAGATGAATTTTGCAATTTTCCAAAAGCGCAATCACGCAAACCGAGATTAAAGGTGGAAGAAAGAATAAAAGAAAAACATCTCTCAGAAGTAGATATGCTTGTTACAGAGAGAAAGCAAGGGGCTAAATGAAATTCTGTGAAAAAAAAATCTTAAAAAAAGGAGAAATTTTAGAGGAGTATGATTTTTCTTCAACAAAAGCAACTAGTGATGCTACACGGCACTACTTTCTCGAAATTAATGAAAGGTTACTTAATGTTATAATACTAATTAGACCGCAAAAGTTTTTCCTGCCCGCAGAACTATTTAACTATCCGCCTGGGGTGGACCTGAGACTTAAGCACGTAGGCCCCGCGAAAGTCTTTTCTACCAGTCCACCCGATTGGGTACAAAGCAAAAACACTCCTGTCGTGCTCATACACCTCGACTATGATGCAGAGTAGTTCGTTGCGCTTATCACCAGTCCACATAGCTCCGCGCCGGATAGGCTAGTCCAGTCCTGGAACACTCTTCTGCAAAGTGAACTGTCCAGTATCTGTGCACGTCTGTGTGGTACTAGTACAACAAAACTTTTTAAATAAGCTTAATTTTATTGGTTACAATAAGGTTAAAAAATCTTAGTCTAAAAAGTGAGTTTTTGATTTACTAGAACCGTTTTCTAGAGCTTCATAGCCGCGATTTTCTGACTGTTTTGTTGTGAACAAAATCAGCCCCTAACTGTAGTTATTAGCTCCAAACGTTTGAGTGAGTTTGGTAAAAGAACCATAGTCCTGAGTCTTTTTGAGTAAATGAACCATAGTCCTTTAAAGGTAAGTTTTCTCCGTGATTATTTCTCAAGCGTAGCTTATCTCGTTCTGCAACGGGAGATGTTTGTTTATGAATGTGGGTATTCTGCATAATCAGTATTTTGTTCTGGAAGTTTGATGGTGTATAACCTGTTACTGTGGCGTATACATCCTTTGTGTTGTGAATCTGAGCAAGCAGGGGAGAAAGTAACAGATACGAAATTGATATATACGTCAGATATGGAAAGAACAGAGTGGAAGAGACGTAAGCCAAGGAGAGAGAGGAAATAGAAGTGGCGTCTTCTGCTCAGTGAGCATGAGGATGCGATCAATTTTACGCATTAAACTAGGTCGACCAATTAGAGTATGGAATCGACATCGTACTATATGTTTACGTACGGCATGTTACAATGTACAAACTGAACATTCTTTAAGAATTGATAATTTTGCATTGCTTGCTCTGACCATAATAAAAAACAAAAATACACAAAAGTACGTTGCAACATGAACAATATACCTAGTTATTTAATTGGGGGTCCATTGCCGTTATCTTCTAGCATACTTAAGAACTAAATAGAGTTTTTAAAAGCTTTCAGAGGACTTGGAGAGTTTTCACTCACCATTTTCTGCCTCATGTATCTCACCCACTTCGGCAAACCATGTGCTCGCCATCTAGCATCATTTCGCAAGAAAATGGTTAGATTCTAATTATTGCGTTGCAGTTTCGAAACTACGATTTTTCTTAGTGGAAGTACATACCATACTCTATAACGCAGTTTCAAGAAAAACTGAACACTTTCGCAACAACACACAACACAATACATAAAATTCACGTGAAAAATATGCCTTCAATGAAGTATTCCAAGTCGCTTAAGAGTTCCTTGTCAGTACTGATAACCTGCGTCTCGTAAATCACGTTCTGGATCATGATTTTGGCAAACATGCGTGCGTGTGTAGTGTGGTCAACAGGCTCCCCAACCCACTTTGGGGTCTGCAGTCTTTACCACGTGACTACTGGGGTTCCCAGATCTCGCAGTGAAAGAAGTGGAGGTTCTAAAAGGAGGCAATGGCGAAGCTTTGGGAGGGGGGATACAGAGGAGGTAACCAACACCTACTGGAAAGCGGATGAGAGAGATGTACTTGACCATTTCAACAAAGGTTTTAAACGAGTCGAATAGCTTGGAGATGCGACACATCACTCGCATCCATTGAACCTACGCCACTGGGAAAGAGGATGTAGTAGGAGCATAGAAAGTTAAAGGAGAAGCACATTTCAATCACAAAGGGATCTTCAGAAGTAGTCTAAATATTTACTGCTAAGAGAGACTTATATCTAAATTTGTCATCAGTGGCAGACGCTAATGTAGAATAATGAAAACAGCAATGGCGAAGAGCAATACGTTTGTCAATAATATTCCAAATTGATTAATTGCATTAACTTCTTACATTATTCCTCCAAATATTGTAATATTACTGCCCCAAATAAATAATTCTGATATACAAATTTCTCAATTTTTGGAAAACAAACAAACAAACAAACAAAAAAACACCATAGTCCATACACACTCCACTTTATTCAATAATTTCGACAATACAAATCAAGCTTGAACTACACACAAGCGTTCATCAGTATTTAGAATTGCTTGAGAAAGTGTACAACAATTTTCATGTTTCAAATGTCTATCTACTTCGTCATAGAAAGTTTTTCGCTCTCCTGAAAAATGTTTTTGGACTACGGTTGTTTTTTAAACGGACTATGGATGTTTATTTGTAAATATAATTTATTTAATAAATATAGAAAAAAGAAGAATTTTCCTAAATCACTATTGCATATTTTGGATACACTTCTAAAAGAACTTCTACAAGAACTATGTCTCCTAGTTTGGTGGTGAACAACCATTGAGTTTTATCCAACACAATTTGGAAACAGAACGGCGGACACTCAATCTCACATCATCGGCGAGGCAATTCGTCTATGGTTTTGACAACGCCCCTATGAATGAAGAACAATCTCAAAATAACACCAGTTTACTCCGGCATTGTAAACCACAAACAGAACCGAGCCGATGCAGACCTCAGTACCTCATCAAACAAGCACCTTGCTAGATTTTCAATTAGCACAAGCAATAGATTTGAAATATTTTCTGATATATTAGAATCCGAGAAACAGGAAATATTCCCCCAAACTATGTCTACAATTTTAGCAATAATCCAGAATTTATACGTAGTAGTTACTGATACATTTTACATTGTATTAAAAAACAATAGAATAATCTAGGAACCAAGACATTAGAACTTTAACAGATAAAGAAGAAGCATATAAAAAACAATTTCACCCAAACATTCAAACCCTATCCTTAAAAGACGTTTGCCGTCATTTTGTTTTTGAGTTTCAAGGACCCACAAGTCATGGATTCTGGCTACATCACGTGTATAAGGGTTTTTTCTAAATTTATCAAATGGATTTATTCACTTTTTCGTTACAGTTACCTGTAATTTTTCTGCCGAATATTCTCCATTTATTCGCGCAGCATTACATGACTTTCTCTCTACTGTTTAAGCTGTAGCGAGAAAGTGAAAGCAATTTCTGTAGTAACAGTGTAATTTTCAAACGTAGAAAACGTTAATAAAATCTTAAAAGAAAATACTTGTCAAACTCGGTTTTCATAGTTTACATGGTGTCAGCCGGTTTTCATGGTCCTTTTTCATTGATTTTCGTCGGAACAGAAAAGGGACGGATCAGACTGGATGTAACCTGTACAGAGCTAGTGGTGCTAATACAGAGCATACTTTCTCGCATTATTTCTAAATTTGTATTTTCTAAATTCGTAACTTCGGATTGTTCAGCTAAATTGTGACTTTCACCATTCTTTTAAGAGTCCCGGGTTCTATCAGTGAAAAAACAATTGTAGAGGTTTATGAGAAAAAATTAAAGTAATTTGCATTAACTTCTAGCTGAAATTACGCAAAAACTACTAACTTTTTCAAAAAATTGTAAATGACCTTTTTAAAGACCTGATTGTTTTGTAGTGATTTAATTTTAAACAAAAACATCATCAATATTGTACCCTTACAATGTTAACTTTTAGCAGTTTTCGAAAATACAGAGTGTTCTCCGGAAATGGAAATAACGCCAATTTATTGCCATGTTTGATACATACGAAGAGAAAGTTTAAAGGAAAAATTTTGAGCCATTTTTGAAATATATTTTTGTTTTAAAATGACCCATGCACCACGGAATGACTCCTATTTTCCAAAAATCGTGTATGACCTTATTTCAAGGAATATCTTAGTAGTTTAGATAGTTTAATTTGCACGCTTGGGTGGAAGAGAGACATATGGCGGGCATGACATATTCCCTTCACCGTACCTACTCCGCCTGCCTTACATGTTCTTTGTCACACTGCTACAGATATTGGACGATTTTATTGCAAAGCTACAGCTCTATTTTTGCCCTATGGTGACTCGAACAGGGGATCGCCCGACGAAAAGCAAACATGCTGTTCATGAACCACCCCATTGGCACTGTATTTATATTTTAATTAAAATTATTTAATAATTTTAATAATATTTCACTCAATATCGTTTATTGTGGTTTCCTAGCTTTGGTGTTAAACTCTCAAGTCATTTCCGACACATGTTAACCGCTAACGATATCCGTGGAGAAATTCCTTCCATTAAACTGTGTGATTACAGTAATTCATGTACTCGGGTGTTGGTCGAAAGTAGCTTAGAAGTTTTCATCCAAAAGACTCTCTTCTATTCAGTGTTTTCATTTCCCTCGACCCGTGCTTGATGTTTCATTCATCACGACAGATAACAACCACAAGTTATCAACTTGAGGTTTCCTATTTTGCGCAGAGTTCCTGTAACTCCTCTTAAAGCAAATAATCATCAACCAACGTGACGCGAATTGTGTCCTTACTTTCATTGTAAGGAAACTTCCATTTTCTTAGGAAATGAACGAATTAAACTCAAAATCTGGATATGATATAATTGTGAGTAATCGCTTGATGTTGAGTGCAGTTCTTGATTGCAAGACAGCAGGAATAGTTCGTAGTACATCCCAAAACTGCAGAAAACTTACTAGTTCTCATCCTGGCATTCTATAAATGAAGGTCCCCATCAAAGCGACTGCGTTAAGGGAACATCACTTAGGAATCGACATTATGACACAGTTTTAGTGTCAATATGTTATAGTCAGTGGCAGTTGGCGGGTTTCAAATTAAGAGGGGCGACATATACATGTACTCGTATGTCCCAACTATCACATATATTTTACCTCTTTAAAATTTATATTGAACGAGGAAACCCACAGCATGTATTGTACAACCGATTTGCATGCATAGGGAATTAAATCCTTGACTAAGACATTGATATCGGAAGATACAAATCTGCTCACACCAAAGACAGAAATTATAAAAATTATTTCATCAAAGAAAACAGTGATTTATGAAATTAAATGGTAAGGGTCGGTATTCCTAGCCAAGTTAATAGGATTCTGCCGAACAAAACCCTAATAGCACCACGCTGCTCCCCCCCCCCAATTCCCAGTACCCTCACTCTTCTTCAAGCTTCCATTGCCTCGCATGCATCAGCATGCATATAGTCCAGTCCGCGAATTAGGCCGCACTAGATTCGCAATATGGCAGCTAAAGGAATTTCCTTTCGGAATAGTCGGAACAGCCAACTTATGACACTATCATTCCGATCAACTCTCTCGCTTTGCTTTGTTTGTTCTCATTCACTCCTCGCGCGATTGAAGACTTCACAGTACAATAAAGTATGTCTCGTTATTTGTTAGAAATAAACAAGCTTTTCATCTGTAAACGAATATTAACTCGGTGAACAATTAAGCGAAATAAAAGTTAATATTATCAATAAGTGCGATCACGAGAGATGTTGTGAGAGAGCTTGAGTGACAAGACAAATGAAAATCACAAACTCAAAAGTTATCTATGGTCAGACATTTGTGTTAATAATGCTTTTGAGATGGTACTGTTATTAATAATACAAAGAATAGGAACAGATGTAGTTGGGCTATACATTATTTTCCAAGTATCAAAATTCAGAAAAAATAATAATAAATTAATTTAACACAAAACATACTAAACCGAAAACACTAAACTTTACTACCAAAGATATTTCAAATAACTTCACTTTATTTGTGATGAAAACAATGGGAAAATAAATTTATAAAACGCGTAGTACTAAGTTAATAAGTTAAAAGAAACCATTCAAACCAGATTTACGAAAAACAGCAAACTGCAAAATGTGAATCGTTAACAACAATAACAAACTAGTACATCACATAAATGGCTTGAATGTTGGCGGAATCTACGGAAGTAGCCATTTTACTTTCTCGCTCTTCTCACGTAAGAAGAGAAAGTATTGTAATCGTGCGCCGGAAAACGGGGAATTTTCGACACATAAACCCTTATTGCCGAGCCCTGGTAAGGAAAAAGTGGATAAATCCAGTTTCTAAATTTAGAAAATAAATCCTTTAACACGTGATGTAGCCAGAATCCATGTTTTGTGGGTCCTTCATACCAAAAAATCGATTCGTCTGTCTGATCGTCGGACTGTGCACAACGCTAGCGCATAAACTGTTAAGCCAATTTTCTCCAAAACTGATATTCCCCAATCGTTCTAACTGATGTCGCGGCCCCAGGGATTTGTAACCGGAATTTTAATGTTGGGTACTTTACATGATGCCCCTTGGATATTTTCAAAATTTAAAAAAAAATAAAAAAATGGCTACAAATTTTGTCATTCAATTTTGTTGTTGAACAGTGCAAAGGACGTTTAAGAGAATGGTCCAGGTCTCATTTTCGTTGACATCCCGATTTTTCGAAAATTGGAAAAATGTATTTTAGAACTTCAAAATTGGTGATGGACATTTTTGTCTTTGACAAACTCTGTTGTTCAAAATTAGCTCTTTAAAAAAATCATGTACAATCTTTTGAAAGAACTAGTCGTTTTGTGCGTTATTTCTAGTTGAAATTAATGAAATATATACAGGTTTCACACCAACTACGGGCCATAAGAAAAACCGAATGAATGATATAAGAATAATTAATTTAATATTAATTATAATTTTTTATTGAAAATGCCAATATTAATTCGATTTGTGCTTCCTCGCACTTTTACTTTACTTAATTCTACAATTTGTATTCTCAATGTATTGATGTATATTTCAATGTATTTGTATTTCTCCATGTATTTGTATATTTCATACATCTTTGATCGTTTCTTACATTCAACTTTTGTTGTGCATTTACACATTAATATTTTAGAAATTATGAAAAACATATTTGATATACTGCTAACTTTTAGGGAATATCAGATTGGAAGGCTACAATGTCTTGACAACAATGACTCGGAAGCTTTTTTTTGTGATTTGCGCCTTATTGTTAGGAAATGATTTACCTGCATGGTAATCAGTTATAATTGTCAAATTTGTGTTGATATTTGCTTAAAAATACTTAGTTTTTCACCAAATGTACTATTTGTAATGAGTAGGGTTGGGCAGTATTTAAATACTTGTATATTAAATACGTATTTTAAATAATTTGCATGTAGACTTGAACGACGGTTTTCCTTTGCAGGTTTTATATATTCGCCAATTAAGGGTTTATTGTCTGATGATTTGTTTGAAAAATCAGTCGTTTTGAAAGAATTTCCATTTCTTTGCGTTAAATATTTTTGATATAATTTTTTATATATATAAATGTTTATACATTGGGTTACAATTCATTACAATATTTATTGTTCAGAAATTTGTATGACTCTCTGCAACCCCGCAAAATAACAAGCCAATATCCTAAAAGCAAATGTTCGGTCGCTTTTCAGAGGACCCGGACGGAAACGCGCAAGTTGGCAACACCGTGCGTGTAGCGCACTTCATTCAAATCGAGCGACAAGTTTCTTAACAAGAGTTCTTACACTTATCTCGGTGTACTGGGTGCAATGGAAAGACCCTCACTCCTAGAAACTCTTGCCTTCATATTGCCTTCAATTAACTAGACCTATTATTAGCTACTATTACCTTCATATTAACTAGATTTTTAGCAAAGCTGCATTTTGATGGATATAATACAAATATAAATTTTGCTGGGTAGAAATTAGAAGGTAGAAAAGTTTTGAATGTTTGCAAGTTTTAAAAAAATCAGGGTTTTCTATGAAAATGAGACCTGTACCATTCGCATAAATGTCGTTCATACTGTAGGACAATAAACTTTAATCAAAAACATTGGAGCTATTTTTTGTTTAGAAAATGTCGTAGGGACTTCATGAAAAGGAAAAGGAATAGCTAATATTTCAAATTATAAACATTCATTCACTTTTATAATTTATTTAAAAAAGTATTACAAAACTGTTACTAAAGGGGATAAAGTATGTGCTGTTATAGCACCACTAGTTTTCATTGCAAACTTTATTTTTTAACGTCACTAACACGTACATGTAATATATGCAGTGCAACTGTGTGGCGATTGACAACGGCTTTTGCCAATACAAAACGAAACTACCCTAACTTGAGTAATGAGAGCTATACATGTTCTCATCCGACTGTGATATTTTTGGAAAGTTGTCAGGTCAGCTGGTCTTTTGAACTCGCACTATACGGACGGACTGGCGATAGTACACGCTACGACCCATCCTAAAAACGTTTTTTCGCTTAAGAGGACACAAAACTACCCAAAAATAGCGCTAGTTGTATGCTGAAATTCAATGAGTCGATTTATTGAAAGTTTAATACTTTCTGCAACTTTTTGCAAGGTTGGTTTTGCTAGGGAGGGCGCAGCTCTAGAGCCCTTAAGAACCCGCCGCCACTGGTTATGGCCTATTCCATTCAATTCCACTCATCGCAATGATAATTTTTAGGAAGTAGTTTGTGTAGATTATTTTCAGCTTCGTTCGAAAAACACTTTAATTGTAAAAACTGATTGAACAGGACTAGTAAGCAAAAAGTATTAAGAAGTACCCCAAATGGAGTGAACGATGTTTAAAATACACTTAGAATGTGTGTGTTGCATTTTGCATAAAATACTCTTTTTTATGTTTTATAATTACACGAAAATTGTTCATGTTTTCAAAATATTGTAGGTGACCTTATTTAAAAATCAACCTTTAAACAATAGATTTCATTCAGAAATATCTATATCTTCAATATTGTAGTTGTAGGTAAACAAAATGAACTTTGCAATTTTCGAAAATTCAGAGATTTAAACGAAAATGGGACCTGCGTAATTTTGTTGCACCCCACGCTTATCCGAGGGCAAAGTTGCGTAAGATGCTACAACAGCACGTACTTTCTCGCATTATCACCAGTAGTTACGTTATATTGAAATACTGTAATTTCTGTCCTACATGAAACTCACTTATAACTTTAAAATGTCCATTTCAACTTTTCAATCTAAGCGACTTTGGTGCCTATCTGCATTTTTTTGATAGCCAGGAACAGTAGTCATTTCTAAACTTTACAAATGAAATAAACATGAATAAATTTAACGGCTACAGTATTTGCAGCACATTTAACAGTAAAAAAAGAATAATATTTCATAAAAGCTTGCTTGGATTACAGCTAAGTGAGATAACAATTTCTGAATACAATAATCATTGATCAAAACTTCTATATGTAAAAAAAATCTACTTAGTTCTACATTAAATATATTACCTCCCATCAATCTATTTCCTTTAGTAAGATTTTATCTACAGCATACGATCATCACGATCCGACACAATGAAAACCATTCGAATATAATTTCTAACCCCCGTGTTGCCATTTGGCGAAATGACACCGCGTTAAACGAAACTCGGAAAATTCGATACTTTTATTTTTTTCCATTGTCGAAAAAACGAAGAGTACGCCAAAAATGTATCAAGGACCACTTTCAATTCCGTTCTTTGGTACACACGTGGAAAAAATTAAACATTAATTTCGGTTTTTGAGAAAATAAGTGTTGAAAATTTAAAAATTCCTATTTTTCAGGCAAAATTACGCGAGAAATGCTCACATGTTCAAAAAATTGAATATGACATCGTTTGAAGATCTGGTTTCGATAAACAGAATTCATTATGGGGGAAAACTGTCTTCATAATTGGTGCGCTGGAACGGTGAGGTGGAACGGAGAGGGTCACGGTGCAAACGTCTAGGACTGAGCGGGACAGGACGGAGCTGGTGGGGCGGAGAGGAGCAATGCGCAGCAGTGCGGGGTTGTGCGGGGAGTTGGGTTTGGTGGGTGGAGCGGGGCAGGATGGTGCGGAAGGGGAGAAGAGGGTCTGGGCGGAGACGGCAGGGCGAAGTGATGGTGGGTAGAGCGAGGCATGGCGGACCTGGGCTGGGCAGAATGTTGGGGCGGAGCAGGGCGCAACGAGGGGTGGCAAAGTAGGCCAACCGGGACAGGGGGAATTGAGCAGAGAGCAGCGGGGCAGCGCGGAACTGGGCAGAGCGGACCTCGTTGGTAGGGTAGAGGGAAATAGAAGTGGGATTGGGTTGTGGAACTTGGCGGAGTCAGCGTCAATTACTACGTCCGTGAAGGAGCTTTAATCACCTCTTTTGTCGCCGCACTTACGTAAGTAAGTTAAACAATCTATGTTCGGCCGGTTGTCGGAGGAAGATGTGTTCAAACATGTAGCTCGGGCGTGTACACAAAAAGCTGCTGGAGTTAAAATCGAGGACAGGGTTTCTCACAGAGACAATAGGAAATGTGAACTGGCCGGTGAATCTGCGCTTTTCTTCCTATATGTGTACTCTTTTGCAGCGATGACGGTGGTGGAAACAAGGGCAAGAAATATTTTGGTGCATCTATTCTTGTTCCCACATGCAATGCTTCTCTCGTATTACGCCGCAAATAAAATTGATTCTCTAATTAGTGTCTGAAATACGCAAAATAATCATGTGCGGGGTGAATAAACTATATCAAAATGAGAACATTTATGTTCACGACTGAAATGGAACTTGTGGAGCATGAATAGCACATACTGGCTCTTATTGATCATAGTCATGTCAAGCTATAAATGGTGCTCTGCATTACCGAGCGACCTCTGGAGCCCACCGCTTAAATTTTAATTTTACTTAATTATTGACGATTTTCATAAATTAATAAATAGATAAATAGAAACTTTATTCTACAACTGGGCACATGTTGCCCGGTGGCAGAATATAGCAACATAAAAGAACAATTACCATTACAAATACAAAAAATAATATATATCTATATCTATATCTATATCTATATCTATATCTATATATCTATATCTATATCTATATATATATATATATATATATATATATATATATATATATATATGCATGTACATAGACCTATGAACCCTCTCGTATATACAAGCCTGCACCTTATCACTCATAAGAATATTTAGACAAATACATTTATGAGTATACATTTTACCTATATAACACCACAATATAATACTTATAATAATTAGTTCATTTTCAACACATGAAACACTCTTTGACATAAATAACTAAACATGAAAAAATGACATTTTATATTAGCAAAACAAACGGAAAGAATTGAAATTACTTCACTTCACTTCACCACAACACATATCATTTAAATATTATCTGCTCAATATGTTTTAACTTTAGGCTACATAATAATCACACCTTTCACTTTACTTCACTTCACTTCACTACATGTTTCTACTCTACTGGCTAATTTCCTACATTTTTTAAACCTCGCGTTAAGCAAGGAAAGGGTTCAAAAATTGCCACAGACAAATCGTTCCAATCTTCTATTGTTCTGTTTACAAAGGAGAATTTGCCTACATCTGTTCTTTGTATTCGTGTTTTAATTTTATATTTATTATCAAATCTATTTAAGTAATCTGGGCAATTTAGCCTCCCCCGAATTTCCTCCGCGCAGAGCAACCAGCGTAAGATTTATCCAGTGCGCAAAGTCGTGCCCTTTCTCTTTGGTGTTCCAATGATTTCCAGTGCGCAGGTATGTTCCTCCGAAATGTGTATTTTGCCGCTCTGTTTTGTATCTTCTCTAAGCTCTTTGTAAGTCCAATTCTGTACGGATCACAACACCTAGCTTCGTATTCCATTACCGATATAACAAACGCAGTATACGTGATTTCTTTTGATTTCGTATTGCATTTTTTAAGATTTCTCATGACGAAATGCAAAGACCTCCAAGCTTTACCCACTACATAGTTCGTTTACTTCTCCCACCCCAACTTGCTGTCAAGTAAGATGCCGAGGTATTTTCAGTTCGAGACTTGCGGAAGTGCATCATTACCTAGCTAACTCGTATTGTATTGTATGAATAGCCTTACAAAATGTGATCGTTTTACTTTTCTTTCCATTTATGGCCATTTTATTAACTCGTGTCGAATCACAAATTTTATTTAAATCTTCGCCAGGGTCAATCGTATACAGTCGTCAGCAAAGCGTCGAATTTTTGTCGTTATATTTCGAATCTTGTGACTAATAATATACATTCATTGAAGCAACAGCCATTATTCAATTTGTGGCTCAGGAAATGAAACAAGTGGTACTAAAACAGCACATACTTTCTCGGAATGCAGCTAACTATTACAATTTTCGAAAATTCAGTGTTCAAGGAAGATAGAAATTTTTAAGCATTCTTTTTCCTATCCATGGAAAAAATTGGAAAAATTTGTTGCCTTTAAAAATTTATTTTATATATTGCATCAAACTTCAAACAGATATTACGCAAAAACTACTATTTTCAAAACTTTGTTACGACGTTTCTTAAAGATAGATATTTTAGAACAGATTTAATGTACTATGCCAAAATATTTATATTCAACATTGTACTTTTGCAATGTTATTATTGATATTTTCACAAATTGGAAGTTCACCGAAAATGGGAGCATAGCCAGTTTTTTAGTGTCCTTTGATACACATTCAGAGAAAATTTAAAGAAAAAATTGAATCGTTTTTGATAAACTAAATGTTTAAAAATATCCCTATTTCACGCAAAATTAGTCGAAAACTACTCATATTTTCGAAAGATTGAACAGTATTCTATTCCAAAATCTGTCTTTGAACAACAGATTTCATAAGAGGGAGAAATTCTATCTTCAATACTGTATTTGTACAAAGATGCCGAAAATTGTTTGTACTTTTTCAATTTTCCAAAGTTCAAAGATTTCAACGAAAATTAGGCCTGGACTGTTTTAAGCGTAATACGACGACAATGTTTAACTTAAAAACATGGACCAAGTTTATATATAATAGCTCCATCATTTTACTCCTATTTTGCTGTTGAGAAAAATAGCATTGATCTTTAGTTATATTTATAATTATAATTATGCTTAAAATTATAGAATATAATTATAATTATAATTGTAAAGAACCTGTAACAAGTATTGTACTTCAGCTTTTGGGTCAATGATCCCCATCTCAATCAGGTTTTCATTCAGTTTCCCTGATCCTCGTGCAAATTCTGAGATGGTCCCTTGTTTTACCTTTGGACATAAATGTATCTTCAAATTAACGTCTCCCCATAGCACGTCACACATAGTTTTTAACTGTTTTTGACGTAAATCAATCAATCAATCAATCATTCTATAGAAATTAAAGATAAAGATTTCACTGCGGACGGAAAGAAATGACGAAACTCACTGCGGACGGAAATGCAAATTGTGAAATAAAGAAGTGCAGTTATGTGCGAATAATTATTACACAATATTAGAAAACGAATGACACAGGGAATCCCCCTTACATCAAAGAAATTTTAAAACCATATGATTTTCAGAATTTTTTTTAATGCAACGGAGATGAGGAACTTTGCCTAAGTTATGCTATTCCTTACTAGTGATCAACTCTGAATTTTATCTTTCTATTGACAATACCCCCGGATAAGATGGTATGGCGTTCCCTAACCCAAATGACCTATGAGTAGTTACAATGTAATTGTAACATAAAAAAGTATTTTTGAAAGTTTTCTTATCCTCCCTCCCACCATCCACACTCTTTGACAGCCAATGACGTGTTTTTATAATTTTTTCGTCAACTTAAAACTGTTATTGAAAACAATATGAAAATAAGAAAATAATTTATACTATGAAAAAAGCATTTTTCCATAGCAGATATTTTCTCAGCGACAAATTTAAACGCAAAAAAGTTTCTTTTTTAACAAAATAACAAAAAAACTTTACTGTGTCTTAGAACCCTGCTGGAACAGATGTTTTTTTAAAACAAATTGTTGTGAATTTATTTCAGATTTTTTCATCAGCTAGGGTGCACTTAAAAATAACCATTTTCCCGCTTTTAAATCGCCTTGATTTTAAATATACTTTGCAAATATCTGCAACAGTTCTGTGCATTTATTTTAGTGCTTATCATTCATTTGTATACATTGTTGTAGCACCCAGTAATATTTTGACTTTGGAATGTAGATACAAATTATTATGTTTTTAAAGCTTTCTAATCCTTAGAATAAGTGTATCAGACGCTGAGGAAAGACGATAGTTGTTGGCAATTTATGAGAAAACAATTTGGTCACAGGTGAAGAAAAAGTGTGGGGACATGTGGGGAAATGAAGGGCAAGTGGTTGGACCCGGATTTACAAGGACTGTGTCTTAGAACACAGAAAATTGAAACGCTTTTGCGAAAATATATATATATATATATATATATATATATATATATATATATATATATATATATATATATATATTTTCGTATTAACATGAACTTCAAACAAAAATTACGTGTGACTTACACCTTTTTTTCAAAAAGTTGAACATCATCTTTTTTGAATCTCATTTTAGGAATAGATTGTATTTAAGAGAATCATCTCTATTTTCAATATCGTCCTTTTGCAAATTTAACTTTATACAGAGGGTTTACAAAAAAGGGGATCAGCACCAAGTTTATTGATACATAGAAGGAGAAATATTAACAAAAAATGGAGCCGATTTTGAGAAATAATTATGGGTAATATTGCTTTATTTCAGGCAAAAATGAACAAAACTGCTCATATTTTTGGCAAAAATGTACACGACTTTATTTCAAGACCTGACTTTAAAAAACAAATTTCATTAAAGAAAAAATATTTCTTCAATATTGTAATTGTAAAAAGACGACGAAAAAATTAATATTTGGAAATTTTCGAAAATGTGAGGATATCAAAAACACAGAAACTTCTTTTAAGCATTCTTGTCGCCATTCGAGGACAAAGTTTAATAAATATAGGAACATTTTAAAAAAAATATAAAAAATAGGAGCCATTTTTTGGGAAAATTTTGAAAATGTTCTTGATGTTTGAGGTAAAGAACCCCCGAAATTCTATTCAAACTCGCAGGGCTTCCCGTCAGATCGATGGGGGAATATGAATTTCGGAGAAGAACGCCTGAACTGCTTAGGCGCTAGCGTTGACTACACGCAGACAAATGTGGACCCTACTTTGTTACGTTCGATTCCCAGCTCGGGCAAGTACATTTTTTGCGTGTTGTAAGTTCTTTATCGGCTTCTAGTATTTTAAAATTACTTAATAAAAAATACGATAAATTATGTGCTGTTAAGGCATCTCTACATTCGTTTGGAACCAGAAGTATCACAGAGAACACGTAACTTGGTTTTACGGAAACAAATTTAATAACAGAAAATTAAAATCAGGAACTGTGGACGTAAATGAGTGCAGTCTTGGAAACTAAAATTAGTGTGCGGCCAAGTTCAGCCTTTCCACGGCTTGGGAAGCCCTTGTCATGACGACACGTTGCCGGCAAAGCCGCACCAACAGCCGCAACTAATCTCAAAGGGGGAGAAGTGGCCTAGCAAAATTACGTCGTAGCAAATGGCGAACGTCGCTAGTTAAGATGTGGAAATATTTCCAAAAAAATACATGGAATAAAACATTTTATGAATATGAAAGTGAATACTATTAAGAATTTATGCACAATATAAAAAATTGTGCACAACAACTGTGCTCTTATATATTTATTTTGAATTATTTTTTACAATTTCATACACAATTTTATACGAGAAGAATTGGCTGCTTAAGAAGGTGGATGAAGGTTTTCTCCCGGGAAAGACAGAGTTATGACTCGTGCTTATTACAAGATCCAGCTATTTCGCTTTCAAACGCGTGGAGGAAGGAGTCAATTTTCAGGGGAAGGTATTTCTGGAAGCCAATTGCTGCCTCTTTCTTGCTCCCAACCTCAGGATTGGTCGGTAGCCGACTCGTGTAGTATTTTTAAAATGTGTGCGGTAATTGTGTAACAACGAGAACTTAAAGTATTTAGAATGAAATGAAAAATTAAAGAGCTGAAAACCAGGAATATCTAACTAGCAACAATGTTCATGGCAGTATATGCTAGCGCTGTGGCTGTACTTTCGCTCCACCCCCGCTAGGAACTTCAAACGTATGTGGCGGAGACACGAAACGAGCTGTTTCTAAAACGGCTTGAAGAAAAGACGTGCGTGGTAACTGCGTAAGAATTGACTGCCAAAAAAGTAGGAGTTGTCATGAGATGCTATTTTTTTATAAACAATTACGTATCTCGAAAACGAAAGACGATAGCTCCGATTGTATTGTGGAATTTTGTATCTCGTTTAAAGGCAATTTAGAAAATGCAATACTTGCAAATTTATAAACAATTTCCAATTTTTGCAATTTTAAAGTGGGAAGGGTACCCTGATGTCCCAGAACAGAAAACTGCGAATTAACAATCATGCAACAATTTACAATTTTGTAAACAATTCAAATCAAAACAAATCAAATTATCACTTCCCCATCAGAAGACCGAGACGCGTAGAATGACACTTCATACGTATCGATTGGTGCACGAGAAGTGGTCTAGCCGCCTGTGACGAAATGGCACTCATAAACGCACTCCAGAGTTGTACTGATTTACTGTATAGGGATAAAATAATTCTAAATTTCGATTTGTTCAGGCATTTCACTGAAAGTCTGTAACAAAATCAATCATCGAAGATAAAATATATATTATTTTCGCATTATCGGATACAGTGTACAAAATTGTGAGTAGAGAAAATCGCTTGAATCACAGCCGACAGACTGTATTTTTCATTTTTTGGCGGTCGCTTTTCAACAAAACGGTCAGATAGCAACCATTGTGCTATTTTAACCGTAAGGGTAACTGTAGGGAGAACACGTACGGACACACAAGCACACACAAACACCCATGCTCCAGGTGGGATTCGAACCCACAATCGTTCGAGCCGAACTACGGCATTTCAGCCTTAGCGACCTCGGCTATACAGGCCGGCGACCTTCGTTCTAATTTAAAAAAAAATCAAATGGGAGAGATATGATTACAATGAGAAGGCAGGAACATTATTTTAATGAGACCTAAATGCATTAGACGTAAAGTGAACAAATTCCTTTGGCTTTGTTTTAAATTAATTCAAAAAATGTGTGTCCACTACTACACAAGATGAGGTTGATGGTACAAGAGTATCGTGTAATTTTGGACATTTCACAATGTTTTTGTATTTCTTTCAAAAACGAAAAATGTGTAGAATGCTATTAATTTGAAGGAAATACTTAATAATCTTGAAATAATTATTTATTAGAAACATGCAAAAATAGAACAATAATCATTTTACTTCAAATGAATGAAAATGCTTAAATGTACTAATGCCCTCTGTCGAGGAAAGTCTCCCATAAGCGTCGGAGATGAGGAATGCCGCGTTAGCTGCATCCCCCAAAAGATAATATACATATTTCAGGGGTTCATCATTATTGTTGATATCCCCGACATTTATCGGAGAATATCGTTCTATTTCGCACTACAAGTTGATTCAAAGTGTTACGCAGCAGCGGTAGCAGTAAGCGCACGCCCGTTAATGCCAAGCCCCGGAAACTCAGGCCCGTGCGCACCCCGCCGCCTGCTTCCACGAACAGGCTGCAGCCAGCTCCGCCCACCACTGGAAGAAGCGTGCGTGCCAGCGCTGGCGACGACACGCCCACGCCCGCGCCCACGCCCGCGCGCACGCCACCCCTGCACCTGCCATTCAGCTGCCACCTTCCCACCACTTCTCGCATCACGTTCCTGGACGCCCACCCCACCCACGCGTTCAGGAGTCCAGCAAATAATATCCATCTTCCTAGATTGGTTTTGTATAATACGCAAAAATCACCTACTACATTTATAATCGGGTATAATTGCTTGACTGATAATTTGGTGTTTGGCCAACTGCTATGGTCGTATTCTCGTAAGTATATTGTACGTGTTATCACGAGAGGTGGCGGTGTTCTCCTCCCGGTGGATGGTAAATTCCTGCGCCGACCTACCACGGCTTGCCTCCATCCAGGTTTCTCCCACTAACAGGGCAACAGAGCAAGGTGACATTCCACTTTTCGCATAAAGATCAGCTATTAAGTGACGTAAATTACATATATGAACTGTATATTGTGATCATTCAATATTATAATATATATTGACCGCACAAAATTACTTAAACAGCCCGCCTGAGACATTGGATCCCACTAAATAAAGACGTAAAAGCTTTGCAATGTGGATTCGAACCATAGTGAAAAGAGATGGGTTGGCTCTTGCTCATCGTATCCGTCTTCAGTCAATGAACTTCAGCAACCAGTTCGTCACACAAAATTATCGGGGATTTTAAATGCCAAAATTATCACATGGTTACAAGTCATTGAAATACTTGTATATGACGCACTTAAAAAAATTGTATCAATCACACCTTCATCGTGTTATTTTTGGTTGGTCACCATTGAAAATTGTCGGCGCCTCTGTGTTTATCCGCTCTCTCAGCCTCTCTGACCACCACTCCGTCTGTCTGTTGCTTGCTTGCCCTGTCAGCCTGCTTGACCGTCTGGCACTATGGGCACTATTCCTCAAACCTTCTTCTACAATCAGTAGTAACTTTCTTCGTCAATTTGTGGCAGCATAGCAGCCGTTTGCAAAATGGCCGACATCGAAGTTCGTAAGAAAGCGCGTTGTGTGATTGAATTCTTGAATGCATAAGGTGAATTGCTCATGTGCGTTAAGGGGAGACTGACAAAAGTGAAAAGTGATGTAACAGTGGATAACAGCATTGTTAGACGATGGGTTCGTCGCTGTAACGAAGCTGACGAGCAAATACCGTTGCGATAAGCGGAACGGCAATTCGATGACTGCAGTCACTCCATGCTACATTCAGCAAGTCGATGGCATAATTCTTGGTGACTTCTGTGTGACTGCAGATGAAGTCAGGGAGATAATGCGACACAGTTCATCTGCCATATTTCACCTTCTGCATGTTGACATGTATGCTGTCCTGCTACATGTTGACGCAGAAAGTTGCTATTAATTCTAGAAGAAGAAGGTTTGAGGAATAGTTCCGAATTCATATTATTCTCTTAACTAATTTTATTTAAATGGAAAAAACAGGAAGAATACATTTTTAACTGATCACCGTAGTATATCTTATCGTAGAGAGGATCGTATACATTTTTCAAAGTTACATCTTTAAATACAATAATATACAATTTTTTCGAAAATCTGAGTATTTTCCCATAATTTTGGGATTGGAAGTATGGATATTTTGGAAACATTTTTTTCTAAATATGGGTCCCGATGTTCGTATTTATTTTTCTCCAGATTAGAGAAAATTGGGCTGATAAAAATTGGTGCAGGTCCCATTTTCGATGAACTCTGTGTATTTTCGAAAATTACAAATGCTTAAAATTGTCTGGATATTAATGTAAGATTTTTCAAATGAAAAATTTCTTTAAAAACTGTTTTCTTTAATAAAGATATGTACTTTTTTTAATATCAGTTTTTCGCGTAATATTTGCATGAAATAAGGCAATATACTCGTACAATGATATTCTTAGAAATGGCTCTAAACTTTTTCTTCAAATTATGTTCTGGCATAGACGGATGAACGCTTAAATGTATGTCCCAGGTCCGATTTTCATTGAGAAATCATATGTATTTAGAAAATGGCAAACATTTGAAACTTTTTCAGCGCTACAACCACAAAATTGAAGGGAGTTATTTTTTCATGACATTTGTTCAGTAAAGTTTCTTACAGAACTCGGTTTTATAGCTACATGTCTTGAAATACCATTCAAAACCTCAGAATATTTGAAAAATGTTAATGATATCTCTGAAAATGTAGTGTGAATTCGAGTTCGAATGCTAGTATGGAGGAAATTGCTAATTGGAAACATTTTTGCAGGTTCAAATAATATTATTCCTAGCCTTTACAAGAAATGCGAGAAAGTATCTGCTGTTGTAACTTTGCAAGTTTAAGTATCAAGGACTTACAAAGCGTAGAATTTGACTACACAACCGAGATGAGGAATTTACTGCATACTATGGCGAAACAGCGCGCCGTGATTGTATAATTAATTAATTTGCACTCATGCATGTGCCATGGCGTCACAACGAGCCGGCCGCGTGGCCGCGTGCCCGCCGCCGACGCGGGGAGATCAGCTGCAAGATCTGTCCGTGACCGAGCGAGTGGTCATAGACGATGCTGCGTGTCTGCCAGGGCAAAGGTGTATTCGGTATGCCTCCCCCCCTCGCCGGTGTCCAAACTCACGACCGCGAAGTATGCATTGCTAGGAGTGTATGCCGGAATGTACCGGCAAAATAGCAATTAACCGCTCTGTGAGCGCGAGGAATACATGAATTCACAACAGTCATATGCTTCAACCCAACCGCATCATAACAAGGTAATGTCACAAGGGAAGCGAGCCAGCGATAACGACAGTGATAACAGAGACCTTAAACGTGTAACCACAGACAGTCAGCCTCCGGCAGGGTCGAACCTTCAAAGTCAATACAATGTAGAAATCAAAAACAGATTTAGTTGGCTAAACGAAGAGATACCAGATGATCTAAGTGACGAATATAAAATCCCACTAATTTTTGTTACTAATTTTGAAAATCAAATTTCCTTCGCGAATGAAATAGAATTTAACGTCTCATCCAACTTCACTACAGAATTCAAAAATCAAAAGATTCAAATCCAATTCCAGTCAGTGAGCGACTTCCGAAAAGCAGTTAAATATTTCCTGGCCACCAAAAAACAATTTCACACGTATTCGGACAAAATTAGTAAAAGTACTCTATAGTGATCAAGAATATTTATCCTTCAATCTCAGAAAATGAAATATTAGCCGAAATCAATAACTAATTCAATTCTGCTACAAAAGTTACTCGACTCTATAAAAACAATTCCCCCATCCCAGTAGTGGCAGAAGACTTTGATGGAACTCACAAAATCGAGGATGTGTTAGAAATAAGACAAATAGGCAATAACATTGTGAAACCACAAAGAAGAAAGAAAACCAAGGGCCCCCTACAGTGTTACCAGTGTTTAGACTTTGGGCACAGTAAAAATAATTGCATTAATACAATTTCATGTGTGTTTTGTGCAGGTGATCACCTATCAGCAAACTGTGAACAAAAGAGCTCTACTCCTACATGTAAACATTGTCTTGGGAAGCATAGGGCTGACCTCAGATCAGTAGAATGTCCATATTATCGAAAAATTTTAGAAAAGAAAAGAAATAATCCAAATGACAGACTTAGGAACAATCCTATTCCCGCGCAGTTCAATACAACAAACTTTCCAATACTACCTCCAACCAACAACATACCTAATGTCTCAAATGCAAGAAATATCAACCCCCAACAAAACACAACAAACCCAAATCACCAACAACATAACAACCAACAGACAAACAGAAACTACAATTTCAATATTAGTAACTCATTCATACAAAACATCACTTATTTTATAACCAATCACATCATTAATTTTATAAATGCATTAATACCAACAATTATACAGAATATCCAGCAATCAATTGCTATGTCATTTAGCAACAATTATGGATTACCATGATGATATACTTATATTAAATTGGAATGCTAATGGCATTATCAACAAAAAAGCCGATTTACAACACTTCCTACATGCTAACAGAATTGATATAGCATGCATCACATCTCAGCCATGAATCCTCATTTTTTATTCAGGGGTACACAACAATCAAAGCAGACACACAAAACTCGAAAGATGGAAAAGTATTAATACTAATAAAATGCAGTTTACCACATCACCCGATTACTCTACCACACACGCCCAGACTCGAAACATCAGCAATTAATGTAAAGTATAATAATACCTAGACGATAATAATAGTAATTGCTTACAAACCTCCAAATATAAAAATCAATAATAGCAACATCTCCACATTATTATAACTACCAAATCCATTCATTATTGCAGGTGAACTAAACTAAACACTTCTCATGGGGATGTCGAGCTACGAATCCCGCTGGTAAATACGTATACAACATAAAAAGGAACCTGAATCTCAACATATTATCACCAACCGAACCCACTTACTTCCCGTATGATCCAAACAAAAGTCCAGACATACTTGACATAGCAGTCACAAAAATTAAAGCTCAATTCAATTCTAACAATTCAATTCAACATACCATGAAGACCACCAGTAATAATATCAACTCGCGTAAAAAAGCCTTCCTCAAACCCCCCACCCACCTTAAATACTTATAACATTAATTGGAAGTGCATTAAAGGTTCTATAAATAAAAAAGCTTACATGTTAACAAAATAATGCACAAACCGTTCCCAACTAATATTAACTTAATCCGAATAAAAAATAAAACAAGAAGACTTTGGAATTCCCTAAGAATTTCTTCTTTAAAAAAGAACAAAATCTGTTAAATAATATTTGTAAAAAGGTTCTAAACAGATATAAACAAGAAAAATGCAATTCCTATATCAATAGTTTAAATACTAAAAACAACTTTCTATGCCAGATTACTAAAAAACTCTTAAAAAAGAACAAGTATTCCCCCATTAGCAACTAGTGATGGTAAAAAATACTCCCCAATGGAAAAAGCTGAAGTACTGGCCTCCCACTTTGTTGATACTTTCACCCCCAATAACGCGCCCAAAGATCCGAAACACGACGAAATTATGACAATGTTCAAAGCTCCCCTATATGATGTTCCCCTCCAAATACTATTCATATCCCCAAATGAAATAAGAAAAACAATAAAGGATATGCCAAATAAAAAAGCACCAGGTCACGATAGGATCAACTTAATCATTTTAAAAAATCTACCGGTGGAAGCCATTGCTTTTATAAATAATATTTACAACTCTGCATTGAGAACAGGATATTTTCCTCAAACATGGAAACACTCAGCCATATACCCAATAGCAAAACCAAACAAGGATCACTCAATAGCAGAGAATTACAGAATTATCAGCCTTTACCTATAATGTCAAAAGTCTTAGAGAAATTAATACTCATCAGATTGGAAAGACATATCAAGAAAACAAACAGTATATCACAGTTCCAGTTTGGCTTTAAGTCACAATACTCTACCACCCACTAACTATTAAGGCTTACGGAACACATTCACACTGCATTTCAAAAGAGACAACATGCCATCGCTGCATTCGTAGACATTTCGTACGCATTCGACAGAATATGGCATCCAGCTCTTAATTTTAAATTAATTTCAATAGGTACACCCAAATATCTAGTATTTGTTATCCTTACCTATATAAAAATATAACATTTTTAGTGTCAGTCAAAGGCCACTGGTCCAATTCAAGGAAAATTTCTGCTAGGGTTCACCAAGGTTCACCACTTTCACCCACGTTGTTCAATTTATACACAGCAGATATTTCTACTTCAGCACATATAAACACCGCTCAATTTGTCGATGGCACTGCTCTGTATATCCCAGGGAACTCTTTAACAACTCTTCAAACACAGCTTCAGAACCACTTAAGTTTACTAACAAATTGGGCTAATGTCTGGAAAAGAAAGTTGAACCCAACAAAATCTGTAGCAAAATTATTCACATTAAAACCATTCACACACCCTCTTCCATTCTTCATAAATAACGACATCATCAACTGGACACCAACTAATAAAACAATAAAATACTTGGGCTTAAACTTCGATACCCGACTCAACTGGAAGCAACATATAGAGGTAAAAACTCAGCAATCCAAAACTAAACTAATTCATTCAAGTATCGACTGCAAATTGGACTGTGTTAATGAATCAAAATGTGGGTATGTCAGTGGTGAAAATATTGAAGAGAGTTGGGGAAAAAGGGAGCCTTGAGGAACGCCTGCTACAATAGGATGAGGGTTAGAAAGATGTGACTGAATTTGTACTGAGAATGAACGAACTGACAAAAAACTTTGGATGGTTGAAAGGAGGTAGAGTGGGATACCGACTTTCATAACTTATAGATTAAGCCATTACGCCAAATTCGATCGAATGCTTGGCTCACATCAAGAAAAGCTGCTGAGGTATGATGCCCTTTTGTATATCCGGAATGAATGAATTCTGTTAATTTGAGGAGTTGATGGCAGGAAGAATGTTTAGGAACAAAACCAAATTGGTGATCTTGGACTTTCTTAGAAATGAATTGAGCCTCTTTAGGATGACTTTTTCTGCTGTTTTGGCAAGAATAGGAAGAAGGGTTGTAGGGCGGTAGCATTCAATAGTAGTAAGGTTTGACTCTGCTCAGGTTTGGGGGTTGGGACGTCTATTGAATGTTTCCATAAATTGAGGAAGTAACCTAATGTAAACCTAGAATTTATTATATTAATTATAAAGGCAACTGCATTTCGAGGAAGGGTTTTTCACATAATAGGTGAAATATTTTCGTGAGCGGGAGACCGGGAAGCTAACCAACGGAAGGGGATAAGCCTGGAGTGTTTTCAGCGGGCGGTTGCGGTGTACGAACAAGAATTGTCGTCTTGCTCGGTATCAGGGACACATAGTACCAAATTTTCTGTTCGCTTTAACTCTTATCCGGGCAACCGTGGTCCATTGGACCCAGAAGCAAAATTTTCAATATTTTACGTGAAAACTCTCGAAGTTGTTAGGATAGTTGTGTTGTTATTTTGTTAGCTATGGAGTTTTCTTAGTGTATCCGCAACTATTTTACGAACGCGTTCCTGAATAATAAATAAAAATATTTTAATTTTTTTCCAAACGCAACCAGGCAAGCCGGGTCCACTGGACCAAGGTCTCTTAATCTGCATGTAATATTGCATTTTCTGCTTTTGCTTGGTCGATTACGTGACGACTGCTTCGTGGCCAATGTCGGACGGATGTCGGGTTTGCGCAATGTCTTTCCATCGGTAAAGTATCTGGCACCACGTGTGAGCGATTCTAAGATCGACGCTTCTGTAGACAGTTGTTGCGGGTTAGTATGCACTAGTCGAGTCAGGAGAGGGAGTTTTTAAAGTGGTGTGCGATCCAGGTTTCGCGGAAAAACTACACAGCGAGTGAATGCTAGAAAACACGAGATGATACGATTATTTATTGTTGATATTGCAAAGAAATTGGTTCGTACACAAAATGTAAGGAGATTGTCAAACAGTTGAATAACAAGTGTTGCCTGTCAATCACACACGTTATTAGGGAAGAAGTAGCAACTCATAAAAGTTATAGCAATACCAAAACGGATGTCGTTTCTACCGTTGGGAAAGAAGTGGGAAATCAAGAGATGTAGCATCCATTCAAAACCTGTCTGTAATGAACATACCCAGGTAAACAGTGTGTGTGATCTGTAAAGGGACAGTGAGGGTGATCTGTACAGGAAAATAATGTTTATAAAAAATGTACAGTATTTTGAAAGGGTTTGTTAAATTTAGCAACTCTCTTATAGCGTGTTTTTATTATTCACTACAAAATGCACACCTGTAAGCTGAATTCCGTCGCAGACACTCCTGGGGCCGCAGGATCCCGCTTTCTCGGTTGTGTCATTGAAATTTGTTGCCCGTAAAAGGGTTAAACTATTTTATCTTTACCTCTAGTGCATTAGAAGAATTACATACAGCAACAAGATTTATCCACTTTTACTTTATCGCCCGTACTTACGCTTGTTAGACTGGTAATAGAATACAGAGCTAGATACTGGGATCCATACAGAATAGTACTTCAAAAGAGGTTAGAGAAGATACAAAAGAAAACGGCAAAATATGCATTTCGGAGGAACATCCCTTCGCACTGGCAACTATTAGAACACAGATGAACCTAGTGGTGCTCTGACAGTACTTAGTCTCCTGTACTTTCACGCAAAATTACGCGAAAAGTACTCAAATTATCGAAAAATTGTAGATGAGCTTATTTCAAAACATATCTTTAAGGAAGAATTTTTCGTTAATGGAAAAACTCTCTATCTTCATAATGGTTAATTAACTACCGTTGTTCACAGACGGACGAACAGAAGGACAGGCGTTTTGCTCTCATTCGATTTTCCCTTTAGGGACCCACAAAACATAGATTCTGGCAACACCACGTGTTAGAGGATTATTTTTGTAAACTTAGCTACTGGATTTATCCACTTCTTCATTACCAGGGCCCTGCAATAAGAATTTTTCTGCCAAAAATTCGCCATTTTTTTCGCGCAATACTCATATGTCAGTGCCACACTTCCCTACATAACTTTCTCTCTACTGTGTAAGTGGTTGCAAGAAAGTAACAGGGCACGACTCTGCACACTGTCTAAATCTTACTCTGATTGCTCTTCATGTCAGAAAATCCGAGGATGGCTAGATAAACTAGATTGTTTAAATACATTTGATCGCAAACATAAAATCAGAACACGAGTACAAAGAACCGACGTAGGCAAAATCTCCTTTGTAAACAAAACAATAGTATATTTAAACGATTTGCCTGCGGCAATTTTTGAGCTCTTTTCTTGATCAGTGCGGGGTTTTAGTGAAAATATAGGAAATTAGTCAGTTAGGTGAAAATGAGTAGTGACCGTTAAGTGAAGTGAATGGTGTGATAATTGGGTAGTCTACGATTAAAAAGTATTGAGCAATTAATATTTAGGCGAAGTGGTATGCGGTGCGGTGAAGAGGAGTGAGGTGATGTTGAGAGAAGATATTTAATTTCTCCCTCTATATTTGCTAATCTAATATGTCTTTCTTCTAGGACATTTTTATATAAGTTATTTATTGATTTATGTTAACGAGGCTTTCACGAGTTAAAAAATTTATAATTATAAGTACTATATTATAAGTAAAAATGTTTATTCCTATTTTTTATGTATCGGTGCCATAAGGGCCAACGGATGCCATAGGGGGCAACCATTTTTAATAATTGCCGTTTAATAGAGCACTGGAGTAGAAATAATCATATCTCTCAGTGCCACACTTCTTTACGTTTCCTTCGTGTGACTGATGATGACACCTGGCGTCATTTTTGGCATCTACGTACTAGAACAATGTTTACGATAGTGCCATATTTGCCTACTCAACATCAAGAGGGCTGATGAAGTGTGCTTGAAATTAATGACTGAAGAAGAATTGGGTAATAATAGTGAAGATGATCTAAATTATGTTCCAAATTTGAATGATATGGCATTTACTGGTAAATATAACGCTATGATGTGTAACAATCATGATATTAAAGGACTTTTTTATTCTGAACAAGGAAAAATTACAATCTATTTTACATTAAAATAATTACTAAATATGTTAACATTAATGATTGACAATAACAATGACAATTTGTGGATGAACATATTCCAGCGGTACATTCACCGTCTTCTTGCGTCTATATCAGAAAGAGTCAATTTAGTTCTTTGGTCACGAATCAAAGTTGAAGAATATACTCGTATGTGACTATATTGGGGCTAATTTGAAAATCTATAATGGAGTTGCGAGAGTGTAATTCTCGGTAATCGGTAGGTTTCTTCACTAAGTTCTTGAAGATAGCTTGAGCTGCTAGTTTCAATTCTTTCAAAGACTGTCGGAACTTTTAAGTCTGTGTAGCGTTGAATTTGAGATATACCATGGTGCTGTAGCAATCATCCTAAACGTTTTTGATTGAAACTCTGTAAAATGGATAGATTAGACTTGCTTGCCGTGCCCCAGATTTGAATGCCGTAGGTCCGAATAAAAATTATTATTGTTTCGTAAATCAATAATTTATTATCTAGAGATAGCTTCGAATGGTGTCCTAGTAGCCAATACAGTATTTTTACTCGTAGTTGAAGTTGCTTCTTCTTGACTAGTGAGTGGGATTTCTAGGTAATATTTTAGTCCAGCTGTATTCCTAAATACTTCACACTTTCGACCTGGAAAATTGGTTTATTATTAATATTTTCGATGGGACATTTTGTCTTCTCAAAGTGAAAGTAATATGAGCTGACTTGCTTTCGTTAAGTTTTATTTTCCACTTGTCTGCCCATTCTTCGATCACTACTAGATGCTCTTGTAGTGTTCTTGACGCTTGAATTGGGGCACCATCCGTGGCTAATAAGGCAGTATATCTGCAAATGTAGCTATTGTATTTTTTTACTTCCTGGTATATCTGAAGTGTAGAGCTGGTATAAGTCTGGGCCGAACACACTACCTTGGGGTACCCCGGATTGGATTGGAAAGAAATCGGGTAATAGGTTTTGATACTTGTTTCGGGACGTTCGAAGGGAGAGGTAAGATCTGAAGATATTGAGGTATGGAGACGTTAGGGAGCGTTTGATTTTGTACAGAAGGCCATCGTGCCACACTTTATCGAAAGCTTGAGTGATTGTTTTTCTTGGAATGTCTTCTCTATGAAGTTGGTAAATCTATTAACTTGTTCAATAGTAGAATGTTATTGCCTTAAGCCAAATCGGTGATTTGGGATTTAGCCATTTGTTGACGAGTTAGGTCGCAGTCTGCATAGGAGAAGGTTTTTGAACACTTCGGATAGAATTGAAAGAAATATTATGGGTCGATACGATGAGGGTTCATGGGGAGGTTTACCTGGCTTTAAAAAGACTTTGGTCTGTGCTTTTTTCCATTGCGCTCGGTAATATCCGGTACGTAGGATACTGTCGAAGAGACCAATAATAAATGCTGTTCATTTGCGAGACAGTTCTTTTAGTAATGACCCGGTGATAAGGTCATAACCGGGAACCTTCTTGCTAGGCAATTCCTTTTTTAAAATTTGTAATACTTCTTTGTAGGTAAAATATTTTATTGGTAATGCCATTTGTGTACGTTATTTTAAGTATTCTTGTATTTCGTCCGGTTGATTTAAAGTTTTTGGTGTATGGTTTTGATAAACTTAAGTAAAGTGTTTTGCAAATAGTTCTATTTTTTTCTTTGGGGCTTCTCGCCCATTCGTTGGTTTCCTTACAAATTGGGGTAAAGCTTTACTAGATTGTTTGAATTTTCTTATGGCTTTAAATAAAGAATATTCGGAGGCTTGAGTTGCAGAGAGATTGTAATTTTGAAACCTACACTCGTTGAAGGTTTTAAGTAAACTGGATAGTTGCCTGGTAGCTCAATTGCAGTTGGTTCTATCAGCTGTGTATCTTGTCCTGTGCCATATTTTTCTTAGTTTTCTGATTTTTTTAGAATGTAGAAAGAATAATTATCACAAGTTTCATTAGACGTGCCACACTGCTTTTGTATGCTTTCAGCTATAGTCTCAGTAGCTTCATCAATGTCATCTTGTGATCGCAAGGGCATTCGAATATTTGTAAAGGTGGATATACAGTTACGATACATATTACAATCTGTGTGTTTATTTACTAGTACTAATCACGCTCAAACGAATTTTATTGATAACAGTTATTATGATGGGCAAGTGATCTGATGACAGTTCATGGGAGGCTTCAGTAGACAAGTAACCTGGTGAAATTCCTTCAGTTACAAAGATGTCAATTACATCTGGAATTTTGTTTATATCAGTTGGCCAGTAACTTGGTTCTCCTGTAGAGATGGTTGGTAGTTGCAACGATGTTACCGCTTTTTGTAGTTCGCGACCTCTCGAAGTAATGAGCCTCGATCCCCACTACACGTGTTTGGCATTTGAAAAATCTCCTTCGCATACAAAGCGAGTGCCAAGGCTATTGAAAAATATTTCAAATCGTGCTTTATCCGTATTGAATCTCTGACAACAATCTATAGCACTTACTCTGAGTGGCCCTTAAAAGTCTTCTATTGTTATTGTAGTTGCTTGAATGTCTCTACATTGAAATGTACATTCTTCAGGGTGTTTGATATTGCGTTTAATCAATATTGCAGTACCTCCGTGTGCTTTGCCATCTGAATGTTTTGTGTCATACAGTGTATAGTTTTGCAATGTAAAATAATTATTCTCTGTGACGTGAGTTTTCGAGATCAAGAGTATATCAATTTTATTTTTTGAGAGAAATATTTCGACTTCTTGGCGCTGTTGTGCCAGACCATTAGCATTCCAAGTTTCTATTCGAAAAAAAGTTAGACATTTTATAATTTAGTTACCAATGTCGATACTAAGTTAATAAGTGCATTTATCTGTTGACTTTGTTGCATCAAAACATTTTCAAATCGTTCAAAGGAGTGTTGTATGATGTTAAGAATGTAAGGGTTGTCATCATAATATGCTTGATGTTATACTGCGTGCTTAGTTGTTCAATATCTTCTTACGTTCTTCTATTTACTTGGAAGCTTCTGTTGTGAATTTGAGGATTAATTGTTGAATTGTTATGGGTTTGAGCTGTATTACCATTTCATTTTGGAAGATTCTTCTCTTTATTTAAGTTATTGTGGCCTTTCCTTTTTAGAATTTCTATGTAAACTCGACAACCTTTATATTTTGACAGGTGATTGCCATCACACAGAGCACATGTTGGCAGAATTTCTCTTGTTTTTCACATTTACCAGGTGCATATTTTTTGCCGCATTAAAAACTTCGAAATGGGTAGGCACAGTAGGTTCTGGTATATTCACAAATTTTGGCAATTTTTACTTTGTACTGTCTTACTTAATGCGTGGTGATTCAAATACAACACGATTCAGAAGTTTGTTAATGTTAAATATTTCATTAGTATTCGCGTTTGGTTCAAGGTCTGTAGCGAATAATGGCAGTGGCACCTTTGTTAACCTATGGCGGACATTGATTATGTTTCTCACTTTATGTCCCAATTCGGACAGCGCTTCTTTAATATTTTTCACACCAACAGTATGATGTATGTGACGCAAAAGCACTAAACACGTTTTCCACTAGATATTTTACTATGTTTCTGTATGCATCCCGTGTTTTTGATAATATTTTAATTTTATTATTTGTCGATGATTTTATTTCAAAGTCTTCTATTTTTACAACTTCTTGCAAAAATTCTATTAGAGCTGGTACATTGTTCACGTCGGGGATAAAGATAAGCGGATCTACGATTTTCATGGAACTTTCTTCGTTGTTTTCTGGTAAATCGTCAACACTGAGTTTACTGAATTCATTGCAGGCAGAAATTGTAATGGCATAATTACTATTATTATCGCTAGACGCTGTATTTTGCCTTACACTTCTAATATCAGGGTCGAGGACCTCTGCGTTTGACCTCTTCCATCGAGCTGGCTTGTATGCTTACCATGGCACTTGTGTTAAATCCGCTGCATTCAATGAGTCTTCACCCCTGTTGTGGTCGCCACTATTTAATAATTCTGATTATTCTATTGTGTTGGTTTCGTAGTCGTCCACGTAATATCCGCAGCACTCTTACTACATGTTTCCGTGACTTCACACAAGAATATATTTATTGTTAACTGTTCTTTTAGATACTGTGTCCATTTTCAATATTAGAAATGACTAGTCCAAGCACTATTTAAGCCTTAAACCCCACCTAAGGCACTCCTTATCACGAAGCGCGATGAGGTTAGCAGAGCTGCGGACACGTCCGTACAACGCCGCTGCCGAGCGAGAACTACGAGTACATTAAAGGATATGGCTTTATTCATTCTCGTGGGTGAGGCATGTTAGGCACTACGTAGTTTTGAATAAAAGAGAATCCATTTAAGCAATGTGTAGCAAATATTTGACAGATGTTATCAGAAAAATTGATCTCAAAAGAACGCATTTATAAGTGGACTAGTTGATGTAAACGATGTTAAAAGAAGATACAATAAAAATGATGTTTTCCAACGTAGTAAGATAATGTTTCGACCTTAAGATGAAAATGGTGAAGACCAAGTAGTATATAAAAAATCTTTAAAGGAACTTTGTCAGTTGTTGATGGTAGTATAATCAATGCACGAAAGAGGAAAAAGGTGAATGGCACCTCTGAAAGTGACAATAGGCAAACATGTGCCACATAACAAATCCAAATCTACAGATAAAGAGCGGGTTTATAGATCTTTATAAAAATTTCCCACATACCAGAGCCATTATTGACGCCGAGATACCTCATGGAAATATTTATCACCAGAGCTCAAAGTGACTAAAATATTTAAGTTCTTCAAGGAACAGTATATTCTGAACCGCCACAGTGTTGTTTCAATATACGCGTTCCGTCATATTTTCAATACCAGATTCAACCTCCATTTTAAAACGAAAAAGGACACTTGCCAGACGTGTGATGAGTTTCAAGCAATAATAAGTCGTTTACCAAATGGCCGTAAAAAAGATGAACTGCTTGTGCAGCATAAACTTCGTCTGAGAAAAGCAGAAGCTACAAACGACTTGAAGATGAGGGACATACGCGAAGCAGACAAATCGAATGGTGCTAAATAAGTTTTTGTTTTTGATTTGTAGAAAACTCTTCCTACCTTGGTGTTAACAACAGGTGTAGCTTACAATAAGCGTCAATTATGGGTATATAATTCAAGAGTACTCGATGAAGTTAGTAACACTGGTCACACGCAAATCTGAAGTGAACATACTGCTTCGCGTGGGTCTCAAAAATTACTTCATGCCTTTTGTATCACACTAGGGGACGCGGCAGCTGCGATATTGCAGTCTATTACACATCACACACTACTGGTCACGTGATTGTTAATCACGTTTTACACTACGCCGTGACAAAATTATGAAAGGTGAAATGTTTTCTCGCAAGTATAGGTTTGTTCTATGTCCTGGTTTGGACACGTTTGTCAAGTATTCTATTATTAAAATTTCTGTCTCAAATTTTGGCATTCATTCACTATGACACTGTCTTGGAGAAATTTATTTGTCCGATATCCAAGTAATAGTTCTGCCAGATATTTAACAATTCGCAGGGACAGAATTCTTGTATGCAGTGAAGAGGCGCTTAATCCTTGACTGTGCGGCGGGTTGCGTAGAGGTCAAGGGCTCTTGAGTCGTCATAATCGAATAAATTATCAACTACGCACACACATGCCCAATGTAATTCAAATCGCTCTTTAAAGATCGCTCTTTCTCCATTAAAAATAAGAACAAAGTGTGAACATTTCGGCGAAATCAGTCGAGTAGTTTTTGCGTAGATTGCAAAATACAATCATTACAATGGCCCTAATGTTAAGCTATATTTCACAGAAAACTAAAATTGCAGAGATACAATAAAAGGTTTACTTTCTCGCGTTTACTTACGTAAGAAAAGAAAGTATGTAATAGAGCGCCGAAAAGCGGCGAATTATCGACTGAACTCTTATTGCCGGGCGAAAATGTTGATAAATTCAGTTGCTAAAGATAGAACAAAATTACTCTAACACGTGGTAATTCATGATTTGTACGTTCTTGATACTGAAGAATCGATAGACTGCAAAACGTCTGTCTCTTCGTCCGACCGTCTATCCATCCGTCTGAGTGTGCATAACACCAGCGCATGAACCGTTCAGCTGATTTTGTCCATAATTGATATTATCCCATCGTTCTGGCTGATGTGGCGGTCTCCGGAACTTGAAACCGATATTTTAATTTTTGGTGGTACTTTACACGAGGCCTCTCGGGCATTTTCATTTTTTCAAAGAAAAGGCTCCAAATTTTGGATTAAATTGTGTGAAGGAGGTTAAAGAAAATGGTGCAAATGGTCAATTTTTCGAAAATTACAAAATTCAAAACTTCGTCTTCCTACAACTGTAATATTGAAGATGGAGATTTTCTTCCTAAATAAAAACTGTTCATTTAAGATGAATCTTAAAATAAACGTTTAGAAAATATGAGTAATTTTCGTGTAATTTTGCTTGAAATAGAGGAAATTAAAAAAGCTTTCTCAAAAACTGCTTAAATTTCTTTCTTTAAATTTTCCTGTTAACAAGGGACCGTAAAAATATGGGGCTTGTCCCATTTTTGGGTATTACTCAGTTTTTGGGAAATTGCAAAAACAAAAAAATTCAAAACAACAAAATTGAAGATAGAGATTTTTGCTTCAGGCAACGTCTTTTGTACAAAATCCAATGCTTTAAAAAAAGGCATATGCAATTTTTTGGGAAAGTTTTCTGTTTGAAATCAATGAAAAGTATTTACGAGTCCCGCAAACTATGGGAGAATTTTCGTAGAACTAAAATAAAAAATTAGTGGGGCAGGAATGGATCAAAAGAAGATGCAAAATAAATAATGTTATTTTAATTATATTTATTAAATTATTGATTAAAATCCCAATATTTATTTGATTTTACTCTATTCTGCAATTTGTATTCTCAATGTACTGATGTATTTTCTTTCAACCAATTCGCAAACATTAATTGAAATTAGACCAATGAGGGGTATATGAGTTTATATTAATTAATTTTGTTGTATGTGAAGAAAATAAAATATTTTAATATTATTTAAAAACCCACAGTTGTCTACTTTCTAACAACGCATTTTCCCACCCAACTGACCGAATTCCGCCCAATATGGCATCCCTGCTGTTCACTTCAAAGCTTCAGTTTTTCGTTACGTCAAATCATAATATTTCGAGTTAATGATGAATTCAGAAATTACCAAAGAAATGAAGCCAGTGACATTTGTTTTGATGTTTACGACTTAATTTTTTGCGAGTATTGAAGTCGTAAATACTTTATGCACTGAATTAAAGGCCAGAAATATATTTTAATTTAAATTTTCAATTAAAAATAAATTTCTCACACTTCCTTTATTTTCGGGATAAAGAGATACGTATGGAAGTATAATAAAGGCAGAAATTAAGACAGAAAGTTACATAACGATAACATTGTACTGTTTCAGCACCACTAGTTTCGTCCCGGACACTTTTCCACCTGTGATCATGATTTCGACATTATGGAAAGGGAAAAGAAATACCATCCTTTCATTTTTCACCTAGATGACTGGTGTAAGATAATTGAGAAAGTAAAGTAGAAACATTTTTTTATTTCCAGCAAATCATACTCACAAGCAGGGATCATTTCACAAATAAATGGAAAATCCAGAAATAAATGCCATCCAATATATCTCATTATGAATGCATTCGAAACAACGATTTCATTACCTTATGCAAATGCTTTATTTTTCATCGTTTCAAACAATTAATTTTTATATATAATGATAATGATAATCATATAACTTTTCGTAAAAACGTAGTATCTGACATTTGTCAGATTTGTTTATTTCTTGGTCCTGCAGCATTACATTCTTTAAATTTAAAAATAATTAAATACTCGAAAAAAAAACAGACGTAAACTGGAGCATTTAAGTGCAATGAAGAGATGCCATATTAGACAAATTACTATAAGTGGATCAAAGTGTGATGACCATGAAATCCAAATATATACGTTTTCAAGTGACGTGTTTTTGATTTAATCTATCCAACGATTGTCTCTAATGAAAATATACTAAAAATAAATAACAACTAAATAGACAATGAATACTCTTTAATAATGATTTTTATTTACTTACTATTTTTATTGACTACATTTCAAGACAAGGAAGTGGATGTTTCTATGACTAGACACGTGAGTTCCCGGACGAGGCCGATAGGCAGAACGTAAGTATCCCGTCGTATCACGGGAAGTCACTTTTACCGTGTCAATGTGAATTCGCCCGTGTGATATACAAATTTAATTGGCGATCACGAGACCATACTACGTATTCTTCGCTTCGGGTGTTGTTATGTATTTTTTCTGATTGCTTTCTTTAGTGTGAATTAAGAAGGATATTGCGCGGCATTTGTAACGGAGGAAAACGATATATTCGACAATTTATTTGGAACGTGCTACATCAGCTACTTTAAGTTTATTGCCAAGAAAATCCAGACGAAGGTACGAAAAAATATAATATTTTTTGCAATTGGAGAAATCAGGGAAAGCGTAAGCATTCTTACGGACAATTTACTCTTCACGTATTTTTCAGAATCGAATGAAAATACACGAAGTTGATGATATGATCGTATTATTCGTGGCGTATTTTTAAGAAATGAATGAAAAATACAACAGTTGACTATATGATCGCAATATTCGATGCTGAAGCATGCAAATGAAAAGGTAGACTTCAGCTAGTGTGTAATCATGGAAAAATTCTATTCTATTTTATAACAATAATATTTACGGTTTTGATTTTCAAAACTAATTGCTTACTTGACTAGTGACGCTACAGAATGGTACAGACTTTCCAGTATTAGTTTTCTATTTCCTTTGGTCTCGGCTAGCTAAACGAACTTACCACTTACTCTTCCTAGCTGACATCCATCGCTTCCCTAACAACATTCTTTTAAATTTTCTCAATTTTTCGGTTCCCTAATAAGAAAACGGAAAATATTTTATGAATATTGAAAAACAGTAAAACCTCGTCCTAAATTTCAATTTTCTTTGAAAAATTTACAGCCTTAAGAGCTTAAGCGACTGTAATTCGAAACTTGAAGCTCTATTTCACAGAAAAGTTTTGAGTTTTCGAAAAACTTTAATTGAAAACATTTGACTTTCTTTACCTCACAAATACAATAGTATTTACAAATTGCTGGGAATATACATTTTAAAGGCGTGAGAGATCTTAATAATATACATTTGTGTAATTTTTGAAAAAAAACAAAAAATACCTCGAAGTGAACTTTACGTCATATTAAATAATGCAATTAGCACTATCCGTTTGAAAATTTTGATGAAAAAATTGGAGCTGTTTTTGAGAAAATGGCGTTTGATGGTTTCTGAAAATGCGGAATTTAGAGCTAGTTTTCACAGAAAACTGTTGAGTTTTCGAGAAACTTTACAGGACATTATTTAAAGCACATGCACTCATAAATACAATAATGCGAACATATTGCCACCAATGTAAATATTAACGACGTGAGAGAAAAATAAAAAATACTGTTTGTACCTTTTGAAAAATAAAAGAATAGATCAATATGGTGTTTATGTCATTTTATAAAGTACATTTATCACTATCCCACCAAAAGTTTAAAGAAAAAACTGTGTGTATATACTTTTTTTTACAAGAAATTTAAAGACAGAATTTGGAGTTGTATTTACGAAAATTTTGAAAATGTCGGTGGGGGGTCTAAATGTAAAGTACCTCCAAATTTTTAACATTTTTTTTCAAAATCTCAAAGCTTCGACTCGTACCAGATGGACAGGGGTTTCTTAAATATGAAAATAATCCTACGCATGGTTTAAGCGTTAGTGATGTTCACAGACGGACTGACGTTTTGAAAAAACAACACTTTTCGGTATCAGGGGACCCCAAAACGTCCCGTTGAAATCTTGAAATCAATTTTACGCAGCCTTACATAACTTTCCCTATACTAATTATAATACTCCATATATACGTATGTATACGGGAAAGTAAAAAGATCTCATTAGATCCAAATCAAAACAAGCGGAGCTTCCAAAGCGAATACTTTATCGCATTGTTTCTAATGCTCCGCAACATTATATTAGTACATAAAACAGCAAAAGTGTTTTCAAGCAATAAGTTATTCGAACCAGCCGATACTCGAACTCAGAATCAACAGGCCGACACTCATACCACTATGCCACAGAAGCGCCGCGTTTAATCTGTCATCATACTTGCTTCAAATGGTTTTCAATAAAGTTTCTCTATATTTCAATTATTTTCAGCAGCAACAGAATTGTGACAAATAAAATTCTCCGACCAAGACCCGAACCAGCGAACCCCTTCGGCGAGCTGAGTCCGTAAACCAGCGACTAGACATCATTCCTTTGAATTTACTTTCAAGTATAATCAACAACCAGTTTGTCATTTATTATGCAAGTTTTCATGCGCTACATCTTACTTTCATGTATGCTGATCTGGACATCCGTTACTTCAGGCTGGTGTTATCATGGGAGTACTCCGGGCTCACAGATGTGACGAACTAACGAAAATGTCGTTACAACACATTGATGATAATGGCATTATTTTCATTGTAAATATGTCGAGTACAAAATAATTCGCACCCGTTCCTGATTACGGGATATAGCATCAACAAACAACGACATGAAGCCAATAAAAATATTTCCTCAAGATAATGCTTTAGTCCACAATGACAATAATGATTTATTTTTTACTGTCTTACCTTTCTACAAGTACGTGTGCGTAGTAAATAGATCTGACTGACGGACGGACAATAATAATTTATTCAGATTCCTTTTGTCGCGTTTCTTCCTGAGCACGGCATTTCCGAAGACTCAAGTAGTCTTTCGTATTTGCCTCTTTCACGTCTGTGCTGAGATTAATGAAATGCGAGAGATATAAGCAACACTGGGAAAAGAGCCACTTCGGCGGTTGATCCTCGCCGAACGACCCGAGCCTAGGGGCCAGCCACAGTCACGGGCGAAGGGCCTCTGAGGTGGGCCGCGCAGGAGATGGTTGAGAGTCAAGGCGAGAGGATTGGCGGCCCCGCGCGGAAGTGGCCCACCGAACTGTCGATTATGTCTTGAAACCTCCGGTCCGGAAAAGCAACGGAGGCAACCGAGGCCTGGAATACATAAGGCCACCTCTGCAGAGATCAAGGTACACTATTTTAATATTAATCGTGTTTGTTTATGGAGGCCACGTATTCCGATGTGTGCGTATCCCACCCTGCAGCGAGTAGCAAACAAAACTAAGAAAGCGTGACTTTTCTCTAACCCCAAATTAGCGTTGCAGTGTAGAAACTGGACTAACAGCGGGAGACGAGTGTTCCTGCGCGACGAAGCGTGCCTCAGCCACCCCTGTCACTGTTCAATATTATCCAACATAGAAAATTACCTTCTTCCCGGTGCATTAGCAAATATTTGCTGGGCGAGTCGACATGAACAGCGGCCCTGCAAAAGTGTGCGCAAGAGTTTCCGTGAGGCGCGTTTTCCGCGAGTTCAGAACTGGGGCTCTTTAGGCGAGCCTCACGTCCACCCACCGACTGAGTACACGATGGCACCAGCCTTTTGTTCCTAGTTGAGACTTCAGGATTGGAAGGACGAGTCTTTCTTTTCCCGAGAGAGACAGAAAACACTTTATGCTTTCAAGCTTATGATGACAAAGGCAATTTTAATACATCCCTTGCAACGTTGAACATCAGAAGAGAGACAGAAGAGACTTTGACGAGAATGAGGAAACAACACACATTTAGCTAAGACGTATGTGATCGTATTTGCTACAAATAGTAACTGTTATGAATGAAAGTTAAAGCGAATGTATCACCACCAAATCTATATCTACAAACGTATTTCTTGGCAGATGAAATTTATTTTTATATTCTCCCAATTACTTCGTAAGAAGTGAAAGTATTGTAATCGCATTTTCGAGAGAAAAAAAACTTACTGCTGGGCCCTGGTAACGAAAAAGTAGATAAATACTCTTTATATATAATAAATTACTTCCCATAACACGCGGTGTAGTCATGATGTTTTGTGGGTCATTGATACCAAAAAAACAATCGATTGACGGCAAAACATGTCTGTCTGTGCATTTCGGCGAACTCTCTTTTTTTCGAAAATTGCCGACATTTCAAAATCCAACAAAACTACAAGCCTGAGTTGAAGACTCACTGCGTTTCGATAGAGTAGAGGTAAGGCTCAAGTAAACTAAGACATCAGTTTGAGTCTCAGTGAGGAAATACATTTTGCTGTCTGAATACTTTTGCAGGTTTAAGTAGTAGTGTAATATAGCGGAGCAATTTGAAATAATGTGTTTGAGTTTCCCAAATTCATGGAAACAAAAAAATGCAGTACGAGCCATTTTTGAGTTTTATCTTGTCAAAAAGAGTTTAAATGAATACGTGGCAAAATGGTCACTAAAGATAAGTGTTCACCCCATGTTATTTCCATAACTGTCTGACATGTGAAGTTGTTTTGTAGAAAATAACTAGTGATGCTAAAACAAAACATTATTTTTTGCATTATTTGCAACTTTGGAATTGTGTGATTGATTGATTAGTGATTCCGGGTCCATTCGTTCCGCAAGTATAGTGCATGTTTTTTCATCAGGAGGTGGCGGTGACCTTTCCCAGCTAAAGGGTAAGATCCGGTGCGGACCTGGCGTCGGCTAACTGGGATTTCTCCATTCAGGTATCTCCCACCAGCGGAACACAGCCCCAGCCGAGACAGTTTCTAAGCTCCCGACCGGTCTCCCGGCATGTAAAGTAGTGAAGTGCACGTTAGTGTAAGCGTGTGTAAGTAAGGGGTGAATATATAACAACGTTGAACATCAGAAGAGAGACAGAAGAGACTTTGACGAGAATTAGGAAACAACACACATTTAGCACATAGACGTATGTGATCGTATTTGCTACAAATAGTAGCTAAGATCGCGCGCAGTCCGTAGCCTGTTTATTAGGGTAGGGCATTCGCCTGGTATTGATCGGAGAAACCACGGAAAACTACCTATAAAAGCAGGTTGACCGGCTAGCCGCTAGAATTCTCCTCCAGACAGCGATTGAATTCGACCTAGCTAACAAGCTTGTATCGAAAATCCTGTCACCGATGGATCTCGAACCTAGGATCTCCCAGTCATAGGCACTACAATGTCACTAGTTGATGCCCTGAGTCACCTCTTCCGGTGTAACTGTAGAAATCTTAGAAAATTCAGAAAAATCTTGCCCCATTTTTATCGGCGTACTTTCATCTATTCCAGAAAAAAGTTTGCACAGTTTTTTTGAACATGTTTTTCTAAAAAAAACTTCCATTTAAGCAGAAATTACGTTGAAGCTTCTCATTTCTTCAAAATATTAAATATGGCCTTATTTAAACATGTAATTTTTTTACAACATATTTAATGAAGGAAAAATTCATAAAGTGCTTTTGCAATTTTTTTGCTATTTTCGCAAATACAGAGTTCACCGAAAATAGGACATCTGGCGTTTTTATAAGAGTACTTTCCACTGCTACTATTCGAGAAAAAAATTGTGAATAAGAATTGTAAAGTCGTTTATGAGAATTTTTTTCATATGCCTATTTTCCACGCAAAATTATGCAAAAATACTTATATTTTAGAAAATTGCATTGAGGTTATTTACAGATCTGTCTTTGAAGATACGGTTTAAGAACGATTACTTCTGAAGGATAGAAAATCCCTATCTTCAATGTTGTGATACTTCACCAATTTTCCGAACTTCAGAGTTTAACGAAAATATGATCTGCGCAATTTTTAAGCGTCGTTTGATACACCCGAGAAAAAAAGGAATCCAAAAATGTGGAGTCATTTTTGAGAAAATGTTCATAATGTTAAGCTGTTATGTAAAGAACCCCCACTATCGAAATATCCGTTGCAAATTTTCAGGACCTTGAGTTTGGCCAGATTGACCGAGGAAAATCAACGTTGGATGAAATAATATCAGCAGTTTAGAGGCTAGTTTGACAACAGTGAGACGGTTAGGTGGTTTTTTAAAGTAAGCTAATTTTCGGTATCGTGTTAGAGGAAAAAAATGTCCACATAGAGGAACAAGCTTTCCCGATACCAGAGCCTCATAATACGAGTTTGGAAGGGAAAATCCCCACATTCCGCTGCATCTTTACGATACTTTTTCTTTACTACTTACGTAAGTACGTAGTAGGCGAGAAAGTAAAACTTAGCCTTCATCAGAAATATGGTATATTGTAAATATTATTGTGACACATTTCGAGTAAGGAAAATAAAGACGGAATAATTTTGAACTCAGTCATAATTTTTTTCACTGTTATAAACATCATAAATTTTGTGAACAATCAAACATAAAATGCATTGTTTCAAAAGTGAAAATACTTTCAAAATGGATCCATCGTCGAACACAATAACAACCTATGCCACGAAGTGGTACATTCTTTTACATCCTTGGGTAAGCTCCAAGAATGTAAACGAAACTCCAAAGAGATTTTGTGTAGACTACGGTATGAGAAACATAACTCATTTTCTTTGGGACGTGAAAAGTTGTTATTATAAGTCTTACACATCATTTACGAGTAGGACAGGATGGTAGCGTAGATTGTTCTGTAGTATGTTGCAGAAAGAAGCTAGGTATTGCCCGTGCATCCATTTGCCTTAATCCTATTTGATTCAGGTCTGGAGGGTGAGTTTTTTGTTATTTTCACTTGAGTATTGAATACTAACTGCGATCACAGTAAAAGAAAGTATTGTAATGCTGCGGCAAAAATCTGTAATTTAGCTGTAGCCGCAGAAAATGTCGTATTGTATGGTCGTGGTATGGAAAAGTGAGTATATCATCTCCGTATCTAATATATACAAATCAATGATTGAATGTTTGTTTGTATTTTATGCGCGGACGTACCGTTCATGCAATTGCGATAAAAATATGTCAACTTATTGCTTGGACTTGCGTGAAGGTTATAGGCATAGTAAAATGGGAATGCGTGTATGTGACGCACATTAACGCAAAATGGGGGCGTTGTTGATTATGATTCATGAGTTTATGATGACTCAAGCGCCCCTGTACAGATGCTCTACGCAACCCCTACACCCTCTGGTAGTAAGCGCGTCTAACTTGAGGGAGAACGTTTTAAGAATAGGATACTTGACAATCATGTCCACACCAGGACATTTAGCAAACCCATACTCGCGAGAAAGTCCTTCACCTATTAAAATTTTCGGGGAGCGTAGCATAAAAAGTGATTAAGAATCACTTGATCACTACTATGTGAATTCTAATAAATTGCAATATCAAGGCACTGCCGAGTCCACTATTTTGTACTAAATTGTGTAGTCAGAGTCCTCTAACACATTATGTACTCAGAATCCACGTACTGTGGGTCCTTGATACCGAAACATTAATTAACCGCAGAACTGTCTGCCGTTTTGTGTGTGGTCAGCGCTAGCAACTAAACCGTTCACACGATTTACTGCAAACATGATATTCCCCGATTAATCTGTACGAACTCAAGGTCGTGAAAGTTTGAAACTGGCATGTTGATTATTGGGAGTACTTTACATGAAACCTCAAATACATTTTAAACATTTTCTCAAAAGCATTTCCTATTTTTTTATAAAGTTTTCCCTCAAGTAGAGAAAAAGGACGCTTACAAAAATGGCGCGGGTCCCATTTTCGTTGAAATCTCTGAATTTTGGGAAATTACTCATGTTTTAAATGTTGTCGGCTACCTCCTACGACTACAATATTGAAGGTAGAAATTTGTTTTACATGAAATTTATTTCTCAAAGACAGATTTTTAAACATCTGCATTTTCGGCAATATCTCCATTTTCAAGAATTGCAAAAAGGTTAACATGGCAAAAGTACAATATTTATATTAAAGATTTTTTATTAATACCATCTATCTAAAAAAAATTAAAAGGTTCATGGACAATTTTTGAAGAAAAAATAGTAGTTTTGGTGTCATAATCGACAATGAAGAAGAATTTTCTAGTATTAGAATAAAAAATTAGCTTTGAACTCGTTCAAGAAGGCATAAAAATGACACTTTGAATTGAATATGGCGGACAGTTTGAGACGCTACATTGGTATCGCATACAACTCCTCACTTTGGTTATCTAATGAAAAACATCCATAACTGTGTGTTCGTTCGCCAAGGCCATAGATTTTTTTCAACCTATTCAAAAAATTGTACAGCGCAACGCCGAAACCTACATACTTGTGTTTCCCTATTCTTCATAACACTGTTTAACTTCTAAAAACATGTTAAATTGAACTTATCATACGTAGTTTTTCTTGCTGCTCCCGGCCAGAAAAAATGGATGTAGTTTACTTTGTTAAACGTCTATATTTTCTTGTTGAAATTTGGGATTGAATGACTACATAGCCTCACGTGTGTGTTGTGATAAGACGCTGATATAGGAAAGAGGGTAATACGTGAAGCAGTAGGTGTGCTGAGCTTCAATGATTACGCACGATGGCGCCAGAAGTGTTTCATACGGGTGGAAGTGATGGGAGCAAGGATTGGGGAGATGTGAGTCACCTGCTTCGAATAGGCCGTCGCGACTGCCCGCGGGCGAGGGAGAGGGAGAGATGGGAATGTGGCGCGCACGCATCGCCGTCATCAGGACGGGAAGGGGCCGGGCGACGGCAAGCCACGCTAGGCGACGCGCACGCTCATCGCAGAGAGGTGCGCTGGCGCTGGCGGCGGCGGCAGCATTCGGACCTCGTGGCCGCGGAATCTCCGAGGAGGCATTTCCGTTCCAGCAAGACTGCTGGGATACGGGGCGGCGTGGAAGCAGAGGCCGCAAAAGGGAGGGTTACTCCTCCGCGGTCTGACCTCCTTCTCAGAACGCCCGCCTCCGCCTCCGCCTTTGCCCGCTGACTCTACTCCGTCTCTGTCCGGGCCTCCGCCTCTCTTTACTCGTGTTCCAAATACTTCGTTTGAGAATTAGCTCCTTTCTTTGTCTGGTCTTCCCGTTCCTTTGGCATCTCCGTGTCATCATTCATTCACTTTGAAGTGCATCAATGCGTTCATTCGTTTCGTCGCCAGCTAAAGACACTTATAATTACTTCTACTCGAATCACGATTTCAAATTGCAATTTTTGCTCAAGACTAAATCATGGAGCAAGTAATAAACGTTAGAGCTATTGTTCCTTACATTCTTTTATTAAGTTGTTTCAGCTTTGGCGTTTAAACACAGACAGTATATCTGTTTATTAACTGAAAAATATGTAACATAAAACATAATAAGATGAATGCTACGACGTTTCATTTGTTAAGGCTAAATGTACCGACACTAGTTCAATTTGTCGTCACAACTTAGCTGCACCAAAGTTAGCCAAAATTACTTTACTAATAACGCCTGAATAAGAGGTCCGATTTTGAATCAGTTAACGATATTTGATTTGTTTTTAATATATAATTTACGCTATAAACGCTACAAAGCTCATTTGAAGAAAAAATGAAAAATGTATTTTGGATTTTTTTAAAAATAGTTCTGGGAAGAAATTCAAAAATTTAGGCTTATAGTGGGATGGCGAAGTGCTTCCTCAATCCAGCGCCGTATCAATCGTCCAAATCGGCTGAATTTGGCAAAATACAATGCCTCATTCCCCTATGTCGCGCCGCCCCGCCACATCCGCCGCCGCGCGTGGGGGCGCCGGCTCCCAGGGGCACGGAAGCATTCCGTAAGAGGTAGGAGGAGCGGGCTGGGAGCGAGGAGGCAAGCAGGCGGTTCTCTTGTGGCCCGTCTGAGATTAGTCAGATAATGATTTCGATATTTTCCACATCGTCTGTCCCTCTGTCTGCCACCTGTGAACAATACCAGCGCCGAAACTATAAGTATTCCTAGAATTTTATCGAATATTCACTGAGTATTCACTGATCGCTCTGGCGTGTCTCAAAGCTCGAAGAAGAGTTCGAAAAAGATTGTTTAAAATTTAGGGATTCTTTAAATGAGGAATCTGGGACATGTTTTATATTTTCTCAAAAATGTCTCCAAAATTTTTCTTCAAATTTGTTGTGTGAATAGATTGAAATATGCTTCTCAAGATGGGAAAAGTTTGAATTTTTCTCGGCGTCTCCATACAGCTACGATATTAAAGATAGAGATTTTTTCTTCAAATGAAACGTTTTATCCTTAATTAGTTCTTTCATTGACATCAAGCACGTTTCTTTGAAAATTTTAGTAGTTTTCGTGTAAAGGCGGCTCCACACATGCGATATTCGGCGAATCCCGAGCAACCGCTCGCCGAATCCCAAGTAGTGTGAACGTGTTGCTTGCAATTCGCCGAGCGACGAACATTCGGTATTTACCCTAACCACCGCGTGTCAGTCTTTAAGACACATCAAAGGGAGCGAACATTCGCCGAACACATCAGCTGTTCGGGATTGGACTAGAAGTAGCTCGCTACTCGGCGAATCCCGAATGTGTGGAGCCGCCTAAATATTGCGTGAAATATGTGCATCACAAAAAAAATGTTGAAAACAAAAATTTCTCGAAAACGGCTCCAATTTTTATCCAATTTTTGGTAGGGATGGTACTAATTACTGTGTAAGATTACATAAACCCCGTATTGCTCTGTTATTTTGTTTTTTCAAAACTTACAGATTTTTCAGATTTTTTTGACATTCACTCACGTCCTTAATATTTACATTACCAGCGACTTGTATACATTATTGTATTTGTGAGTACTTGTGCTTTAAATGTCTCATAAAGTTCCTCGAAAACTCCAAAGTATTCTGAGAAATTGAGCTTGCAGTTCTGCATTTTCAGAAATACTCAAACGTTAGTTTTTTGAACTTTTTCAACGAAATTGTCAATATATGACGAGATTTTAAATTTCTATTGTATTCGTAAAGTCGTGTTTCGGTTCTATTACAAAGGAACCAAATAGTTGAAAACAAAATGTGAAAAAATATCTTTACGTGACAATGGATGACAGCTGGAGAAAGGGTGGAATAAATCCGAAAATATAAACCAGAGCAAAGAAATTAGGAAACGAACTAGTTCCTGAACCTCTGTGCCATCATCTAGTTCATTTTATTTCACAAATCACACTACTGGTGCTATAATTGGGGTAGACGTTCTCGTATTTTCTTTTAGCGAAGTATAGAACTGAATTTATCTTCAAAAATTGAATGTTTCTAAACAATTCCGATTTTTACCAGGTCTTCCTTCGCACAAGTTCCGTAAACTGAGGCAATACCGGAGATGGAGCGGGAAGGGTAAAGCGAAAAAGGTCAGCGAGCAAGCGAGCCAATCAGTATTAGTGAACTTGGTAAGGGCATTCGGAATGTTGTCTATTTGCGAACCACAGTTCCAGTGCCGCGTCGAATTTGGAATTCCCGGACCTCTTCCTCACGAGGTCCGTAAAATTAGAACAGCAAAGTTTAAAAAAAAATTGAAATTAAACTGAAAATGTGTCGCTTTTTCGTTGCTTATTTTTGTTTGGCAAAAAAATTGTCGCTGTTCCCTGCTATAAACAATCGGCTATAAACATCAAGTTAGCTCCGAAATTACCAGAAAACAAAGAAATTACAGAGATAAATAAAAAAAATTTCATGGGATTTTATAGCTTTTTTATTGCTCAGTAGCACCAGAAAAGAAATTTTGTTGCTCTTCAACTGCCACGTAATACCGGAAATGCGAAATGTCGCCAAAATAGCGGAAATGTGAAATTTGCTCTCTTTGCGGCGGGTGACGGTGGAGGAACGACTTTCCGTCACATATAGGTACCATCGAACAACAACCTACACCGGGTTTGACAACCGTGATAAACATATTAAATAAGACGCGCAGAATAAATTAAGATTTTCGGCCTTACATAAAAACATGAATGCAAAGGTAGGAATAAGCCTGTCTCTTGTAAATTTGAGGTTGAAGGAAAGGAGTCCCAAGATGATTTATAGACAGACACGACTCTTCTCAATTTAGTTTTATTACATCTCTATGTTACAATTACTCGAATACGCTCGAGTAATTGTAACATAGAGATGTAATAAACCGAAATTGAGAAGAGTCGTGTCTGTCTATAAATCATCTTGGGACTCCTTTCCTTCAACCTCAAACATAAAAACATAAAGTTTCGCAATGATTATAATTGTAGGAAAATTGGAAGACTTTGAAGTGAAGATAACAATTTCGTGAATTATAAAAAGGACGAGTATAAACATTTTACTTTCGGTTTTCTCCAATACGTCGTACATATTATAACGACGGAGCCCTTTTATTGCGTTCCTTTCAACCATTCAATTTCTCTGCGCGTCCAGCTGCGGAGGATTGGGTCTTGCAGGGGCTAAGATAGGATTCTCACAGCCGTTGCGTTACTGAGGCGGGCGCCAACAAATAGGCGTCATTGCTCCGAACAGCATATCCCCACGTTCAAAAATATTTTTGATATCCGCAGTCTAACACATGTACATACTGCCATTGTTCGGAAAAAACTCGCAGAATTATAATTGCGCCATCTCCGAAATTCGGACTAGGAGGGTAACAAAGTCAACACTATTTATTTATTTATTTATGTATGTATTTATTTATTTATTTATTTATTTATTTATTTATTTATTTATTTATTTATTTATTTATTTATTTATTTATTTATTTATTTATTTATTTATTTATTTATTTATTTATTTATTTATTTATTTATTTATTTATTTATTTATTTATTTATTTATTTATTTATTTATTTATTTATTTATTTATTTATTTATTTATTTATTTATTTATTTATTTATTTATTTATTTATTTATTTATTTATTTATTTATTTATTTATTTATTTATTTATTTATTTATTTATTTATTTATTTATTTATTTATTTATTTATTTATTTATTTATTTATTTATTTATTTATTTATTTATTTATTTATACTTTAAAAAATGGAAACGAAACATTTGTCCTTCGATGAGAATTTGGGAAAATATTTTTATGTCTGAAAACGTATGGAGCATTTAGCATTACATGTTCAGGCAAGGAGTAACGCATAATTCGTGTACAAAGAAGCAGATTGGGAGAATACTACAATACTATAGTATTTAATAATTTCTATTATATATTTTTCATGCTATTTACATTTTCTTGCAAACGTTATCAGTGTTACTGCGTTGTAAAATGTATAATCCAAATACGCTCTCAAATATTAAACTTACAACAACACGCTTACCGCAAGCAGCCGCAGCTGCCTCTTCCGCCGGCGAATCACATTATTTATTAATTTATCATCATTTTACATTCTTACATAGTGCTTATGCAGAATATTTAAAAGCTTAAGCACGCATCGGATATGTTCGTGAATACAATGAATACTTTATGCACTGAATTCAATGCCAGAAATATAGTTTAATTAAAATTTTCTATTAAAAAATAAATTTCTCACACTTCCTTTATTTTCGGGATAAAGAGATATTGGAAGCATAAGAAAGGCAGAAATTAGGACAGAAAATTACATAACGATAACATTGTACTGTACTTATTTATTTACTTTACGTCAAAAACAGTTAAAAACTGTGTGACGTTCTACGAGGAGAAGGCCAATCTTGCGGGATTTATAATACGTTCACCTTAAGAAAAAAAACTGATGTAAAGAAACTGAAAAAATCTTTGTGCCGCACTACGCCTCGGGTTGGACACCTCCTAGTGCACTACATTTGATTACGCGAGCAGCATACCCCGCCAATTCAAATTGAATAAGAGCTGTCATTCCAAGGTCATGCTCATGCAACTACTTTACTTTCGGTGTGTCTGCTACAAGAAGGGGTTGTCAATAACCGGATATTGTCAGTTATTTGTATAAATTCTTTGCCCTGAAATCCGAAAGTTCTTGACCACAATTTACAAACTGCAACAATTTCGCAAGCGTTGGTGTTTCGTTTCTGAACTTTTGCCCTTTTGATGCAAGGAATCCACTTTCGATCGAACAGCACTGAATACAAAGTCATCGTATGTTTCTTCTCCTTTCTTTTCTTCTCTGATGTTTGTAGTTGTCCCTAGTCAGTGAGCTCTTTCCGAAGTTTCAATACGCCGGTCATGGATATTCCAGCAAATTCTGCGATTTTCTTTACCGGTAACGACGGATTCCTATGCAGTAAAGAATTGAAAACATTCAGAACGATGCGCTTTTCGCTACTTCGAAGTAACATTCAACACTTGTGTTTAATTACTGAAGGGCCAGCCACACTCTCAGGCATTCTAAAACGAACTGAATCACAGCGCCCTGCAGGGTGATCGGCGGCGTGGCGTCGCGGTCCCGCGAGCCGCGTCCCACGCTCCCGATCCATGTCGATTAGCACGTTCGTGGGCTGAACTATAAGAGGCTCGTAACCTTATCGCCCAGCAACACGCATTCACTTCACAATGGTCTTCTTTCTCGAAACAGTTGCAATAGTGTTGACGTAAGGTTAATTTAACGAACGATAGCAGATAAATTAGATCTTATACAGAGAATTGTTTACTTTAGCGTCTGGATTCCAACAACTGCAGAGCTCACACTGCAAACCAATGAAAATCATCCTGACACACGTAGACAGGTGTTCGTACCGGAAGACTCATTAAGTAAGTTACCTGAAGCCATACTGATCATATTATAAAGGAGAAAGGAACTGGATTTACATGTCTAGTGGAACCATTAAATGCTTTCACTGCAAGAAGAAGGGCACATTGCCAAAATCTGCAAAAATATAGGCGGCTTTAACTCCAACCAATTGGAAGAAATAATTGAAAACAATGTAGCCCCTGACAACGAACGAAGAGACGAAGTACCTAGCTACCATTTCCCCCACTTGACCAAAGCAAGCCTGTTAAGAGGGCCTTATCACAGATCACAAGCACTCCCAGCAACAATTCCAGTGAACTACAGGAAGGACAATTCAACCGCCCCCAAGGAAGAATTAACGGTGCGGCAAAACAAAGAAAAATATTTTGAAGGTATCGTGGGAGAACACCATTAGTAGCGGCGGCAATGAGAAAAGCATAGTAGAGCAACTAGCCCCAGTGAAAGAAAGGATAGAAGGGTCCAACAATGTACTTACGCACGAACAACTAAAATACTTTCTGGAAAAGACTTATGGCTCAAGTAACCCCTTCAAATATTTCTCAATTACTCCAAACAGACAGGGAGGCTAACTGAAATGCTCAAAAAAAAATATCCATCACTGTCTGACAGAGGAATAAAATCAAGATTTACCAGAATTATGAAGAAACTGTTGGACCCGGTCTACTCAGATTCTTCAAAACAATCGTCCGACAACGACGAATTAACAAGCGAAGAGTTTCAAACATGAAGGTAAGAATTCTACTATGGAATGTGAACTGTTTTTTTTCATTAGATATTAATTTCTTCAGAAGATTCTAAAAGACAACACTTATGACGTACTGTGCATCCAGAAAACCAATTTCAAAAATAAGCACCATTTTGATATGAAAGATCATCAATGTTCTTATAAAAACAGAGTAGCAAATGCAAGTGGCGGTATTGCGATCTACTTACATAAGTGGATCAAGGGTAGTGAATGCGCCATTACAAGTGACCTAGAAGTATGTGTGATACTAGAATATGTGTGTGATGCATATTGGCAGTAGTAGCTCTCATCTGAGTAATGCATACATTCCTAATGCATTTCAACTAAAATCGTACCACCTAGACAATCTATACTCACAAATATCCGGCCTGGAACTGATAGTCGGTGAATTTAAAGTCACTGATTTGGGGATCAAGCAGAACAGATTTTAGAAGGAAATTTTGTGGTGAATTTGTGAATAATGAAGATCTAATGGTCTTGAACGACTGCAGAAAATCTACATACTTCAACGCGGGTAGCGGCAACTCAACGTCCGTGGCTGTTATGTCTAATGTTTCTGTGTATAATAACCATCTATTTTTGTGCCCCAGGTTTGAGGCTGACCGAATGAGACATGATGTCAATAACGACATGCCACGAGTCCTAAAGAACAGAGAACAATGCAGTCGGTTTCTCAATATTTTGAAGGGCATAAACCTGTACAGAGATATATAAGAAAAATGTATAAACTGGTCAATAATGATAAGAATGTTCCCATCCTAAGTGTCATAACATTCCATGTGTGAAAGTAATAATGTTATAGTGTAGATGTCGTTAATAACCTGTTGTAGTTGATGCGACATAAAATAAATTTTAAAAAATTGAAGATAGAGATTTTTGCCTAAGAGAAAGTCTGTTGTAAATAATCATCTTTTTAAAAAAGGTCGTGTACAATATTTTGAAAAAAAACTTGTAGATTTCGCTTAATTCGTGCGTGAATTTTTTGCAATTAAAAAAAAATTTCTCAAATGCGCTCCAAATTTCTTCTTCAATTTTTTCCGTGGATAGAAAAGGGGACTCTTAAAAGAATGGCGCGGAACTCATTTTCGTTGAACACTTTGAACTTAAAAAATTGCAAATTTAGAAATAATACGATAAAGCATGTGCTATTATAAGCTCCACTATTCTATTCTACTAGTTTACTCTACAGCAGAAATTTTTTTACAAGCATTGATGTAATTAACAAACTAAATCATGCAGAGTACCCGTTTAGGCGGTAAATGAACTAATACGTAGATAGTTGTTCATTAGTAGAAAATTTGTTCATTTATTGCAATTTTAGAACCTTAACATCAACGCTCAGGGAGATTGAGGAAAGCGATGCAATTACTGCGCAACCCCTTCGAAAGAATTGAGAATGCTCTGGAGGTAGGATTGGGGGCCACGGCGAGGGAAAATCGAATACGTGAGAATACCTGTCGCTGCGGGGCAGTTGGCGGGTGGGCATCGTAGGAATGGCAGGAGCATGGCGCGGGGACGCCTCGCGCAGAGGCGCAACGACGCCACCCGGCCGCCACATCCCTCGTTAACTCCCTCTGGTTGCAACCTCGCTAAAATCCCTAATTGACTCTAGTAGGCCCTACGAAAAAAGGTTTCAGCGGAGCCTTTTCGGTTCACACAGCCTGCGTGAGAGACAGCAGTGATTATAGTTGGGAGTCGCCGCGGAGTAACGTTTCCAAATAAAGGCCACTCTGTTGGCATCGGTGCCTTGTGATCTGCGGGCAGCGGCGGTGTGGAGACGGCGACGATGTGGCTGTTACGGCGGCGGCTGCAGCGGCCTTCCTTTCCGCAGTCGGAACGCCCGCGCTCGCGCCCAGACTCGCTCACAATTGTTACGAAACGCGCCAGGGAAAAGGCTGGCGAGGAGCGAGCACAGAACGTCCTGGATATCATAGGCGGTACACAAAGCTTCCTAAGCCGAGTCAGGACAGCGGTGGGGCCCCGCTCGCCCCGTTCCTCACCCTGCTGTTTTTGAGAATCTGAAGCCGATTTTTGAGAAAAAAAATGTTTTAAAAAACATAAAATAGCTTATAATTCACGCAAAATTAACCAAAACTATTCATATTTTTGAAAAATTGTACTTGACTTTTTTCAAAATCTGTCTTTAAACAACAGAATTTATTTAAAAAAAATCTTCAATAATATAGTTGTAGGAAGATGGCGACAAAAATTGAACATTTGCAATTTCGCAAAATCGGGGATTTCTGCTAAATAAGATTTGAACCTGTGTCTTAAGCAATCCGAGGAGAAACTTTAATAACAAAAATTGGAAACATTTTGGACAAAAGTTTGAAAACGTTTCTGGAGCCTCATGTAAAGAACCCCCGAGAATCAATGCGTTTCAAATTAAGAGGGCCTGGGATTCATTTAAATCGAATATCAGTTTTGGAGCAAATTTCCTGAACGGTTTAGGGCCTAGCGTTGGTCAAAGGCGGAAGGACAGAAAGACGTTTTGCCGTCAGTCGATTTTTCGATATCAATATTCATAATTCATAGAATAATCTAATCTAATTAATGCATCGTCTTGTAACTATTCTTAATTATTTAAATATTGGGAATTGTTGTGGTAAGGCTCCGACCCGAGGAGAAATTAAGGGAAGTTTCGCGTACGTAACAACTTATAATAATTATTTGACGAACTGGGAATAAATTGGCAGAATTGCGGTTGACATTTTCAGTTTGTAATAGATATCGAGTAATGTCGCGTTAAGCAGGTCGAAAGAATATCCGAAGAGAGAAGACGTGGTCATCGGGCATTCTTCATCTGGAAGTCAGCCGAGATGTTTTCGAATGTGCGCGAAGATATGGAGCCACCAACATTTACACAAGCTCAATATGGCGAAGCACGGATAGAGAAAGCATATGAGATCGATGCCTGGCGACAATTAGCTTGGGAAGAGTCGCTGAAGGGAAAAACCTCCCGGCAGAAGACGAATACACATCCACATGTGTAATCGTCTTATAACGGGAGTTTTTTTCCCTTCAGCGATTTTTCATTTCGCCGCTCCGAATGGACCGTCCTTACCACAGCTCGTATGCGATGAAGAGACTTCTCGATACCTGGATTCACACTGTTAGAATATCATAGGATGTAGGTTTTGTAACAGCTTAATTGGCTCAGTCACATATGATCAGGTAATGTAGTTTATATTGGTAATAACTTGTCTACCAAATAAAAAAATAAAAAATAATTGCGGTACGAGATATTGTAATATATGAGAATATTGCTTAGTATATCTGTAAATCAATAATGAAAGAAATGAAGGGATCAAAAGTGTGCAACGGACACACATGAAAATAAGGATCGGGAGAGTTTGGGGTGAAATCAATTTTCTAATTGGCAAATGCCATTATAAGTTAATAGTATTCGTACTTAAGTTTAAAGAATGTTTAAATAAAAGTATGCCTTTCGAGGGTTAATAGGTGTAATAATTTATTCGCAAGCTGTAGGATTTGTTCAAAAACATAAATTTTAATCCCCAATATGTTGATCATGCTGTGAAAATTCGTCTCGTTAATTCTTGTTTGGTGTTATTTTTGAAAGAGATTAATTGTCCCAGATATACCTATTCTTCCACATAAACACTTCTTTTCTACCAACAGAAATTTTATCTTTTGTGCTATTTGTCATGACCTTTAATTTTCTGATATTTATATGTAACTCATATAGTACATATACGTAACTAATATAAAACATGTTAATTTGGATTATAAATATAGGTAACAACGAGCGTCCTTACAAGTTAAAATAACATACAAATAAATACAAGTTAAAATACCACCCATGCAATAAAACACTTGTTGCAAAGAAAAATCAGCTACAGATTTTGGCTGTTATTCATTGTCCTTCATGTAGGAATCGACTTACTGTCGCGAGAAAATGAGATTGACTACATTCCCACTGAATCGTGCATTGAGATTTAGTGTAGCACCAACATCTAAGTCATCAGCGACCACTATCGCATTTAACGGTTTGATAACTGTGAAGATGACATGATATGGTGATGATAGGGGTGAAAGGATGAACACACATACAACCATGCCCGAGGCGGGACTCGAAGCTGCGATCCTTCCTTCCGAGATTGGTACGACCTTAACGATCTCGGCCATCCGGACCAGCAGATACATTTATTGTTATAGGCATATTTATTCTTTTATATTTGTACACTAAACTACTTGTTGACTAATGTATTAAAAATCATTGTTAAATCAATATTATTTTCCTTTTAAGTGCTCAGTATATTCTGTAACTCATGCTCCCTCTACAAACAGTTATGTAGTAGAAAAGATTTCATTTGAAATTTAAACTTGTATATCGATTTTAGTCATGTCTGGCAATGTGTTGCACAGCAATATGACGTAACATATTGTACATATACGTATTGTATGTGACTTTCTTGTACTGAGCTATTGATACGGACACCTGATCAATACGATCACTACGCTGAATGTTATATTTATAGAGATGTGTAATGGTTGTTACAGTTATAATTATGGTTATAATTATTACAGTTATAATTAAGGTTATAGATATCCTACACTCCAGTAAGACATTTTTCTCAATAACCACTGATTATTAAATGAAGTTGCAAAGCAATGGTAAAATTCCTAGCTAAATGAAGAAAGGCTTACAAGAATCGCGAGGGTGGAATTTATTTGTTACTCATGCATTTCTTTTTTGTAATCTATACGTCTGAGAGCTATAGGATGTATTTCCCCAGCAAATATTGCCATATCTCAAGCGGAAATGAAAATTTGTGAAATATACACAAACGAAAAGCAGGAAGGCTGACTGAATTTTAAAGAATTCTGAACGTGTAGCATTGTGAACTTAATTTTCGGTTCCATTCATTTAAATGAACGTTTCATTTGAGGCTTGATGAATAGAAAGACCCAATTTTTTTTACCTTAACATCACTCAAATTCACATTATTCAGTTCAAATGAAGTATACAATTGTTTATTTGAATTGGAAAACTTCTATGAAACCGTTTTCTCTTCGTTAACTATTAATTTGTTATTAAGAAATCAATTTGAAGCATCTGATATTGCACTATTTACTGTTTCTTTATTGCAAAGAGTGTTCGTACCACCGAGAAAGAGCCGTTTCCCTTCGTTCTTCCGTTTCGACCCTTGCGGGACACAACGTGCAATTGGCAACGAATGGGAAAGGTAAGTAAGTAACAGCTCTTCATTCAAGTACGGTATTTCTACTTTCTTCAGTCGTTATTTCAGAAACGAACATAACCAATCTAGTGCAATACCACGAATTCCATAGGAAAATAACTTTGAAAGTAAAGTGTTATGATCAACGACGTTAAATGCTTTCGAAATATGTAAAAAATATTCCAAAAAGTGCGTCATTTTGATTCACTGATGAAGCGGCGTCCTTCAAGTCAGCAGGACCCTTTTAGCAGAAACAAATATCACTAAATGCAATATCGAAGGCTAATTATAGGGTAATTAAGTGCCCTATTCGCAAATTTAAGGCTTTGCGTTTGTAAATCGCTAGCTATAGAAAAAGATTGCAATACCCATTTTCAAAACACTAAAAAAACTAATCATAGAATAATCAGGAAATTAAAGGCTCGTATATTACATCATTTCGACATAAAAAATAGTCAATATGGTAATTAATAATGTACAATGCTGAAAACATAGTAAGCTTATTAAGACAATATTTTCTCAAGTTACAAAAATGTTAAGTGTATATGGTAAATTAAAGGCCTATTATAGGCTAATTAAATGTCCTATTCCAGCATATAGGGCTTTGTAATTTGAAGAAAAAAAATATGGGCCTTGCTAATTATAGCAAAAGATAGCAGGTCCTATTTTCAAGGCTCTAAAAACAAAAATGAGAATTATAAAACAATCTTCAACTATGACACGAAACCTCTTCTGGACCATGTTGCTGGAAAGAGCAGGAGGGCGTGCTTCTGTGAGGGCGCTGGGCGCGAGCGCGGCCGGAAGGGCTAGGCGGAGCTCTGCCGCCGAGGGCGGGCGCGAAGGGCTGCGGCCTGATCGCCGGAAAGGCGGCGCCGCGGCCGGCCTTAGAAGCGCCGGCATGGCATGGCATGCGCCGCCGCAACAGCCTATAAATAGCAATCGCGGCTCCCCACTTGTGTCATCGCGTTCTGCAATTTGCGCTGGGAATCACCGTGGCGGCCCGACGTTACGCACGCCAAGGCAGCTGCGCACGGGCAGCCATTGGTTGGTCGCCTCCGACGCAGGCGCCCCCGCCCCCGCCACCGCCCGCGCGCCATCGCCCACGCCCGCCCCCTGTCCCTCCCGCCCGCCCGCCCGCCGCGCTCCGCTCCGCGCCGTGCACTCCCGCGCGCCTTCCGCGCTCGCGCTCGCGCCCGCCGGATGTCCTGGCGAGCGTTTTTTCAGGGCCTCTGCGCCTGCTCTGTGCAAGTTGAACGTGTTTGCTTTACGCCGCCGCGTCGGCGCCTGGAGCCTGCGGGGATGTGTGTCAAGGCGCGCGCGTGAGAAGCCGCACGGAGAGGGCTCGCGTCAGTGCCTTTCCTTAAGCTGCACAATGGACGAAATGCTCTCCCAATCAAACTTGCACTTGTATTCGTTTGCAATGGAAAAACGGGAAAGGAACCGGACTGTATTTCCTTTTCAAAGAATTTTGGGTAAGGTCAAAGCTCGACTAAACATAGAGTAAAATTTGCCGAAAAATAAGCCTATCGACCTATGGCATTAAATAAACAAAAGCCTCCTGCATTTGGGCACCTTCTCAGAGGAACCATTAAGAAGATCGTCTAGAGCGGGATATAGTTAGCGAAACCAGGCTCTCTCCTCCTCGTGGCGGTCTCTGGATACTCACTGACGTCGCAGGTAATGGATGAGCCACGTGCGACAGCGAGGTTCCAGTGCCTAGAAACGGGGACATTGAGCTAAGAGAAGGGAGCGCAAGGAGCGCAAGAAGTTTTCGAGGGAAAAAGTAGCCAGTCTTTCGAGCTCAGAAAATAAAGTATCATCATACCTACTACCTCTCATATCACCAAAGGCTAGAGTAAGAAACCCTCAATCACAAATTACTTAGTTCTCCAAGTTGAGGTTATGCATTGAAAGTAGACTTGTAAAAATCCTTGCTCAGAAGTTTCACATGAAGCTCGAAATAAGACCGGATATCGACGACGACCAGTCAAGAATAAGGACAAAATAAAGGCTTACCAGGTGTGCTAAATTGGCAATGTGGAATGTACAAGGAATAAAATATACATTCCTTAATATACATCGTCATTCCATGACATTGCTGTCCGTCTATTCTCGTTATTTGCTCTGTAAATAAATGTCATTCTGTGCGCACTAAAAGCTACAGTCAGTCACACTAATATTCGAGCAAACATAAATTTATCACGTTTTATGAATTATTTTAGATTATTTGAAGGAAACACGTCTATACAATAAATATAAATATTAATTTATTATTACTCATCAAAATTTGTATATTTACATGAAGCTAAACAAAAAAATGTTTAAACGTTTGTAAAATATCACATGATACGCATTTTACAGCCACTTCAATATTCGGGTAACACAGGTAAAGTTAAAAAATTAACATCCGATTACATCGTAATATTTTGTGATTAATTTCTTTTGTTTTAACACTTATTTCACTGATCTTCGCATTTAAGTTACTTTTTTTGTATAATTGCTCCCAATTTTCCACCATTCTCATAATCTCTCTTTTAATCTCTTTTTCGACCGAATGTTGTTTGGGAATCCTAAGCCAAAAATTCTCAACATGGTTTAAGTCTGGAGATTGGGTTATCGTTTAACTTGGGTCAAATGTAGAGAAGTCATTCCGTCACAACGTGGGACGTAGTTTAGGGTATTTTCTTAATACATTTTAAAACAACTTCTAATCCGCAGATTCTCTACGTTTATGTGCAAATTGTTCTTTAGAATAATCAGATACTGAATTTCGTCCATAGTACCTTGAATAAACACAATTTCTCCCACTCCACTAGCTGCTATGTAGTCCCAAATTATCACGTGTCACATCCATTTTTTTGTTTTTGTTTTATTGTTGGAATGAGATTCTTATTAGTAAGCAGCACAATTTGCTTTCTTCTCACTATACGCCTGCCATTTGACCGGAACATCTCAAATTTACTCTCGTCCACAAACCCAGTACTTTTACACCATTCTTCCTCTTTGTATACTATTTTGAGATTTGCAATCTGTTCTTCCTATATGAATGATGAAATACTTTTTCCTAGCAACTCAGCCATTACATCCAACATTTGGTAGCACCCTGCGCACAGTTTCCGGTCGAATGGACGTTCCAGATGAAGTACGCACTTCCGCAGACAGCTCCCGAGCACTGAGGCCGTGATTTTTCTTCACCCGTCGCGGTAACACGCGTTCTTCCCTGCTACTGGTCACTTTCACTGTGGTATGAACTCAATACAATCTTCTTTCTTGCGCCTCCGTCAGCTCTGTACTGATAAAAATAATTCATATTTCTGCTATTTCTCCTTCTCAAGCTTTTGGCATGATGAACAATGATCAATTACCGTTCCTCGAACGTAGTGTTTCCACTTTGCAGCCCATCTTTCTTGGATCTGCTACTTTCACTGAATATTAAAATGAATTTACATTCTATCTTCCAAATATACACTTCGTGTTTTGTTGTTTTACAAATTCTCAGTACTCTACTTGACACCTGTATTTGCAATAAATGTTTAAATTTTTCATTAGTAAAAATTGTGTATATTATAAGTTAATATGTACTTGAAATTAAATTAAGAAGACTAAAGTTGGCTTTGCCCGAATATTAATGTGACTGACTATAATGGTATGCAAAAGAAATAACTTACAGAATTGTAGTTTTGGAAAGAGATAGGCACGTTTTTCTATTATTTCCATAAGAGGAAAGGTTAAATTAATAAGACAATATGTATTTAAAAGCATGCACAGTGTATATTATGTATTAAAATCTATAATTCAAAGCTTTTGCTGGTATAGAGCACCAGTCTATGTTAAACTTCTTACTCATACATTCATGTAGCGTTCATGGCCGATCCTCGCCAACAGTTGACACTGAGGTTTCATACCGGGGGGGGGGACGAGATGTCAATGCCAAGGCATGCGTATAGTGATTCACAAGGGAAGTGATGTTAACAAAGTCAATTCTCATATGTTAGCTCACTAAGGAATTGTAAGATGCAAATAGATGCCATGCCATGCTATTGGTTTGGCTGGTACAATTCACAATAAACAAATAATAACAGGATAAAGGAAATAATATGACGGATATCGGAGTACTTGAAATTAGTACACCAAACATGCACACTTTAACAATAGTTTTATAACATTTTTTTACACGCTTATCGAATAAATATATCAACACCCACCAAGGAAACATTAAGAAATTAGTGGGGCTACTACAGCATATACTTTCTCGCTTTAATTCTAACTTTTGCAATTCTTACTACTAAGGCGAGGAAATAAATTGTAAACTTATTGCAAAATGTTAAATATTCATGGTAATTTTTTCTTATTTGTAAAGGTTATGTAATATTAAAATATTCTTCATTAATCCATCTTTTGAGAAACTATATGTTCCTCCATCACTTGTGAAAATTGCCAGAAGGTCATTTCATGTGAAATCGAACACGTTTGAAGAAAATTTAAGCTCACAATTTTTCATATTCTTGGTATATTTTCATTTTTTACAGAAAATATAATGAGATCGGCGTTTTTCTTAAATCGTCAAATGTTATTCTCTTCAAAGCTATTATTTTTTAAAAAAAAAAATTGGGTGGGCAAAACCTCGTTTGGAGAGCGTGCTGCCAACTTTCTTGAAATAAAAATAACATTAACTTGAGGATCTTAAACACTATTTGACTAAAATTGAATAAATTTCTGTTTTTTTATCATGAATTCATATTTTAGAGTAGGCACACGCGATACAAAGTCATAAATGTGGAAAATATTGAACTTTATTTTTCACTAGTAGACCACAAGATTTTTTGCAGACTATTTTTTCTTACATTCTATTTTAAATGCTCTACACATATAAAAGTAATCCAAAACGTTGAAATCATTGGTTGCGATGAAAATAGTTTGTGTATTGTCGAGCGCATTCCACCCACTGTGAAAGGGTCGCATGTCTGGCCGGCCGGCCGCCTTAAGAGACACATTCGCTGAGTTTCGTAAGCGGCCTTCCAGGGACTGGGGAGTATGTGAAGCAGGGTGAGCAGCAGACAGTATTATTTTCAAAGAAAGAAATCTTTTTGCATGGCCGAGGACTCACTCAGTCGCCGATGAGTGTTACTTGAGGAAGGATGCGTGTCTCAATTTCGGTAGTGGTTCCGAAGTGGGGTGAATGGAAAAAGCGTCTGAAGCGCAAACGCCAACACTGATATTGGTTATTTTTAAAAGCCCAAATTGAGTGACAAAGTATCGCGCTCCAATGTTTGTATCAATTATTTTAATTTAAAAAAGCTTGCGAGGAAACGTGTCAAAAATTCGAGGCAACATAGAACTATTATTTCAATTTAATACACCCTACAAAAAAGTATGTGATTCTTGCCAGCCGTGAATAACGAAAATTTCAACCATTAGAAATGTATCTGTATAGTGACCATAAGAAGGCACAAGTAATGCAAATTCGCATGTTCCTGGCTTATTGACAGAAGTGGACAGCCCAAGAGTGGCCTAACAAACGCAGTGAAAGAATTAATAAACTTAGCGGAACTCTTGAATTACTTGGTAAACCCCAATCAACAAATTTTAATTGTTAACAAGAAAGTATGCTTTACAAAAAAGGAGAAGGTGCAGATAGTACTAGAGAAAAGAGATTCAAATTATCCGAAGATGGAAGGGATGGCCAAAATGTAAATCACGATTTAGTAGAAAAATTGAAAGAAGCACTTCAAGCAACAAAAGACAGAAGTGAACAAATAATAATTGTCTCATTATTTGAAGACCTCTCTTGTAGAAAAATTCGAAAACATTTTGACGCGTCATTTAACGTGAACCCAAAAACAAAGAACAGCAAGTCAAAATAGAATTCTTCAAACTTTTGATGTGAAAATGGAAAGGCCAATTGATGTCGTAACAAAAGTAAAGCTACTTTATGAATCTGATGAAATAAGCCGCGAAATGGTTGGCAAGAAAGATTCTCTACCGTGAAAAAGAATGGCAAACTAATATAAATGCAAAAAGCTTGGACCTATGCAATTTGAAAGAATCCTTCTCATTGTACAAATAATGAAATTCATAATGTAAGAAGTTTTCAAAAGAATATAGCCGAATAAGGGGGTGAAAAGTGGCGCCAAATCAAATCGCGGTACTCATATGAAAGAAAATATGTAAATTATTAAAAAGTCTTACTTGTCAGCATGATTTACGTTTTTCTGACAAATGATTGTTTTATATGAGGAAAGTATTTACATTATCGAAATAAAATCAAACTCCTTTTGTTTTTAGAATTATGTTTTCTTTCGAATATAAATCAAATTAATATGCTTTAGGTATATTAATCATTCAATTTATATAAATACAATTACTCAGATGTAGGTTTATGAATATTGAACAATTAGGCAATCATAGACAATCAATCATTGTCACTTCTTCTTTAACTGGGATCACGCGATCGTTTATAAACAGTCCATTCACACTTACTGATGAGTTAACAATTTCACCAATTAACGAACGTGTGTGAAATAAAACTAGCAGTGCAAAAGATTTTCCCATATTAGTTTTCTATTTCTTTTGTTATCGGTCTTGCCGGACTTGCTACTCGGTCTTGCCATATACTCTTTCCAGATTCCATCTATTGCCGCCCAAAGTACCTTATTTTGGCATTTTCTTAATTTTTCGCTTTCCTAATTGTAGAGCGGAAGTATTATTTTGAGATAATTAAATAACAGTAAAACCTTCTCCTAAAGGGCAAGTTTAAAAAAATGTACATGATCTTAACGAAATAACTAATTATGGACAACAAATTTAATTTGAAGGAAAAATCTCTCTTTGATTTTGTAGTTGTAGGAAGACCGAAAAAAATCATACTTTTGAAAGTTTCAATATTCAAAGTTAATCGTGAAAATTGTACCTATGTCACTTTTAGAAGTGCGTGTTTCTCCATTCTTACAAGAAATTTAAAGGAAAAATTTGGAGCCGATTTTGAGAAAATTTTGAAAAATGTCTTGAGGGCTTCATACAAATTACCACCGAATTTGGAAAAATGTTTTTCAAAATCTCAGAGTTTCGACTCGAGCCAGATGGATAGGAGTTTCTTCAATTTGGAAAAAATCCTACGCATGGTTTAGACGCTAGAATTGTTTAGACACCAGACGGAGGGACGGACAGCCGGACAGACAGATGTTTAAAAAAAACAACATTTTTTCGGTATTAGGGGACTCCAAAACCTGTATTTCCGTTGAAATCTCGAAATCGATTACCACAGCATTGCATACCTTCCCTATATTACGTATATTACTCCGTATATACGTACGTAAACGGGAGAGTAAAAATGATCGCTGCTTTGTGGACATATAATACAATAATATCACGCACGTTCGCACGTTCACAATAATATAATTTCACTCCCAATATGGGCGTTATCCATTATTACACTTTCAATGACCACAACACGGGCCCTTCGTTTGACAACTCATAACAGATGTCCGCTTTGTTGCATGGAGAGCGAGAAGTGCTCAGAAGCATTTTGGAAATGGCATAAAGTGACAACTTTCCGCGGTGTCCAAATAAAAATAACGCAGTAGAGGTGTAATTGCAATAAAATATGAGATATTAAAAAAATTCTTATCTGTTTCCGTTTCATTGACGTGTAACAGTAATAATTTTGGCATTTAAAATTTCCGTATTGGTCAGATACGATGCGCAACTGCCCTCTTTTTCCACCAGAGAGATCTCAAGAGATTCATGAGATCTCTGACCACCATGGATATTCCAATTGAATTTCGTGCATAATTGATTCTAACACATAAGATTTCGAGTTCATAAGTCGTGATTGAACTTCTGCTTAAATATTGGTAAAAAATTCCAATAACATTTTGCCGTAAATTTCAAATTTTTGAACTGATACATTATTTTGTCCACATTGTTTAGAAATCTAAAAAAAGATATGTTAGTGGATGTTCTGAGACACATTCTAGGGGAAACAATGGAGACAATTCTCCACGTTATCATGCCGAAAATCGATTTCAAAACTTTATTTACTACTTTTCTATTTACATTCTGTGCCAAAATTAGTTGAAAAAAAATGCCTTCAAATTCAACTACTTTTCTCCGTGTCTCCAATTTTTTTTCAGTCTGATTCATTACAATAGAATCAGTCTGTTACAATAGAAACGGAGAAAAAATTAAAAGAAGAAAAACACGTTTTTCACGTCATTCATTTTTACAATGAAAAACTGTAACAGATTGCCCTAGGAGGCTAATTATTTGGTAATCTATGTCATTTTTTATTCTCTTTCATATGAGTATCGCGATCATCGATTTTGTTTGGGGACACTTTTCACTCCCTTGTTCCGCTATATCCTTTGCAAAACTTCGTCAGAAGCAGTGTGTGTTAGCTGGACCAAGTAGCACGCATTCAGTTTGTGTGTGTGCCATTCATCAAAATGTCAATAAACGATAGACGGGGGATATATATTTCAGAACTCATAATGGAAACCTCACAACCAATACCTTTCAGTGAAAGTTTAACTCAAATTATTTACAATGCCCTACATTAAACTCTTATCAACTACACTGTAGGGAGCAGGGGCGAAGCGTGAGGTTCATTTTTGTGTAAGAATATTACGTAAGATAGTGATCAGAATACTACAAATATACTACTACTACTACTACTACTACTACTACTACTACTACTACTACTACTACTACTACTACTACTACTACTACTACTACTACTACTACTACTACTACAACTTATAATTAATATTATAATTAATGCTATAATAATAATATTAATAATAATAATAATAATTATTATTATTATTATTAATTCAAACATGCAGCAAAACTCAAATTAAGAATAAGCATACTGCAGAATTGAAAAAAATACCTGTCTGCTCACAACACTTGTAAAACACTGATTTATTGCAGAAAAACATACAGTATTTTTAAACGAACAGAAATAAAATTTGAAAGACGGTGATTCAATAGTGTTATGTGATTTATCGTAAAATTTTTAGCTTCTAATTCAAGACGCAATTCAATGAGTTCATGGAAGAAACGAACAAGTTACATTTATTACAACTAGGGCACAGAAATTACAGAAATTAAACATGCCACTTTTCTTGCCCTCATTAATTCCAGAGTCATTTAGTAGATTTAGGAAAGAAAAGAGAAATGTTATTACCAAAATAATGTACTTTTTCGGTATTGCAAGTTCTCATTGTACATATATCATTCCATAAATCATGGTAACGATGTTATATCTTGAGAAAACGTGGCATCACTGTACGTCCAGTATATACATTTGAAACCTCGTGTCAAACATTTCCAAATTCATCCTACAGATTACGACTGCATACGAGGATCGCTAGGTACTAGCGCTTGATAGTCTGTGCTTGGCCGTACTACAGAATGGATGTAAGCGGATTGGAACAGCAATTGCCATTCTCGGTGAGCAAAAATGCTAGACACTGTCATGCGGCACTTCGAGAAGCTTTCGGGGATGAGACATTGCCCTATCGAAAATTGCTCGTTGGGTGGAGTCTTTCCGTCAGTGACACGCAGCAACTGCAGCCATGCCACGATGTGGACGCTCCATGTCTGCCAGTACTGCCATGTACGTCGCTGTTATTCAGCCTGCCAAGCATGTTGCACTTTCGCTGAGCTTGGGAGCTGTGCGTGAGCTACTCGAGCGTACATCCAGGAAGCTAGGAAGGGTGGGGATTCGAGGTGTGAGGACCACCAATGGCATTGCGCAGTTGAACAGTAGCGCGCAAATGGAAAGAGCAATGACGAGAACAGGATGGATTATTTTTTTTTAAATTTATTTTCCTGCCTGTTCGGCATAGTATGCCTTTCAGGGGTTTTAATTTACAGTTTATAATTACAGAATTTTTTGGCCATTCGGCTGACAGTATATGAGGAGGACCACACGGCTACCTCGTCAACAGAGTCTGCAGAGCAGTAATTCAAAGAAATTTATTAATTTATTTATTTATTTTAATTAATGTATTTATTTAATTTTTCAGCAGCGGAATTGATTAATGGGAGGGGATGGAAATTATTCTAATTTAAGGTGGTTTAAGAGAGTCTTTGGGGTATCGAGAGATAATGCGGGTTGGGATGGAAGCATTTTTGCCTAGATCAAATATTTGTGCACTTGTACACGACGGAAGAAGGGTGAAAAATCTGTTACTCATCCGTTGAATGTATTCGCTAATGGAAGGAATGTTAAGCTCTCTGTGAATTTGCATATTTGGAATAAACCAAGGGGCTTGCACGGCTTTTCTTAGATACTTGTTTTGAATGATTTGTAGTTTCTTTAGATCTGTGTTTGCTATATTGTTCCAAATTTGACAGGCGTATGTTAATGAGGGACGTATTATCGTTTTAAAAATTGATAATGCGCAGTCCAGACTAAGCGATGTTGTTAATTATTGGGTAAAGTTTGTTCATTTTTGCGTAGGTTTTGTTCGTTATTTCTTGAATGTGGTTTTTCCAAGTTAATTTTTGATCCAGTAATACACCCAGATATTTTACGGGCGTTTCATTATTAAGCCAAGGAATTGCAGAATTATTAATTTTGATTTGTAATGGTTTATGTATTTTTCTTAGTGAGAATATTTTAGGCTGTGATTTGGTAGGGTTTATGGCAATTCTCCATTTCAATGTCCATTCGACAAATTCATTTAAGTCCGACTGGAGATCTTTGCAAGCGTTGGTAATGTTTGAATTTGCATTGAATAATACTGTATCATATGCATAGAGTGCTATTTCTGAGTAAGTCATTTGTGGATAGTCAGCTATATATATGTTGAACAATAAGGGAGAAAGTGGGGAACCTTGCGGCACGCCGGCTTTGATGATATGTGCTCTTGATTTATTGTTGTTTATACTAACTTTGAAATCCCTCTCTGACAGGAAGCTTTTAATGATGTTTTGGAGATAATCGGGGGTTCCCAAGGTTTGCAACTTGTAAAGTAGCCCATGATGCCACACTTTATCAAAGGCATGTGCGATGTCGAGAAAAAATGCAGCTGTGTACTTTCGGTTGTGAAATGCTTCAGCAATGTACTCTGTTACTCTTAATAGTTGATGACTTGTGGAGTGGTTTGGACGGAATCCGAACTGCGTATTTGGAAGTGCATTGGTTTCGGTGAAAAATTTAGATAGTCGGGATTTTATAAGTTTTTCAAACATTTTGGCAAAGGTCGGTAACAAACTAATTGGTCTATAGCTAAGAGGGTCTTGTGGATTTTTGTTCGGCTTGCATACTGGTGTTATAATGGCAGTTTTCCAGGTCTTTGGATAATATCCTAATCTTAAACAAGCGTTATAGAGCGCTGTTAATGCTGCAATTGCATTGCGAGGTAATTCTTTCATCATTTTATTATTTAATAAGTCATGTCCTGCTGATTTTCTCGGTTTTAAAGCCTTGATTATTTGATATGTCTCAGACGGGGCTATAAATTTAGTTTTTATTGGGACGGAATATCGCGGTATTGACAAGTTTGTTTCCACTTTTAATTGGAAATCAAAGTCGGTTACCGGGTTAGTTGTAAATATTTTCTCAAAATGTTCCGCTAAAGTTTCAGGTTTTTCGAAATCCGTCGTTGCTAGACCTGAGTTAGAGGATAACTGCGGGATGAAAGATTTTTCCTTTGTAATCATTTTAATTGTGTTCCACATTGTCCTGGAGTTTGGAGGGATGCTGCCTAAAAAATTTTGGAAATGTGTACACCTCACTTTATGTAGTTCTTGTTTAATTTTTACCGATATGCTGTTTAATTTTTGTTTCACTATTTTATTGCGTGAATATTGCCACAATCTACGAAGGTTATGTTTTTCTTTAACTAAATTTAGAAGTGGTTTAGGAAGCGGAATATAATTTTTGGTGAAATTCCTTACTTTAGTAGATGACCTTTTAATAGCATTTTTAATAATGTTTTCGAGAGAGTTGATACAACTGTCGATATCAGATGATGTTTTAAGATTCTCAGGAAACTGACATTCGTTTATTAGTATGTTTCTATACATGTCCCAATTTACTTTACCTTCTATAATTTTTTCGTTTTGATAAGTCTGAAGTTCGGCTTTGAAAGAAATTATTACTGGATTGTGGTCTGAGTCTAATTCTGGTTTTACATTTTGGTAAATCGGAATGTTTAAATTTTGTGTAATAAGTATATCTAGAATATCAGGAACTACATTTGGGTTATAAGGGTAGTATGTGGGCTCTGGAGGAGCTAGTATATTAAGATTTCTTTGCAATGCGAATTTATGAAGAAGTTTTCCATTATATGAAGTAGAATTACAGTTCCAAATTTGGTTTTTACAATTTAGGTCTCCTGCTAAAATTATTTGTGACCTACCATCAAACAATGCTTTCAAGAGACTTGACGGAAACTTTTTGTTGGGAGGTTTATATGCAGCAATCAAGGTTATGTTAGAAGAGATCAGTTCGATATTGATAATAATTGTTTCTATTTCATTTGAGGATGGGGATTGTATCAGTGTATGTTTAATTTTTCTATTAATGAGAATTGCTACCCCACCTGATGCTATATGCGAAATTCGATCATTGCGGTATGCTAAATATTTTGGGATCGAAAATTTTTCTACCGGCTTTAAGTGTGTTTCTGAAATACACGCAACATCTATGTCGTGGACTTGTAGAAAGTATCTTAGTTCGTTCTCTTGGCGCTTTATGCCATTTGCATTCCAGTTGAGAATTTTAAAGTTTTCTATTTTATTTTGAGCCATTGAAATGAACAGAAATGAGTTTTTGAACCATTTGTTGCAACTGTGGAATGATTGCAGAAAGAATATTATTTATAATTGTTTGGATTAGGTTTTCGTTTATTACGTTCATATTTTGGAGGACTGGGGGAGAATTCCTGTTATCTGGCCTAGGCGGCTGGCTAGCGCGATAAGCAAAAGAATGCAAGGGCGTTGAATTAAGCGGCAGAGGAGGAAACTCTTGTGGGGCATAGTGATAAGGTTGTGTGTTTTGGTTTAATTGGCGATTTGAGAACTGCCTATTTGGCAGGTTGTAAGCTGAAAATTTATGATTAGCCTGATTTAAATTATATTTTTTAACTGCTTCTTTGTAAGCTTTGCAGCCTTTGTAGTTAGCCGTGTGTTCCCCATTGCAGTTACAACACTTTGGTACATTATTATGTTTAGGTTTGTCACATTTCGAGTAATGATGGCTTTTTAAGCATCTCACACATCTAGGTCTCCTTCCGCAATTTGCCTGTGAATGACCGAAAGTCTGACAATTTTTGCACATTATTGGAGTTTTAGACTTATTATGATTACTAAATACGGGCAACGTGGGCACTTCTATACAACTATTTCCTTATGTAGATGCGGAAAAAAGTATTGCAACACCCCGATTGCACTGTACAATGTATTCTTCCGTTCAAATACAGCACATAGAGACAGAATTCTACATGAGACAGAATTCATGACAGAATGACATGACAGAATTCTACACATGATTACATGAGCAGAGCCGGTGGAGACTCGCACGTCCAGCCACAGACAGAACCGTGGACTGGAATCGCCACATCAATACTGGTCGTACACAATTATACCCGTCGGGGGCAGTACAACAAGCCCTGATGCGGACTGGCATCACATCGTACAGGTGGCGAATAGTGTCATGCGGTACACTGTTCCACGCCTCTCGCCCCGCCTCAAGCAGAGGAGGAAGTGTTGCTGTGGGAGTCGCAGCATGGGTCAGGCGTTGGCCCACCATGTCCCACACACGCTCGATCGGGAACAAATCCGCCCCGCCAGGGCAGAGAGCGTGTTCCGTAGCGCGAGCACTGTAAAAGCAGGCATTGTCCTGCTGGAACAGCACACCACCCTCCCGTTGCAAGAAAGGTATCAACTCAGTCCACACAATGTGCTCGAATATATGCACCTATGACGCGTTGTAGTGTAGTGATGGCATCCCACACCATCACTCCCGAGGTGGGCCCTACGTGACGTGGACGAACACACTCCGAACGCACGCGCTCGCCTGTGCACACGACCATCCGTGGCGTGTAGGCATAAGCGGCTCTCGACACTGAACACCACTGCACGCCATTCCGTCTCCCAGCTCATCCGCACATTGCACCGGACGTGACCAACGATGGTTCGGCGTGAGGGGCTAGTGGTATGCATCCTATAGCAATTAACCGGTTCCCAACGGTGCGTGGAGACACGTGGGGGACCACATGTGCCTGTATCTCGGCGCGGGTGACCGAACGGTCTCCCAACTCCGCCCTCATGATGCGTCGATCTTGACGTTCGTCAGTGCTCGGCGGTCGCCCGGAAGGGGCTTTGGGTATGGGAATGCTCGTCTACCCATCGTCGCCAGCACCGCAGCACCCACGCCGCACCACGGCCCATGTAGTCAGCAATGCGTCGTAAAGACCACCTGGCTCTGAGTAGGCCGACAATCCGACCCCGCTCAAACTGCTTCAATTGCTTAAAGAACGAACCAGTGCGACGCCGTGACATACCTAAATCCCGACTAACCCTCATTAGCAGTGGACAGCACCTTTTAAAGCCGCAAAGTAGATGGTGGGTCCGGGCCATCACGTCACGCTGTCTTTACGTTCCTGGGCGTCAGTCATCCGTGAAATGTTAATCACGGCTTCTATGATCCCCATCTCTAACGTCTCTTAGCACCTACTCGATTGTTCGTGCCCTTCTCGGTGTTCCCTGTGCAAAAATGTTTTTTCGCCAGTGCATTTTACAAAAGAGATAAGTTATTGCCCATATGTTCCTTACATGTTATTTGTTTGATAATATATTCGAAGATTTGTTTGCATACAATCGACTAGACTGGATATGTCTTTCTTTGATATAAATTCACAGGCTTTTTCGTAGAGGGCGAGACCAAGAAAAACGGTTTTTTCTCTGACAGTGACGTTGATCGCCTTCTATATTAGGAGAGGCAGTTGATCCATTTGTGACGCAACCTTACATCGTACAGCCATTTCAGGAAGACTCAAACATTCGATTCTGAGTAACATTGGTGATCAACGAGAGTAATATCCGTCGCTATACGAATTCGTGTACAACGTTCCGTGAAGTCACGGAGGTTAAGCGAATTTGTGACTCGCGGGTTCCTGGTTGGGTGACCGGCTAGGAACACCGGGATCTAACGGCATCGACCCTCTGGCTGAAGGGATAGAAAAATTGACTGACTGCGACGTGACGAGACTTGACAAATTTAGTAATTACTCAGTAACGGAGGATTACTCCAGACAAAGCTCTCAACGCCCAACAAGGGTTAAAGAGACAACAATGACGCAACAAATTTAAAAAAATAGAAGAGACTGATATGAATTTATTATATACTTAATTTGTCAAATCAGTGTGTGGCGATAATGTGGTAACTCTGAAGACTGTTTACAAGTGGTATGAGCGATTTAAAAGCGGAATAGACGGACCTGAAAAACAGATAAAAACGTGCAAAAAGTGACAAAAAGTGTTCGTTTAAACAGCAGGCGATTGAATATTCGAGAGGTTATCGAAGAACTTAGCAACTAGTACGGGTCCGTGAAAAGCATTTAAACCGATAATTTGTAAATGAGATGATGTAGATGAGACCGCAAAAGGAACGAATGGCTTCCTTCGTCGCGACAGCGCGCCGCGCCACTCGCGAGTTCTTGATCGGAAAAAATGATCATACGCCTTACTCGCCAGATTTAGCTCCATGCAAATTGCGTCTTTTCCAAAAAATAAAAATCGTGCTAAAAGGAAACTACTTTGACACCATTCCCGACATTGAGAAGGCGACGACAGGGCAGCTGAAAGTCGTTCCGAAAGAAGCCTTCCAGAAGTATTTCCAGTCTTGGATTAGGTGGGACAACTGAATAGCTTGCCAATGCAAGTACTTTGAAGGATAGTTATTCAAATTCTACGTAATCTTATTACTTTGCAATAAAATGAATCACCGTATATTTTGATCACACATCGTATAAATAAACTAGCAGTGCTACAACCTGTCTTTTTCCTCTGCATGGCGAGATCCAGCACCGACCTACGTCGGCTTGCGGGTATTTTCCTCTTCCAGGTATCTCCCCCCAGTGGGACACCGCCTCAGACGGGGCAAGCTCTAAGCTCCCAGCTGGTTTCCTGTAAAGTGTGATGGTGTAGTGTATGTGAGAGCGAGTGTGTGTAAGTAAGAGGTGAGGATACGCAAGGAAGAGGAAGGAGAAAACGCATGCGGTTCGTGGCCCGTTTGTCAGAGTACTGGGTACTGTTCCGGGATTCGCCTGGTATTGATAGGATTAACCGAGGAACCAGCTCAGAAAAACCGATCTGAGCAGCCGGCCGTTAGAATTCTCCTCCAGACAGCAGTTCGACAGTGTCGATAGCGGTTCGACAGGGTCGATCTAGCACTCTTGCTAGGGTCGAAAATGTTCCCACTGTCTGGGCTCGATCCCTAGGATCGCCCGCCCTCCGCACCATATGTACCAAGATACGTTGAAGAAAATAATGGCAGTTCCATTTTCGGCGAACTCTTCGTATTTTCAAAAGTTGCCATAAATTAACATTTTAATACTACAAAATTCAAGATAGAGAATTTTGCCTTACAAAAAGACTTGTAAAAAAATCAGCTCTATAACAATAAGTACATTTTTTGAAAATCTAGTATATTTCACATAATTTGTATCTGAAATTTATGAAACTTTTTTCCAGGGTTAAAAGAAGGAACGTTTAAAAGAATGGCACGGGTATCATTTTCACTGAACTATCTAAATTTTTGAATATTGCAAATTTAGAAATACTGCGAGAAATTATGTGCTACTGCCTCTAGTTATAATTTGCATTAATTTCAATCAGAAATTTCATGACAACTATTTGTTTTTTTAAAACATCCAATTTGATATTTTTTAAAGAGCTGATATTTGAGAACAGACTTTAAGGCGAAAACCTCTATCTTCAATTTCGTAGTGTTGAAATGTTAACAATCTTTAACATTTTCGCGCTAATAAATGTAAGAAGAGAAAGTATTGTAATAGTGGATTGTAATCGACTATTGAAAACCGCTAATTTTCGGCAAAAAAACCTTTATTGTCGGGACCTCGTTACGAAAAAAATTGATAAATACTGTTCGTATATATAGTAAATTACTTCCTCTACAATGTGATGTAGCGAGAATCCATGTTCTGTGGGTACTTTATACCAATAAGATCGATTGATGACAAAACGTCTGTCTGTCAGTCCTTTCCGTCTGTCTGTCCATCCATCTGTGGTCAACGCTTACGCATTAACCGTTCAGCCTACTTTCTCCAAAATTGATTTAGCCCGATGGATCTGAACGAACTCGAGACTTCGGGAGTTTCAAATCAATATTTTGATTTGGTCTTTAGTCTCTTAATGATCTCTTAAATCTGGTTTCAATTTTTCTGCTCAGTGTCGCTTTTTAATTCTCAAAACATAAAGATGACAGAGTTCCTAAACTTAAGCTTAACAACTGCAGTATCAAATCTGACAACACCAATATTTTTGAATTGATTTTGGGCTCCAAGTTAACATGACAGAAACATGCACAATACAGAGTTGATGATTGCAAGAAAATAATAATAATCCTGAAATGGATTTCTTACAACAATTGGGGAGCTGATAAGAACCAAGACTGTTACGCTATAAAGCATTAACTTGGTCCAAAATTGACTATGGAGCTATGATGTATGTTTCAGCAAGCAAAAAGATTAACAAGAAACTGGATATTGTTCACAACAAATGTCTTAGAAATTGCACCTAATGTTTCCATAGCAGTCCCATCGTAAGTGCATTTATGGAAGTTAGAGAACGTAACTTTTCACTACGCTGAGAATATTTAACTTTAAATTATGCTCTTTAAACTGTTTCGTGGAAACAGCCCATTATCTAAAAAGACTTTAAATTCCGTGCATGTGATGTTCCGTGCATGATTATCCTCGATACATACTTGCGCATGCGACAGTAAGGAAACTTTTCGAAAAGTTGCAAGAACACCAACCTCTTATTGAAAAGAAAAGAAACTATAACATCTCACCTCAGATGCTCTGGGGAATTCATTTGATTAATTTGATTTATTTAGTCAAGAAACAGAAGAAATTGTATGTGACGTATGGGGGAGAAAATCAACGGCGCACGTTTTCTTGAGTTCCAGAACATCTTCTCAATATTTGAACTATAAATAGTTCAAATACGATTTGATAAATAAAATCAAATTCAGTTCGATGTTAATGATGCTTACATTAACGGTTACCGGATATATACCAGTGGTTTTAAACTAGTGGTGCTAAAACAGCTTTCTCGCCCGTACTTTCTTTGCAAAACTTTGCGAAAAGTATTCAAATCTTCGAAAAGTTGTACATGACCCTATTTCGAAATCTATCTTTAGGGAACTGATTTCTTTAAAGAAAAAATATCTATCGTCATTATTTTAGTTGTAGGAAGACGACGAAAACATTTTGAACTTTTGCAATTTGACAACATGAGACCTATACGTTTCTCTTAAATTCGAAAATCTTCACTCTATTCACACTATCCACCAACAAAATATAATCAATAACAACTCGTCTTCGAACACAATAGCAACTGGATTTATTCCCTTTTTCGTTACCAGGGCTCTGTAATAAGAGTTTTTCTGCCGAAAATTAACATTTTTTCCACGCAGCATTATATAATTTTATCTCTACTATATAGCGAGAAAGTAAAGCAGAAGTGGAGTAGGTGCCTCCGTTGTTACTCGAGATTCTACCATGAAACATTAAATACTTCCCTAGACTGTACTTATTAGTGAGGAAATCCGTTCCCTAATGACAGCTTTCAAATTGATGAAACAAGTGAACTCCGAAAAAGTTATCATTTTCTTTAGTTCTCATTCAGCAATCCAGAACATCAGCAATAATAACCACAATCTTCAATCTCATCATACATAAATTGCGCCACCAAATTCTCAAAAGTGGAAAGTCAGTTGTGGATAAATGGATTCCTGAAGATACACAATTCTTGTAAGTGAAATTGTAAAATTCGAGGCTGAATCGGCAATGAAATTATTAAAACTTCCGACAGTGGCAGCATTTTCGTCTCTAACTTGTAAGCTAAGTCGAATTCAGTGGCTGTCTGGAGGAGACTTCTAGCGGCAGACTGCTCTGATCGGTAGTTTTACGTGGTTTCTCCGATCAACCCCAGGCGAATGCCAGCAAACGGGCCACGGACCGCGCGCGAACTCACCTTCCTCTTCCTTGTACTATCCTCATTCCATACACACACACACACACACACACACACGCACTACACTAAAACTACACTACCACACATGCGGAAAGTCCCATCAGGAGCTAAGAGTTTGTCCTTTCTAGGGCGGTGCCCAGCTGGTGGGAGATCCCTGGTTGGTGAAAACCAGGTAGGTGGGGAAAACCAGGACGGTAGGCCCCGGTTCTCGCCATACAGCGGGGGAAATATCACTGCCACCTCCCGAGCAAAGAAACGGGAACGGGATGCATTACACTTACGGGAATAATTACCCTAGTAGTTGACGTGCCTGGAATCACTAAAACATCAAACAATCAAAAGGAGCAGACCTGAGTGAAATAGTCAAAATAAACCACAGTAACTCACTGAATAATGTGCTGTATTCGAATCTGGCAGACAACCTGATTCCAGTTTTCAATCGCACATTGTGTCGAGTACCAACCGTTTCACTTCTGGACAAACTTAACCACGCAAACATCTCGAATAGGGGAATTGACTATGTGTTTAGAGATTTTTTTACTTAAAGCAACTTGAAAAGTAAAGTTTTAAGTTTTGTAGTTTCCTGTCCATTCACCCGGTATCAGGATTACGATTTGGGAAACCAGGCGCACAGGCATTTTGCAATACACTTTACGCTGCAACAACTACTATCTTTCATAACTCGGAAACGATGCAATCGAGGCCCTAAAGCCACGTTTTCGTGTCACGGCATCAGGAGTAATGTTTGTTGCATCGTAATGTACCCAATGAGGCATTATCATGCATTGTATTACCTGCTTGGAAAGTTATCTCGACCGGTAATGCGGGTTGCCAGAAACGTGGAATTTTGAGTTCTCGTTTCAAAAATTTTCACTTTTAAAACAATGATTTAAAAAGTTATGTTTTGGCGAGAGCAGCTTATTGCGAAAAATCTCTCTGCTTCATCTACTTCATTTTTGGGATTTCCTCTCATCTGAAGTCGTACGTAGGCTTCCGCGGCCAGTCATGTGCGTGATCTGGGCTGACCGGATGGCGCCACGTCGAAGGCTGTGTTGCCGACGTTTCGACCATCTTGTCGTGGTCTTCCTCAGGGATGGCGCATTACCAGCCCTAAGAAAGACCACGACAAGATGGTCGAAACGTCGGCAACACAGCCTTCGACGCGGCGTCAACCGGACAGCCCAGATCACGCACATTCCTCTCATCTGGTTCCTCTTAGATATTGAGAACATCCCGTTTCATCCATCATAGGAGACACTAAACTAATGTTGATGAAATAATTTCGTAATAAACTTGGTCCTAAAACAGTGCATACATTCTCGCATATTTGAGTCAGCTAAGCAATAATACAAGAGCCTGCATAAGTGTTACCAAGCAGCAAAATATTTTAACGCTGGAACTCGAACTCATTTCCTAATGTTCGGGAGGCTATTCAGGTAAACCCCATACCACTAGAGCAACAAGCCAACAGCAAAGTCCTATTGTTTTAAAAACAAAGTGGAACATTTGCAATTTAAACAGTCCTACAACAGTACACAATATCACGCATTATTCCCAACTGCTCCGCTATATTACACTATCACATAAAACAGCAAGAGCAACCAGCAAAATTGTTTCCGCTCCAAGGCATGAATTCAGACCCACCGAGTTAACTCGCCAGCCATACCAGAGCGCCGTATGGTCGAACTCGGACCGATGACGCTTAAAAATGTCTCAACCAAATATTTTCAACACGCATTTTTTTTTTGCATTTTTCGAACATACAGAGATTTTGCCGAAAATGGAACAAGCATCAAAGTTTTACCGTACGTTGGAGGAGAGGAGAAATTCGAGGAGAAAATTTAATTTAAAAATTTGGTGAGATTTTTGAGAAATTCATATTATTAGAAGTTTCAGACACAATTTTTTTTAAGGTTTCAAAAGGTTAGGTAATTTTTTTTCAAAAAAATGTACATAACCTTTTTAAAAGACCTGATTCTTTTAGAAAAGACGCTAAGGAAAAAATCACCGTTTTCAATTTTGTAGTTTAAAATGTTTTCTGTGCAATTTTTTTTAACACAGAGTGTTCGCTGATAATGACACTGGCACTATATTTTTTATAGTCTCTTGACACGTAAGAGGAGAAAATTTAAACAAAAAAATGGATCGATTTTAGAGGGCAAAATTTAAAAAATTAAAATTGCCTATATTTTGCACAAAATAACAAAAACAACATATATGTTAGAAAAATTGAACACAACTTTATTGGAAGATGGTTTTAAAAAACAGATTTCGTTCAGGAAAAAATCTCTATCTTCTATGTTGTTATTGTTGTAGCAAGACACCCAAAAGAAATTTCACTTTTGCAATTTTCGAAATATTGTCAACCTTCACGTTTCTCTTAACAGTCCTTTGCCCTATCCAAGGACAAAGATAAATGACAAAAAATTGCGGTGATTTTTGAGAAAAAATTGAAAATGTTTTTAGGCCTCATGTCAAGTACGTTCAAAAATTAAAACAAAAACATTTGAAAGACCTAAAGTCTCGAGTTCATTCAGGTCGATATGGGAATATCAATTTTTTTAGGGAAATTCGGCTGAAGGGTTCAGGTGCTGGCGCTGACCACAGACGGATAAACAGACGTTTCGCCGTCAATCGATTTTTCGGAATCAAGGTCCCACAAAACATGAATTCTGGCTATACCACATGTTGGAGGAAGTAATTTATTAAATACAACAGGATTTTTCTATGATTTCATTATCACGACCTGACAATAAGAGTTTTTCTGTCGAAAATTAGCCGTTTTCTAACGATTTTAATACTTTATCATCTCACATCTGTAAGAGCTAGAAAGTAAAATCAGAGGTTTTCATTTATATTATTTCAAGGACTATTTTTAAAAACAAAACAATTTAATGTTGGACAAAATATCTATATTCAATGTTGTCGTTATACAGTGTTCATTTTTGTTTACAATTTTCGAAATAAAGAGAGTTCGTCGAAAATGGGACCTGTGCATTTTATTGGACTTGCTCTATCGAGGAAAAGATTGAACGGTGAATTCCTTTTTCAACTTGGGGAAGGTTGGGTCCCGCGTTGAGGCGAGTGTTGTTAGGGTAATGTAAAAGGCATACTAGTTCTTAGGTTATCAGTTCAAATCTTAGCACGAATTTTTTTTATTGGAAACATTTTACACTTTATGTAGCAGTATAATATTGCGTTGCCTGAAACAAATAATACGAGAAAGTATATGATACTATAGATCTAGTTTGAAACATTGCAGAAGAAAATTTATCTCATCAATATTGTACTTTTGTAATGTTATTTTCTCAATCTATACTAATAAAAGTTAATTCAATAATATGAAACAGACATCGGTACCACAAAAAACAGTGTGTGAATAGATACGAAATTTTTGCGGGCTCTTCTTCAGGATTCCCGCAGTGTTCTTGGAAATCTAGGTAAAGATTAATGCAACAAATGCAGAAAATAATTAATATAATATTACCCCCACGATATTTTTTTTTCGCCAACAGCAGATTGGTTCTTAATATACTCCCCCAGAAGCCAGTACCGCTGCAGCAGAATTGGTACCTAGCTAGAGGCCAGTAATATTGCATAAGATAAAAACTAGTGGTGCTACAACAGCACATACATTCTCGCGGAATTTCTCGCAACAGCTACGTAGTATTGAAGTATTGCATTTTCTGCCCTACTAATACCTTAGCCAAAATTTGAAAACGTCCAATTAAAAAACGAAGGTCCTGCGGTGTCTATCTGCATTCTTTTCGATAGTCAGGAACAGCAATCATTTCTTACTTTCACAAATGAAACAAACAGGAATTCATTTGACTGACACAGTATTCGCAGCAAATTATATAGAAGAGACCAACGCACTGTTGCCAACGCAGAGTTGTCAAAACTTTGCGCATTCGCTTGACGAATAATAACAATTCTTTGAAAAAACGCTTATTTCCATTTGTATTCAGACAGCAGTTTTTTTATCGGTTAGTCATAGTACATCATACACTGTTGATAAATATCTTTAATACTAATAAACAAATAAAATTACTAATATTCTACGATTTGTAACATTAAGTTAATTTATTACTTTTTTATATATTGACACCACCTGAAAAGAAACGCAGGAAACTAAAACTTTAATGTTCGTTATATCGACTACGGTGAAGTACCCCCAAAATACTTTAAATGAAAGTAAATTCTCTGTTCAAAGGGGTGAAAACAATTTGGCCCTTACCCTGCTAATTTGTAATAAAAGAAGTTTAAATTAGTACAGACTCTTATGGAAGAACTTTGTTGACATAATTTTCTTTACGTTTTTGAAGAAGTTATCAGGTTAATGAACATTTTTCTTTTATTCAATACGCAGTACCTTTTTGAGGGATCAGAGGATATTAAATGGTATATAACATAAGTTACCGGGCGTTATGAGGAGTAATTTATTAAAAATTAATACTAAGTTCATCACAAATGGATGGACTTGCTCATACATTCACATATAGTGTAATTGTAGCACCATTTACTCATTTCTAGATCGCGGAACTTCATGCAATTGGATATTTTTGTTGATTGAGCTTATCACAATTAAAGGCAATCTCGGTGGCTCACAGCGAAGTTGCTCGCCATTCACAAAGGAGGTCCGGGTTCGAGTCGCGGACAATCTCATGTGAAATTTGTTCCGACGAAACGAATGCACATACTAGTACAAGATCTTTATTGTGTAATTGTGTTTGAACTGAAGTTCATTTTTATGACCAAATCTTGTTAAAATTATTTAAATGTGTTATCACAATGTTCAACTGCAAAGATAAGGGGGAAAATTTCATTTGATCTTTGTTTAGTTGGAAAGTTCTTGGATCGTAAAACCAACTTGTGATGATGAATTGATGTAATCGTAAAACCAACTTGATGATAAGGAATCATTATCTTGATATAGATGTTTATATAAAATTGTAAATTTTAAACATTGGTATAGTAAATTCACGACAAGGTAACTTATATTGAATCAAAAGTTGTGTGAACATTTTTTTTCTAAGAGTTCATTTTTTTGAGTGTATGTTTGTTTGGATTTTTTCTTTTTTTGTACAAAGTGTTTCTGTTTTTATGTCATTTTTTATCAAAGTGAAAAGGGTACAATTTCATGCAGTGTGAAATGTATTTCTGTTGTGTGTCTTTGTAATGTATGTTAGGGAGAGTATTAATAGCATTATCTAGAAAAGTTTAAACCAAAAGCCAACCCAGTTCAGAATAGTTGACCTTATATTTAATGTAACTTTCTAAAAGAATATATCAAACTACTTTTTTACAGAAATAAGTCGACTTTTGCTTTTATTAGTATGCACTTAAAGCAGTAACCACTTCTGGTTAGGATAGTGAACATTTTTCAACTATTCCTAATTTATACGTGCGAATTTTTCTTACTCGTCACGAATTCGAGTATCATTGAGAGATTAGACCTACTCTCGAGTCATTCAACATACTCTCATATGCATATAGAAAGTCAGAGGAAGATAGGTGACACTTCATAAGTACATAGTATTGCGGAAAGTAAAAATTTCCTTCAATACTGTAGTTCGATATGAAGATGCCGAAAACATTTCCAACTTTTACGATTTTCGAAAATTCAGAGCGCTTAACGAAAATGTGACCACACAGTTTCTCAATCAGAGACGAAAAATCCAATTTGAAGCCAATATTCAGAACGTTTTGAAAGTGCTGAGGTTCCATGTAAAGGACACTTGCCAATTTTTAGGTGTCAAAGACCTACAAAACGTAGATTTTGACTACAGAATGTTTTTGAAAAAGTAATTTACTTCATAAAGAAGTACTTACGCTATTTTTGCCTTCATTAACTCAAAAACTAATTACTCGGATGGAATATAACCAAATTCAAGAAGTAGAAAGATGTACGGGCATTCAAGAACGTTTCATCCATGTTGGTGTTTTTACTTATTGTTTGTAAAGTATATGCTGGAAACTGAAAAAGTTGCCAGTTAAAGTTTTCTCTAGGGGGTAGGAAAAGAGAAGAGGGGGATAGTTTTACAAAATACCATAATTGCCCCAGTCTTCTGTCACGTGTAAAAATGTCATTTAGATATGATTAAAACTATAGATTTCCGTACAAAAGCATCATATAAACATTTTTCTTTTAGAGAAAAATTACTATTGAAAAATAGAATACGTTATGCCTGACAAGAGTTTAACTCTCTCAAACATCCTGGCACTCAAAAAGCGTAACAGCAAATTAATTAATTTTCATATCACATAAATAAGCATTTATGATTTGGATGAGGCAGTTGTTTTGTCATATAAGACATTCTAATTATATTTAAATAGAATCATTTACACGCACACACATTGCCTTTTCTGGCAATTTCCGACATTCGTATAATGAACTTCTACATTTGATATTCCTGCAAATTACAACGAAACAGATCCTTTGTCGGGGAGTGGAAACTTGCACTTTCAACGCTCTTCCTTGTTTTTGTTATTTTACTTAATAGTGACGCTGTACCATGTGTTTCTTCCCTTAGAAGTTGGCGACGATATTGATATCTCTTCAAGGAACTGGTGATGCATCTACTTATTTTAGAATGCAGCGTGATAATTTCCTCCTTTGAATGAGTTAGCCAACTCCTTGGACAATGTACTTTTACTTTCTTACATAAGATGTTCTGAAATACACACACACACACACTCACATGCACTTTTTATTGATGCAGTTAAGTTTATCTTCTGTTGAATAACTTTTTTGGAAATGTATATTTGGCGGTTTAAGGAACAACTCATGATATGAGGCACTCACAGTTCACTACACGCTTTCCAAACAATATCAACATAGTTGTTTTTTAAATATTTTAGTCCCTTTTTATAAATTTAGGACAACCCCAATAATTACATCCAAAATTTTTATATCATAATTTTATTATATGAAATCCGATGACGTTTCAGAGACTGTACTGTCTCGCTCATGAGATACAACTCTTATTATACACTTGAAAAAAAATGGAGTATAAAATAAATATACACAAAATATCTGATTAAGTTAAGTATATGGCGGAGTGCAGTTCTAAACAACACGTACTTAACTTAATCTGATATGTTTTTGTATGTTTTACATACTAACAAACGGGCCACGGACTTTCCTCCCTCTTGTCCTATCCTCACCTCCTACTTACACATACTTACACAGACATGCACTACTCCACCACACATGCCGGGGATCGATCGGGAGCTTACAGTTTGTTCCGGCAGGGTGGGAGATACCTGGTTGGAAAAAAACCATAACCGACGATAGGTCGGCGCCGTATCTCGATATCCAGTGGAGCAAGATCACTGCCACCTCCCGAGAAAAAAACATGCACTACACGTACTGGATCTTAGCAGTTAATGCACTGGGAATCACTAGTAATCAATCAATGGATACGTAAGAGGAGATTCGCCTCCTAAGAGCAAGATGAGTGCGCTGAACATATGTTTCAACTTAGGTTGACTTTCTTAAAAAGAGTGTATTATTGCTGCAGATGGAGGACTCTGAGAGTGGTAATAACGCAAGCGCATAGATAGTTTGAGCTCCGCTTCAACAAGGACATTGGGGAGTGGAACTTGTATAGTGCTTAGTAAGGATATATTGTTTTTGGTATTGATAAGGATATTAAGATAACAGTAAAGCGCTGTGAAGCTTGCCGGATTAATGGAAAAGCACCAACAGATTTGTTGTTGTCGCGGCCGGATGAACCATGGGACCGTATTCGTGTAGATTACGCAGGGACATTTATAGGAACAATGTGGCTCTTGGTGGCGGATGCACTCTCGAATTACTCCTTTGCAGTGCAGAGTTCCACCACTTCTGCCAACACTTGACCTAAGGTACATAGGAGAAAATTTGTTTCGGAAGGATTGTCCAAAATATTAGTTTCTGACAACGACCCCCAACTCAGATCAATCGAGTTTGAGATGTACTGTGTAGAAAATGGAATTCAACATTCTGTCCCCACCTTTTCACCCGCAGTCCAATGAAGAGACGGAACGATTTGTTAGCACATTTAAAGCAGCAATGACAAATGCAAGAGATGCAGGTACACTTAAAGATAAAGCTCTGTTAATGTTTTTACTACTTAGAGAACGATGCCAGGACCTGAAGATCGGAGTGCGACACAAATACTTCACGTAAGGCAAGCCCGGATTTTTTGATGTTATTGAAATGACGAGAGAGAGGGTCATTTCAAAAGGTATTTTCAAAATTTGAAGTTGGACAAAAGGTGTGGGTCAGAATATTTCAGAGTAATCCAAAATGGGATCCGCAATAATTGAGAGGCAAGTAGGGGCGCGTCGATATGGCTTACGCTGTCAGCGTTTGTTAGTGCAGACACCAGGACCAAATCATGAATAAAGACATTCCGAGCACCTATGATGAAGCAGCACAAGTTACAGGCGGATGCTCGTCAATTAGGGATTTGGCCAGTCGACTGAGCTCTATATTCCACCCACTCAGAACCGAACAGCCGTGGCGACATGGCGACCGTGGCGCTCCGGCCTAGGCAGTCTAGTTACCTGGTGAACTTCCTAAGCGTGTAACAGTGAAACACTCGTAAAGTGAAGTGAAGTACAATCAGCGAATATGCAGTGCGCCATAAACCAACAGTCACTTATCAGTTATAATTAACGGTAACCCTTCAGCCAGCTATGACCTAAGTCACAGCATTGCAGGAGTCATGGCGACTTTATACGGCATCGAGAGTGCCATGGCCAGTACCACTTTCAGCCAAAACCTACAGCTTGCCTCAATTTATATTAGGGGTAATTATTTCACTTACAAATTAAATAATTTGATACTATGTGGCTATCCCGATGGCCTCTACGCCATTACAATATCTACATCCTACCTTGTTCTAACCTTTCGAATACTGGTATTCACCCCAAACGGGCGCTCCATCGCATCAAAACCGAGGAAAAGAGACCATAATGTACGGTTGAGGAAAAAAACCCTGAAGGGGGAAAAGCCTGCTCTTAGAAGCCGAGTATATGCTCTAATATACGTAACAGTTATGTCAAAATAATCTTCTAAATGTCCTCAATATTACTGATATAAAATCTGCTAGTAGTATGTGAATTTTTAATTTTTTAAACATTTAATAACATTTTCAGTTTTAATAACGTTTTTTCTGTACGGGACACGTATAAAAAACAAATTATTGCCTTATCTGTAAAACAGAAGCAACACCATAGAGAAAGAGAAGTAAACGGAATTCACTTATTTTAAGACTACACTACATAGCTCCTTCAATATAATTTTTTAAAAATTCAAATTTTTCAGAAGTATCCTAACAAAAATGTTGGAGTAAAAGAGAGTGTAAATTTCGAATGTACACATATTGATACTATTAAAACATCATTCAATATGTGCTCTTAGTTCAAATAATCTGATTTAACAATCTATGTTAGATTTTAACGCTTAGAATGTTTTCTTGCAAAACTTGCAGTTACATCTTAAAGCAGTTACTTTAGTAAAGGTCTCATTTGGAGTCTTCCCATTCATTGCTATGGAATGTTGGGTAAAGAGAGAAACCACACAAAAAAATAAAATAATTCATAACTGGCAGAATATACTTAAATAAGCTATATGTTACATGTATTTTATCGAAATCTACAAAATTTTAAGGAACAGTAATTTGCAAATTAAATGGACTAAAATTTTGTATACAAGTTGTGGGCTACTTCGGGAAAATACCATCATTTTCATCAGGAAATGTTGTAAACACATGGGATTTCCCAACACCACATTACTTGCTTTCCTTGACAGAAGTTTTATATAATTTAATTCAAATGTCTATCTCAAACCCACCCACAACCACATGCTTCTAAAGTGAACAAATCAACAATAAACTACATGGGAATCTCAATTTTGAAACAATATTAATATTATAAGTTCATATTTTACAATTTAAAGACATTACACAAATATCTAGGACTGCTTACATCATTTCTTGCCTCAAATACGCAGAACGGGCAGTTTGCAACTGTTCAAGGTGTCGATTGCAGCTCGTAACAGTTCACCAGGGCCGAAAACCTTCGGGTTGGTATCCTCAGCAAAATACGCAGCTACCGGCCAAACACTGTAGTCCCACTGTAGCCATATGGCTACATCACTTTCTTGGTTTCATTATACTGCTTGAATATATTTCCAACCAATAATCGAGATTTCTATTCATTTCTGTGACTTATTTGAATAATTTAGCAAATAGATCAGGGATATACATTTGTTCTGAAGATTTCTGTATAAATTTCCTCTTTGATGTGCGTTCATATGTTATTCACGACACTGCAGGGTCCAATTTTGTGCTGAATTTCTCAGCGATGGTGAGTTTCTTATATAAATGTATATTCCGTTTTAAAGAATAGGATTTTTTAGAGTACAGATTATTACAATATATTGATTAATGAAAAATCTTTGAAGATATTTGAATGAGAAATGAGTCGCCATATGGCTGCTATGAACACATAGAGCATACATAATCTACAAATAGAAGTTCATTCATATCTATCGTAATTGCGTTTAGGCGGATACATAAACCTAATTTGAAGCAAAGATGTTTATTTACTATAATAGAAGCATGAATAAATGTATAAATGCAAAATAAATCCAATAACTTGGTAACGTCTTTGATATAGCAACGAGTTACACATCAGTAATCTGTTTTCCGGTCAAGATAATAAAGCTGTTCAGAGGCAGGATTTCGGATCTTTTATTGGGGGTGGGGAAAGGGTCCGCCCGCATAAGCTGGTAAAAAGTTCCCCTAAACCAAATGGCATATGAGTCGTTACTCTATAATTATAGCATAAACATAATCTTTTTGAAAGATTTATTAGGTCCCGTCCAATCATTCACACTCACCTAAGCCAGAAAACTGTTTTTTTAATTTTAAATTTTTCGTTAATTTAACACTATTTTTCTGATAAAAAATAATATAAATTTTATTTTTCATATCATAAAAACATATTTAAATATTTTTAACCCCAAATTCAAATGCAAAGTTTTAAAAAAATAACAAAACCGTTTTACCCTGGAACTGGCTTGAAAAATCTCAATTTCTTAAAACACCCAACGTTGTGAATTTTTTCAAATGTTTTCGATTGCTGATATTTAGTTTAAAACGTTAAAACCATTTTACCATTTTAAATCACATACTTTGGTAATGTCTGCAGCAGTTCTGTGCATTTATTTGAGTGTTTATTATACATGTATAGTGAAAATGGTTCTATTGTCGAAAAAACATTGAAACTTTTTTGATAATAGTACCGACATTATGATTAAAACAACAGATTCGCTTTTATAATAACGGAAAAGTGAAATTACTCTAATAACATTGAATATAACAGAAAATAATCCGTGGAGAAAAGATAAGGTTTTTTTTCAGTGTACACTTGACATTAAACAAGTAATCTGTATTACTTACAATATATTTTACATTATAATGTTCAAAACATACTTAGAAAATATAATATAATAAAGAGTTTTACTCATTGTCATTCGTATATTTTTACTTTCTCACTTCAAAATAAATTGTAAACGAGCATTTTTTGGTTGTGCCAAAGTACATACATACGTTTCGCGGCGTTGACAAATTTCCTCTTTTGAAGTTCCATTAAAGAAAACCGTTTTACATGGACAACGGCTTTAAGTTGCTCTCGCGGCTCAGTGGCGAAGTCGCTTGACTTCCACCACTGAGGTTCCGGATTAGATTCCCCGTAGAACCTCATGTGAAATTTGTTACGACAAAACGAGTTTGCAGGCTTCACAGGGGCTAATCCAACCCCTGTGAAGTGTCCTAAACCCTACCCCAATCCTAATTCCTTCCCAATTCTGGCCGCTGAGTAGTGACGTAGGAGGCGTGTACGAGGAGATGCTACTTGGCGGTCCTCTTGACAACTGACTGCGACGAGACGTGACAGATATATTAATGTTAATAATTAATGGAGCAGTACTCCAGCGCTGATATTAATGTACGATTAATCCGGAAGCGCAAAGCGCACAACGCCCCGCGGGGCTTGGAGACGCGATTCGTCAATGAAAGACGCAACAAATTAAATTAAAAAAACAGACATTTTCGACACTAACAGTGAGTCGCTACTAATTATTAATAGTGTTCAAAGAACTTATAACTGAGGAGAAATAGACCTTCCCCCAATTAAGAAACCAACCACTTCAGAATCAACTCAATACAATATACCAATGGGAAACAGTTTTGCCTCGCTAGAGAAACTATCAGATCAAGACAAAATATTTGAAAATGCAACTTCGCTCCAAGAAAACGAAAACGTCCCAACGTCTTCCCATGTTTGTAAATAACATCCATAATATCTAGAAATTCAATAAAGAGATTAAAAACAAACCAACCAACTAATTTTTAACAGATTATAACGGAAAAATAATAAAAATAATGTTTAAATCAATAGCAGACTTCAGAACAGCCATCAAATATCTCATTGAAACCAAGCGACCGTTCCACACTCAGGCCAATAAAAAACGGTTCGTCTCCAAAAATATTCACCCAACAATTACACTAGAGAAAATAATTGAAGACCTACAACAGAAGTAGCCGACCATCAGACCATCATCAGTGTAACAAGACTTTATAAAAATAACGAGCCCATTCCAGTAATTTCCGTAGAATTTAACGCTAGTCAAAGTATCGAACAGGTGCTACTAATTAACCAGATCTGTAACATTAGTGTTAAAGCAGAAAGAAGTTCAAAAGGACCAGTTCATGCGGTACTTGGACTAATTTTGCATTATTGCAACAACAATAATGCAAAATTACCATAAAAATTGTATAAGTATGTTCAAATAGAATGCCAACGGTATCAACAATAAAAAATAGAACTAACCTCTTTTCTAAAAGCCAAAAATATCAATTAAGCATGCATAACTTCAACACATTTACGTCCATACAACTCATTTAAACAAACTCAGAACAAACAAATAAAATGCAAACGAAGGTGGTGGACTAATTCTAATAGAAAAATCTATACCATCACAGGGTATAGAGAGGCGGCGGGCGTCCGCGTGACGTCCCAGCGAAGGCAATGCCGCTGACGCGTGGCGGCAGGCGCTCCCGGGGAGTCGGCCGTCCCCTCCACTAGCTGGAGGTCTAGGGGAATGGACCCCTTCCGTCCGCACACGCGCTCACGACCGAGCGGCCGCCAGGTCGCTCAGCAACGTGTGTACTACACTACTTCCATTTTTTTAAGTGGCCTTTCAAGGTCACACCCGAAGAGAGGAGATAGAAGGCAGATTCCGATAGGGAGCTGCAACGTCACTACATGTAGTGACGTTGTAGTGATAGTTGCGGCTCCGTAATGAAGTCTGTTTTTCCTCTCCCTTCTTCGTGCATCACCTTTTAAAAATCGAAGTATAGGAGGCTGCCAAGCGACAAGAGGAAGAGTCTGACCGTGAACAAGTGCACAGTAGCGGTCACACCTATACGGGCAGTACTTGTTTTGACGTGTGACGTCGGCTATGTTGAATTGAATTGAATTTGCCTTATTTTACGTGGCGAGACTCGGGCCATCAGGCCCACTCTTCCGTCTGAGCACGCAAATTTCGCTACGCTCCTTTCATCTAGCAGAGAAAGGAGGTATTTCTTGGGCGAGAAACAGGCGATTTTGAATTTAGCTCAGAGGCGTCATTTAGGCTTGAGGATCTTTTACATGCAACTAAATCTACTAACATGGGACAGCCGGCTTTACTTCCCCTCCGAAGGAAGGTGTACGAAGGATTTTGTCGCCCTAAAACTCCACGGCTTCGATCGGGTTTGAACCCGCGTGCTTGGGTATAATAGTCCGGTACGCTAACCGTCACACCATCGCCGCCGCAATGAAATGTTCGCCATGTTCAATGAAAGATTTGTGAAATGCGGTAATAAATGCATTGGTTGAGTGCAAGGTTTGATCGTGTGGTAGCCCTGTACACAACAACTCCGAACAGTATCTCTATAGCATATGGCTTGCCCCATAATTCACCATTGTTGGACGAAAACTGCTGTTCGATATCGTAAACAATTTAAAAGTTACTGGCATGGCCTATAGTTGCAGGGCTATTATGTACAAAACGTTTCTGAAAAACGGCTACAGTTTTTTCTTTATATTTCCCTTATTTACAGAAGATAATGGCGCTGGTCACATAACGTTAATGTCGTTGGCTCCTTTCGAGATACTTTCCATTTTTTGTTAATTCAAAAAATCGAATTCAAAAAAAAACCCTACTTTGCAAAACTTCAATATTTATGATAGAGATGTTTTCCCTTAATGGAATCTGATCTTGAAGACTAGATCTTGAAAACCGGATGAGGTAGCTCAGGGCAATTATGCATCCTTTATACTTTTAAATCTTAAGATTCCTGCATACACTTTATATGCTCTATTCAGCGGACATATACCTGTACAGTTATGCATACAGTTCGTAGTCCATCGGCATTTTACTTTCTCGCCTTGTTCGTAAGACGAGAAAGTATTGTAATCATGCGCAGGAAAACGGGAATTTTTCGACAGAACAACTTTTATTGTCAAGCTCTAGTAACGAAAATGTGGATAAGTCTTGTTCCTACTTTCTAGAACACCGTGTTGTCAGCTTCCATATTGTGTGGGACCTTGATTCCAAAAAATCGATCGACGGTAAAACGTGTCTGCCCGTCCATCGGCCTGTGGTCAACACCATTTCCTAAACCGTTCAACCGATTTTCTCCAAAATTGATATTCCCCAATCGATGTAAATGATGTATGCGCCTTGGAAACGGATATTTTAATTTTTGTTTGTACTTAACATTTTCAAAATTTTCTCAAAAATGGCTCTAAATTGTTTTATTAAATTTGTCTTCGGAGAGCGCAGTAGACGTTTAAGAGAACGGTATATGTTCAATTCCTGTTGAAATTGCTTATTTTCTAGGGATAAAACAAGGGATGCCTAAAAGAATATCCCAGGCATATTTTCGCTGATCTCCGTAACTTTTCGAAAATATCAGGTTGGAAATAATGTGCTACAACATTAGATTTTTAAGCGTTGTCCCAAGTTGGTAGGTCTGAGCGGCTGCCTAGTTTAGTGGTATGGTGAGTTAACTAGCTGGACCAGAGTTAGTCTCTGCCCGGAAAATACCCTTTTGCGTGTTGAAAACACTTCTGCAAGTACATATAATAGTATAATATGGTGAAGCCGTTTCAACTAACGCCAGAAAATATATTGTTGTAACACCAATAGTTTGAAAATAGTGGTAATTTTCCCTCATGCCGGTATTGTGTTGCGTGTTCAACAATTATAACACAGGCAAAAAAATGTTTTGATACATCCGAATCCCATTGTATAATGTATTCCACCATCCAGATACAGTACGTACAGGGGGAAGACGGCGCTGATTACATGAGCGGGGCCACGTGGGACTCGCGCGTCCCCCAACCGAGTGGACCGTGGAGCTGAGCCACCTGCAGCGGGGGCCACGACAAACCTACACGCGTGCAGGCATCCGATCGTAAGTGGCGAATACTGGCCTGGCGTGCACTGTTCCACGTCTCCAGCACTGCCACACGCAGAGCAGGCAGAGTTGTTGGTGGAGTTGTTGCACGGGTCAGGCATTGCCAGGCGACCGGGCTGGTCACGACAGTTGGGAGACATTGCGGAGGGCGTGATGCGCAGCGCGGACAGGGTAGGGCGGGCGTCGTCCTGTCGGAGCAGCGCACCGATTTCCGTTGCAAGACCGGGATCACGTGGCTCCGGCATTTGGGCAACACGACGTGCTGGATGTATCCTGCGCTGATCAAGGAGCCATACACGTATCCCAAAGCTGAACGCGTGTTGTAGTTGACTGCACCCCTCGCCATCATTTCGGGGGTGGACCCTGTGTGTCGCGCTTGGCAGTGCGACGTCGCACACGCGCGCGATAATCACTGGTACTGCGTCTACGGCGTGATAATGCTCGTCCACTCATCGTCGCAGGCACCGCAGCAAAGACATCACAGCAGGCCCACTTGGTCAGCAATGCGCCGATATGACCACTCCGCCCCCGCTCAAACACCTCCAATGGCGAAAAGGAGGCACAAGAGCGATGCCGTGGCATCCCGACCTCTCCGGCCCACTGTGTCCAGATCATCACGGTCCCCGTCACCGCCGTTTGGCGCCTCGGGGCCACGTCGTCAACCGCCAACCGGGCGTAAGTAGTCTGTTACGACAACATGTTAATCTGGGCGTTTATGACCCCCAACTCTAATATCTTATCGCCAGGGTCATCGTCCGTGCCCTTCTCTGAATAACTATACTTTTTCCACTAATGTATAAATTTAGTAGAATATTCTTCGCTTCGATAGAGTATTATCTCGCTACCGTGTACGCAGTAGAGAGAAAGTTATGTAAAGCGAGAAAAAAACGGCGAATTTTCGGCAGAAAAACGAATTACAGAGCCCTGGTAAAGACAAAGAGGATAAATCCAGATATTAAATGTAGAAAAAAATCCTCTAACGCGTGGTGTAGCCAGAATCCAAGTTTTGTGGGACCTTGATAACGAAAAATCGAATAACGGCAAAACGTCTTTCTGTGAACGTCTGTGTCCGTCTGTGAACAATACTAGCAGCTAAATATTTCAGCCTATTTTCTGAAAAATTAATATTCACACAGCAATCCTGCTGATGTTCCGGTCCCTTAAATTTGAAACACATATTTTGATTTTGAGGCGTACTTTACATGAAGCCCCTGGGACATTTTCTGAATTTTCAAAAAAACCTCTCCATCTTTTTTATTAATTTTTGTTGATGGATAGTGTGAAAAACTTTTAAGAGAATGGTGCAGGTCTCATTTTCGTTGAAAACTGTGATTTTTCGGAAATTGCAAAACTTCAAAATTTGTTTGGCGTCTTCCTACAACTACAATTATGAAGATTTTTTACCTTAATTAAATCTGTCCGTTAAAGATAGTTTTTAAAAGAAGGTCAAGTACATTTTTGTAAAATTTGAGTCATTTCCGCGTAGTTTTGCGTGAAATTACGGTCGAGAAAGTACGTGCTGTCTTGAGCTTAAAGTAGTTTGTTTACTGTAATTCATTTTCATTTATTCTGAATTAATAGTCTTAGTGTGTGATGAATTCATAGTTCCTCGAAACAGCCACAACGGCGAATACAATATTATAAATATTATTAATATTTAATTTTTCAGTGAATATTTAAATCAGTATGTATATTGTGCCAAGTATTATATTTGAATGATTTAGAACAAACTGCGCTGAAAAAATAGCATGAAGAGTCCGGGAAGTGGTGCAGTAAATGTAGATTTGATTCAGCTTTATACTCATTAACAGAAAAGATTCCTCTTGAACTACTGAACCAATGCTGGTTACAGAAATAATGCCTTTTAGTTGGAAGATCGCTATTATGTTTTTTTTCTTTTTCAAAAAAGGAAATCGTAAGCAAAGTTCAAAGTTATAGTAAGTTACTTCAATAGAAGGAATATTCGAAGTTATAGTATGTTAGTATAAATAAGTTGCTAATTGAAGGATACAAAACATCATTTCTCGAAAACTTCAGAAGATAATGAACGCTATTCCCCTTCAAGAGCAATTGAATAGAGGAGTGGAAAAACTGTACAACTCCAAAATTGACATTTTTGAATGAAAATAGCCAAAATCACTTTTAAACTTCCTTATGAAATGAAGAACAACCCAACTAACACTACTTGTTCGCATTTATGAGTCTACCTACTATTGTGTTGAGTGGAAGAACGATATAACGCCTGTATTTATATCGTTCTTTCACCCAATACCTTATGTTCTCCTTCTTGTCGCTTGAGTTGTACATACTCGTATGTAATCGACCCTATAGCCCTGCAAAGTGAATATTGGAGGGAGTTATCATTGTTGTTTGTTAAGTTGAAAGAATCAACGATAGTCACGTATCTAATAGTAATATACCTTCATGATGTTCATATTCGTGGACACCAATTCTACCATGCGACAGAGCCTTCGGAAACGTCAAACGAGTCATAAAACGTGATCGAATTTATGAGAAGATTATGAGCATATGATAGTAAACAGTCGCAAATTAAAATAATTTACAATATCAGTACTGAAAAATAACGGATTTTAAGAGCTGGTGGACAAATTATTATAAAAAAATTGCAAATCAACTGTTCAAGGAAATAATAAACCCTTCTTAGTTTCAATCTAAAATCAGTTAATTTATGAAAGTTCTACACCAGGTTACTTTTCAAGATAGTAATTTTATCGGTGGACTAGTTTGAAACACTTTTAAAGGGTCAAGCTTCACCTCACTCCAATTTTTCCAAACGATCCAGCCTACAAGAAACCATTATCATGTGAATGAGATCAATGATATCAAATATATTCAAGTATATGAGTGACGAAATGTTTGGAGTTTTGCTATCATTCGCATCTTGGGAGACAAACAATGAAGATCAGTAGGAATTATAATGAAATCCTTACAGTTCTAAGCAATAATATTGTGTAAAAATTCATCAATAAAGGCATTTTTATTAAAATTAGTTATACTGTTTTTTCTCTCAATATTTGTTAAACGTAAAACAATAACTCCAACATCTGTTTTAGGCTCTACAACTTCTTAGGATGTACATACTGAAACTTACCCAGCACTTTTTTGTAGAGGGAGTCATTCCTTACAACTTCTCTGTGGATTTGATTTTTGTAAAATGTACCAGTTTTACTCAAAACATATTTTTGTGTTTTTCTCAAAACAAGGATTTTGAAGTTGTACTCTTGTTCCACTCACCGATTCATTTATTGTTTAGGAAAGTTAGTGCACAGACAATATACAAGTATATACAATTAAACAACTCATTCAACAAGTTAGAGAAAATAATAAAGAGCTTTCGCTCATACTTGTGGTCTATGTTAAAGCTGATGATAGTGCTAAAAGAAGAACAGTTTGGAAAGTCATGGAATCTAGCAGGTCAGAGAATCCCTTCTTGTGTTCTGTTCTTTGGCTCGTCAGCCCGATAAGGGCCTTGGCCGACCAATGGTGGCCCAGCCTCTCGGCCATGGGATAAGGGGTTTCTGTGGTTAGCACGACGACATCCCTCCAAAGTAAATATTGGTATTATTAACCTAAGAGTGGGCTATTTCATTGTCACACAGCAATAGATAGTGGGGAAATTTGTAAGGAAAGCGCACAGTCATGACTTTCGCCTCGGCCGGAACTTGAACCCGGGGTTGCGCCGTGGAAAGCGAGCACGCTAACCAACGAGCCATCGAGGGTGAATCTCTGCTTCTAATACTCTAGTACGCATGTACATCTACAACTAGATATACATGCAAATGTTCTAATATATTCTGCAAAACAATGAAAGGCCAAATCTTCAAGGAAAACAAATTTAGGTGTAAGACAAGGTGTGTATTGTCTGTTTAATTTCATTTACATATTTTGAAGAAGCTCTACAGAAGTGGAAACTATGACTAAATATTTTTAATTTATCAGAAATCTTGCATGATGTTACATTTTTAAGAGGCTTATGAATTTAAGTGACCAGATGTCCTTAAATAACAAAGACGACAAAGTGATTATTTGGTGTGGTTTATGTACTTCAAAATGCAATAAAAACTTTGTAACGCATGCGGGAATGTATAAATATCCGCACATTTTCTTGAGCTCCAAAAGCCTTTCCCCACTTTTTTACTACGTAATTATAGTTGAATGTTGAATAAATTGATTTGAAAACTAGACATTTTCTCTCCAGAGTTATAGAAAACACATACGCATCGGTAAACGAACTACAGATTTGATTTTATAGTATTGCTAACATACTAGCAACCCACGCCCCAGGCTGTACTCCTACTGCACATAGCAAACGAAGAGCTCAAAGAAAACGTGTACATAGTGAAGTTAGATTTCTCTAGAAGAAAAACAATGGTCCATTCCAGCATTTGCTCAATGGATCAGGAACATTGGTTGAAAACACTGAACGCTGAACTATAAATTCATGGAAACATTCCAAAATTTCAATTTTCATATCAATTAATCAAAATAAGATTTATAACGAATTATTTTACATATTTCAGCATTATGCTATTTATTTATTTATTTATTGTATTTGATTGTGTCTTAACTTAAATACATCGAACTCTTAAAAATGATGTCTTTGTTGTTTGTTGTAGAGCGGGCCATAAAGTATTCAAAAGGCCCGCGCGGATATTAATAATGCAGTTACGTGTTTGTTTCAGGTCCGCTACACAGCAATGAACTAGTAAACTTTAAAAAAGTAATGCCGATTTAACGGTGGAAGGAGCTGCATGGGATCTTTGATGACTTCTGATGACAGAAGTAACACATACTAGCATTTCCCCGAGTTTTGCATGGGTATTGTAGGCAATCTTTATGTCGAAGCGGCTCAAACTCTTGCCAAATTTATCATTCTGTCATTGTATATATGATAGAATGGCTATCTGGCGGTTGTCATCGTTGCTAGCGTAGTGATGACAGTTGTTCTGGAGGTGGTCGCTACCTGCCATACGGCTTCGTTGCCAGCGTTAGTACTGTATAAGTTAGATGTACTTCAGTAATGTACGTCAGTATTAAAGTGTCAAAGTCAAACTAAGTCAAATAATGGACTTCAGCTTCCGGGTCAATGGCCCCTATCTCTATGAGGGTTTTTGTACAGTTTCCCTGATCCATTGAGCAAATACTGAGATCGCCCCTTGTTGTGCTCGGGATATAAATGTAGCTTCACTATGCGCCCGTTTTCTTGAGCTCAACCTTTGCACTAGCAAAGTGGCAGGAATAGAACCGGGGTACATTACTATTTTTCTAGTAATACAAAAAAATTAAAATCTGCAATGCGTTTATCGATGCAAATAACTCGGGAAGGAAAATGCCATTTTTCAAAAATGGCTAGCTTCGCATTTTAGAAACTTTTATTCATCTTTCAACTACATAATTATAGTCAAAATGGTGGAAAGGGATTCTGGAACTGAAGAAAGCGTGAGCAGATGTTGCTGTCCCCCCACACGTCACATACAGCTTTAACTGATTGACTAATAAATCAAAGATCCAACTGTGCCCCTGAAGAGATCCACTACCCACAGGGTAATTATTCATCATCACACACTCTAATTGCTTTGATGCTTTTAATCTCTATCCGCAACAATAACTTTCTTGAGTTATTGTTGTGTAAAATACTGTACTCAATATCTACTGTATTTAGATGTACTAGTAAAATAATTCATTTAATCCTAAAAATTTGTTTATCCGAAAGGGGACCAGCCACAATTTCTTGAGATAAGCGTGACTCTATTGAAATTGTTCTTCTGATCCGAAGATAGAGTTGTCAGCCTTACCAGAAGATCCACGACTTCACTAACATTATCAAAGTATTATCTAAGTAGCCACAACATACACCATACTGACTTTTCTGACAAACACTCTGAACAGTAAACCCAATCCTTCCAGTGACCGGGCAGTTTTTACTTTCTCGTATACTACGTATTTACGCATTAAGTAGAAAAAATTGTAATGTTGCAGCGGAAAATGGCAATTTTTCGTCTGAAAAACTAATTTTGTGAGGCCGTGATAACAAAAATATAGATAAATCTTTCTCCTAAATGAAGCAAATTACTTAATATTAAATGTTTTGCAGTCAGAATCCATTGAGAGTCCTTGAACCAAAAACTGGTAGTGAAACAATAGCACATACTCTCATGCAACATTGGTAACATATAAGTAAAATAATAATTTGTGGGGAATAGAGTTTTGGAAATTGTCTGCCTAATGCAATATTAATTTCAGCAAACCACCACCACCACCACCACCACTACTACTACTACTATTACTCCTCCTCCTCCTCCTCCTCCTACTACTACTACTACTACTATTACAACTAATCCAAAAGCTACTACTGCTACAAAAGCTACTACTGCTTCTGCTACTACTGCTACTGCTACTACTGATACTGTTTCTACTGCTTCTGCTACTACTGATATTTCCACTAATGCTACTACTAGAAAAGCTACTACTGCTACTACAATAACCACCACCACCACCACTACTACTACTACTACTTCTACTACTACTACTACTACTACTACTACTACTACTACTATTACTACTACTACTACCCGGAAAGCTACTGCTATTACAAATCTACTATTACTACTATAAATGCTACTACTTCTACTACTACTGCTACTACTGATACTGTTACTACTACTACTGCTACTACTGCTACTACTACTGCTACTACTGCAACTACTGCTACTACTGATACTGTTACTACTACTACTGCTACTACTGATATTGCCACTACTGCTACTACAAAAGCTACTACTGCTACTACTACTACAGAAGCTACTACTACTATGATGATAGTAATAATGATGATGTTGCAATTTTTATCTTACTCTTTGGCTATGACAGGAGGAACTCCTAACCAAACAAAGCGCGAGATTTTTGTTCTCAAATATTTGAATGGAATTAGCTTTCTGCTATTGGATTCAATAGCACCACCACTATTGACGTATTCAATAGCACCACTACGTATATTGACGGTATTTACAGACATGAAAATATGACTATCAATGCTGTCAGAAGCGTATTTTAGCAGTAAATAAACCCATTGATTTTACGATAGCACAAGCTCTCCCGCATTATTTGTAACTTCTGCAATTTGGGAATATTCGGAGGGTTAAAAGAAAATGTTACACGAGCCAAATTTGAAGCGTCCTTTGTTATACTAGAGAAAAGGAAAGTTCTACTAGAGAAAAAAATAAGGAAACAAAAATTGTGGAAAACATTTTGTAAGTGGCTTTCTTTACTCTCTCAGAAAAAATTAAGAAAGTGTCGTTTTTGAAAAATATTCTTTTTTTATAAATTGCCTTTACTTCAGGAACAATTACACAAAACCTACTCGTTTTAGAAAATATTGCGACCTGATACACAGATCTATTTTTTGCTTTATCTTATCGCCCTTATGACGGTACTTCGTAAGAAGAGAAAGTTATAAAATGTCACCGGAAAACTGCGAATTTTCGGCAGAAATATCTTATTACCTGGTCCTGGTAACGAAAAAATACATAAATCCTGCTGCTAAATATAAAAAATTCCTCCAACACGTGGTGTCACCAGAACCCATGTTTCGTGGGTCTTTGATACCGAAAACTGATTAACGTCAAAACAGCTGTCTTGTCGGTCCATTCGTCTGTGGTCAACGGTAGCACCTAAACCGTTCGTCCGATTTTTTTCAAAATTGATATTCCCCAATCGATCAGAATAAACTCCAGGATTTGTAAATTTGAAAAGGTATTATGATTTCTGAACGTACTTTACAGGGAGCCTGAAAAATATTTTTAACATATTCCCGAAAATGACTCCAAATGTTTTGATCAAACTCTGTCTTCGGATAGCGTTAAGGACGCTTAAGAGAATGGTACATGTTTCATATTCGTTACAATGAGACATATTTTTTTAAATTGCAAAAGTGCAATTTGTTTTGGGCGCCTTCCTACAACTATAATGGTGAAGGTTGAGATTTTTCCTTAATGGAATCTATTCCTCAAGAACGTTGTTGTGAAAATGAAAAATCTATATCTTTCATTTTGACGTCGTAGGAAGACGCTGAAAAATTGAAATTATGCAGAGATTTCAACAAAAAATAGCCCTTTGCCATTTTTAAAGATCAAGTGCTCTAACGCAAAAACAAAATATTCAAAATATTTGAAGCCATTTTCAGAAAATATTGAGGAAATTGTCAAGGTCTCATGTAGCATAACTTTAAAAACAAAAATAACCATTTCGATTTTGGAGAAAAACGTCAGAACGGTAATGGGCTAAAATTGATCACAGATCAACGCACAGATGGATATGTCGCAATACGGACTCAGATATTTTCTAATCAACCAATATTTCGGTATCAAAGACCAACAAAAATGGGATTCTTTCAATAAAACGTGTTGGAGTAATTTCATGCATAAAGGAACAACATTTATCCATTTTTCATTTTTCGACATACTATGTACTAGCGTCAAAGTATTTCAATCCACTGGATAACACCGACCATTTTACGATAGAAAAATACGTATTGTGGGGATCTGGTACCGAGAAAAATGGATAAATTTGAGTCTTTTATGTGGTACATTACTTTCTCTAACATGTGTACAGAATCCTCACTTTGTGGGTCAAACTATGGTGCTGCAATAGCTCATAATTTCTCGGATTAATTTTTTATTTTTTCTCCGATGTTTTGTAGTTGTGGAGAGTTCAACAAAAAAGAGAACTGCTCTATTTTTAACCATCCTTTTGTCTACCAGAGAAAAAAAATTGGAACTGTTGTAGCAAAAGTAGTTTTTTTTAATGCTAGTAAAGAATTGCTAATTTGATATCGTAGAAAGCTGTATGAATATTTTTATGCGTCTTTTTAATTTCTTTATAGAGCGTTTTGGAATAATTTCCATTGCTCATCACAAGAATGTTAGATGTCTGTTGCAGTTGAAAAAACAAGAATGTAAAAAATGACTACCATATAAAGTTTGATAAGCTGTACATTCCCGCAGGAAGTATATTGTTAATCGCATTTTTAAGTGGATTTAAGATCTAATGAAAATCATGCCTGAATCTGAAGGGAACTCCCAAATTCGCGAGGTGCAGTGAGGGCGTTGGCCGTGCTACTATACCTGAGAGCAAGAGGGCAGTGAGTCGCGCCACCCGCAGGGCCACGTGGCGTTGGTCTGCCGCCTCCGCTGCCGTCCCCGTCGCCGCGCAACGTTGCAGCGCCAAGCACCTCAGAGAGGTGGCCGCCGCCTCTCTCGGGCCTTGTCTCTCGCACGGCCTGTATTTCACACCTCTCCACGGGCGCGGACTAATGTACACGTGAGGTAGGACCGCATCGTCCGGCGAGGGAACGTTGCAGAAGATAAACATGATAACGAAAAGAAACATGGTGATGTCGTCTGGCTAGGAGACGAAAAGCTGAGAGGGGTAGGGAGAGGGAGAGGGAGAAAGAAAAGAAGTAAAACAAGGAAGAAGGGTGGGACGGGGTCAGCGAATGGGAGTAGCTCTTGCGGGATGACGACGAACGACGCCCACACCCGATGCAAGTGTCTCACGTGATGTGTGGCGCTGAACTCGAACCGTCAGGCACTGCCGATGGACGTGGAAGGCGCGTTCGAAGGCGAGCGTTAAGGGCGCGATCCCGGCCCCCGCGCCCCCGCGCCCGCGCGCCCGCGCCCCGTCCGTACCCACATGGCGACGCGCGGGCAGAGCGGGAGCAGAGCGGGGCAGAGCGGGGGCAGAGCGAGGCGGAGCGGGGGCGGCGCAAGGGCGCGTGGGCCCGCGGGCGCGAAGCGCGGACGGCCCTCCCGCCACTGTCGCGCGCTCTTGGCTCTCGACTGGCGGGAGATGTGCGGCGTCTATTCCTCATGTAGGCCAACCCCGACTAAATATAGAGGTCGCCTGCCCCGCCCGCGCTCAGCCACTGGAGAGTATGGGTGCTGCGCCACATTTGCAATCCGTTACTTCTGGCCACAGTCGCAACTGGCGTGCTCAAGTCAAGAGGTAGGGCTTTCAGGAGACACAAAAGGAAATGAAGTCATTTACAGGTCTTGTTCTCCAAACAGATGTGAGATAACCACATGTATGTACGGGTACCATGCAAATACGTGCATTTAAAGAGCGCGAAGAAAAAAGATGGGTCACGGAGTCTGCAGAAATGTCTTTGGGACAGGCTACCCGAAGGCGGACAATCATTTAAAGGTCACAGTGTACCTAAATGGATCCTTAAATAATTACAGATTTTTATGAAATCCTTCATTATTTTTAATATACTCTTCTAGTAACATCTGTTACGGGTGAATTATTTGGAACATTATTCTTAGCAGTCTAGTGCCTATGTGTAAGGAAGCCAAAGAACTGTGTCCACAAGCTAGGAGCAGCGCATCTCTAGGGGGTATTTATGACGTTACCTACAAGGCATAGTAAGTTTCATAGGGAATTGCACGATGAATGACTCGTTCCGAATGGTGCCCGCAGCCAACGCACTTTTCAGAAGGAGCCGACCGCCACCAGTCTTCCAGGCCCTGATATTATTAGCTTGCGCCAGGTGCGACAACGGCGCGCGCTCTTCATTCATACGAGCGGCGGCTACGGCGGCGGCAACGGCGGCGGCGCTGGGACGACGAGAGGCGCCGGAGCGCCGCGGCGAAACAGGGAAGACGCACACGCGCGGCGAGGGCAAGTGAGAGAGGCGCCAGAGAAACAATCGTAGTCACTGCGTGTAAAAGCGACGACAGCCAACTTTCTGGGGAACAAGCAAGTGTCACCCAAGTGCGTTATACAAGCCTCCCTTTATTGAGCTTGAAATACACCATTGGATTGCCTATTAATTTGCGAATTGTTTTAGGATAAGAAATGACTTATTCAAGTGTACAAACATAATTTCATTCAAACAGTAAATATAAGTACAACCTCCAATGTAAAAATCATAGTCATCCCGCGTCAGAATCATCAACAAGAAATTCACATCCATGTAGTTATTTTACAACACTTTTCTATATGACATTAAACAATTAAAATCGATACACAAGTTTAAGTATCAAGTATTAAATATTAACTATAAGATGTATTCTTATGAATGCCCATCTCAATACAATTAGAGAATATACAAATCATCAACGATGAATTTTTTTTAAAAGGATATAAACACTTTAGATACCATTCTACTGTATAATTTTAAAATATTCTGATTATACCTTTAACAGGTATTGTATTGCAGCTTCTGCGTATATACCCTCCCATCTCGATCATTTGTTTTGTCGTTTTACTCGATGCAATTAGAAAATGCTCAGATGGACCGTTATTTCGTTTTCCGGCTGTAAATATCTAAGGGAAAGATTTGTTGGACCCTCTTTTGCCATCTGTGGTAGTAGTGACGGGGAATGTGGGTTGCTATTTGGTCTTCAATAGTATAAAATCAGATCTGCAATTGAGTTTCCGATACAAACAAGATTTCTGTTACTCAGGACAGAATGTAGCTAGTAGTTTTTAAATTTGCCGACCAATCATGTCGGATCTACAGCAGTCCATGATTGCAAAAGTGTTGCTGGTGCAGGACTTTGTGCAAAAAGTAAACTTTTGATTATATCCCATAAATGTTTGATGTGATTCTTGCCGGGTGTTCTGGGTGGCCAGTTGTCCTGAATGTTCCTCAAACCAATCGCGAAGAATTGTGGTTCGCTGACATTGCGCATTGTCGTCCATAACAATTCCACCGTTTTGGGGGTACATGAAATCCATGAATGGCTGCTAATGGGTAGCTGAACATAACAATTTCCAGACAATGATTCATTTGGACCAGTGGACCCAGTTCATTCCGTGTAAAACCATCCCACACCAATATGGATACACCACCAGCTAGCATAGTGCTGTGTTGATAAATTGGGTCCATGGCTTTGTGGTGACTGCATTACACTCGACATTACAATCAGCACTTACCAACTGAAATCGGGACTCATCTGACCAAGACACGGTTTTTCAGTCGTCTAGGGACCAATCGATATGGTCACGAGTCCTAGAACGGCACTGCAAGCGATGTGCCTCTGACCGCGAGGTCCTAGGTTCGAGTCCAGTCGCTGGCAGGATTGTCGACACTAGCCAATCAGCTAGGTCGAATTCAGTCGCTGTCTCGAAGAGCATTCTAGCGGCTGGCTGCTCTGATCGGTAGTTTTCCGTAGTTTCTCCGATCGACACCGGACAAATGCGAGAGTAGTACCCTAATAATCGGGCCATGGACCGCTCGCGATTCTTCCTGCCTCTTCCTTGACCTCTCCTCACCCTTTACATACATACACACTAACATGCACTACACTACCACTCATAACAGGAGACCGGTCGGGATATTAAAACTTGTCCCAACTTGGGCGCTGCCCCACTTGTGGGAGATACCCCGCTAGCTTGGTTGGGAAATCCCCGATAGCCGCCGGTTGGTCGGCACCGTTGGTCCACCATCCAGAGGGGGTACATCTCCGCCACTTCCCGAGGGGGGGAAGCATGCACTACACTTTCTGAACTTTAGCCATTGTCGCGCCCCGAATCACCAACAATCAATCAATTCTCACATGATTTACTTGAGTACAAAGGAAAACTCTGCCAATGCCCTGCCCTTTTATATCTTTTGTGCGCGATACTACTTCTACTGCTCTATATTTGCTTATTGCTGTCCCATGACTTCACCTCAGTACAGAAGAAATCTTTCAGGTCAATAAAGTGTGAGAAGATTGTTTGTTGTTTTATACAGTGTTTTTAACAGCGAATAAATACCTATAATTTTAAATGAGCTGCATATTCTACAAACGGAATGGAATTTCGAGTTCTTCATTTCTATTCTTTTCTACTTTCTCGTATTCGTTCTTATATACACAATACGTAATAATACATAATTCTACGTACGCATATAAGATAAGGTTTTGTAATCCTTAGTAGCTTTCTCTTATACGTATACGTGTAATGGAAATACGTGTACGTAAAATCATTGTCGAGTTTGTAATGGAAATAGAGGTTTTGGAGTTCCCTGATACCGAAATAATGATTATTTACAAATCGTCTGTATGTGACTGTCCGTTCGACCATCTTCCCGTCAGTCTGTCTATTTCTCCGTCTATCCGTAAGTGAGAACACTTTCACCTAAACCATTCATATATTTTTTTTTCCAAAATGAATATTTTCCGATCGATATGGCCCGAATCAAGGACCTGTGAATTTGAAAGGCATCATTTAATCTCTGCTCTGCTTCACAGGCAGCTTCTGAGGCGTTATCAAAATTTTCGCAAAAATACTTCCAAATTTTACTTTTTGGCCTTACTTCGTAAGAAGAGAAAGTACTGTAATCGTGCGTCGCAAAACGGCGAATATTGCAACAGAAAACTCATTACTTGGCCCTGGCAATGAAAAAGTAGATAAATCTTGTTCCTAAATAAAATAGAAAGTAAGAAACAAGAAAAGTTCGTAATAAATTACTTCCTCTAACACGTTGTGTAGTCACAATCCATGCTTTGTTGAGTCTTGACACCAAATCGATTGACGGTCTCTCTCTCTCTCTCTCTCTCTCTCTCTCTCTTTGTAGTCAACGCTACCACCTAAACCGTGCAGCCGATATTCTCCAAAATTGATATTCCAGGTTCGATTGAAAGGCACTCGCCAATATATGTTCGATGGAAAAGTGGTGCCTGAGCTCGTGAACATTTATTGCGGGGATCAACGTCTATCCATCTCCACGTTTAGTTCTTCAGTTGCCAGCTAGCAATATGATGTACAGAAGATGTAAGGAAGAGAATGAAAAGATAATTAACAAGCACAAATATGCAAAAAGAAAGCGGTGTTTCACACTTGGAACCGAGGCAGTTTGGGAGCTCCTGCGTTAGCTATTCCTGTTCCCCGGATCGGCTGCTTCTGTTCATTAATATTCATATTAGTTTCCTCTTTTCTGTGAAGACTTCGTTATAAGGCGTTTCACAGCAGACTTTCATCGTAAGCGGACTCAGTTTGTTTCTTTTTCATTCCTGTAAAATATATTTACTCACAAAACACTTGTGAATGATCTAAGGAGGTGAGTGCAACTCGATATTACTAGATAAAGCACAGCAGAACTCATGTTTGACTATCATACTTCGACGAATTGTTTGCCATCGATCGAGGAATTGTATTAGTTGCTTCTCCCTTCTGCTCAATAATGGTGTTGAAGACGAATTTGAAAAGAAATCTTTCCGTTAATCTCTCATTATTGAGAAAGTAGATCGTAAAATTCTGAGCGGCTTCCCCGTTCTACCGCCCTTCGCCCCGAGGATCACAGAACCGGTTGGAGGGAGGCGTTCATGTCAGCTGGGAAAGCCATGCGTAGCGCTCAATGCACCACACATCCGTTGCATACGCGCATGGCATTAGAGGCATTCTGCGCGCGTTCATCTACTTCAACCCCCATTATGTGGAGCTATTCAAGGGTAGGGGAATTTACAGAATTCCGGGCTCTTTCAATCCAGCAAAAGAAGTATTTTGTAGAAGATTCTCACATGACGAATGTTGTAGGAGAGATTTTTAGGATCTGTAAGTGCATCACAATGAAATTTAGAAACCGTAGCCCCCCTTGGCCAAACCCTAGGCGTACGCTGGTGGACAAGCAATAGCCGAGGCGCGTGGGCGTGGTTAGGAGCAGGCGCGGACGCCGCGGAGAGCGTGGAAACCAGCAGCCCTCGGCGCCCCGGGCCACAGCCGCTCCGCTGCCGCTGCCGCCCGCCAGATGCTCGCTGATGGGACCGAGAGCGTCCCAGCGCCCGCCTCCGTATCAGCCATCACGTATCTGGGCCCCCGGCTTCGGCCACCCAGAGCGCCTCGCCCCACCCCACACCCACATCCGGCCTCGTGCTAGGCCTCAGACACGCTCTTTCTGCATCGAGACGGACATTTTCTTTCCACGGTGTAACAGTTCTGGAAAAGCGAAATCTCGAACACGCTGTTTTCCATGGAGAACATACTTTCTACGATTTTGTATCCCTCTGATCAAGTGATCATGTTCTACGAATGTATTCCATTGGTCTTGGACTGAAATGTGTAAAATACCTTATGCTGATATTGCATATTCTCCAATGAAGCACACGAAGTCTTGCAAAATTAATCGTCTCTTAACAAACAGCATTTTAGGAAACGGCAACTTGTACTGTTTCCAGTACAATACGCTAATATTGGGCGGGATTGCAGGGCGCCACTCGATATATGACTGTCGTAATAAGAACCCCAATTCCATCAATGAACAAATTTCCCTTCTTTGGTATTACTTAATAGTGGCTTCCTTCAGGAGACACCGTCTTAAACTGCACTGACTGTGCGGGCGAGCTCCCATGAAGCTGAGGGCTATGACAGGGGCAGAAGTTCGATTCGTTGAAGAATCGATTAACATTACTACTGGTAGGGTCAACCAGGCTGCAAAGACCTCAGCGGAGGAGTTAGCCAAAGGGATGTGTCACGACCTTCCGCCCCTTTCCATGTCCTGACACTCCCACATTCCACCCTATACCTGTATCCAATACCGCTCGCCCCCACCAGCGACCCTTCTTGCCAGGAGGTACCCGTTTCTGGTGCGTCACTTCTAAACTATACTTTGTGTCATACTTCTTTAATCTACTAGACCTCTCTTGGTCCCTTGTATTTTCGACCCCGAAGCTATTCGGTCTCGATGCCTAGGTGGTCATTCACCTTCGCTTTCTAGTACGTTTCTTCTTTTATTACTACTCTACTCTTGAATTTTCTATAATGTCATCTTCATTTCTCATAAATTCGGGTACATGAGACTCCATAGACCTAGAAAAAGAGCTCGTCTAAGAGATGGAAAACTCTGATGTAAAACCCTGGCCCTCCTAGCACGGGGTTAAGGCGATGGGCCAGATCCTCATTTTCTTGCTAAAACATCAAATGCTAAAAGGCCTAACAAGGATAAGCCGTTGGATATTGGAAACGAACTTGGCAAAAGAAATGGACTATGAACATAGGGATTACACAAGGGTTTGGGAAAAAGGCCCAGGAGGTAATACACAAATTACAAGAGATAGATATGGATATCACAGTCATGGGCGAAACTAAGAAGAAAGACACAGGGACAGATGAAATAGGTCCATACATACACATTTGAAGTGTGTCTCAAAAGATCAAAGGGGAAGTAAAGGTGTGTCCATAGTTTAAAAAAAATAAAAACATACCTAAGAAATTTGGATGAGATTGATGAGATAATTTTGAACTGACAATTCTCGTAACCTATGCACCAAACGAAAACGAAAAAACTAGTATCCTGGAAAAATATTATTCTATTTATTTATTTATTTATTTATTTATTTATTTATTTATTTATTTATTTATTTATTTATTTATTTATTTATTTATTTATTTATTTATTTATTTATTTATTTATTTATTTATTTATTTATTTATTTATTTATTTATTTATTTATTTATTTATTTATTTATTTATTTATTTATTTATTTATTTATTTATTTATTTATTTATTTATTTATTTATTTATTTATTTATTTATTTATTTATTTATTTATTTGTCAAAAACAGTTAACAACTGTGTGTGATGTGCTATGGGGAGAAGTTAATTTGCCGTTATATATATGTCCAGAAACAAATTGACCCCCATCTCAATCGATTAAATAATGCAATAAATGTTGTTGTAAAGATTAATATTACTTTCCTTCGGGATGCTCGGTATAGTAACAGCTGTGTAGCAGAAAATATTTTACAAAGACTTAACTTTTGTATGGAATTTAATCGTTTAATGTCATCTGGCAAGGTGGTGTAAAATAATGAAATAATGTACAAGTATTGTGTGTGAATTGTTTGTAGTGAGCTGTTGATAATGTCACCCGATGAATATGATTACTACGTCGAGTGTTGTAGTTATAGATATCAGCGTTTGCTGAAAATATATTCCCGCCCTTAAGTAAGTCATTTTTGGCAAAAATGGTAAGATACCTAGATTAATAAAGAGATGCTTACAAGAATCACGTGCGTGGAATTTCTTTATTGTTCGTACAATTCTTTTTTGTGATTTAAAAGTTTTGGAGCTATAAGATGTATTTCCCCAGAATATTATGTCATATCTCAGGCGGGAATGAACATTCGCGAATTATACACAACGAGCAGTATGGAGGCTGCCTGAATTTGAAAGAATTCTGAAAGCGTAGCATAAAGAACTTAATTTAGAGTTCAATTCCTTTAAGTGGACGTTCCATTTAAGGTTTGACTGAACTGAAAGACCTAAAAATTGTGTTACCTTAATATCAGTCAATGGCACACTGTTTATTTTCAATGGAGTACAGTGTGTTCAAAACTAGTCGAGATGATCAGCTAGTGTGGAGATATAGTTATTCTCGGAGATTTCAATGCCAGGTGGGAAAAACAAGTGGTTCACGAGTAATTGGGTAATTTGGCTAGGATGTCTGTGACTTAAATTTGAAAAGATTGGTATTTCTATGTGAACAACATAACAAGATGATCAGAAATGGCTTCTTCCAACACAGAGATGAGCATACCTGGACAGACAAACAGAGAGCTAGAAGATCACTGATAGATGTGATTACTCCGCAGAACTTCCAAGGAAGAGTTTTCGATATTCGGGCACACCGAGGACCAGAATGTGGTTCTAATCACTATCTGGTGAAATCAGAAATAATATTCCCTCCTAAGAAGCATCGTGAAGAGAATCCTAGGAATTTAGGAAAGAAAGGAAACGAACAAGTAACAAAGTGCGACTTAGAAGGACTGGCATATAGTACCCGCTATCTATATCAAAATAGGTTAGATAATTTTTTAAATGAGAGTACTGAACAATGAAAATATTGACATGAATAAACACTAATAAAATGCCTACAAAGGCTGCAAAAGAAGCTTTAGGGGAAGTGGCCGTGAGAGGAAACAAACAGACTAAGTACTGGATTAATGAAGAATTGATTCACGAGGTTAAAGTAAAGAAACATCTATTTGAAAAGTGGTTAAGTACCTATGAAGATAAAGACAAATACAAATACATAATCCAGCGGAGAAAAATAAGAAATCTAATAAGGAAGGAAAAACAACAGTACTGGGAAAGAAAACGCAAAGAAATAGAAATGTCAAAAAATACTGAAGTTTGGAATTTCATTAGGAATATAAAATCATCCGGCGGGGAGAAAGTTCAGATCCGCAGTATTCCAAATGAACGATGGGAAGAGTACATCAGTAAACTGTTAAAAGAAGGCAGGCTGGAATTCATGCTTAATTTTTTTTAATTATTTTATTTATTTATTTATTTGATTGTTTTGTACATAGTTCAGTTTTTAATTAACTCTACATATGTATTGATGACTTAAAACTTAACTTATCCTATCCTTATCCTAACTTAATACTACTACAGAGGTTGAGGGGACCATATTGGCACCTCATAAGAACTATTCCAGATCTGAGAACAATTTACAAAATATGTGGAATGGGTATTTATTTTTTATGCGAGTGGGAAGGATGGGGTTTTTGCAAAGTTTGAATGAAGATAATGATTGGATATGGTGTAAATTTGAGAAGAAATTGTGGGATAGGTAGGTGATGTGGTGCATGATGAGATCGAGGTTGAATTCATTATGTAATTGATGGTTAGATATGAACCAGGGTGCATTAGTGATTGTACGGAGGAATTGGTTCTGAACTATTTGAATTTTGTTGATGTTTGTTTTTGCAGCATTGATCCATACAGGGCAGGCGTAGAGGAGGGTAGGTCTGATAATTGTTTTGAATAAGGTTATTGCTGTTTTGTATGGGAGGAAGTTATTTCTGTTTATTAGAGATTTTAATTGATGCAGTTTGTTTTTGGTTTGGATTATTTTGATGTCTATGTGCTGTTTCCAGTTCATTTTGGTGTCCATGTGCAGTCCAAGATATTTTATGGGTTTATTTGGAGTATACCATGGGATGGGCTCATTGTTTAATGTGAGTGGGGTTGGTGAAGTGTATGGTCTTAAAGTGAATATTTTAGCTGCAGTTTTGTTTGGGTTTAATTTTATTTTTAATTTGGATGACCAACTGTCTATTTGGTTTAGATACAATTGTATGTGATTTTTGATATTGATTAGAGAGTGGCTGGAGGAGAAGATAAGTGTGTCATCAGCAAACTGTGCTATTTTTACTGTTTCATCAATGGGGATGTCTGCTACATAAAGATTAAACAGTGTTGGTGATAGGGGGGAACCTTGAGGTAATCCTGCTTTGATTAACCTGGGGTTTGATAGATAGTTGTTGATTGTTACTGCAAAGGTTCTGTTGCATAAATAGTTTTGAATTACTGAGGTGCTATAATGTGGAGTGCCTATTTTCTTTAGTTTATAAATTAGTGCCTGGTGCCAGACTCTGTCAAATGCCTGTGTTATGTCGAGTGATATGAGTATTGTGTGATGTTTTCTCTGAAATGCTGTGTTGAGATGTTCTGTGAGTCTGAGGAGTTGATGTTGTGTGGATATATGATCTGTGAATCCAAACTGCTCTCTTGGGATAGCTTTTGTTATTTGTAGATGTTTTTTAAGACGTTGGAGTATTATTTTTTCAAAAATTTTTGACAGAGATGGTAGAAGACTTATCGGGCGATAGCTGTCGGTGTTGGCTGAATTTTTATTTGGCTTTGGAACAGGTAGAATGATGGCATGCTTCCATGTGGATGGAAAATGATTTGTTCTGAAGCATGAATTGTATATATTTGTTAAGTATGCAATTGCGGGGGCTGGTAAATGTTTCAGTATTGAATTATTGATTTTATCATGACCTGGTGCTTTTTTTATCGGGAGAGAGTTAATGATTTGTTTTATTTCTTTGGGGTTTGTGTAATGAATTTTGTGATATGGGCCGTTGTTTGGGAGGTTTATGGACTGTATTATTGTGTTGTGATCCGGGTGCGGTTGAGATTGGTTGAGTGTGAAAGTTGACTCAAAGTAATTGGCAATTTCCTCAGCCTTGTCGGTTGGGGTGAATAACTTGCCTCTCGGTAAGTTGATGGGTGGAATTATTGTTTTCTTTTTTAGTATTTGTTTGGTGAATTTCCAAATAGAGTTATTTTGTGCTGTTAAGGAACTTATCTTGTTCTGGAATTTGAGATTCATATGATTTTTTATTGATTTCTTAACTATATTAGTTAATATATTTAGTTCTGCTTTTATATGTGGGTTTTTGGTTTGGTTCCATAGCCTTCTGGTCCTGTTTTTGACGCATATTATGTTTTTGATTTCTACCGGTAGGGAAGAATGATTAATTTTGTTATGTGATTGAGTATTTCAGGGCTGCGTTTCTGATATTGCTGTATGTATTATGGTGTTTAGTAATGTTACGGCGTTGTCTATTTCTAAAGAATTGTTTAAAATTTTGATTTTTGGTATTAGATTGCTGGTTATATTTTGGAATTTAATCCAGTTTAATTTAAGTGTGTTTATTTTGGGGATTGGGGATCGCGGGGGTGGGATTTGACGAGTGAGTATATTTACCGGAAGATGGTCAGAGTCGAGTTCGTGATACGGAGTTGAGTAAAAATTTATATTGCTGTCAGTCAGTCCGATGTCTAGGATGTCTGGTTGCTTAGTTACGTCTCTTGGGTAGTATGTAGGTTCCGGAGGCGATAGTATGTTGATATTGGTATTGTTTGTAATTTGTGATAGTATTTTTCCTGCTTGATTGCAATTACGACATCCCCAGTTTGTGTGTTTAGCGTTTAGATCTCCTAGAATTAGTGTTTTTTTGTTTGAGGTGAATAGATTGAGAATATTTTGGGGTTGTATTTTTATTGATGGAGGTTTGTATGCAGTTATGATATTCCATGATTCGTTGTTCAATGTTAAGGTTATTGCCACTGTTTCAATTCCTGCGTTGTTTGGTATATTAATTTGATGATGGGTTATGTTATTCCTGACTGCTATGAGTACACCACCTCCTTTTTGTTCGGTCCTGTCATTTCTATAAATTTTGTATTCTGGAATGTATAATTTGTTGCTATTGTTTAGGTGTGTCTCTGTTATGCATGCAATGTCTATGTTATACGTGTGCAAGTATTGAGTTAGTTCTATTTTTTTTGGATGTGATCCCATTTGCATTCCAATTTGTTAGTGATATATTTCTATGGACTTGTATTGACATTGTTGTTATTGACAAATGCTGTTACTGCACTTTGAATTGTATTGATTATTGATGGTATGAGGGAGTTTATGAAGTTAATAATACAGGACGATATAGAATTAATTATTGTATTTAAAAGGGGATTATTATTATTGCCTTGTTGGTTTTGTTGGGTACGGTTTTGCTGTGATCTCATGTTGTTTTCGAATCCTGATTGGTTTACAGGGTGATTGTTTCTAGTGAAGTTACGTAATGGCTGTGTAGTGGGTAGAGATGGGAATTGTTCTTGTTGGTTGTTAAAAGATGATTGAGTTGCTCTTTGGAATGAATTTCTTGTATTAAAGGTAAGGGTGGTTTTCTTTTCGACAATATCCTAATAGTACATACAGTTTTCATTTCTTACATCTGCACGGTGATTGCCTTTGCAGAGTATACAGGTGGGGTTTGTTTTACTTTCGGGACACGTTACTGTATAGTGATTACCGGAACATATTGCACAGTTAATTTTGTGATTGCAGTTGTTTCTGGTGTGCCCGAAATCTAGACATCTGAGGCATTGTATGGGACCTTTGGCTTTGCGCCTTTTTTCTGGCTTGACAATCAAGTTGCAGATTTGATTAATTTGTAATATATTGTCTATGTTTTGACTACCGTCGAACTCGGCTGCCACTACCGGGATGGGGATGTTGTCTTTATACAGTCTAGTTACACTAATAAGCGAAGGGCACTTTCCCTTGAGGTCTTGATATATTTCTTCCTGTGTAATGGATGGATGAAGATTCTTGAAGACAATAGAAAATTTTTTGTTTGCTGGGTCTTTATACGTGTGAAATTTTCTGTTTGTGCTGATTAGATATTTTATTGCCTGCCTAAAGTCCGATATAGTTTTAAAAAGCACTTTGATTTTGTTATTGACAATGATTGAAGTAAACTGGTTTGTTATTGAGTTCTTAATTTCTCTATTAAATTCTGCAACGTTCTGAATATGGGCTACAAAGATGGGTGGTATTTTAATGTTTAAATTGGTGTGGTCATTATTTTGTTCATTTATGAATAGAAACCTATTGTTCTCGCGTTCGTCACTTTGTTCGCCGAGCTCTGAGAATCTGTTCATTATAGGTACATTGTATTGAAGCTCAGTGGGTTTTTTTGATTTTGCACTCGTATTGTTACTGGACCGATTCATTTTCTTACTCTCGGAGTCACTTTCACTATCACTGACTGACCTTTTCTGCGCGTGAGCAGGTTGTGATGGTGGGAGTGATGACGACACGTAGATCTGGCTGAGGTAGGCCGGGTTGTTGCTGGCCTCGGTGATGGTTGGAACAGGCGTCACAGCGAGGCTTATATCCATGGCCTCGCCGCTTGCTGGTATTGGTGACACTGGTGAAACGACACCGTTGTCGCCGTTGTGGATGATGCGCAGGGCTTCTGATAATGTTTGCCCTGTGTCTGGATTAATGGCATAGGCCATTAATCTTTAATCTTTTCGTAGCTGGTTGTGATCAGTGCTGTTTGTACACGTACACTAGCACGAACACTATAGACACTCGGTTGAGCAAGCGGCAGTGGCGACCGTTAGCCGCGCCCGGCGACAGGCTGTCGACCGTCCGCTGGGGTGTGGCGTTGATAACTGACTGCTAGCGATAACGAGCGGAGCACGAGAGAGAACCTTCTCCTACCGAGGCTCGGAACGGAATGATGCTTAATACTGAGAACGTCCAAGGGATTGTTCCATAAACGTAACAGTTGAAGAAGTAGAGAAGAGCGTAAAACAAGTGAAAAGTGGAAAGCCCTATGATCTGGAAATATCCCAGGGGAGCTACTACAAAATGAAACACCAAAACTAATGCGAGTGATACTATTATAAATGGACCAGTGCATAAATGTACCAAATGAGTGGAAAGTAGGACACATCTCACATGCCCACAAGAAAGGAAGGAAGAACATTTACAGAAATTACAGGGGGATAGCAGTAACTAATACATCTAGTAAGATATATGGAAGGATATTGAGAAATCGCTTGGAAAGGTAGTATGTGATGCATGAAGAAGAACAAAATGGCTATCAAGAAGGTCGCTCTTGCATTGACTATTCCACTCGTGAAATGAAAACCAATGGTGTTTAACTATACATACAAAATGCCCAATCAGGCGGTGTATGTCAAAAAGTTTATAGCTTTTTCTATCCAATTTTTCTTACCGCTTCTATCTACTGAGCAATCATAAACTGTGACTCATCTATCTTAGGAGGCGGTATACATCGATCGCTATGTCGATGTTCAATAAACAGCTCCTATGAACATCTGTTGATTCGATCTTAAGAGTGTGCGAAAGAGGAAACTCGTTTGCGTGTCTGCCGTGAACAGGGAGGCGCGAGGGTTCGGGAGTGTCCGAAACCTTGGCCCGGGGCCACATCGCCCTCAGAGACGGCAGCCAACCAGGTAGCCAGCCAGCCAGCCAGCTAGCCTGCCTACTCTGCCCGGCGACCTCCCTGCCCGTAGAAAAGGCCGGAAAAGCTGCGTGAGGCCAACGACATCGAGGACAATAACGGGTGATATCATCCGCATAACCTGGCGTGATTACGTGTCAGCCCTTCATGCAAAATTTATGAACAGAATTAACAAAAAACAACAACAACCATATGTGATGGTAATGGTAAATATCACAGCGAATTGGTGAGTATAAAAAAAATTTAAGTCCTTCAAAGTCACTTGTTTTTGATAAAAATTAATGTACTAATTATAATTTTCTTTTTTATGGGAAATGAGCTCGTTTGAATTCTTTTCTTATTTTTTTGTGATTAATCAGAAATTTAACTAGAGAAATTATGTTCAGAGAACAAATTCTTTCATTTCCCTATAACAACGTCCATCCTCCTTTGGTCAATTGCAGGTAACCAGCAGGAGTCGAAGAGGTATTCGGCACGTTCGACCTTAAATTAGAGCCTCGAGCGTGACAATATATATATATATATATATATATATATATATTGTTATATATAATACATATATACATACACACACATATATATGTATATGTATATACATAAGTGTATGTGTGTGTGTCACTCGCCCTGTCGGGCTCTGTCGCGCTCTGTCTATGTGTGTTGTTTTTCTAGGCATGTGGTCGGCATTCGATTCTGTTTGGCACGATGGAGCGTTCGTATGTTTTGCAGACATCGGGATCGGCGACAGCTACATGAGACTAATCGCTAGCTTTTTGTCATATAGACACTTGAAGGTTCGGGTAATGGCGTTCATTCGTTTTTAAGACGAGCCTAGCGGGCGTCCTACAACGAAGTGTGCTCTCCCCGACCCTATTTGGCCTGTTGAAAGCAGTTGAAAGAAATACCGGTATAAAACATTGCGGGTTTGTAATATTCACAGACGATTTCGCCTACTGTGCGAAGTTGTTGAGCAAAAGGAAATTGGCGAATAAAGCTCACCCTCACCCCTAACACGTGCGTAGCCTTCAACTTCATAAGACTTCACCCGATGTAGTCGGTGAGATTGTCAATCGTGCCCTGGCAAAGATGGCGAAGCATCTTGGTGTGTTGCTTGATAGTGGTCTCCATTTGCACGCCCATGCCAAATAAGTTGCCCGAAAAGAATCCCGAAGCACGCTCCAACGCCCGCTCCTGCGTGCCCCTGAGCACCTTCTTGCTCTCAACCGCCGCCTATCCACCGCTTGCATGCGCTCCGTTTGGACGTACACTTGCGATGTATTCGCGGTGGCCGCTCCCTCCACCCTCCGTCCGTTTCGCTCGTCCGTTTCGCCTCGCGGCGCTCCCGCACCTCCCCTACCCAAAAGCCTCCAAACACCGACGTGTTCGGAGTTCTGGATGTAAAAAAAAAATTCTTGTCGGAGTTTCAAAGGCGCTCACCAATGGCGCTTGCAAGGGCGCTTGGTCTGGAGGCGCAGCGAACTAGCGACGCACATCGGTCCTTCGGATAGGACCGAAGCACGTCGCCTTCACATACCGCGCGCTGCCCACGACTCGCTTGCTACCTTGTGTAAGCAGATGGCGGCAGCCGAACGGGGGGGGGGGGAGGGAGACTCGCCCTCAGCCGAGGGACGCGCGGGGAACGCAACGCCGCGCCCCACCTGCCACGCCGCCTAATGTGCCCGAGCGCCACGGACATTTTGAGGGAAGTCAGTGAAGTGGCGAACAGTGTGTACGTTTTATGTGTAGTGTTAGTACAGCGAGTGCGAATGGTCTGAAACAATGGTTATGTGTTTAATGAAACAAAACGAATGATGCGTGAATGAAAAAAAAATTACCAAGAAAGAAGCAAGAGTATTAAGGTCATTTTTAGATATGTCGAAGGGCTTGTGTATGAACTGTACAATTAGATTAAGCTGAAATTAAGTTACGTTTAGTTATTAAGAAAGCCCCCCCTGCTCTTAGCTGTAAAGCAGCTGCATACTGTAAACCAAATTAAGAATAGTTTATTCAACGAGCGTAAAATGATAGCTATTACTCACGTGCGACGTAGGAACGAGTGAATAATAGACGTTCTACGTGAGTAGAAGACTATACTTTTTCTACGACTTTGAAATTTGTTTTAAAAATAAAAAATGAAAGCATTATAAAAGTTTTTAGATTTTATGTTACATTCATTGTACTTTTTACTTCATTAATTAAATATTTTAAAATTTTAATTACACACAAGTAAACAAAACAATTATTACAAACATAAATAATCTAGATTTACTTTAAAAAAATACTTTTGAAATTAAAGCAATTGTTAATATTTATTACCGAGGGAATTCGCTCTTATTTGAGCCAATTTCATTTGAAATCAAATTACTAGTAAAACAAGATGTTTCTTTTTTACGAGTATGAATGAGAGGTGTATTATCTTCTACTAATTGCAGTAGAATGTTTGCGGTAGTTATTTTCTTTGACATCAATCATTAATATAACCTTCCGCTACCATATAACCTTCCAATCACAAACTCGCATACTGTTTTGTGGTTCACTTGTATGCCGCGGCAGAGGGCGCAGAGCTGTTGCCCTCTGTAGGCGACTGCGAGAACCCTCTTCCGTGGGTAATAAACTAACACGAATGTGATAAGGCTAAATGTCCCGATACTAGTACAATTTGTGGCCACCACGTGGCAGCACCAAAATAAGTAAAATTTACTTCACCGATAACGTCTGAACGAATGGTCCGATTTTCGATCTGTAAACGGCATTTGACGCCTTTTTAAAATAGAATTTACGCTACGAAGCCCTTTTTCCAAAAATCTAGCAAAAACTCGAATTTGAAATTAGTTCTTAAACTTCCGAGAAAAAAATTAAAAATGTGGGCTTATAGCGCGATGGCGACATGCTTCCTGAATCCAACGCCGTGACAATCATGCAAATCGGACGAATAGGAGCGTTGTAAAGTGAAATTTACGAAAACACCTCGCCCCCCTTCCCCTTATGCGCCGTTGCGTCGCCCACCCGATTGTTGTGGGTCCTCTGTCGGCGCGGGGGCACGACCTGGCCAGGCGGCGTGCGGCCAGCCCCGGCGGAGCAGGCGGGACTTGCGGGATACGCAAGCCAGACAGTCGGTTTCGGCTTTCGTCTCTTTGCATCCCAGTCTATTTTTCCACAGATACCAAATTAGAGATGCTATACTACTATTACTGACTGAGGTAAACGGTCTGTAATAGTAGTACATAACTATCTTTTTCACATATTTCCGTCTTCCTTCGAATACGATCTTAAAATTGTTTGAGGCATCACTCAAAATATCGATTCCGATTTGGAACTGCCTTTTAAAAAAGGAACTACTTCTGTAAATATCACCATTATTCCATTTCCTCACATCTTATTTTAGATATATTTTACTTCTTAAGTTTTCTGTTATCATTCCTCCTTGCTCTAAGATCTTCCGGGTTCAAATACCGGAAAGAATGAGCGGAGTGTACGCACGAGCTCTTTTATCCTACAACTCGATTTATGATCTCAAAACGACGTTTACCTGCTTTAAAGGGTTCATCTGGTGAATCTCTAAATTATATACAATATAATAACAAATACATTTATTATTTACAAAAATATACCCCCTCCTTTCGAAAAATAATCGGCCGGATCCGCTCCTGCTGTGACACCTCTCCTAACTCCGTAAGCGGAAGGCAATAACACAGACCCTCGTATGTCATCGGAAGCGACCGCAGATGCTGCACAGATCTGGCGTCTCCCACGGCAACGCTTCAGGGAGAGAGGCGAAACGATGTGAGGGGGACTTGAATTTTCATGACGCGAGCTACAATTACTGGTAACATTGGGGAAAGTTTTATCTCGTAAACTGAAAAGTAAATTATAATTTTGATTTTTTGGTACCCTTTATGTAGCCGCCTTATGTAGTCGCAGTTATATACAGTGTAATTATTATTATAATAATTATTATTATTATTTCTATTTACATTTATTCAAAAGTACCGAAATCAAGGGTAGACCTGTGAGATCGGAGTCGGTAGGACAGACACGCAATACATTCACAATCTCTGTTGCACAGACTAACGAGCGGATACAAGAGAGAGAACACAAAGCTTTTGTGACTGACCAACGAAATTCTAAAAGTTTGTACATCTTATGTTTGTAAAATGAAAAAAGTAAATTATGAAAAATGAGTGGTTGTCTCTGCGACTTATTGCACTGACGAGTTCTGCAGTTTTCGAATTATGTTTTTGATGGATCACTCACCGTCTCTTGTTTTCCATTTTCCAAGTCATGAGATTAGAAGGCAACAATCTCCTTTTCGTCTTTCGAGATGACGGCAGAGATTTTTTTGTTGGTGGTGTTGTAACCGATTCTGATGCAAAAGCAACGTTGGAATTCTGATTTTCGTAGTGATTATTGGAGGGTCTAAAATATTATTGAAAGAAATGTTTACAAACACTCAATTCATTGGCCATTTTGTACTTGAATTATTGTGCAGTATACTCCTCTATAAATCGAAGTTTTTAGTACCTGAGATAATACAATCTTAAAGCCACTTTCATACTTTGCGGTCTCAACAAATTACTTTTGACGTTGAAAACCTGAAAAGTGTTCCCACTAGTGTAACGATTTTTGACGCCTCATCTTTCGCAAGGCGGCAATTTGACAATAATCTCTCTTGAATAGTGAGTGAAATTCAATTACATTGCACAAATAAATATATTTCCAAAACTTTAATAAACCACATAATTAAATATTACTGTCATCTGTCGTACATACGAGGTTGAACTAAAGAATTCGCGAAGACCTACAGTGTAAGTATTCGGCATATTGACGTGTTTTGCAATTTGCCGCCTACGCCAGCAGTCGAGGAAATAGTATATCTGCTTTGACAACATTGTATGAGGTTCAATATCGCTTCATCTGATATAGAATGTTTCTTGTTCTGAGAAGACATGAACTCAATGAGTAACATGTTGTTTGCTTCTTGTTCGTAACACAAGTGTATAGCGTATTCATTTTAATTTGGTTTCCGACTTTTGGTGGGACGGTATAGCTTCTGTTCGTAGTGAAGGCCAAACAATACACAGTTAAGCTAGGGAAATTATACGTCTAGTTATTAAGAAATGTGACGAAGAAAATAATTCGGGCGTTCTTCATCACACGCTGCCCAACAGCAATTTTCGGGTAGTAAACTATACTGAAGTATCTGTTCGAACTGTGATATCAATTAAAAAAGAAGGATTTGAAGCCGGCGGAGCAGCCTAGAGTACTCCAGTAAGAAAAGGCCATATTGTAAATATAAAAAAATTCCACATTGATGGTATTCACTTATTTCTTATTTGTTTTCCTCATTTTCGTATGATGTTTTCATTTTTGTCTATGGATACTTTGCGTAATATATTTGCAATAGTAGGGACAGCTAGTAGTTGCAGATTAGGCGGGGGGGGGCAGCTTCCAAGAACACCGAGCGCATTCCTCAGCCTCGCAATCAAGTCAGCTCCCAACTATAAGAATGAGGTGGCTCGTAAATGAACAGACGCAATAGACACGTGGACGTGGAGCAGTAAGTGTAAAGGGGAGAAGGGCACCGAGTAAGCGAGCCGATCAGTGAACTTGGTGTGAGCATTCTCCACGTTGTCTATTTGCGAACCGAATGGCCGAATGGCGAAACCGAATGGCAACTGTCCCAGTGCCATATCGGACCCGGGGCCCATCCCTCACGGCCACTTTATTCGAGTCCAGGCTCGTTCTTACCCTAGTCCCTGCCCTAGTCCTTCGCGGCTGGTTGCGATGAAAGAACGACCGCCCGATGCATTCGGAGCAACAACCTGCTTAATAGTTTTCACAATGGACAGACTGAATCAGATCCGCAGAGAAAATTCAAGATTTTCTCCGAGAAAAGAAGATTCGATGGATTATATAATACGATATAAGCAATACTATAGTATACATACTTTGGTTTTCACTTTAAACGCATGCCTATTATTATTATTATTATTATTATTATTATTATTATTATTATTATTATTATTATTATTATTATGTACAACGGAGTCCTTATATTTCTTTCTTTTCAAACATTATGTTTCTCTGCAAAGAAAGCAAATGACCAGACGAAAACCAGAAAAGTCTACAGGGTATTCCAGCCCAGACCAAGATAAGATAAAGAAAAATGTATTCTAGAAAAAAGCGAAGAAGTGGAAGAACATAACAACAAATGGAGATCTTAAGAAATTTTCCAGGTCATCCGAAATATGATCACCAAGTTAACCAACAATGTAAAGTGAGTATGAGAGTGTAAACCAACAATGGCGAATGTTAAGAACGTGAACGACAAAATAAATACAACAAAAGAAGAATCACGAAAAGATGGGAAGAAACACGAAAAAGTTATATGAGAAGAACTTACAAATAGAGTAGTGGATAAATATAGATGATTACGAATAAGAACCAGAGATAGAAGAAACGCATTTGGCGACAAAACCACTGAATAATGGGAAGTCCCCGGCTGTAGATAATATTCAAATCGAACTATTCAAAGATAGAGGAGAAGAAATCTTGGCGAAACCAACCCAATTATGCAATGTTATCTGTAAAAGAAATAATGAACAACAGATTTGCAACGCACTATAATTATTCCATTACCAAAGAAAGTAGACAGCCGACATTGTGCAAATAACAACACAATTGCATGAATACCGTGTGATTCAGTCAATCGGCAAAAGTCATCCCTCGGAAAAAGAAGAAAAATAAGATTTTAAAAATGTTGTTGATGTAAGCATATACTTTCTTAAGATTTTCAAAAACAATTCACATTGAAAGAAACATCATTTTCTATCTCCTCTGGAAAGTTGTGTAGATTACATTACGTCGCGTAAGCGTTAGCGTAAAGCATATCCTAAGATCATACTCACAGAAAAAGATTTCCTTGGTTTTTAAACTCGTTTGAATGTTCCATATTATTTATATCTTTGTGGCCGATACGTCATGAAAGAGTCACGTGCAACTGGTTTTGCATACTGAAATTTCTACAGATTCCTTTTTCTAGAAAATCCACTTTTTATAAAACAAAGAAAATGGAAGAGAAAACACGCTCCAAACGCAAGCAAACATCTAGAAGTTGTTCAATTGCATCATTACCCTTTACTCATTTACATAGTCTACGAAATGACGGACCAGAAATTATTTATTCCCTTCAAAATCATACAAATATGACATATTTATTTTATATCAAAATAACTTACCAAGTAGGCTGGGATAAGTCATGATTCAGAAAATCTTATTTCGATGCTTGTTACGGCGTTGGAGTCAAAATGCACCTCGCCAGCCCGCTATTTTACCACTTTTTTAAATTTCAAGTCGTAGTCTTCCGCGGCCAGAGTCATGTGCATGATCTTGGTTGTCCGGGTGACGCCGCGTCGAAGCTGTGTTGCCGACGTTTCGACCATCTTGTCGTGGTCTTCTTCAGGGCTGGTATGCCATGGGCATACCACCCGTACAGCCAAGATCATGTACTTTTTTTAAATTTGTCCGAAAGTACGAAAACATTTTTAAAATTAGCTTCAGTCATTTTACTTGGGAAAAGAGATTCACCAGATTAACTCATTAAAGCAGATAAAAATCTTTTTGAGATCAAAAATTGAGTTGTAGGATAAACGAGGTCGTGCGTACACTCCGCTCATTCTTTCCGGTATTTGAACCCGGAAGATCTTAGAGCAAGGAGGAATGATAACAGAAAACTTAAGAAGTAAAATATATCTAAAATAAGATGTGAGGAGACGGAATAATGGTGATATTTACAGAAGTAGTTCCTTTTTTAAAAGGCAGTTCCAAATCGGAATCGATATTTTGAGTGATGCCTCAAACAGTTTTAAGATCGTATTCGAAGGAAGACGGAAATATGTGAAAAAGATAGTTATGTACTACTATTACAGACCGTTTACCTCGGTCAGTAATAGTAGTATAGCATCTCTAATTTGGTATCTGTGGAAAAATAGACTGGGATGCAAAGAGACGAAAGCCGAAACCGACTGTCTGGCTTGCGTATCCCGCAAGTCCCGCCTGCTCCGCCGGGGCTGGCCGCACGCCGCCTGGCCAGGTCGTGCCCCCGCGCCGACAGAGGACCCACAACAATCGGGTGGGCGACGCAACGGCGCATAAGGGGAAGGGGGGCGAGGTGTTTTCGTAAATTTCACTTTACAACGCTCCTATTCGTCCGATTTGCATGATTGTCACGGCGTTGGATTCAGGAAGCATGTCGCCATCGCGCTATAAGCCCACATTTTTAATTTTTTTCTCGGAAGTTTAAGAACTAATTTCAAATTCGAGTTTTTGCTAGATTTTTGGAAAAAGGGCTTCGTAGCGTAAATTCTATTTTAAAAAGGCGTCAAATGCCGTTTAGAGATCGAAAATCGGACCATTTGTTCAGACGTTATCGGTGAAGTAAATTCCCCTGTGATAGTGCTGCGATCTATTGAATTTTCCTACAAGTATTTTTCGGTGCATTTAGCCATAATATTCTCGCATTGCTCGTGGAATCGTCATCATCCTCAGTGGAGAGGAAATTGCAACAAAAAAATAAAATAAAATAAAACTAGTGCCACAGAATGACTCAGGTTTTCTCGTAGTAAAACTTATTAAAATCGTTGGTGTGGGCTCGCTTTACGGTCTTCCCCCATCCTCTTGGCGACTACCATCTATCGCCGCCCTATATTCGTTTTTTTCTTTTTTTTTCCCTCAAGAATGTTTTTCAAAATCGCGGGAACTCGAGTGGAGCCAGATTGACCAGGGAATATGCATTTAAAAAAAAGCCTATTGTGTAGGCGCTAGGGGTGTTCACAAAGTGACGGACATAGAGAGACAGAGAGAGACAGAGAGACAGAGAGAGACAGAGACAGAGAGAGACAGAGTGGGAGACAGAGACACACAGAGAGAGATACAGAGAGAGAAAGAGACAGAGAGAGAGAGAAAGAGAGAGAGAAACGGACAGACAGACAGAGAGAAAGACACAGTGAGAGAGAGAGAGAGAGAGAGAGAGAGAGAGAGAGAGACAGAGACACACAGAAACTCACAGGCAGACACACACTCAGACACATGTATAGACACACAGGCAGACACACGGACGGGCAGACGTTTGGACCAGAAAAACACTTTTTCAGTATCGGGGGACCCAAATTGTATATTTCCGTTGAATTATCGAAATCGGTTTTCCGCAGCATTACATATTTTTCTCTATACTACGTATATTACTCCGTATGTGTACGAGAAAGAAAATAAAAAAGTATTGTATGCAATCAATTAAATACTAAGATTATAATTGTTAGCGACTGGTTCACGCGCCCTTCCTCAATACCGAGTGGTATCCAAGTTTGTCCGTACGGTAAGGAAGATAGAAAATCAAACGCAATTTTTTTCTCTGGGGGAGGTAACATAGATTTTAAGGCTCGCATAATAAAGGATGAAGATGCCTCAGACGAATTGAAGCCTCTTGGCCCAATGCAATTGACGCCATGTGAAAGAATGTAGTCACTCATCAATAAGACACACTAATGAAACTGACATTGAATCTGACCGAAGAATGAAAAACAGAAGTGTACTAACACAGACACTAAATTTCTGATGTTACTAAACATAAAATGTGGCACAGACACAACATACCTGGACATGTTATGAGTGTTATTACTGCCGATGCCAAAAGTTAAAAATCGAGGCGGAGCGTAGCGGAGCCGAAATTTTTGATATGGACGAGGCAGTAATAACACTGTAACATTTCGAGGTATGTTCAGCGTTTTATTTGTCACCATAAAATCTTATTTTTTTTTAAAATATTTACTGCGATTATTACTGCGATATGACACACATGAATTCTGTGTTGCGGTACGATAATCGATATTGTTGGGTATGGCTGAAAATTCGTTGTGGACGCTGAAAAGTCGTTGTGTACATTCGTATGTTTGTCTGTACTTCACGAATTTATCAAATATTTATTTTTCAAAATACACAATTAATAACATTATAATTAATCATGAACATCCCCAAAAATAATGTGTTTCTTCGATTACTAATTATCTTGTAAATTACCATCTGATTTTTTCGTAATAATGTTGACTTGCGATGAATGGGTGGTTGTTTATTTACTATACTAAGGATGTTAAATCTGTTGCTAAGGATTTTAAATATCTTACCCTACAGGTGCACTTAACAAATGTACAGGGTTGCATGTTAACAAGGGTTAAAGACTCATGTGACCGATAAAAATGTTAAAGAAATCGTGGAGAAACAAACCTCTCCAGGGACCTATCTAGTGGAGCTACAATAGCACATACAAATGCTTCTTCATACGGGAAGAAAATTTAAAGAAAAATTGGAGTGGTTTTTGAGAAAAAGTTGTAAATAATTAAAAATAGATTTGGCACAAAACTACACCAAAACTGCTAATCTGATCGAAAATTTGAACGTAACTATTTCAAGATCTGTTTTTAAAAACAGATTTTCTTAAGGAAAAATATCTATCTTCAATGTTATTGTTGTATGATGACACCCAATAAAAATTGCACTTTTGCGAATTTCGAAAAATCATCGAACGAGAATGAAACCTCCACCATTCTCTAAAGGGTCCATTACGCTATCTCAGCCCAAAGTTAAATAAAAAATAGTATCGTTTTTTAGAAAATTTAGAAAATATTATTCATGCTTCATGTAAAGTACCATCAAAAATCAAAATATCGTTTGAAACTACCAAAACCTCGAGTTCGTTCAGATGAATCGGGGAATACCAATTTTCTAGAAAACCAGACTGTATAGGCGTTTGACCACACAGACGGACAAACAGACATCGTTTTGCCGTGAGTCGATGTTTAGATGTCAAGGACACACAAAACATGGATTCTTACTTCAAGATTTTAGAATGTTAGAGAAAGTAGTTTTGGAGATATAGAAACAGGATTTATCCACTTTTTTGTTACCAGGACCCGCCAATAAGGGGCTTTTTCTGATGCACGTTTATATAAATTTCTCTTCCTAGGAAGTAAGTGCGAAATAAGAGTGAAAGTACAAGGTGCAGATCAATAACGATCAATCATTTATGTGGCTTAGAAGGCCTGTAATGGCCTTCTGTAATGTAATGGCCTCGATGTTCCAAACACAAGCGTCAAGTGGTACAAATACTCACCAAAACCGGTGACGTCTGTTGGACTGTGTACAATAGTGTACGACCAACAAATTCAAACTGATCGCACGATAGCGGCAAACAAACCGGTTATTGTTATCTGGGAGGTGGAGAACAAATCGTGTCTTCTTGTAGATGTGGCTGGGCCGTGCGAACGAAACGACGTTTCCAATTTGGTAGAGATACGTCTTAAATTCAAGAGTTTGGAAAACGAGATCAGCCGAATGTGGAACGTAAAAGCACTTGTCGTCCACAACGTTATTGGAGCTCTGGAATTTGTTCCGCATTTTTACCGCAAATTTGTATAAAAACTTGTCCAAAAATTCAGGTCATTCAAAAGTCTGGGCAGTGTAAGATACGCTTTTTGACACTTTTTGCGCGAAGTATTGTAGTAGCACCGACAGACCCAAGATCTGCTCCCTGGGAAGCTGGCTGTAACCCGGAGAAGTTTTATATTGAACCGACTTATAACATCTTTAATCATTAATTCGAGCTGATAATAATAATAATGATAATAATAATAATTATTATTATTATTATAATGCATGTTTATTGAATTCATGTTTATTTATCATTACATATTTCTGTTGTCTGTAAGTTCATCATGTACTTCTCACAGATGTGCACTGTTACAAAAGAATGTGTTATTTGCGCAGTTCTCAACTCTATCTTTTCCAGAAGGTCTCATTCAACTGAGGTGAAGCTACGACCGCACCGAGATGCCCCCGCCTGGGCCCAGGGAGACGAGCGGCAGAGCGGGCGGGCTGCCGGGAGGGCGGACAGGCGGCGGTCGTTCGTACTCTTGACAGCGATTTAACCCACGGGTAACCGACCGTCGGATGGCTGTCAATGGGCGGCGGGAGCGGCAGGCTGGTGTGGCAGTCGCCTGAGTCAACTCCAAGTGGTTCCGAGTGGATCAAACCTTGCTGCGGCCGGGGGGCGGGAAGCACGGCGGACACGTCCTAGCTCGCGAGAGAGTCGGGAATCGGCTTTTTTTCGGTTTATCCGAATGTTTGTGTGGTTGTAGTTGTGTTGCAGTTCGCACGCATTTCGCGTTTTACTGGTGTGGCTGGTGTGGGTTCGCGTCGCACCTTAGTCGATAACCAAATCGGCTTTTGTGTTGCACTACCTTCGCAGAATATCAGAGGGGAGGTGTCGGAGGTGAGGACGTGTCGAATTATTGTTTTAGTGAGCTTCGTGGGTTTGAGAGGCTTGGCAGACTTTGTTAAACGAAAACCGTCTCAAGAATTGAGTGAAGGACTCGATATCAAGTTCCTTCCTCAGTACTTTCAATCGATTCAACTTTGTTCTGTAGCAGCTCAAGTGCATTCTTGTACTTCTGTGCTGCGGTCCACCACGTTGCTGCAGCGTAGGTTACCACAGGCCGGCAACACCTTTTACAGAGTGTCATGCGAAGTTCCAAGGGGAGTGTAGGTTCCCTCAATAGAGGTTGTAAGAGTCGAACTCTTTGCTGTAATTTTGATCGTATTCGCCTGACATATAAATGCGAGCACATCCTTCGATCAAATGTGACCCCTAAGTAAATTGCCTTAGGTGCCTATGTCAGTTTTGTGTGCCAAGTGTAATTTGATTTGGTGGTGTATTTTTGTTTACGGCGGGTGTAACAGATTGCGCGACTTTTCCGCTGACAAATGCCAAGTGGTTTTGTTCCGCTCACTTCAGCGTCCGGTTCATCTCTTTTTGAAGTATTTTCAATTTGTGGTCTAGTTCATTCTTCTTGCTGAGACGGCTATGTCATCAGCGTAAAGGAAAAGCCGTATTCCTGGTATAAGTAGGATGGCATTGACATATAGCGAGAACAGTAGCGGAGAGAGGACGGAGCCCTGAGAGACCCCGGTCGCAATCCTCCGCTTTGGGGATCTCGCTTTGCCCACATTGACCAGGAATGCACGGTTTGTGAGGAAAGACTTAACCATTTCGGTTACGTCTTGTGGAAGGCAGCGCCGAAGTTTTGTGATGAGTGTACTGTGTGGCACTTTGTCAAAGGCTTGCAGCATATACGTGATATGTGCCATGAATAACGTGTGTAAGTAACAGATCAGCGGAATCTGTTGAGCCATGCAAATTGCTTGTTGTGAAGCGGAATGGCCCGGTCTGAAAACAAACTGTTCATCTCGGATAAGGTTCCGCGAGAAGAACCCTCTCCACTTCCTTTCTCATAACAGGATGGAGACCGATTGGCCTGTGGCTCGCAGCGATCGTGAGACCCTTACCGGGTTTCGGAAGCATGGAGATTCTTGCGAATTTCCAATTATCCTGAAAGTACCTCTGTGTAATTCATCTGTTGTAGATTCGCGTAAGCTTCGTGTTTAAGGCCGGTAGGGCCTCCTTTAGAACGGGAGGACCTATCCAGTCAGGTCCCGGCGCCTTGCGACTATGCAAGCATTTAATTCTAGTCGAAACTTCTTCGACTGTACAATGTGCAAATGTATTGAATTGAATTTGCCTTATTTTACGTGGCGAGACTCGGGCCATCAGGCCCGCTCTTCCGTCTGACCACGCAAATTTCGCTACGCTCCTTTCATCAACTAGCAGAGAAAGGAGGTATTTCTTGGGTGAGAAACAGGCGATTTGAATTTAGCTCAGAGGCGTCATTTAGGCTTGAGGATCTTTTACATGCAACTAAATCTACTAACATGGGACAGCCGGCTTTACTTCCCCTTCGAAGGAATGTATTGGTGTTGTCGTCCGTTTCCTCCTCATCTACCGCCTGTGTAGTGTTGTTAACAAACCTCTTTTCAAGTTTGTCGCCAAATTCTGCCTTGACTTGATCTGAGAAGATGTATGTTTGTTTACACTCCGCATTGTCCTGGCCATGTATGGCGATACTTGGTACTGACCTGAGTGTTTTTTGGAGTTTGAAAAGGCCGTTTCGAGAATGATCAGAACCGATCTCTCTCAACCGCTTTTTCCACTCTGCTGCGCGATGGTTTGCGAGCGCAGTTTTCAGGTGTTTTTCGCATTCCCACAGCTGTGTTTTAAGCACAGGGCACCTAAACTGCTGCCAAAGACTCCCAGCATTGGGTTTTTCACATAGAAGATCTTCGTCATCTGGAGGAAGTGTATGTGAGCCCTCTTCGGGCGGGCGCCAGAAAACAGGCGTTGGCTTTCTGTGGGATGTTTGTATATGGTTTTTGAGTGTGTGTAATCTCACGTCTATAGATTGAGGTCAATCCATTGTCAGGGAAGTTTGTGCTTGTCAGTGTAGTGCTGCGAGTTGATTGCGAAACTCATCCCAGTCAGTGGGTTGTGGGACCCATTGCCTACGTCCGCAGAGGCCGCGAATGCTACCAACTGCGAAGGTAATAGGGATGTGATCGGAAAGGGAGAAGGGAAGAGAACCTTCAGCGCTTCCGACTCTTGCTTGTACAGCGTCGGCCTGCCTGGACTTGCACCTACCCCTTCTCTCCCTCAAGGCAGAGCGAAAGTAGCGGACACCCCCTTACACTTGGAAAGGGCCGGCCCGTCCACTCGGAACCGCTTGGCGTACACTCGAGCGCCCGCCACCCTGGCCTGCCGCTCGATCGCTGCCGAGACGCTCTCTGGCGCGAGTACGACCGACTGCCTGCCAGCCTGCTCGTCTTCATGCAACCGCCGTTGCCTGCTTCCCTCCCTCCTTTCCTTATACTCAACGTCGCGTTGGGCGACCGCTGTAGGGCCAAGGAACATGAAAGAACAATAAACATCTTATTAAAACGAACCTGTTACTTGTGACCGCTCCCGCCTACGGCACTGACAGGGCACCGCCTAGAATGTACCTCCCAGTTACATTAGTCCGATCGGCAAAACTAAATTAATTTCCGAATTTGGCTCTCACGACTTAGCTTCGGACTCATTCACATTCTGTTTTGAATGCTGTTGACTAATATAGTTATTAGAGGAACTACTGGGTACAGTAGAGTGAACCTATGATAAATTTTCTAAAGGTGAATTTTATAAAGGTGAATTGGCCTCTTACCTCTATTATGAGAGTGGAGAAAGAAGAGGATTTTTGAGATTAGTTGGCAGATTGGACTTGGATGTCAAATAGTATAGGCATTGTTGTGTATTGTTAGAGCTTAAAAGTCATACTGAGAACATTGGTTTACATCAAGACCACGGTCGTCTGTGTCAAAACTGTGTCTGATCCGGAATCCGACGGTCGGTCACACGAAGGCTTCAAGGTATTGTGAACCTCATCTTATCCTATAACTGAGTTCAGTTGTTAGATGATTTATATAGGGAAATGTTTATAGGAATAAAAGATTTATAAAATATTTATTGGAATTAATGAAAGTATGACCTCTTTTATAACTCCAATGAGTGCGTGTAATTGTTTACTTATTTCAGTGAAATACATTTGCAGCGCCACTGGTGTACACCGTAATAAATCCCCAATCCTTTCTTAAACATTTTTTGATAATATCCACATACTGAATAGGTTTCCAATATCTACTGGACTGATGATTAATTGAATTGGTGTCGTGACTTGAGTGGTAATGATTCGAGGCGAATTGACTTCCGGTTTCATCTTACTCCTAGAGTGGACTTAAACCTCCCATCACGTGCCCATTAACACTTCCAAACAAACGAAAAAAGATCTGGCAGCACTTGTATCTCAAGGACGTCACATACACTACTATTCCATAGTAGGTTTACAGTAATAGCACACCGCGAAACAGTAAACGATTGACAAGTGCAAGCCTACCAACAGTTGGCTGGGTTTAACTCCTTCGAATCAACGTTTTTGATTGATACCCAATTTACCTGTTTCGGATACTTTGGCCGACATACGAATAGAATGAATTATTTTCATTGTTACAACTCGCTCTGCTACTATGGTGTAACGAGGCGTAAGGAGAAATTAATCTCTTAATGCAATGGTGACTATCAAGATGTAGTAACTCAGACATTGAAGATCACTCATCTGCATTAAATAAAGCCCCATGTCTCGACATTAAGAACAATATAAATTTAACATACAACTTGAAGTAACTTATTCAATATACAGACGTTATATTAAATTATTAATTCTTTAATAAATGTAATTGATTAGAAAATATTCCCTCCGATGTAATAAAATCTATTTTCAATGGCAAACCAACCAAGATAGGGGACTCTTATCCCTCATCATGTCCTTCGTAAAGGGATAATATTTCCTGCCGTGACAACACGGAGAAAGATAATTTGAATAACTATATTTCCCACTGAACTCTAGAAGACTTTTGGAATGGAAGGTTACTTATGAGGTAGTATCATGGAATGACAAATGAAACTAATCATGGGGGACTTTACTATTAATTAAATTAACCTGCAGGTGACATTGAATTTTAAAGTGAGGAAGCTTGAAGAATGCGGGGAAATAAGCGACTCAATCATACAAATTAATTTAATAATGGTGGCGAACGCTGAGCGTGCGAATGCTGCAAAAGGTGGGCGCCCGCGGGAACATTCGGCTGACGTTTGCATCCTTGGCGACGATGGTGGTAACTACGGTGGCAACTACTCAGGACCAAGGAGAGAGCGCAAAGGCGGTTGCGTTACAGCAAATGATGCATCGAATAAAACTTTTGCCCTTCCATTTCGTAGTGTACCAACTTAGCAGTGTACGAATTGCTTCACTATGAAAGAACAAGTGGTGCCACGTCACATAATTCTCGCATTATTTCTAACATTTGTCATTTTCAAAAATTCAGAGAATTGTACGAAAATGTGATTCGCGCCAATCTTGTAAGCGTTCCTTCTTCTATCCGTGGAAAAATTTAAAAAACAATTAGGAGCGGTTTTTGAGAAAATTATTTTTGAATTGCATTCATTTCAAGCACAAATTACGGGAAAAGTACCAGTTTCATCAAAAAATTGTACATGATATTTTCAAAGAGCTGCTTTTTTTACCACAGGCTTTGTCTAAGGAAAAATCTACATCTTCAATTTTGTAGTTTTGAAATGGTAACTTTTTTCAATATTAAAAAAACGGAGAATTCGCCGAAAATGGGACTAGAGTCCAATATTTTACCGTCCCTTCTTAGACAGACACATTGACAAACGTTTTTCTGTGAATCGATTTTTCAGTATCGAGGACACACAAGACATTGATTCTGGATACACTATGTGTTTGAGGAAGTAATTTACTCTACAAAGCAACCGGATTTATCCACTTTTTACATTCTAGCACTTACTTCGTAAGAAAAAAACAATGTAATCGTGTGGCGGAAAACGAAAAATTTTCGGCTGAAAAACTCTTATTGCCGGACCTTGGTAACGAAAAATGGATAAATTATATTGTGGAAAAACTAGAAATTTCCAGGCCTCGTGGACACACAGGCCTTGGTCGGCCATGAGTTTTGGGGAATTTTGGGGGATTTTTACGGCCTCTTTTATCGTCCTCGCTCCCCATCGGTCTTCTCTGGTTAGGAAGCAGGTGCTATGACAAAGAATGCTTGCATTTTTCTATGCGTGGTGGGCTGCGGCCGATTTATTAATATTATTGTGCTTGTTAAGGCGAATGGTCCGGAAGGCCCTTTCCCTGAGTGGCCGATGCTCACTCCGCATTGGCCAACCGGCTGACGGGCAGAGAGGAATCTAGGGAGGCGGCGTCTCCGACAGCAAAGCAGGAGCTTTAAAGTTGGAGTTTAAGCGAAAAATGTAAGTAATGAATATAAAATATAAATTAGATGGGAGTGAACTTACCAAAACAACTTCAAAAAAGCACATATCTTGTAAAAACATGAAATTGCTGTTTTCATAAAAGATTTATTAAACAAATGATTTCATAATACTTTACGGGAAACGTTCCCATTATAAGAGAAATCCTTCGCCCGACAGTGGTGGCAAGAGGTAGCCAGAGCTTTACAGTGCGACCTTGCCAAATCCCTGCAGCTATGACCCTCCAAGTGTGTCGTGTGTCCAAGTGAAGTCGTAAGTGCTTCTTTACTTGTTCTTAACAACAGTGAGAACCAGCCAGCTACAATGGAAAGTTTCATCCCAGATTATCCAAACCAATTCACCGGAGACGAAATGGAAGTGACGCTGGATAACATCAATCAACATAACATCCCCGACGCCGATGGCAAGGAACCGATTCAGCTCAACCAACCCCCAACCGTTCAATTACCAGAAAAAGACTCCCCAGACTCCATGAAAAGGTCAGTGAGAGACAATGATATAGAGCGTGAACACAAAAGTTCAGTTAGAGTAGTCAAAACACAAAATCTAACTCTCTATTAATTAATGTGCTGTGAAAAGAAGGTTCGGACCTCTAAGTAACTTGATAAGCAAGCAACCGATTATAAATTCGCTCATATCAACGATCTTCCTAGTAGTCAAAGTGAAACCTCCAAAATGAAACCTCCAAAATAAAATACCACCAATCATTATATTATCATCAATATTAATGCATTTATCAAAGAACTTAAATCTAGTCACCACAAACTTCATTGCAGATCAAAAAAACAATAAAACAAAAATAAGTGCAAACTCACCCACGGACTTTCAAAGTTTAATAAAGTATTTAATTAATATTCATCGAAGTTTCCATTCCTTTAGAGACCCATTAAATAAAAATATATCTGTAGTGTTCAAGAACTTCAATCAATCCATTACTAACCAAGAAATATATGAAGACCTAAACCAACACTTTCCTTCGCTGATAAAACTCACCAGACTTCACAAAGAAAACAGACCTATCCCAGTAGTTGCAGCTGTTTTTTCAGGACAAAATCCAATTGACAATATTCTAGCACCTATTTCCCTGTTCTTCCCCAAACACCAACTCTCAACAACTTCACCCACTTTAGTAGTACCACATCCCAGGCCCGCCCAAATCCTATCAATAATTTAAATTCAACCATCCTTCCCCAAGAATCATACCACAACTATCCCATTAAAAATACAATAGTTAATGCAGTTACTTCCTATATAATCAATGCCATAAACACCCTTATACCCACCATAAGTAACTCAATTCAAAATTCATTTTCCGCCTACATTAACGGAAATAACAACACCTTAAAGGTTTTACTCTCGCCAATTGGAATGCTAACTGCTTAACAATTAAAAAACAGAACTAATAAACGTCTTAAATTCACACCGTGTCGATATAATTTGCACCACAGAAACTCACTTAAAGGAAAAAAATAAATTTTATATCCCAAACTACTCAATTTACAGAGTCGACAGAAACCTAAACAGTGGAGGAGGAGTGCTAATAGCCATTATTAAAAATATACAACATTACCCAGTAATTCTCCTTTGTGCTCGGTAATGTAGAAACTGTTGCAAATAAAATATGGACAATAATTGCAGCATACAATCCTCTAACTCATAAACTAGACCTGGATAACTTTAGTAATCTGTTTCAACTAAGTGACACCATATTTCTAGGGCCCTAAATGCCAAAAATACAAACTGGGGTTGTTCGAACACCAACGCTACTGGGAAATTATTAGCTCAAATACTAAATCGCACTACTCTCAAATTAATTTCAACTCCAGGACCCACATATTACCCACATGATCGCTTAAGAAATCCTGATATTATCGATTTTGGAATTACCAACGCTAAAATTAAACTACACGCTTTTACGTTATTCAAACTAGACTCGGATCACATTCCGATCTCAATAACCACACATCAAATACCCCCACCGCAAGCCCGAGTACCAAAACCAAATACGTTGATTGGGAAAAAAAAATTTAACGAGGTCAACAATACCTAAATTTAAAATCCACTCCAACCCACTAGAAATAGAGCAATCAATCAACAAACTCAGTACCATAATACACAGCTCAATTGAAGAGACCTAATTAAAACCAAAGAATACAAACAATATAAACTTCCGCCAGAAATAGTAAATTTAATACAAATCAAAAAACAAAACCCTCAGATTATGGTCACAACTAAGAACACGAGGGCTAAAAAGTAGAACTTAACGTACTAAATATAGTGCGCAAATCAATCAAAAACTTCAATAATCAGCTTTTCCAAACACTAATCCTATCACTAAACACTAACAACAAATCCATTTGGCAATTTACAAACACAATATTAAGAAAAACGTATACCATCCCCCCACTAGACTCCCCCACAGGAAAAATGTACACACGTGCTCAGAAAGCCGCAAAGATAGCTAATTACTTTGCATCCACATTCACCCTAAATAATTACTAAACCGCACGCTAGTCATCTCACAATCAACAAAACAGTAAACGAAACGACTTATGGTCCGCATCATAAAATACACCACACATCACCTAACGAAGTAAACAAAACCATCAAATCATTATCTCTCAAGAAAACCTCTGGACATGATAAAATGAACAATTTAATTTTGAAAACTCTTCCCCAAACAGCCATTGCGAATTTCACCAATATCTTCAATTCATGTCTCAGGCTTGTTTATTTTTCACAAGTATGTAAACATGCAACCATTCTTCCAATACAAAAACCAAACAAGAATGCATATCTAACCAAGTTACCGACCAATCCGTCTGCTTCCCACGCTATCTAAATAATTAGAAAAAATTATATTCATAAGATTCAAAACACATTTTACAACACAAAGGCTATGTCCATGGAACAAATGGGATTCACAGAAAAAGAGTCCACATATCACCAACTACTCACAAATACTGAAAACATCCATATGGCATTCTAAAACACTATCATACAATACCAATCTTTCTCGACATTTCTCAAGCCTTAGATAGAACGTGGCACCAAGCTCTAGACTATAAAATGAAAGAAATAGGCACTCCACATTATCTTATCAAATCATTTCCATCTTCCTCGAAAATAGAACATTTGCCGTCACAGTTGATAACCATCACTCTAATCCAAAAGCAGTTGAAGCAGGCCTTCCCTAAGGCTCCCCGTTATCTCCCGCTCTTTATACTCGTAACTTGTACATAGCCAACCTTCCGCAACATAGTAAAATAAAAACCGCCTAATTAGCAGATGACCCGGCTATATATTCATGAAGTCCCACCCTAAACTCAATAAAAATCGATCAATTGTACCTAAACCAAATTGGCAGCTGAGCTGACAAAAATAAAATTAAAATAAATCCGTCAAAAATAGCAGCAAAAAGGTCCTTACGTTCCCCCACCTCCCTTACAGATGAATCAAGAACCTTTACAATGGCATCCTCATAATAAACATCTACAAAATATGGCCTTTTCTTAGACACCCGACTCAACTGGAAAAACCGATATCAACAATAAAATTATTCAAGCAAAATAAAGCTGCACCAACTAAAACCAATAATAAATAAATCAGCTAAACTACCATACTGCCATATTGTTGTATAAGAGTATCATACGACCACTACTATTATATGCATGCCCAGTTTGGATCAGTGCAGCCAAATCTATTACAAAAAAACTCCAAGTAATCCAAAATCATTTCCTTCGCACCATCACGAATGCCCCATTATACATCTCCAATGCTCAACTCCATAAAGAATTCCACCTATAACCGATAACCAACCATATAATTTTTGTATCTACCCACTTCTTCCAGAAGATCCCTAAATATACCCAACCTAACCCCGCTAAAACTCTTCCAAAATCCAATACACAGAACCCGCATCAAGAATAAATTTCCTTTCTATACATTCCTAAATAAATACTCAGATCTCGTACCAAAGTAGAGGTATTATATAAAGATACCTTTATCACCCTAGTAGTAATGTAAGTTGTATTTTAAGATTATTAGAAGGATTATTTTAAGTTAATTATAAGTAGATATAAGCAATTATAACGAATGTAGAGTGTCTTAAACACTGATCTTTGTATTGTCCTATCCAAACGAAAATAAATAATAATAAATAAAAAATACGAGAAGTCATCCTCACTGTACGGAGAGAGAGGCGGTCTGGGTGGAAAGTGAGCCGGCCAACGAAAAACATTGACGTTATTATTTTGAATATTAACAATGGAAGCCATTACAAAACGAGAGGTGCAAGGGGAGAAGAACAGATCTAAACATAATTACAATATTAAAAGTGCAAACCAAAACAGAAACCAACATAAATTCCATAAATTTTATTTTATTTTTATTTAGAAAGTACTTTGTCACACGTGATAGTATAAAGATTGGATTCAAACATAGAATTAATGGTATCGTGTCTTTTTATATGTAGTTTCAGATATTAACATCGGATATTTCTAGGTTCGTTACTGAAAATGGCAGTAATGTGAAAATTAATAGAATGGGCAAAGTCAAGGCTATGTTGAGAAATATAATTCAATTTTGTGTCAGTCTCCTTGATGTTATGAACATGTTCTTTAATTCTTTCCTTAAGAGTCCGTTTTGTTTGTCCTACTTAGAACAATCACTTCACAATTTTAGCAATAGACAACATGTTGTTTATCAGTTAAGGGAATTTCGTCTTTGACATTTTTAATCAAATTTTGTTTGAGAGTCAACTTATTTCTAATTTTGATGTAAAATTCTTTACCAGAAACTCTTTTTCGTAGGTAATTATTAACTATATGGACAAAAAGTAAGGTGATAGTGTGACATTGACTGGCCAAGTTCCCTGCGAACCGTGGCACATTACTTTTGAAATCAATTTGTTTCTATATGAGAATTATTTAGCATGATAGAAATATCCAAATAATTAAGAAGTCCATTAGTCGATCTTTCTAATGTGAACTATACAGATTCGTTACAGGATTTTAAAAAAATTCACTAAATTTTGAATTTCATTAATATGTAGAATAACCAAAAGCTCAATATATATTTTGTAAAAAAATGAATAAGGGTTGGTAAAAGTGATTGTTCTAATCTCAGCATTGCAATGTATGCAAAAAAGAACTTAGTGAACAACCGATAAAAGTATCAGTTACCTGATGACAAATAACTCCGTCAAATTGAAATCCTATGTGAGCAAAAATGCATCTAACCATTATTAAAATTTCAAGTGAAATGTTCAAATTTTAAACTTTTGAGAGATAAACTTCTACAGCAGATATGATGAGAGGATGGGGAATATTTGGGGACGTAGAAATATCATCCAGCGATATGTTTTAATGATTACCAGGAACAGATAAATTTGTAGAGTTCACGAGATAGTTCAAAACGTTTGCGAACTCTATTGCTTATTAATACTTTAGGAATGGAATTTAGAAAATTGCATAAAATAGTGGGTCGTGCCAATAGACGAAACAACAGATTTCATAGGATAATCTGTGTCGTGAGCTTCTTGTAAACTTAATTTTGTTTATCAGTTAATGAGATTTCGTCTTAGACGTTTTTGACAGGTTTTTTTTGTGAGTCAACTTATACCTAATTTTGATGTCAATTTTTATTACCAGAAACTCTTTTTAGAAGGTAATGATTCATTTTAGGGACAAAAGGTAAGGTGATAGTGAATTTTTTATCAATTACCATTGATTATCATAAATAAAAGCATTTTGTGTTTTTATTGAGTATTTCAAGAGAAAATCACTTTGATATTAAGATTAATCTGTGTTTAAAAACCTTTAAGTGTTTTCAACCAGCAACAAACTTTGGCACAGACTTAGCTCAAGTCCATCGAATTAACTCATCTTGCGCTTTACCTCTACACCACACAATCGCTCTGACGTACTCACTTTTGACAAAAATATGTATTTTCAATTTGGTTGTAATAAAATATTAAATTATTGCAGTTTTCGAAAACATAGTTCGGCGGAAATGAAATTAAGATCAATTTTTAACGTCTTTTATAGAAACGAGGAGGAATATTCCGAAAAAAAATTCCTCCTCGTGAGCCGTTTTTAAGAATTGTCTAAAAATTTCTTATACGAGAACTTCACGCGAAAGCTATTCATAGTTTTGAAAAATTGTTCATAAATTTATTTTGAAGATCTGCCTTTAAAGAACATATTTTAATTAACAAATTCTCTATCTTCATTATTGTAGTTAAAGGAAGACGCAAAAAATGTTGAACGATTCGGTTTACGCGATAACGTTAACTACAGACAGAAGTTTTGCTGTCAATCGATATTTAGTATAATGTTGTATGAGCTAATGTAGCATCGCTAGTTTAGTTAAGTGAAGAAATATGTTTTCGAAAATGCTAGTTTGCTTGTTTTTTGCTAGCAAACGTTTCATGAATGTAGTTCACAAAACAGCAGGTATACAGAAGCTTAGGGAGCGGAATAAACAGCTCCTCTGAGAAGAAGAGCGTACTCCTACAATCGGACGTGTTTAGGTTGCGATTCGGCTGAAGGCGAGGAGATGATGGCGGGAACGTGCATGCGGAGGGGCGGTGGGACGCTGGAAGGGCGCTCTGTGAGCCAGCACTCCGTGTCTACCTCTTGCACCAGTATATTTAATTCCCGTCCGTCAAATGGAGATCGCGTGGCCTGTCGGCTGACGCTGTCACCACGGGGTCCTCTGGAGATCCTTGGCAGTGTTGCTCTGGCTGTGCCCGCCCCCACCCCCGACCTCCCCACGCTCGCTCGCTTTGAGTGCGCTTAGACGCCCCGGGCCCTGCAGCGCTCCTCACCTCGCGCCAGCCTATTTTCTCGCCCTCCACGCCCTCTCCCATTCGCCCCGCATTCCTTTTCTGGCGACACGGCTCTCAGCTCGTCTTCCCCTCAAGTTGGTCTCGCGCAGGACGCGGCGATTTATGACTGGGAATACATCTCGAGAGATTTACCGACGGCTGCGTAATAACTGCACTCTTAGATACCTCATTATTGTTGTCATAAGTCATTAGCATCAATAACATCTCCATCTGACAAAACGTCTATTGGCATAAGCTACAATGAGGTGCGGTATCAAGACCTATTAAATATGATTTCGTAATTCTCAATCCGGTTTTAAATATCCCAACAATGCGGCTGCCAACTCTTTTGTCTTTTTTGTGTTGCTTTTTATATCTTTTCCCTCGGAAGGGTTAAGGCAAACCAGTTTTAAAGATTCAACAAAAATGACAAATGGGGAAGAGAATATGACCCTACGCATAAGTTTCCATCGAGAGAAGCCTATCCTTCCATAAAGTGGGCCGACGCGGGGAGACGATGAGAACGTAAAACGTATGATTATGAATGATGATGATTGACAAAATTGCTCCTCTATGTTTCTATTGGAGCCGACCTGTTTACTCGACCCTGGTAATAAACTTCTTCAGCTGGTTCGTAATCGATGCCGAGACACGGTACGAGGGTATCGGGGTGACCACAACTCACTTCATACAACTTCCCTCGTTGATCCGAAAAGCGCCGACGTCAAACGAAATTGGATGGTGCTAAGTTTCTCTGCTGGTTTTATTACTACAAGAAAGAAGTAAAATGTAAGGTGCCGCCCATCTCGTTTCAAGAATGCGAGAAGCTGCTGTTCTATTCCACCGCCACAGAACGAAAAACTAATGTATTCCCGACAGTGGAAGGAGCAATTGCGGTTAAGCTGTTAGAATTTTCCATTTCAGTCGCGCGGGAAAGGCACTGTGAGCTCTTCGTGGGACATCGAACGGAAATCTCAGTGTTCGACCTCACAAGACGAAACGGTAACCGGGACAGTCAAAATGCTTCAAATCATTCATGATAATTTTTGCACGTAAACGCTGTACTACACGTATGTACTATTAGCGTGGACATTGAGCTTAATAGCTTTTAATTTCTCGCCCTTACTTGGTTAGAAGGTGACGGGAACAAAAAAGTGGATAAAAATTGTTCCTTTATACGGGGTTAGTCAGTAAAAACGTCCACCTCGAATATTTTCTAAACCGTCCAAGATAGTGAGCTGGAATATGCACCAAACGGTTCAGGTCATACGTGCTCATCACAGTTGCTCATCATGTGTACAATAATTAGCATAAAAGAATATGAAATCTGGCGAAATCGTTCAAAACGCGAGTAAACTAATATTCGTGGCGCGGCACCGGCTTCCTCAGCTGAAGAAGCAGCAAGGCGCAAGGAACTGCAACGGCCTCGGCGCCCTCGTCAGTCATTTCCCTTTCAGTACACTTCCCTGAGAATCCATCGTATGTTACACTTATTCACAGTATTTCAGTTCACATTTTGTCCAAAAGACTCAATCGAAGGGCGAAAGAATTTTCAACGGTATTTTCTTATTAGTATCTCATTAGTTCATCACGTGTATTGAAACATTAAGTTTTAATCGGGGTAAGGTTGTGTAATGTCTGGTTTTGAGAAATAGTATTTATTCACAGTATTTGTTACGTTGATGGTTCTTTAAATCATTGTGCATCAATTCGCACGGCGATCAATTCCCACGGCATTATCTCTACTTTGAACGGCTTCGAAAGGCAGCAAAAATTCAGGAGCTTTGCTTTGCTTCACTGTGAAAATCGCGATCTTCTTCAGTAATAGAGATTGAGACATTAAATATTTATGTAATGTAACTATCCAATTTTCTTCTGTATGTCCACGTGAAAATGCCTTAAAACATTCATAAAACGAAATAATTTTCACTGAAATTATTTGTTGATAACACAAAGGAGACGCAAATTTCTAAATGTTTTTACGACAATTGTCCGCAGAAACATCTCAACATGGAGACACAAATCTCTGTTCTACATTCTACATTTTCACTCTTTGCATGGCACAAACGTATTATTCGCATTTGTAGACTGCCTCATTTATACTTGCATGTCGCAATGTCAATTGTCATTTCGAGGACACTACATTCTATATCCGTCACCGTTTTAAAATGGTGAAAGATAGAGGTCGTGGAACGTCTGGAAATCCAGCCGCACCTCTAAGCCTACTATAACGGCGTGTTAAAACTCATTTGGGACTATAATTGTTCATCAAATACCAACATCGCTGGTTCGGATGGCCGAAATCGCTAAGGCAGTAGTGCAGTAGCGATCTCGGACCAAAGGATCGCGCGTTCGAGTCCCGCCTCGGGTTGTATTGTGTTCGTCCTTTCACACCCCTATCATCATCGCATTGTGTCATCCTCATAGTTACCATGCCGATACACGCAATAGTGGTCGCTAATGACCTAGTAGTTGATGTGACCTTAAATAACGACAAAAAATACCAACATATGTGGTACAGATGAATTTATCTCTTTAAGATCTACCTAATCGTGTAAAAAAAGAATAGTGCATTCCAAAACACGAAGTTACTTCAATATCTTAAAAATAAACTAGTGGTGCTATAGAATGGCACAGACTTCCCCGCATTAGTTTTCTATTTTCTTTGGTCTCGGATAGCTACTCGGACTTGCCACATACTCTTACCAGCTGCGTTCTATCGCCACCCAATGTACATTTTTTTGAAAGTTTCTTAATTTTTCGGTTTCCTAATAGTAGAACGCAAATATTATTTTAAGAATATTAAAGAACAGTAATCCTCGTTCTAAGTGGCAATTTTCTTTGAAAAAGGTGGAGCTGTTTTTAAAAACATTTCCGTTTAAGCGACACTGTAAACTCGAAATATGAAGCTCTTTTTCACAGAATTTTTTTGAGTTTTCGAAAAACTTCATTAGAAGTCATTTATAGCACATTAACTCACAAATACAACAGTGTTTACAAATTGCTGGAAATGTACATAAGAACGGCGTGAGAGATATTTCAAAGAAAATATATTTCTTTACATTTTAAAGAAATCCCCGAAATGACCTTTACTTCATACCATAATACCCTTTACCGTCATATTAATGAGTTCAATTAGTAGTATCCGTTAGAAATGTTTGAAGAAAAAACTTGAAGTCAGTTTTGAGAAAATGTCGTTGGAGCATTTCTGAAAATGCGGAATTTTGAGTTAGTTTTCACAGAAAACTGTTGAGTTTTCAAGATACTTTATATGGCATTATTTAAAGCATATGTAATAATCTGATCTGACGTACCCATTCGAGCCGACGCTTAAAAAATGTGCCCATTATTTCCAACATTTCCTAAAATTCAGAGAAATCAACGAACATGAGACCTCACCATCTTTAGAACAGAGTTTGTTTCAGGTAAAAATTTTGATCTTCAATTTTGTAGTTTTGAATATTAAATTTTTTCAATTTTCAAAAATTTGGTTTCGCCGGAAATGGACTAGCACAATATTTTTCCGTCTATTGATAGATAGGGGGAGAAAATTTAAAGAAAAAATTGCAAGCTGTTTTTGAGAAAAAATGTGAAATAAAATGTAATCACTGGATTTCACACGGAAATACGCAAAAACTATTAAGATTTTCGAAACATTGTACATGACCTTTCTTCAAGTTCTGTCTTTAAAGAATAGATATCATTTAGGAAAATATGTCTATATTCAATACGCGTATTGTCGTTTTAAGAACACGCAGGAAGAAAACGTATTCTATTTTTGAAAAATCAGGGATTTGAAAATTCATCATACATTTTTTTGAGGATGATATTGGCAGTTTCTCTTAAGAGGCACTTATGATATCCTAGGAGAAAGTTTAATACAAAGATTTGGATCAAATTCTGAGAAAATGTTGACAATGTTGTAGAGGCTTAATGTAAAAATGCCCTCAAAAACAGAAACATCCATTTTAAAGTCAGAGCGCCTCGTTTTGATTTAAATCATTTCCGCGAATGTCAATTTTGGAGAATATAGGCTGAACGGATTACGCTCTAGCGTTGACCGCAGACGGACAGGCAGATATACAGACGCCGTCAAGGCGATTAGAGGAAGTAATTAACTATGTATAGGAACAAGATTTCACCACGTTTTTGTTACCAGAGTCCGGCAATAAGAGTTTTTCTGGCGAAAATTCGCCGTTTTCCGGAATACGATTATAATAGTTTTCTCGCGAGGAAGTAAAAAACGAATTCCTATTTAAACCTGCACGGGATTCGTCGGTGAGTTTCGCGAGGATGGCAGTGTCCGTAGGTTTGCGTACGAGCACTGCGAGCGAGCCACGTGCCCGAAGCCAGGACGGGGCGGCGCCAGCGGGCGAGTGCTTCCGTTAGGCACGCACGCGCTGCCCGGCGCATGCAAGTGGGCGGGGCGCGTGAATATGGATGCGCTCCTTGCATCTCCCGCCTCCGCCCTTGTCACTGACCTCGACAACTGGAGCTCTAATGCCCCTCTGGGTGATTCATGTGCAAGTAGATAATTCGCAGAGATAAGGCTTACGTATTTTAGCTATTGTATGCACTACGAGCAATATTGATCAGCTGGGTGTTCCCGTATTTCTTGCTCTCCCAGTTCTAAATATGGAACCGTAAATGTCTGTGAGACTGGCAGGAATTGCGTCTGACAACCGCAATACGCCAGCTATTAATAAATATTACTTACTTACACTATAGCATGTGTTGTGTTACACACACAGGTGTGCGCTTTGCGACAGTTCCGATAACAGTTCCCTTTGCGCCAGAGGTCAACGTGGATTGGCAGCTCGCAGGACGTGGTTGTCGGCGACGTCGGTGACGCACCAACGGACTGCAACTGCAAGCATGGCCCCGCTAGATACAGCAACACATACTTTCTCGGATCATTTGTAAATTTGCAACTTTCCAAAGTTCATAGACTTCAATGAGAATGAGACCTGCGCCATTCAAATACGTGGTTCTTGTTCTATCCTCGGAAAAAAAACTTCTTTGAGCTAAAAAAATAGAGCTGTTTTAAGAAAATGTTTTATATACATTGCTTTAATTTTAAGCACAAATTACGCGAAAACTACTTATTTTTCAAAACATTGTTCCTGACCTCGTTAACAGACCTGGTTAATTAGAACAGATATTGTTTCAGACAAAACTCTCTATCTTCAATTTTATAGTTTCGAAATATTAAAACTTTATAATTTTCGAAAATACATAGTTCGCCGAAAATAAGACAAGCATAATCTTTTACCGTTCTTTAGTACATACTAGGAGAAATAATTGGAGCCGTTTCTGAGAAAAATATTGTTTAAAAAATGTAAAAATTACCTGTATTTCACGCAAAATTACGCAAAAACTATTCTTATTCTCAAAAAGTTCTAAGTGACCTTATTTCAAGATTTGGCTTTAGAGAACAGATTTCATTACGGAATAAAATGTAGACATATCATAGTTGTGGGAAGACGACAGAAAAAAATGAACTTTTGCAGTTTTGTAAAAATTAGATATTCCAATGAGAATGAGAACTGAGCCATTTTTTAAGCGTCGCATGCAAATTTTGAAAATGTTTTTGAGGCATATGTAGAGTAACCTCCAAAATCAAAATACCCTTTGAAACTCGTAAAGCCTCGAGTTTGTTCTGATCAATCGGGAAAAATAAACTTTGAGAAATTCCACTGAACGATTTTGGCGCTACCATTGACCAAAGACGGACAGTCGGACATAGGTTTTGTCGTCAATCGATTTTACAGTATCAAGGACTCACAAAAAGTGGGTTCTGGGTACACCATGGGTCAGATGACATTTACTATATAGAGGAACAAGCTTTGTCCACTTTTTCGTTACCAGGGCACGATAATAAGGATTTTCTACCTAAAATCCGCAGTTTTCCGGCGCACGATTTTATAACTCTCTTCTTACGAAGTAAGTGCGAGAAAGTACAGAAGAAGGATTGCTTTCTTCAAGAAAATTTTACGATCTTTAACGAGCGTTTTGTTGGAATGACCTCTTTACGACCGTCAATTCCATGCCCTGGCACCCTCCCCTACGCCTCATTCCGCTTTCTAAATTACACTTCGCTTCCAAGGCCTGCCATCGCAGTCGACATCCACTCCTGCAAAAAGTAAGCGTGCTCTTGCAGCCAATGTTGTGAGTAGCACGCAGGTTGTAGTGGGGCAACAACATCTAAAGTAGGCCCTAGCCGCTTCCTAGGCTGATTATGTCGCAAGGGCCGTGATTTATGCGCCGCGCCGGCACGGTGGAGCCATGGCTGCGTGCTAGTGACGGCAAGCAGAGCCGTTCAGCGCTCTCCCGGCCGCGCCGCCGCGCCGCCGCGCCTGGGGCCGCCTCTGACCCCGACTCCGCCCCCGCCCCGCTCTCCCGGCGCGCCCGTCGCCCTAATTTGGCACTAACACTGAATTATCGTGATCCGGAACACTAGTAAGCGACTGCACTTCTAAAGGAAGGTGTGTTGCTCACCGTGCTGCGTCCTTTCATAAGCCTTTACCTGCAATAGATGTGAAATGTGCCATTGTACGCGTTTTGTGCTCAAAGGTCGTAACTGCTTCACCTGTGGTCCGCAGGAGCACTCCGTACGCGGCCCAGCGCTTGTCTGTGGCCCACTGCTGTCGCCCGACAGAAGGGGCGAAGACGGGAGGCACTAGGACGCCATCGTCCAACTCAAGTTTAAGAAATTTTTAATATTGTAGAATATTAAATGTTTCATCCTATATTAAAAACAATACTAGTGTATCCGTGCAAGAACTCTTTCATGTTAATCCCCATCTTTTCCCTATCCATTTCTCCACCCTTTCCATTAAGAAGGAAAGTTGTTAATGAAACGTTTTTATTTGTAAATTATGTATAAATGTAACCTCGAACTTACACAATATCGAACAAAAATAATAATAATGCAATTGACGTTGGAAACAAATTTTCAATAAAAGTTTATTCAGTATTATACAGACATGCTCTTCGAACATTCATACTTCCTTAAAAACATTTGAAGTTCCTTGACAGTTAGGTTTTCACTTTCTTTGATATTTACAAACATATTAGAAAGGGTTTGTACTTTTAAGAAAGCCAAGTAAAGTTTCCACGCAAAAATACAGGATCGGGAAAGTACAACCCTACTCTTTGCAACATTATTTAATTTCCTGGATTTGTTGTGAGGAATAGAGGGGGGTTTGATCTTGCTAGGGTGCGAAAATTGAGTAATTATTATTATACTAAAAATTTTGGATTATTATCTGCATTCTTACATACCTCAAGGAAAGCAATTCCAAGCCATTTTACTTTACTTAATTTTCAAAAGTTTATTCTTGTGTTGTGCCATAGCACAAGTTTTCCCCTACTACCTCCGCGTACCCATGCGAGAACTCTCGCATGTTAAATCCCACACTCTTCCCTATTCTTCTATTTCCATTCTAAGAGGTAAAGTTGTTAACGAAATTTATTTATTTGTTTAAAAATGCATAAAGGTATTTCCATTGTACTAACGCAATATCAAATTTTAAACAATGCAATTGATGTGGAAAATAAATTTTCACTAAACATTTATTCAGTATTCTCGAGACATTTCTCGGGACACTTCGCAACACTTACCTAAAAATATTTGAAGTAATTATTCAATATTATTAGACAGTTAGCTTTTGGCTTTTCCTGATGGTCACAAAAAATGAAAAAAAGGTTTTTATTCTTGAGGAAGCTACGTGACAGAACACGCTGACTTAAAAGTTTCACCGAATCATTGCTTCTAAAGAAAATACTGGTACAGGTAAAACACAAACCAAACCTAACAAGACATGTCTTCAGTGTACACCTACATCTCTCCACAATTAGGTACACAGCACTTGCAGATCTCGACAAAACGTTAAATGAATGTTTCCACTACACGCATAAGAAACAATCTTCATAGGTATCAAACAACTTCTAGTACTTCTAGTTGTTGCTGCGAGAGCGAATCTTGAATTAATAATTATCCAAATAAACCTCGTCAGTCTGCGTAAACCACGGTGTACACAGAAAGCATAAATAGTATAAGATGGAGGAATCAAATCCTTCTAAACGTAACATCACAAATATGGCCACCATCACCAAGGGTTGAAATGAAGGTGGCACAGGTAGTTTCGATAAGTGCCGAACCAGCTACAATTTAGTAGAAGGTCCAAGATTATTTCATCCTGTAGATTACGGTGCTGGGAATATTTCTTTGAGGTCTTTAGCGTCAAAATTTTGGTTTAAAAGCCCTAGAACGCTTCGTTTAGGAGTTATTTAACGATATAACTGACTGAGTGCTGCGGGTTGCATCTGACTCGATTATTTAGATGCGTTTTTTAACAAATCCCCCTTATTTTATAGTCAAAGTACAATTCGTCACGTCTCCGTGAAATTCTCGTTTTCTAGAGACCTCATTTATACAGATCGGTTGCATGTGAGAGCTATGTATAGTACTGAAGTAATATAGGAGACTATTATGGTCAAGCATTTTATAATAGAAATAAAAATAATAATAATAAAAAAATATGAAATAAAAAAAATAAAAATAATAAGAGGAGGGTTATTATTATACCCTAAATTCTCGACTAAAGATATTCACGAATTCTGATCATTTTTAATATCAAATAGTACAGTAATATTTTTTTCAAATCGTTAGTTTTTTATGTTCGTTGGCTAAGTGATGTTAGCCAGTTCGTATCTACAGACCCGTGTATTTTATAATACCGGCATTTTTTTATAAAATTATACTTATTTAAATGATTTTCCTGGTATTTAATAAAAATATGGATCCGAAATTTTTGAAAAAGACTTCAATTAGGATCGAAACGTCAATAAATTATTTGAAAAAATAATATTGTAGTATGCGTATTCTTGTATAACTTTAATGAAATAACAGATGTCCTATTCCTTAAAATCTCGAATATGTGTTGCTTATATATAAAATCTACTTCACGTTTTTGATAGCTTCCTAAGGAGAAGATTTAGTGACTAATTGGTTGAGATGGCTCAACAGACAACAGCTACTACAGTGTCTCAGGTATCTTATGGTTGTGTGCTGCCAGTGGCGGATTTTCGCCAGTAGTTAGATAGCTAGGTGAAATTCAACCACTCTCTGAAGGAGAATTGCTGAGGCCGGCTGCTCTATTCTCTCCCGTGGATTACCCAATCAATACCATACGAATGCCGGAGCAGTAACTTAATAATCGGGCCTCGGACCGCGTGCGATTTTTCCTTCCTCATCCTTGCACTATTTTCTCTTATATTTACATGCTCTACACTACCACACGTATCGGCAGGGTAGTCGGGAGATTAGAGCTTGTCCAGGCTGGGACGATGGAATTGGCGGAGTCGAGGGAATCTCCTCAAGTCGAGATGTATGTCGGCGCCGAATCGCACGTTCCAGCGATCCCTAATGACCATGGAGATTCCGCCCGGTCTACGCGGCATCTCCGTGAGCTTGTCCGGCGGCGCTGGAAAGCACTTTCTCCGGCGGCGCTGTTTGCGTATTCAGCATCCGCCTGCTGGTGTCGGGGATTCCCAGATGAGCTGAGCGGGCTGGCACAATCGGCACTCCGGCCGCGGGGAACGGGGAAGGTCTTTCGCCTGTCGCTGCCGAGGAACGCTCCGCGGACCCCAACGAACTTTCCCGTAGATCAAACTGTCCGCACGTACGCTGCCACCGCCCTCACTACTGGCTGTGAGAGAGTTTTGTCATAATGAAAGACATGAATGCATGGAAATGTTACAGATTTCAATGAAGACATTCTTCAGTAAAATATAAATAATCAAATCCCTCCGTTGACTCCCAGCAGATACATATTTGAGTAAATTTCTGGGAATGTAAATGAGAGTTATACAAAAACGTTAATAACATTTTCCTAACAAAATATTAATAAAAAGGAAAGTTTTTAAAAAATTGAATAGAAATAAAAAGCAAATTCGAAGCGTTAAGCAAATCAATAATTTCCAGCATACACTTAGCCTGTCGATTCGGCGTTTACATTCTAAGGTTTTATTTTAAATTGACTGATTGCCAAACCGAAAGACGGTGTTTATGCGAAATTATTCTTTTACATTTCACTTTTCGGTGGATTTGGTGAAAAAACAACATTGCTTTGACCATCAACATTTCTCTTTTCTGCCGAGAAAAGGTCAGTACCCTTTTGTAAAGTCTAGTAATTTTTGCAAAGTCAAACGTTTAAATAAAGTCACTATTTGCGTCATAGAGTTAAGACTCTGTTCGACCAAAATTTTTATTGTTCAAAGAAAAATATATGAGGTCGTTATTATGAAAAAAATAACTGTTTTGTTTGGGGAAAATGTATGTAATTTCTTTAAAATTATGAAAAAAAGTTATTTAAAAAAGACTATTCATGAAGTAACTTAAAAATTGGTGCTGAAGATAGATTGAATTCAATAAATATTAGAGAATAAAATGATAAAATAAATATTTGAGAATAATTATCTGAAAAATTGAATTGAAGAAACTTAGAAAAGACGATTTGTACGAATTGACAATTTTCTCGGAAAACGCGAAGGGAGTTCAGATTTTCAACATGGATTTGGAAAATCCAAATCTACGGAAACTGACGTGTTTTCTCTTCTTAAAGATGTCAACCATGGATCAAAATGAAGCACCTATTGTAATAATTTTGAATCGTTCAAAAACGTTCATCAAACTCATTCATCATAACCAGGGCTCGGATTCTGATGACCAAAAAAATCTTAGAAAATTACCTAAAGTATGAGGTAAATGACCCAAAAAATGACTTAAAATTAGAGGTAAATGGCGTAATTTTTGTAATACCCAAAAACTTCAACGAATATGTCTCCATCTCGATCTCGGTCAAGTTTTTGTCCAGTTTCCCTGATCCTTTGAGCAAATGCTGAGATGGCCCCTTGTTTTGCTTCTGTACGTAAATGTAGCTTCACTATGACCACGTTTTGTTGAACTCTCCTTTTGTTTGTAATGGTAAGAGTAGAGGTAAGGGCGAGTTGCTATTTTGTTAGCAATGTAGAAAAATCATATTTTCAATTCGTGTGCCCGGCGCTTGGACGCGATAAGGGTGGCTCTGCAGCAATGTCGCATGGCGACATCACATACAGTTTTTCTGTTTGTTTTTTTTGTTTGGCTGAATAAATCTAAATCTAAATGTTTATTTATCCAATAAAGTTTGAAATATTAAATAAAATTTATATCGAATTATCTTTAATATAAAAACGTGTGTGTACGAGGAAATATAATCCTTAGCTCCGGTCTTCCAACCGTCAGTTTTTAAAGGTCAAGGAAGTTACTGATGATCCATGTAATTTTGAGATTTCGAAAAACAGAGTCCTCCGCAGTAGTGAATTTCGTCATGAACTGATGATACAATAGAAACTTTTTTATAATGTATAATTGTAAAATCATGAAATATTCACTACAAAAATGCAAGAAAAGGAAATAAAAATTCGTAAAAATGACGCAAAGGTCCAAAGAATGACACGAAAATGGAAAAATGTCAAAATGTTACAAAAAATGCCCAATAAATGTAAACTTCTCTAATCTACATTTCGTGATAAACATTTATTTACAAGTTAGCTAAATCTAGAATACACCAATGAAAAAATGTCTTGAGAATCCGAGCCCTGATCATAACATTTTCTTCCAAAATTACCTTCATATGAAAATAGTGATATGCATCCAAATTGGATATGTTTGTATCCACTTAACAACTTAAACGACTTAAACAACGATCCCAGAAAGTAAAAATACCGTCCTGAAATGATGGGACATTTCTTACTCAACTTTAGGAATCTCGGCCAACTGCACATGGGGATCTGCAAGGTTTCATTTTAGACACTATAGTCTGCTGTAGGAAAATGATATGCCCTTGACGATTCAAATCGATGTTTTATTGTATGTGTTGTTTCCTGTGTCCGTGTGCTGTTAGTGAAAAAAACAAACAATAGAATCTGTGCTAAATTTAAAATCGAAATAGTAGACCAGAACGAGAATCGAGGCGAGCTGGGTAATGGCGTCCAACAATCTCCCGAAGCAACTCTAGCCGACTTTATGACACTTTTTTCGACGACTTTCGACGACGCATATTGACCGCCATATTGTTTCAAATTTGTCGCCTCGTTTCAAATAAAGCACTTTTGATGTTCTTTGAAGGCGAGGAGGAAGAGTTGAGCGAGGAGGCGAGGAGAATGAGTTTATTTTCTGCGTATATAATCCCGAAGCCTGGAATCAAGAAATAAATTCTATAGTCATTGCGCAATTTGCCTTTATTGCACTCTTTCTGCTGTAGAAAATGATATACTCTCGACGATTCAAAACGAAAGAAATAACAATTAACATCCGAAACTACAAATTAATAGTAAACGAAGGGGAAAACTTCATTACAGTTTTCCATTTCATGTCAACAATTATATTTCATTGAAAATGAACGATATGAAATTGACTGATGTTAAAGTGACCCAATTTTTGGGCCTCTGAATTCAGTCAAACCTCAATTGGAACGTCGATTTAAATGAATTAAACACAAAATGAATTTCATTATGCATTCAGAATTCTGCCAGCCTCCACACTGTTTGTAGAATTTTTTTCGCGAATGTTCTTTCTCGCCGGAGATGTGTCGGGGCGGAGGCCAGGAGTATAAAATTCGCCGCAGGGGTAATGATTGTACACTGCTACCAGGTTTTTAGAGCAGAGTTTTTTAGAACATCAATGAAGAGAAGTTAGATGTGCTGCTAATGTATGGTGAATGAGGAAGAAACGCCGTTAGAGCAATACAACGATATGGAGAGCTGCATCCTGAGCATCAGCTTCCTAGACGCCAGCTTCTTGCAAGTACGTGTACGAAACTAGTAGAATAGGGAAGTTGGAACGCAGAACAGAGACGGTTGAAAACTGCAACTGACGAAGCACATGAAGAGGTTCTTTTGGCACTGATGCAAGTGAGACCCTCACATCTCGTCCTTTGAACGGGGACTGCCAATGTACATTGTTGTAGATAGAAAACACTTCGAGCACGTGCTTAAGTAAAGCAATGTTCAGTAACAATGTATTTGGTATCATATTTGTATGATTTTTTTTTGTATTTTGTTCAATGCATTGTCTTTGTATGTGACTCATAGTTACGAATAAATTATGATTATTAAGATATTGTTCATTTATTTTTTATTTACTTAAAATTATGTATATATTTACACACACAGGGTGATTCAGTCCTACGAGAACTTATCTCACTTGTAATGTACAGGTCGAATTTGCCAAAATTGGATACTTTTCGTCGTTTAGATTTGTAAATAATCAACGTTAAAATTTGGAATAGGAACTTGTGCTCGTGCTCGGCTACGGCAAGTGAGCAAACATGATCACCTCGGGTTAGGGCTCGTCACTTCTCTGGAAAACTCAATTGCTCGTACTGTCCGTCTAGTAAGCCCCGGAAGCCAGCACAAGGCAAATAGCGCGTGAGGGCAAGGCATCATAGTCCATCGTATGATAAACAGTTCATGCAGAGAGACTACGACTTTTCCATTTCCAGCAGGTGCAGCATTTTTACAGTAGACACTTATAAGGTCATTTTCAATTCTCTAGACATTTCCTGCGCTATTGAAAAGAAAACCAGAAATTACGTTCTTTGGTCAGATGAAGCGTGTTTTACAAGAACTGGCACTATTCATGTGAACAGTTTGCATGTGAAGGCCGACGAAACACCGCATGTTGCACGTGGTGTAGCTCATCAAGAGCGATTTTCTCTAAATGTGGGATGGCATTGTAAACGAATTTGTTCTCGGTCCTCATTTCTTACCCAAGCGTTTAAGAGACGTTCAGTATCTGAATTTTATAGCTCAGGTACCCCCAACGCTTTTGGAGCTGAGGTTAATGAAAGAACGCTTTATGCTACCAAAGTCGAGGATCGTGATGAGTTTTCCAGAGATGTGGCGTCCCTGAACGCAAGGTGAAACCGCTTGCTCGTTTGCCATAGCCCGTGTTACTCGAGCACAAGTGCAACATTTAACGTTGATGATTTAAAAAACTAAACGACGAAGAAAATCCAATATTAGTAAATTCAGTCTGTATATTACATATGGACTAAGGCGCATTAGCAACTAGGACTGAAACGTATATATTATAAATATAATATAATATAATATAATATAATATAATATAATATAATATAATATAATATAATATAATATAATATAATATAATATAATATAATATAATATAATATAATATAATATAATGTAATATAATATAATGTAATATATTTATAATTATGTACGTAATATAACTACCTTCCCTGATGCTCGCAGCCTCTCTTATACTAGGGGCGACGTCCGCCAATGACTCGTCTCGATACGATGGCTGCTTCTGAAAGAAAGTGAGTTCAGAAAACTACTTCTCAGTAGACCATAGGCGTGTTCCATTCCTTAGATTAAAAAACTTTCCTCCCATCGTCGCATCGGTCTTCCAGGATATCTTCTTCCTACAGGTCTAGTATCTCTCGAGACCCTTACAATTCTATCTTCATTCGTTCTATCAATGTGCCGATTCCATTCTCTCCTACGTGATCCATTCGGAAATGCGACTAATTTCATATGTTGTTACAATGTTTTCATTTCTTTCTATATCAAAGTATGATTTGTTTAGAATTTTCCTCACCACACGCATTTCTACCACTTCTAGACGACTTTGCGTGTGTTTTGTTTCACCTCGTGTATCTGCTGCATGGGTTAAAATCAGTCTAACTAGTGTAACAGTACATCGTGCCCCCTTCGCCGCCACCGCCATCATCGTCGCCGAGCCGGGGCGAAAGGAATTGCCCGTACCTGCACATCTCTGCAAAGGAAAACTGACTGGTGGACTGGGCGTTGACCCGGTAACATGCAATACTATTAGTTCGTTTGCTTCTGATGCTGGGCGAGACGCGCATTGGCTGTGTAACGTAAGACACAAATTTAATATTCTAATTTTGTTTCAATCAAATGAAGAATATTTCTCTTCTTAATAATGCAAGCAATACCTTCTCCTTCCCGCATCCCACGACGTAGTAGAAAAGCAGGGCAAATTAAGTTATAATCCCCCATTCCCTTTAGGAAGGGAGGGTAATTATTACACTACCGATTTATATGTTCTCTCTTTTGAGTCTTGCTTCAAATTTTTGCTGTACCACACTGAGTAATTTAAGCAGCCGGAAATTCTGTTTCCTTTCATGACTTGATTTACCTCCTTATTCATCTGTCTTGAGCTTGTGATCACTATCCCCAAGTATTTTGTTTCTAACACTTGTTCTATTGGTTTTTCATTTGCCACGACTTTACATCGAATAGGATCTTTCGCTGTTGTCATACTTCTTTGGATGGAGATCGTCAAATTATACTTTCTTAAGATTTTATTAAATTCGTGGAGAAGTCGTTGTAAGTCATCTTCATTTTCAGCTACCACTACTTCATCGGCCTGATAAATTATGTTTATGATATATTTCCCCATTCTGTATCTTTTTGTTTTAAACTGATTGATTATTTTAGTCATTACTAGATTAAATAGTAAAGGACTCAAAGAGTCACCCTGTCTGATCCCTTTCGATATAGTGATAGGAGAGGATATATATATATATATATATATATATATATATATATATATATATATATATAGGCAAGCAATGAGGTTGTGTGGTACATTTCCGTTACGCAATTCTCTGATGACATCTATTGCTTATCAAATGCTTTACTTAGATCTATAAAGCATAAGAATGCAGGGTTATTGAATTCTAGCGACTTTTCTATCACCTCTCTCTCTATCTCTATCTCTCTATCTATCTCTCTATCTGTCTATCTATCTATCTATCTATCTGTCTATCTATCCATCTATCTATCTATCTGAATATTGCATCGTTAGAGGATCTGTGACTGAATCCCTGTCGATGATCATCCCACTCTATCATTCTGTACAGTTCGTTCGCTAAATGTCTCGTCTCCATTTGAGTGTGGAACTTGAGAGAATTATTCCTCTGTAATTATGGAGGTTACGTTGGTCTCCCTTCTTGAATAACGGTACAAGGATACTTGAATTCCAATACTTGAGTATCTTATGATGGTTCAAGATCTTCAGTTAATATGTCTCCACCATACATTAGTAGCTCTTTGCATACACCATCCTCCCCAGGTGATTTACCATTTTCAATTTCTTAATTATCTCCTTCACCTGTTCTTCTGATATGGTGCATTCTGTACTCACGTTTGCTGTTTCACTTCATCACGGAATAATTCTTTAAAATTCTCCACCCATAATTGGATAGGCATTGTGTTAATCCTTATATATGTATTAGTTTCTGTTCTCATGTTCCTAATAAAGCTCCACATTTGCTTCTGAAGTACATTAATGTTCGTGATCTAATCTTCCCGAAAAAGAGTCCCAATATCTTCTCTTTATTTCTCTAACTTCTAATTTATTTCGTTCCTAATGGTTTTGAATTATTGATATAAATGTGTAGACCCATATTGCTTGAACTTGATATAGGGAAGTCTCTTCCGGAATGCTGCTTCCTTTACTTCTTTAGTGAACCACGGTGTGATTTTGTTTTGTATTTTCCCCGTAATAACCTTTACCTTCCCTGCAGGTTTTTCTGCTGCTGCGGACAATTTTCAAAGTTTCCCACAAACACAGTCATACGCAATTTTTAACACTTTTCACGGTAAATAACTATATAAATATAAAGCTATATAAAAATATGAAATGTATTGGAAATCGATTAAAAGTTGTAAAGTTGTTCAGTAGTTTGCTAAGTTCCGATTTACATGCGTTATATTCTGCTTAAGTCGTAGGACAGAGTGTATTTTATTGATACTAGAAATGCAGCGAAAATTAATTTCATTAGTGCATTGCAACTGTTATAGGATGTAGTGTTTTGAGCCAGAGGCGATTCAATGACTGCGTTTGTTCATCCTTATAACAAATATTTTCGTTTCAGTCGGACTCTTTGCTTCTCAGTCTTTCCAATCATTATTTCGTTTGAGGTAGACAACAACAGCAAGAGGGTCAGAAACACCAGCATTACCTCGCGTTTTGTGCGCCTCCTGGAGATGAAGCAGGTCAGAGCAGCTATTTTACGAGCCAGCTGCGAAGAGGAGTGTCGCCTTTCTCCGAAGAAGCGCGTACGAACAAGTGGCGCCGGGGTTGAACGCGCCGCTCCGCCTCCCAGCGCGGCGCCAGCGGAGGCGGGGCGGAGGCGGAGGCGGAGGCGGCGGCAGCAGCGCGGAGCCTACAAGACAATGTCATTGCAACCTCCGCCTGGCGTAACGGCCCGCGCCGCCTCCCTGTCTGCGTGCCAGTCATAATAATCGCGAATTAAAATATCGTTACGGCCGTCAAAACATACTCTGGATGTAAAAAAATCGTATAATTACCAACTTTTTCGTTTGTCTGTTTAGTTTTTTTCGCTGGAAAAAGTATAAAAGGATTGCTGAGTAACGCCCGGCGTTTGACGCTCAGAATCCAAGGCGGCTTTTGATACTTAGCACGTAAAATAATTTCAGACACAAGTAAACAACCACTTTCATATTATTTCTTAATTTCTGTACGATATGTATTTTGGATTTAATCTTCTTTCTGCGAAGAACTAAATCACGAATAATGTTTATATTAAAGTTTCTTCTTGAAATGTAGTCATAAATGTGTACGTCCCTGCATTCGCAATCATAGAACGAAATAATAAATCCACTCTTATGTTTGTATTATTTATTTCAAGGTAAAACAATATCTATAGAATATTCGTAGAGGGACCATGCAGTTCTAGGGTTCCCTTTATTTATTTTGTTGTTTTGGCACGTTTAATTGTTTTGGCTCATAGTATTGTATCAATAGTTAATCTCAAGTGCTTACTATTTTCGTATTAATCCCAATATTGTTTGGTTAATTTTTAAGAATTATTGAATATAAAAAAATGCAATCTGTGTATTATTTGGGGAAAGAGCTCAAACGTTGTTAGTTACTTTATTGGAAAAAAGTCATTACAGTTCTAGTAACGGGTCATCTGCCAAATTGCCGCATACGAAAAGCGACAAAAATGTCATTAAGTCTGGAACGTGGTCTGAAGGAAAGTCGGAGTGTGCGAAGAGAAAACAACATTTCTTAGCAAGGAAAGCAGAGATGTGTGGTGTCGCAACGCTCTTGACGCAAGGTGCCAGCGGGGACACGAGGAAAAGCACTGGTTGCTATGCAGGCACACGCGAATAGGGAAGAGTGGGAGGTGAGGTGGTGCCGAGATAGGACAGGAGACAGGAAGAGGCGCAGCAGGGTGGGGAGAGTACACCGACGCGCACCCACCGCAAAAATTACATGTTCTGTCAGTCTTCTTCGTAGATCCTGCAATATCCGTTTACTCATTACACACGCAGTTTATATGATCTTTGTGGCTCTTTTATAACATATTTCCTTATAACTAAGGCCCGGATAACTATGTACTAAAATTAGGAAAATATGTACATGTATTATCTCAGTAAAACGACTAATAGAGAAGATCTCATAACTTAGAAACACATTTAATGTTCGTTGATTATACCAAGGCTTATAATAGACCTAAAACAAAAATGTTCTTGCCCATATTGAGGAAGTGTGGAATTCTTTTTCATCTAATAGCTGGCATCTTAAGTCTTCATTAAAAACAGGAAAATTAAGATTAATCAAAAGTATTCAGAACTAATTATCCTAGGTGTGCGATAATGCTGCTCCTTATCAGCAAGTCTTCTTAATTTATATATTGTCGAAGCAGTTACAGTGGAAAAACATAATAATGGGAGAGATAAATGTAGATGGCAAGATCTTAAACACAATATTACATGAAGACGATCAAATATTGATTGCAAAATGTGAAAATGAAATCCAAACTCTTATATATAAATTAAGCTCTGTAATGAAAGGTTTGAATATGAAAATATAGTAGAAGAAATCAAAAGTGATGGCCTTTATAGGAAAACATCCCATCCGATCAAAAATAGAAGTAGAAAATTAAATGATAACACAGGTAACCGAGTTTAATTATCTTCGTTCTATTACTTGTATTTTCCATTATCAGGAAATAGAAACAGCAAACAAAATTAACAGATTCAACTATAATTAATTGTTAATTATGATTTGACCTATTGGTTTCTTTGGTGTATCTGTACTCCAACTAACTACATATACTAGATATGTAAACAGAAATAATGAATTAAATTACGACATTAGTTATTATCCTAGCGAATCTGAATTCACTCAGATAAACGTTACTTGCGCCCTGCCTCCCGACCTTCGTCACATATAGCGCGGTTGATGATAACGGCAAAGCCGTCTCTCTCAATCATATTGAAAAAAATGAATTCAATTCATCCTTATTTCAACAGTGAAAATCCTTGCATATAACAAGGGATTCAAAAGGGCGATTACTAATTTTGTTCAGAATTATTTCTGAAGTTTCTAATAATGATTATTAATCACTTGTTGGGTGGATTGAAGTAAACTGTTTTGACAATTTTTTCAAATATTTACGTTCCCCGATCGATTTACGAACTTGAGGCCCTGCGAGTTTGAAACGGATATTTTGATTTCTGGCAATAGTCTATAGGAAGCCTCAATATTTTATTTTTCCCAAAAATGATCCCAAATTTTAATAAACTTTTTTTCTCAGATAGCGTAAAAGACATAAAAAACGTAAACTTATTTCCGTAAAAACGTTAAATTTCCATTTCCAAAACATTAAATGATATTGAGATAGAGATTTTTCTCGTAATGAAATATATTCTTCAAAACAGATCTTGAAATAAAGTCCTTTACAATGTTTCCAAATTATGAGTATTCTTCTCGTAATTTTACTGAAATTACTATTAAACTACTACTAAGAAATAATATTTTCTCAAATACGACTCCGAATATTTTTGTTTATTTTTTTCCTCGGTTGCAGTAGCAAGTGACGGTAAAGAAAATGGTGCTGCCCCCACCTTCGTGAAATCTGTATTTTCGAAAATTGCAAAATATTAACATTGAAAAAGTACAGGATACAGATTTTTACTTTCTCGCCGCAGCTTATGCAGTAGAGAGAAAGTTCCGCAATGTTGGGCAAAAAAAGGCAAATTTTTTGGCAGAAAAACTCTTATTGAAAGTATTCCCTGGTAACGCAAAAGTGGATAAATCCAGTTGCTAAATTTAGAACAAAATCCTCCAATACGTGGTGTAGCAAGAAAACATGAATTCAACCCACAAAACATGTATTCTGGTTAAACTCGCGATAGAGGCAACTGATTTTATCCACTTTTTCATTATCATACCCTGTAATAAGGGTTTTTCTGCCGAAAATTCGCTGTTCCCGCAATGCATTACATAACTTTTTCTCTGCTCCAAAACGAGAAAATCAAATTGCCATATCCGTATCTTTGCCAAGCAATTTTTAATGGAATACTGATCTTTACGGATAACAATTAAATTTGTGAATAAACCAGTATGAATATGTCTCTAAATGAAGGTGTATTTTTAAAAAGTGTGCAGTGGAAGTACTTGGGGCTAGCGAGCGATTCAGGTATCCGAGCGCAAGTCACGAGACTGCGCTGTTGAGGGCCTGAGGCAGCGCGCATGCACACCATTTCCATCATCGCTCACAGCCCTTCCATATGCCTCCGTCCACGGCAACGAGCTCTAGGCTCCGACAACACATGTTCTCTTCCTTTACAATCCTTTTGTCGAAGTTATTAAGAGGGATTTCAATGTTCCTACAGATCTGTTATTGTGGGTGCATTGGGCTTTCTCTGCTTCACAACCCCACAAAAACATCGAAGGCGAGATCATGCGATTATCACGAGATCATGTGGGCGGAATCAATGAATTATTAATGTATCAAATTGGATTTTTTTTGCTTTACAAATGTGACAAATCGATCTCATTATTTCAAAGTGAATCAGTGGTATCTGGATATTCTTTTTCCTACTTAACCAGTCGTAATACTACAGCACATACTTTCTTTGATGTCTCTAAGCTTGAAAATCTAATTGTCTCTTCCATTACTTCGAACTTGCAATTTTTAAAAATTCAGTGAATTTAACGAAAATGAGGCCTGCACCATCCTTTTATGCGTCTCTTGTTTTGTCCGCGACAACCAGTGGTGCTAAAACAGATACTTCCTCTCTCATATTTTCACGCAAAATTTAGCAAAAAGTACTCAAATTTTCGAAAAGTATACACCGCCTGATTTCAAAATCTGTCTTTAAGAAACAGATTTCATTAAGGGAAAAATCCTTATCTTCAATATTTCAGCTGTAGAAGGACTCGAAGGCATTTAAACTGTTGCAATTTCCGAACAATCAGGGTTTTCAGCGAACATGAGACTCGCATCTCAACGTTATTTACACTATTCACCAACAAAATTTAATAAAAAACAATGGAGGTATAGTAATTTAAAAATTTGGAAAATGTCCCAGGAGCTTCGTGTAAAGAGTTCTACAGAATTAAAATACCGGTTTCAAATTCAAGAGACAGCGACATATGCCAGATCGATGGAGGAATGTCAAGTCTGGAGAAAAGCAGCTAAACGGTTTACCCGCAAGCGTTCTTCAAGGACAGACAGACAGACAGACGGATGGACGGACGGACAGACAGACGTTTTGCCGTCATTTGATTTTTCGGTACCAAGGACCCACCAGACTGAGATTCTGACTAAACCATGTGTTAAAGGATGTTTTTCTAAAAGCAACTGGATTTATCCAGTTTTTCTTTACCAGTGCCTTGTAAAAAGAGTTTTTCTACCAAAAACTCCCCGTTTTTCCGTCCAACATTACATAACTTTCTTTCTTGTTCGCAGCGAGAAAGTAAAAAGTAAAGTAATGGATTTCCAAAGAAAATTCTCTTTCAGAATAAAAATATGTATTTACAATTAATCGTTGGAACAAGTAACACATTTCAACTACCTTGCTTGCGATTTGAGCTACGATTACGAGAACGACATTGATATAAATATCCATCGATTCCACCTCATGTGTGGCACAAGAATGTATTTGCATTTTCAACGTATTGTATTTGCAAAAGGTGCAACTCGTTTTCGGCGTCTTCCTACATCTACGATATGAAGGTAACTTTTGCTTTTCTTAATGAAATGTGTTCATCAAAAAAGATCTTCAAATAAGGTCATATTCAATTAAAAAACGTGAGAATTTTTTGCGTGAGTTGAAAACTAATTTTAATGTTGTATTCGAATTTCCCGCGCTTCGTTTGAGGCGGTATAGTCTGTAAAAGGAATTTGATGGGCGTTTGGAGGCAGTTGGAAATTCTAAAAACCGTTTTCATTGCTTCACCCATTAAGGACCAAACATTGAAATAATTATATTTTTAATAATATTATGTATTTACTCGAAGTTTAACTAGAAAGAATAAAAAATATAACGTTTTGAAACCACTAGTCAACGTGAAATAAAATGTTGCGTTTAAGCAACTTTGGAAAACTAGTGTATATCAATTCATTTTGGCTTGAGACGAATAAAAAGAGTTTGAATGGAGATAAACATTGCATTTTTTTACTTTTTTAAATTGTAGTGCTTTTGCACAATCTGCACCTCTTTCTGGTTTTGGTTCCACCTTTATAATCACGTGTTCTACATCGTGTTTGATTGACTTATGATTCCCGGCGCGATAACTCTTAAGTTCATTACTCTCGTAAATATAGTGCATGTTTTTTATCGCTGGAGGTGGCTGTGATTTTCTGCTGTTGGGTAGCGCGATCCGCTGCTCACCAACTTGTCGGCATGCGGTTTTTTCCTCAACCAGGTATTTCCCACAAGCGGGTCACCGCCTTAACCGGGACCAGTTCTAAGCTCCCGACCGGTATTTCGTCAAGTGTGATAGTGTAGTGCAAGTAGGTATAATGACGTACAAGTATTGGGTTAAAATAGGACAAAGATGAGGAAGAAATAATCGCGGTCCGTGGCCCGTTTGTTAGGATACTGCTCCGGCATTTGCCTAGTATTGACCGGAGAAACCAAGGAAAAACCGCCGACGAGATCAGCCGACGCAATAATTTTTCTCCGGGCGGCGACTGAATTCGACCTAACTATGAAGGTAATGTCGAACACCCTGCCATTAGCTAATGTCCACACTCGAACACTGGGACCTCTCGGTCAGAGGCGCTTCAGTGCCTTCAATTGATGCCCTTTAGCCACAGATGTCGGGTCGGTATCCATGCAGCATCATAATGTACTCCTTTAGGTAGGGAAGTGTCTTCAGATTTCATTAGAGTCGGTCTTTTTCCTTCAGAAGATCATCTACATTTTCCTTGACATTTTGTCAACATTAGGAGGAATGTGTACATCACCAATCATATTTGCAGTAATAAGATCAACATCCTCCAATACTGAAATAAGTTCAGCAGACGATAGAGGCCTTTATTTTCATCTATCATTCCCGAAATAAGCAGAACTTTTATAGAAGATAAGTAATTACGCTTGTAGCATTGTTTATACAATGATGCAACAATGCAGGACAAGACACTATCTCAAAGATGAGATAATTATAACAGAAACGGAAATATGAAACTATTTGCATGTATATAACTCAACGTTTACATTCTAATTGCATTTGTCATATCATGCTCAGATCATATAGTCACTAATCCCAATGTTGTACTATGGTTTTTGGGACCCGATTCTGAGGACAAAATGCAATTTTTCAACTTTCATAATTGAACTTTCTGGGCATCATAATTTGAAGTAAACACTTCGAAGTTATCTGTTTTGCACCCACTTTGTTGATTGTAGGGCCCCCTGTTGCGAGCCATGGTTTTAACGTAGGTACTTACCCGTTCGGTATCCGCGCCGAAGTGCGAGCCGTCAACCCAAGGTGAAGTTTTAAAGTGTGCTGTCTTTGCGGGTTTATTCCGTTTTCTTTGAAATTAGTCAGTTTGTTGTCCTTCATGAATGTATTTTTCATAGCAAGTATTGTCAATGCACAATTCAAATCACAGTTCCTAAAAATTGCCACTTTATTCATTGGTGTGATTTTTTTCTATTGACAATAAATTCACAATTTCAATTGACTTTAAAAAAATTGACAACGTCCTTATGAAATATTAGCTATGATGACAAAGAGCAAAGAAAACGCGGATGTCACAGAGAAGACTTATCAGTAGTGGTAGAAGGAGGAGGAGGAGAATAAGAAGAGGAAATATGCAAAGATGGAGAAGAACTTTTGAAGAATGATAAAAGTATTTTGGAAAATTCGAGTAGATTATTCGATACAGGAGACAGTGAATAGATGGAGTTAATCTGACATGTATTAATTCAACATTTTAGTTAAAATCAGAAATACTTTGTTCACTTTGTACTTTTTTCTACAGTATTATGTGTGGTTTCGTTATTTTAATATTTGAGATATATTAACACTGAATACATTCTGCACAATTTACATTTATTAATTTTGACCACAAAAATTGGTCTCGAAAACCATCAAACCCTGCGTAAACGCAACATTATTGTAAATTATTAATAATGATTTATCTACATATTAAATATTCTAAAATAATGAAAGGTTTAAGCACGTTTATCAAATAATAAGCAAAAAAGTATTGTATAATAATTAAATAAAAAATTCAATATAGGTAGCACAATCCTTTACATTATCCCAAGTTTCAAAATTCAGCGAAGCCAAATTTACGTTCGGATAAATGAAAAGTGAAAAACTGATCAAAATGCATTTTACTTTCTTGCTACGGAGTAGAAAGTTATGTAATGCTGCGCGAAAAAACCGTGAATGTTCGGGAGAAAACTATTAATATAGAGCCCTGATAAAGAAAAAGTGGATAAATACAGTTGATAAATTTAGAAAAATATCCTCTAACATGTAATGTTGCCAGAATACATGTTTTGTGGGTCATTGTTACCGAAAAATCGATTTTGTTGTTGAATAGTGTTTTTTTATTTATAACAAAAAATTTACAATCTATTTTTTTACAAAATAATAAGTAAATATGTTGTTGTAGAATTGTTATGACAATGATTGAATTCCAGTGAAGGTATCCCATCGGTACTCTTCATCTACTTCTTCATACTATAACAAAAAGCAAGTATTATTTTGGGTTGGCTGCAAGTGGGATAGTTTATTAGCTGAGGGTAATGTTTCGGTTATTTGTTGAGAATCTATATGGGAGTTGTAGGGGTGAGGTTCTGGTTAGTCGATGGATATCTGCATTATTGTCTAGGATGTTGAGGGCTAAGTGGTTTGGATGGTTTTCAAGGCGCTGGAGATAGTTTGAGCTGATAAATTCTATTCTTTCTAAGACAGTGGGCATTTTTAGGTCCTTGTGCAGTGCTGCATTTGTGATGAACCATGGTGCTGCCGCGATCATTCTTAGGGTCTTGGATTGCAATCTCTGTATGATCGAGAGATTACTCTTGCTTGCTGTGCCCCAGATTTGGATACCGTAGGTCCATATTGGAATTATGATAGCTTTATAAATCAGCAGTTTATTTTCCAGTGATAGTTTTGAGTGGTATCCTAGTATCCAGTATAGTTTTCTTGTTTGAAGTTGAAGGTGCTTTTTTTTGGCTAAGATGTGATGCTTCCATGTTAGCCGTTTGTCTAGATGTATTCCCAAGTATTTTACACTTTCCACCTGTACTATTGGATTGTTGTTGATGTGGACAGTAGGGCATTTGTTTTTTCTCAGGGTAAAGGTTATATGGGCTGATTTATTTTCGTTGATTTTTATTTTCCACTCCTTGGCCCAATCTTCAATCATTGTGAGATGTTCTTGTAAATGTCTTGATGCGTCATTAGGGTCGTCATCCGAAGCTAATATGGCCGTATCATCTGCAAAAGTGGCTATGGTTGTTTTATCTGATTTTGGTATATCAGTAGTATAGAGCTGGTATAGGATAGGGCCGAGTACACTACCTTGTGGTACTCCGACCTTGATTGGATGGAATTCAGATAATTCATTTTGATATTTGATTTGGAAGGTGCGGTGGGATAGAAAAGATCTGATAATGTTGAAGAAGGGATACGGTAGAAAATTCTTGAGTTTAAATAAGAGTCCATCGTGCCAGACTTTGTCAAACGCTTGGGCAATGTCTAGAAAGGCGGCTGAACAGTATTTCTTTTCTTGGAACCAATTCTCAATGTAGTTGGTGATTCTATTAACTTGTTCGACGGTAGAATGCTGTTGTCTAAAACCAAATTGATGATCAGGGACTAGGTTATTGGTTGCAATGTGAGGACGTATTCTTGATAGAAGAAGTTTCTCAAATACTTTGGATAGAATGGGAAGTATACTGATGGGACGGTAGGAGGAGGGTTCATGTGGAGGTTTCCCAGGCTTGAGAAAAACTTGAATTTGGGCTACTTTCCATTGCTCCGGGTAGTGCCCTGTTCTTATAATGCTGTTGAACAATGCAGTAATTATAGTCTTGCCTTTTCGTGGTAGTTCTTTGAGAAGAGGTGTTGTAATTAAGTCATAGCCAGGAGCTTTTTTGTTTGATAAGGCGTTTATGGTTTTGGTAATTTCTCTGGGAGTGAAGTGCGGGATTGGAAGAGTCATTTGGTTTGGGGAGTTAAGATAATCTCTGATTTGTTGCTCTTGGTTAGTATTTACAATGGGATGAGTCTGGAATACATTAGCAAAGAATTTGGCAAAGGTAGACACTTTTTCTGTGGGGTTTCTTGCCCAACACTTGTTTTCGTCCCTGATTGGGGGATTTGATTTGGTCGGTTTTTTTAGCTTCCCTGTGGCTTTAAATAAGGAGTAATTGGTATCTTCTGTTGGGGTAAGGTTGGTTATGAAATCTTGAAACCTGTTGTTGTTGAATTCGTTTAGGAGGCGTTTTAGTTGCCTAGTTGCTCTGTTGTAGTTGGTACGGTCTTCAGGATATTTTGAAGTATGCCAGATTCTTCTTAGTCTTCTTTTCTCGGCTATTTTGTTCAAAAGAACTTTTGGATATTTCACGCAGCCTTGGGTGTAGTGAAGTTGCGGTGTAGCGGTCCAAGCTGCTTCTTGAATATTTTGTATTAAATACTCAGTCGCTTCGTCTATGTGGTCAGCTGATTTTAGTGGGAATCGTATGTTTGTTTTCATAGATATCTGTTTTCTATACAAGTTCCAGTTTGTCTTTCTGTTCGTTAGTGACGCGGGAGGGGATTGTAGAATGCCGACTGTGATAATTATTGGAGTGTGGTCTGAGGACAGTTCGTGGGAAGATTCTATGATACAGTTAGTGGATGGGATTCCTTTTGTTATGAATATATCAATTACATCTGGGGTTTTGGTTAGGTCGGTAGGCCAGTAGGTAGGTTCTCCTGTAGAAATGGTTTCTAGCTGAAGTGAGGTAACTGCTTTCAGCAGTTCTCTCCCTCTTGGAGTGATGAGCCTGGATCCCCATTGCGTGTGTTTGGCATTGTAGTCTCCTCCCACCATGTACCTATTTCCTAGAGACTTAAAATATGTTTCAAATCGTTGTTTGTCTATTTTGAATCTTGGAGGGCAGTAAATGGCACTGATGGTAATTGGTCCACTCCAGTCCATAATTTGTACAGTCGTTGCTTGAATATCCTGTTCCTGTACAGCTTCCTGTTCTTGATGTTTTATAGTGCTTTTTATTAATATTGCTGTGCCACCATGGGCATTGCCACTAGGGTGTTTAGTATCGTATAAAGTGTAGTTCTTCAGTTTAAAGTAGCTTCTTTCTGTGAAGTGAGATTCAGAGATGAGTAGCATGTCTATTTTGTTTTCGTTGAGAAATATTTCGATTTCTTGGCGATGATTTGCCAAGCCGTTGGCGTTCCAAGCTGCAATGCGAAGGAATTTAGGCATTAGATAGTTTGGAGACAAGCGACGTTATGAGGTTAATGAGAGAGTTTATTTGTTGACTTTGCTGCATTAGTATGTTTTCAAACCTCTCAAAGGAGTGCTGTATAATATTCATAATGGAATGGCTATTGTCGTTGTGTTCATGTCTTTCTACAGGCTTTGATCGCGCAACATCGGCCCATGTTCCTGCATTTACATGTCTGCTTCTTGAGTTTTCGTGAGAATAAGTAGTTTCAATGTTACTGTTTTGTGTCTGCACATGCATCTCTTGTTGAAACATTCTGTGTTTACTTAAGTTGTTGTACCCTTTCCTTTTTAGTATTTCTTGGTATACTTTGCAACCTTTGTAGTTGGCGGGATGATTGCCTTCACACAGAGCACAAGTCGGTTGACTTTGCTTTTCTTTTAAACACTTATCTGGGTCGTGTTCTTTTCCACATTTAACACACCTATACGGGTATGCACAGTACGACCTAGTATGTTCATATCTCTGACAGTTTTTGCATTGTACTATCTCGCGTTTCAGGCGTGGTGGTTCGAAAGCAACAACACAATTTAACAGTCGGTTAATTTTGAACACTTCTTTGTTGTTAGGTTTGGGCTCAAGGTCTACAAAAAATAGAGGCAGAGGTGATTTAGTTAGCCTGTGGCGGACATTTATAATGTTTCTAACTTTGTGGTCCCTTTCCAGAAGCGCAGCCTTGATATCTTTTACATCTACCGTATGATGTATGTGTCGCAAGACAACTCTATACGCACGTTCTTGTTTCAACTGGTATGTATAGTATACGTGACTGTTGGCTGATAAATGTTTTATTATTTCCCTGTAGGTATTAGGAGTTTTCGGCGTTATTTTAATTTTGTCGTTTGCTAGAGATTTTATTTCGAAATCTTCTGTTTTTAAGGCTTCCTTTAAAAACTTTATCATAGCTGGAACATTATTCACATTTGGCACGAAAATTGGAGGTACAGTGGTTTTTGGAAAGGTTTCCTCATTGTTTTCTGTTGTGCCTTCTATATCAAGAGCACTGAATTGATTCTTGGTGGGAACTGTATATACACTAGTATCACTATCGCAAGACGCTGTCTTTTGCCTTACCCTTCTATTAGTATCAGGGTCGAGGATGTCAGGGTTCGGCCTCTTTGACCGAGCTGGTGTGTATATTTGCCATACATTCTGCGTCAGGTTGACGGGAGCAGATGAATCATGATCCATGCCGTTGCTGTCGCTGCCTGTTGATTCTTCGGATGACATTTCTTGAAGTAAACAGCTTCCCGGGTGTCAGTAGCATGCAATCGCACTACATGCTACTGATCCTACCCGAAAATACTTCGGTAATCGACTGAGTTTTAGTATATGTTATCTTTTGTTAGGTTGATTTGAATATGAAGAGAATGAAACACCGTTATGCTTCACAACTGTAACTGTTCACTTAGAGATAGTGCGCACTGGTTATTATCGCTAGACTTTTCCTTATCTTGGCGCCCTCGCGGGCGAGCAAGGTAAGACACTACGGAGCTGCGGGCACGATCCGCACACCACAGCGGTCAGGCGAGTACTGCGTTGAATAGTGTGAAGAACGTTTACGAGAATGGTGCTGGTCATGGTCGTTGAAAACCTTGATTTTTTTTAAAATTGTAAACGATCAACATTTTTTCGCATCTTCCTACAACTTAAATGTTAAAGATTGCGATTTTTTCCTTCATGAAATCTGTTTCTTAAAGATAGATTTTGAAACAAGGTCATGTACAATTTTCAAAAAGTTTGACTACTTTTCGCGTACTTTTGCGTGAAAATACGAGCGAGAAAGTGCGTGCTGTTTTAGCACCACTAGTATTCTTAGTGCAATACTGATACAGAACAAATTGATATAGAATATTTTTTTTATTAATTAATAATAATTTACTATTGAAAATAATTTTGTACGAACATTCATTTAATGTACGATAATTTGAGATTCATTTTTCAGATATTTGGCTACTCTGGTTATGAAGTTCACAGAATAAACTCTCATTGTCATGCGGTATTTCTATGGCGCGTGCGAGGATAAGAATGAAGTACAGTCTCTTATGGCGACAGTGATGCCAAATGAGGTGCCTTTCTGTTGTACTGCATGAATCGAAAGTTACGCTCTCAATGGTGACAACGAATCCAGCAATGGCGCGGAGCGCTAGTTTAGCGCTCAAGTACTTTCTCGAACCTTTACAATTTTCTGAAATGGTATTTTACTCTCTTTCCTCAAATTTAAAGCTATTTCTAAGAGACTCCAAAACACAGGAACGTTTTGTTAAGCTTCTCACGTCCTTTATGCTTCGAAATGTCATAGGAAATCAGGAAGAAATATTAATTTTAACTTGCACCACTATTTCAATACAATATCCGAAATTTAAGCCAACAACATGCAGTTGCAAAAAGGCCAAGTCTCAAGTTTCCTTTATAACAGTAAGAAAAACAATAAATTTTGATAACCGAACAAAATATTTAAAATTCCTTTGATGACAAAATAAGTCAGTCCCACGGGAATAAACTGATTTGATTCACGGGAAATGAAGCTGCCTCGCGCCAGATGAGCAGACAGTTATCTACCAGTAGGTATTGCGTACGAATCCCTTTGGAAAATATTAGTATAGTTAAATAGTTATAAACATTAATTACCATTTGTTTGTTTTTCGACTATTGCGCACTTTACCTCTTTTGCACTTTACGGTTGGTGGAATTGGTACATTCTAAATTAAGTTTGCAAAGTAAAAGGAAATTAAGTTTTAAAAAAAATGTAAATTAATAAATTTACCACAATCTATAAACCAAAATGTCACGTTTAACTTTGACGCGATTAAAACCATAATTAAAAAAAAAAAACTATACACAGACGAACAAACACGTGAAAACAATTGGTGCGCGAACTTTCTGAGCGCAGTCTGATACGGCAGCCGAAGCACGTAGCACCGCAGCTGCGACTGTTCGAACAGCCGAACGTATCCCTTCCTTCAAAAAATAATAAATTCTAAAGATATTCACCACGATTTGTGGTAAACACATAATGCATTCGAGGTATTATTTTACTAATGTAATTGTTGTGATGGAAAATTATGTTAATGAGGGTTTAAAACAGTTTTGAAATCTTAAAAACATGGGGTATGTTTCTTTACTGGAAAAGACAATAAGGCCCTTACTTCATTTTTAACCTTAGACGCGCTATAGAAGATTTTCTTGTGAAAGATGGTGGTATCGACAACTAGGACATCGTGCATGTAAATAGTGGATTTAAATTTTGTATTTCTGGTCTTATTACAAGGAAAGGTAAAGAGGCTTGAAGTCTATCATTCGAATCTTGAAAAGAAAGATTACGTGTAATATTAAGTCTATTCTAAATTGCACCGATAACAGAAGGTGATAATGACGGGCGCCGTTGGTTCGCGTTAATGAAAACTATTAATTTTATATACGGCTAAAATACACATCGGGTATCGTTAGTACATTTATGTATAACGTGAATACTTTGAATACAAAGGCAGAAAGCTGTTTTCGTTTACAAATTTCAATGAAAAAATTATGTATTTCGTGCGCTTCGTTTCTTTATGAATTTTTCGAATGGTACAGTGTCAGACAGATAAATAGTAATTATAATATTACATAGCCACTCGCTGGCTGTTTTAGCACTGATAGTTTTCTTTTGTTATGGATTAGAAAAATGGTATTTGCGAAATTGCACAATTTGTCATCTTTATATGAGGTATTGATCCATGACTTTACAATAAATGAAAAATTGGCAGATGTTTGAAGTTAGAAAATTACAATAACATTACAATATTTACTTGAAAGAGAGTGTGATACAGTCAATGAAATGAAACTGGACTGGGAGAAATTATGTGTTATAAGATAAGATAAATTTATTTTTTTGTATTCCAGCATTATAAAAAAAACCTTTACCGCAAGCCATTTTCTTGTCCGTCAAAGTAAATTTAGCGACCCTACGCTGAATACTCTCCAAATTTTTACACTGCATACTTTTGTGTGGATCCCAACAAATTGTTTCATATTTCATTAACGGATGAACAAGCGATAAAAAAGAAATTTCTCCCCGTTTGCCATTCTCTGTTTTAAGATGTTCATTATCAAGTGAAGAGATTTTCGGGCTTTCCCTATAACAAAATCTACGTGAATTTTCCAGCTGAATTTTCTATCAAAATGGATTCCTAGGTACTTGCAGGAGGAAACTCTCGGAATAATGTCGTTATTCAAACGTAATTTGTTTCGTTGTAATTATGACCCCTACCAAAAGTTATGGATATGCTTTTCGAGGTATTTATGGCCATTAAAGTATTTTCCGCCCAGTAATATAACGCATCAAGATCCCGTTGCAGCATTTCTTCATTTTCTTTCGAATTCATACTACGATTATGCAATCGTCTGCAAATAGTCGAACATCCCGTTACCATTGCCGAAGCTCGAAAGATGGCGGGAAAAAATGACAGGCTTGTTGCTAAAATGAAGAGAAGGTTTGAAGCGTCGTGCTGATACTCCAATGTTCATTCATTGCATTATTCATCAACAATCGTTTGCAGTAAAATTTGGTATTGGGATCACGTGATGAGTTAAGTTGTCAAATGCGTCAACTTTATAAGAACACATGAACTTAGTCATTAGTGAATTAATACTTTTTGACAGAGGGAGAAATATAGTCTGCCCTCGGTGGCCCGTTAGTTAGCATGCTCGCTTTTCACGGCGCAACCGTGCGCAATTCCCGGCAGGCAAAATTATATTTGTGCGCTCTCCTTACAAATGTCCCAGTATCTATTGCTGTGTAACAATGAGAAAGTTCTCTCTAAGGTCAAGAACACCAGAATATACGGTGAAGGTTGTCTTTGTGCTAATCCCACAAACCCCTTATTCCAAGGCCGTGAGGCCGAGTCACTGCTGGACGGCCATGGCCCGTAGCGGGCAGTTGAGCCAAGAACAGGACAGGACGGGAAGATAGTGAAAATATAGGTGTTATTTATAATTCTCATTTGCAATTTTTGCAGATTAGACTTGTCACTTGTGCGTCTTGAATTTAAAGCAACGAGGAAAAGGAATATTTATAAGCGGTGTATACTCGTCATACGAAAGTCTGCTTTCAGAGGAACCCGACCGACATGCTTCAGATTTGACGAGAATGTTGCAGACCATCAGTTAAGACAATGCTTTCTTGGTGACGGTCGGCCGCGCACTCAAGGTCGGGGGCTGAGAGCTTGGCGCCGGGCCTCGGGCTTCAAAAGGCCATGGCAGCCATCTGCCGAGCCCGTCCCGCAGGTTGGATGGCCCTGTCAGCGCACTGCGCGTCAGAGCGCTTGTGCAGGCGGTCGCGTCGCCCGCTGTCGGTGGCTGTGCGTAGAGGATGGCGCGCACGCGAGACATGCAGGTCCTGGCCGTCCGCCAAGCAGCGCGAGGGATGAGCACATCCAACGGGAACAGGAGGTGCAATTCAGCGGGCTGTGCCAGGGCTCACCCGCAGGGCTCGCCACGCCTCCCACTCCCACCCCAGCAGCGTCGCCTCAGGCGTGCCTGGAGCCAGGAACCACGGACCATAGACAAGCGCCCATGGAAACTGGCAGCGGATCATAAAAAGAAAAAAGGTTTTCGATGGAGCAGCAAACCATGTATGCTCTGCGCCCTCGCCTGTAGGCCGGAGGCAAATCTTCGGCAAACAGATGGTAATCAGACGTGACAAGATTAGAACTGGATGCTCTGACACCTCAAAATGATATTGAAGAGTACTGATACGGTTATCCTGTAAGGTATAAGAGTACAAGTTTAACTAGTAGTGCTCAATGACACGTACTTTCTCGCATTATTTCTAAATTTGCAATTTTCGAAAATTCAGAGAGTTAAAAAAATAAACCCACGCCGTTTTAAGCGTTCTGTCTTCTCTGCTTGGAAAAAGTTCAAAGAAAAAATACAAACCCGATGATATACATTTTGTCACATGTTAGATAAGCAGTTTTTTGAGTCATTTTTATACTTTTGTGACTTGTGTTGAACGGATATTTTTAATGTAACATTCCGGCTCTCAAGATCATGTAGCGCTCCACTTGCTAAAGCGCGCTTATGGAAGCTGATTGTAATATTGCAGGCCTGCACAACACTGCTTCGGCTGGCAGTCTGCACTCAAGACGCCGGATCTCGCCATCCAGGGGGGAAAGCTCACCGACACTTCCCATTATAAAAAGAGCGACGAAAGGGCAGGTAGTCGGGAGAGTCATATTTACGGCGAGTTGAGCTGCCTGCCGTTGCACAGTGGGGACAACGCTGCGAGCAAATTGGATTCTGGGCGCCTAATGCCTATTTTACTTTTTGAATTCCTCTAGAATCTGTGTTGTAACAATGATGTGCCTTTCAACATAATGCGTGCAATCTCTCACAGGAAGATTGACATAAAAATGAAACATAAAGTAATGTTTGACAGCATAAATATTTGTGGCAATTTCCCCCCATTATGATTCTGAATAAGAGATGCCAACGAGTAAACTTCTCTGCCAATATGTCAGGGCAATCATAAGATTATTGTGAGTTTTATTAAATTGAATGCAAAGAACTTAATCTTATTTATTCGAAGTCGTAAAGTACTGTGACTAAATAGTGTTCATTGGTTTGATATTAGAAAGTACTCTGGGCAGAAATTAAAGCAAAAATATTCATGAGTTTTTAAAGAATAAGTTTGTATATCTTTGATAGAGCCGTCGTATTCAATTACATCTACATAGTTTATAAAAAAGTACTTTATATCTGTCATCATCAAACAAAAATGAATCAGCATTATAATTTTGTATTTAGCATCACACTAAATTTGTGATTACATCTTAGCAATGCGAATTACGTTATTAGGCCTAAAAGAAAGTAAAATACTTGGTGTCTAAATCCAATATGTATGTCTAATTCGTTTTAAGTTCATACTTCACATTGTTATCTATGAACAATAAACATTTCCAATACAATACAAACGACAATATTACTTGAACTGTATGTAGCAGCCCATTTTCTCGCTTATTGTTTTTCAATTTAACTGTGTATTCTCATTGGTGGTCCACACTTCGAGTTAGTCTCATTCCCTCCCTTCCTCACTATTCGCGTTTGCAGTCGAATGGCTTGCGCCCGACTCCAGAAGTCAGTGAAAGTGTTAAATGCTGTCCAGGTCTAAAGTACTGAAAGATACGAAGCGTATCCCAAATCTTCACAAAGCTGTTGCAATTTGATTCCCTGAACGCTACTTTCCATCATAACCATCCAGTCCATTGGCGTTGGACTTCTTTCAGCATGAATACTCTGCATTCAAAGCAACTATTATATGACGTGGGACAACAGAACTTCACGTTGAAGTGCAAATGAATCTCGTGAACGTTCTGCGGAAGGGTGGGTTTCCAAATGCATTGCCGCCCTTGCCAATAACTGTGGAATGATAGAGTGAGAAACTGGTGAGGGCAGATGCTGGAAAGATTGATTCATTTATAGAATGAGGTAATAACAATTCATAATTCCTTCAAAAAACATTGCTTCTGTACGAATGTTTTCAGTATTTATAATTTGACTTACTATAAAATAAATTTGGCGTTAGTATCAAAGAGTTTTATTGAGTTCTTTTTGTTCTTTTACAGGTCAAAAAATAAGTGTCTTTTTCGATTCTTTTCTAAGGCAATTTTTTAAAGAAATGTTGAATATGATCGTAGTATACGGATAATGTCAAAAGAATAGCTCCAGAGTTGACGTGAGCTATCGCGACTTATATCCAGATAGTCATCCTTTGTCTCGCCAGACTTTTGTTGATGTGGACTGCAGGCTTTTGACGCCAGGCACTTTCAAATACGAGAACAGAAAGAGAACAGCTACGAATGAGAAAGTGAAAACGCAGTGCTGGCAACGACATCACTTCATCCACACATAAGTTTTCCACGTACTGCCAAAGGTGTAGGTGTAAGCCAAGCCAGTGTGATTCGTATTCTACCTCGCCTCAAATCCCTCCCTTATGACACTTGCCTTCATCATGAACTGGGAGGTCAAGATTTTGAAAGGTGCGGGGCGTTTTGAAGATGAACTCTTGGTCAGATAAGGGATGACTGCACGTTTTGGGGAGGTATATTATTTACTGATAAAGCAATATGCCCTAGTCATGGCAAAATTAATTTAAGAAACATGCATTACTATGCAGTGGAGAATCCACACTGACTTCATCGTGTAGAGCTCTAGCGCCAATAGAAAATTAATGCATAGTGTAGAATAGTGTGTGATGAAATTATAGGGCCATATTTTCTCGAGAATACTTTAGTTGGAGCTCGATACGCAGAATTTCTGTCTACATTGAATTGAAGTTGCAGAAGTGTGTCAATATATGGTTTCAGCATGATGATTGGCCTGCGCACTACTTAAACTAAACATGGTGACTAACATTTTGAACATTAAATTCTCGGGACGTTCGGTAGGACGTGGTAGTATTGTGTGCTGGCCTGCGGGCTCCCCAGACTGGACACCAATGAAATTTTACTCGGGGCATTCTTAAAAACCGCTTGTGCCAACTACTCAGATTTGCTGTAGTATTGTAGCTGCATGTTCTGAAGTTAAAGAGGAAACACTGCTTACAGTTAACGAATGATTCAAAAAACGACGTAATTGTTTGCAAATAGTGGACATTTTATTCATGTGCTGAAGAAAATTGAGTAGAAATCTAAATAGTTTGTATTTATTTACTATTTTTAGGAATAATATTTTTATTTTAGTTATTATTTTCATTATCTAATTGCATTTTCTATCTATTAGTTATTATACGCGCATTAACATTATTTTGCCAAAAATGTGCAATATTCTATTTACAATCGTAATAATTTATTCTTATTGTGTTCTCATTAATATCCTATGGTATGATACCCAATAAATGAAGCTTAAATTACACACAATTTTATTTCAATACATACTTATGACAAATCCTCCCGACGTGTTAACTCTAAGGCCCTGGATTCAAATCTCGCCGCGAAGGAAAAAGCTTTTGCTGTTTGGAAACACTTTTTCAGGTTCGTGTAGTATTGTAATATTGCGTAGCCGTTATAAAGAATTGCGATGTTTTAGCACTACTAGGTAGGGACAATTTCAATGGGGCAGGACGATCATGATGGCAGTGAGGCACACCATTCAGAAAATCACGAGGTTTCTTCCACTTTATATACTTAAGATCACTTCAAGTAAAGTAGTTTAAGTGCAAGACTGGCCTCCAAAGCTTAGATTTTCCAGGAAGTGATTCAGTTCCTTGGTTGATTGATCTATCCAAGCACATGTACTGCTCGGTCGCTACGTACTTTGATCTTAGACAGAAAGCCGATAAGCTTAATAGTACTCCACTTTTTCCTCCTTCGATGGATGGCTTGCGTACAAGTTCTTCCTCCGGGTTTGTCCCCAGTCTCAGTCGTGGCAAGTTCTAAGCTGATGACCGCTGTCTCTAACGTGTGGTATTGCAGTGCATGTGTGTATATGTGAAAGGGAAGAGTATAGGACAAGAAAGAAAGAAAAGTTTTACGCATTCCGTGGCCCGTTTGTTAGGGCACCGACCGATTACCGTAACGGTCATTAGAATTATCCTCCAGGCAGGGAGTGACCCTGTACAGCTAGTGTCAAAAATCCGCCACCGACAATGCGGGTTCTGCGCGAATTCAGCCTGTAAATTCTCTTTCTTCTTTCAGAACTTGAATAGCATTATGACCTAATTTTATTTTTCTACTCTGATCCATTTATTATTCATTTCTCTCCATTTGATCACCTTACTCTATTCTTCGTTACCATTACGCGTAAAATCAATACGTAACTATATTGTATACTTAAAGCACTGTCAAGTAAAATTTTGGTTATTTCACTTACTTTCATTCTGTCTCTACTGATAGTGCGCGATCTTTTAATAAATAACATGCAACTGGAAACTTAGATCATTTCCTCCAAGAGAAATAAGAGAACTTGGAAGTAGATACATTTTCTGTCTACATATGTAAGCACTTATAATAGATAGCTCTGGGAATATTTTTTCTAATAGTATTTAGTTTCTAGTATACAAATATGCACATTTTTCCCCCTGGAAATGTAGCTTCACCTTCATCCCTATGAGCCTGCAAATATCTTTCGAGGTCTGTGGCCCGTTTTTTTAATTTTATTTTTTAATGTTATTTAAGGTCACATCAACTACTAGGTCATTAGCGACCACTATTGCGCGTAACGGTATGGTAACTATGAGGATGACACGATATGATGATGATAGTGTGAAAGGACGAACACAACACAACCATGCCCGAGGCGGGGCTCGAGCTCGCGATCCTTCGGTCCGAGAGGTCCGAGAGGCACTACTGCCTTAGCGATCTCGGCCATCCGGACCGTCTGTGTGGCCGGTTTGTTAAGGTCCTACGCCGACATTCGCCTGATATTGAGCGAAGAAACAACGGAAAGCTACCGATTAGAGCAGCCGACCGCTAGAATTGTCCTCCAGGCAGAGTAGCGACTGAATTCGCCCTGGCTATACAACTAGGGTTAAAAAATGCAATACAACCCTCCGGTCGGAGACTCGGCCGGAGACAACAGTCGTCGCTTTGAACGATCTCAAGTGATTGACACATTATCAGTCTTGTGTTTTAATCTATGAATACAATACAGTCGTAAGGCACTAACTGAGAATTTCTTAATGTTGATACCAAGCAGTATAATAGTAGTATATTAAAGATCCATGGAAATATAAATTTAACATTAAAATAAATGTAAATACTAATGGATGGAAAGAACTTAAATTGTAATTATTTTTATTCACGAACTCACATGACACCAAACTCACATAACTCCATCCTTTTGCCGATAGTTAAGCTGACAGTATGCTCGCTTCATATTCTCTTAATACACTTCTCGAAATTCCGTTGATAAGTAACACACCTTGTCATTTTGTATTTCTTGCGTTATAATGTTCTTGGAATAGTGACTTCTATTTCGTGTTACTGGAAACGTGTTCTTTGACCCGCTGGCCTTGTTTTCCCAATTCTGCGAAGTTCCCGGTAAGAAATCTTCTCAAACATTTCTCGAGAATTCATAATAATTAGCGGTCACTTGATAATGAGACCTAAGCGTATTTTCAGTCTCCTAGTTGGACAGTTTGCTTACACCACTAAATTTGTATCATTGTTTTGCAGCAATACTATGCATAGTTTTGCAAATGATTTTAATGTTAATGATAACTCTTTCGCTTTCTGTTTTCTCAGTTTTCTGTAAAATTAGCCTAAAAAACATTTCTTTCCAGCCGAAGTGAGTACAGCTTTGTGCCGTCACCACTAAGATAAAAATATTATAATTATATAATATTATAATAGATATATTATAATTAACCAAACCGTTCAAAGATTAATTTCAAAAATTTCAATGATGCAAAGAAAAGTATAATAGTTGCAAAAATATTGATCATATTTTTCGTTTTCTTTAGCTTTAAAATCTTTTATGGGCATGGTGGAAAACATTTTACGGGTGATAAATAATCCAGAAAATGCACCTTTAGAATTGATTGTTCAAAAAATGTATTTGAACACTGTACAACAACAATTACAATAGAAGGCAAAGCATCTCTCTTTACGAGTTGCTCGCCAGTTTCATTTCAAATAAATTGAGAATTCTCATTCCTTTCTAACGATCGACTTACATCGATAGTTCAATGGCCGTGTGCGTGTCAAGTATGTAAAATCTTATTATTCAGTCACTTGGGACTCGTTATAGTTCTACAGAGGCTTGTTTTATTCGCTATAAACCTCACCACATACGGAACAATACAGTCCGACAATATGCGAGCGTGAATTGTCGTAACATAAGCAAGGTTCCCCTTTCAGCTGTTTAACTTGGTGTAAACATGATTAGCAATACGTTCCCGTGCCGAAAGTGTCTTTATTACTTGGGTTATTGAGTCGGCGAAGCGAGGACGGCGGCGGGGACAGCAGCGGGGGCAGGGACCGCGCGAAGGCGAGAGAGCGAGGGAGGTGCAAGCAGCAGGGCGGGCGGAGGCCCCTGCCCGTTCGCTCACGCAGCCTCTTCTCCTCTTCCCCTCCCCCTCCTCTTCGCTCCACACCCCCCTCTTCTTTTCTCTCGTCGGCCCCTGCGGCGTGACCTCTCACCTCACAGCCGCCTCCATCGAGAGCCACCGCCAAACTTGAAAGTTACACCATCAGTGACTACGGATCAGAACAATGTTTCTGCCCACATGATTCTCGGGCCGCTTCATAATAGGTAACTTCTTTCTACTGAACATTTCTTTTAGCATTCTCTTTGAAGATTGTCTGGGTAAACTGCTTGTCCTTCTAGAAATACCAGACTTTACTCCCGTATTGTGGATATTTAAATTATTTTAATTTTTGTCAGAGAACAGTAAACCTGTATGTGACGAATAATAATAATAATAATAATAATAATAATAATAATAATAATAATAAAGCCGATCAGATGGCCGAGATCAGTAAGGCAGAATTGCCATAGTGGTTTCGGACCAGATGATCGCGGGTTCGAGTCCCACCTCGGGCATAGGTGTATTTGTGTATGTCTGTATGAGTGTGTCGTCTTTCACTCCTCATTATCAATATCATTTCATCTTCCATACTCCAGGGCTAACAACCTCGGGGAATAAAAATCGGACTCAGCTAAATGCTGGTCCCCAATGAAAGTTACATGCACCTGCCACCGCGATAATGAAACTGAGCCACGGTAAATGCAGGATGCATAATAATAATAATAATAATAATAATAATAATAATAATAATAATAATAGTAATAATATCGGATCCAGCTAAATGCTGGTCCCCTCAAAGAATTGTTGCAAGCACCTGCTACCGCGATAATAAATAAAAACTGAGCCACGGTAAATGCAGGATGCTTGCTTGCGTGGTCCTAGTCGGCCGATTAACGAAAAAAAAGTAATAATAACAACAATAATAAAAAATAATATTTATTTCCTGCTAGTGAGCTTTTGCTCGGTGGCAGTGTTCTTACAGAACATATAGTGATTCAAAGACAAGTTAGGAAAACATGTTATTGGAAATACTATACGAACTACTAATTAGTAATTAAGAAAACAAAGAGGCGTAAATATTGGCTTCACACGAAATCTCCTGGACGATTCCGGAAGCAACGCACACTAGAAGGAAAAGTCGCTAGTACTGCAGCAGATAGATTGTTCCAGTTATTGTCCGGTTGGTAAAAAAAGTATTTAGCTAGGTCGGTTTTTTCATTCCTGTATTTAATTTTGTATGAATGATTCCCTCTTCCGAAACTTGAGGTTTCCCTATCCTAGTTCGAATGTCGTTTAATGCTTTACATCCAGTGTACGCTTTTAAAAGATTTACCAACCTAGTTGTCATTAGATGTTTGTCTACGAGTTCACATATCTGAGTTTCATCATTGTTTTTTTCCTTCACGTTCTATCGCTCTCTTTCGGATACGGACAAATAAGCTTATCTGCCCAGCCCTATAAGGGTTCCAAACCGCAGAGCTATATTCCATTACCGGACGTACAAGGGAAGTATACACTAAGCGCGTTGTGTTCGCGTTTCCTTTCTCCAATATCTTCTTATTCTTTTATGTAGGTAGTACACCTGTTTTTCTTCACACTTCATCCTGGGGATTCACTAGATGTTGACTGCAGATCTGTCTTTTTTGTGGCCTTCCAGGATTTCTCCTTCCTGATGGTATCATATCCTTGGCTATTTTCACCAGTTTGTCACAGGTCATTCGTGTGATATGATTATTCCATTCTTTTTTCCTTGTTTTCACACATTTGGTAATATCAGTTATTTTAAAATGTTTTCTTACATTCTAATTTCTTACCATGTCACTCCTGGTCTTTCGCACTACTGATCGCAATGTGTTTATTTCTACTGATCGGTATACTTGTTTTGTTTTCTTCGTATCAGCTCGGGTTTCAGCTCCATATGCCAAACTTGGTCTTACCATTTGTGACCGTTCACACGAGCGTACGTACACTTAGTTACGGCACCGGACGCCGTCAGCGCAAGCGTATCGGCTTCGTTCAGGCGATCGACAAATGAATCGATGCGGCCGCTGCCCGAACACACGTTTTGAGAGCGCTCGGCATTCCGAGTGTGGCCGTTGAACCGTATAAAAGGAAACGGAACGAAATATTGACGAGGGGAGATTCGAGGAAGGCGTTCGTCTGGAAAGAATTATAAAAGCTCAATAGAGGTAAGCGACGAAATGGAAATATGTTATGCATAATACTAAAACTACAGCGTGTGCATAAATAGAAAGTTCGTGGTTGATAGCAGATAAAGTAATATTCTGTTACACCATGCAATGACACTGCGTGCTGAATAGGTGAAACATCGTTCCTATATTTGTGAAGTAATATGTTTTATGCATAAATTTTGGCTCTATGCTACTCTGGCCAGGGAACACTGCAAGAATCATCCGACTGACGTGACCGTAGGAAAATTCGGAGACCAGGTACCTCGGAGAGGGGACGGTGACTACATAAGAGCTGCGTAACGGACTCCGACCGGTGGCAAGATGACACCTCGACGGCGGAAGGAACAAGGGAAGTTGAAAAATTCTTCAGACCATAATTATTTGGAATGCGCAATTAGCTTCTCAGTTTTACTGACGAACAATTTCGAGAATTGTTAGGGAGCTAGATAACCTAAACATCAGGTGATTAACTTGTCTTAGGCTCCAAAAGAGAGAGAGAGCTGGTGCAACTATTGATTCACGATTTGTTACTTACACAGTCTTAGTTATTAGGAAATAAAACCTAACATTCCCTTATGCTTATTGTAACAGTGCACTGCGCGATAGGGATAGCTTATATGACCAAGATTAATGATAGATTTGACTGCCAATAGAGTTGGTAAAATAATTGCATTTTATAATGGATATGGGAATTAACTAAAGAATGTTAGTCATTAAAAACCCTTGTAACAATATTTAAATACTTTCTAAACCCAAATTGTTCACGTGTTTTTTCATTTGAGAGTTCTCCTCTCATACTTAAATTAGACAGTGTCTGTTACAAGGTTTTGTTTCGTTTTGTGCTTACAGTCGACCTGTACTGAAATTAGTAGTGAGTATTATTATTATGTAGTATTGTTTTCTTTTTAAAATTATACTGATTTGTTGTAAGGAGTGTGTTCCTCATCTGTTAATCGTAGTCTCTTAAAAGCCCTGTTCTCACTAGTAAAATTGTTTTTTGCAACCCTGGGTAACCAGTGGATCGTTTCTTTTAATACCAAATTATGTGAGATCCAGTTAGAGATTTCCATTGTCTTGAGGATTTTAACTTTACCTTCTATGCTTAGGTATTTATTTTTCCATGTCACATCTCTTAAGTATTCTGATACTCTTCAAAATTCACATTACAAAACTGCTTTGCGAGCTTTGAGCACGTTGCAAGCTTTGCGAGCAACGTGATCAATGTGGTGGGACCAGTTCAGATCACTTCGAATAAAAAGCCTCAAATACTTCAAGCTACTGACCCCAAGAAGTGGTTAATCTGAAAGATTCTATTTTAGTGACATTTGGTTGCATTTTCTACTGAAGGTTACCGCTTTGCATTTCTTAGAATTCATTTTTAGTTAATTTTTAAATAATTTTATCGAGATCCTTTGGCAAAATAAGTTAATCTTGCACCTTTTTACTCTTCGGTATAGTATGTAGTCATCGGCGAAGAGCTGAATTAAGAGAATCGGAAATATCATCAACGTATGTTAGAAATAGAAGAGGACTTCCTACGGTGCCTTGGGCACCATGACGTCACTTGATTTTCATCAGAAAGGTAATCAGTCCGATTCGAGCCGCCGAGGCGAATCGCTTCGTGCCCGAGGTAGCTCTGTTTTATCGCTTCCTGACAGTGGTCAACCCGTAGCGATCAGTGCGATAACGCTCAGTGCTAGTGCTCTTGATAGATGATATTAAAAATAATGTTAAGGACAACTTCACAACAAACCGGAGAAAGACGCAATTAAAATTTCTTTACTTCCATAAGTGATCATAGAAGGTTTATAAAATTTTGTGAAACTGAAAAAATTGAGTTCCATTCTTTTAAAGATCCTTCTGTGACGACGTTAGTCATTGTAATGAAGGACATTTTCACTACGTACTCGGAAAATGAAATACTCCAGGAACTGACAAGGCTAAAATTCTCAGTAATTAAACTAGCGAGACTTTATAATAAAGACAAATGCCCTATACCTGTATGTTCAATTGATTTAGAAAATACTTATCAAAGTAAAAAAAAATTCAAACTTAACCGCTTTTTGTACAGTGTTATCAGAATTCAGAAAAGAATCAAGTCTCATGTAATCCAATGTAAACGTTGTCAGAGATTTGGGTATTCCCAGGCAAATTGTGGCCTTCAGCCTAGTGTGTCAAATGTACTGGTCAGAATCACTACTCTGAGTGTACCAAAATTAAATCTGACCATCCTAAATGGGTAAATTGTGGAGACGAACATACTGCTAACTATAGCAGTATATATAAAGAGGCAGCAGATCCAATGAAAAAGTTAAAAAAATATAAACCCACCTTTTAAAATGTCCCACCAAACCAATACTAATTCTAACAATGTACCCGATAGACAAGTACCATCACATCCTACCCTTCATCCTCATCAAAACCTTAATAGCAAACCGACATTATATTCATCATTATTCAAACGGGGTCAATCAAATCTAATTTTAAACATCATATCACAAGTCATGTTAGCGCTCACTCCCATAATCGAAAATACAGTAAAGTCTATTATGACAAATTTAAAGTATGGCAAATAAAATAGGTAATATTAATTTTTTAAACTGGAATGCCAATGGACTGATACGTCAAGAAAATGAATTTAGATATTTTTTAAAGAAACATTAAATTGAAATAGCTTGTGTAACCGAAACTCATCTAATTCTAGGAGAAAAGTTTCACCTTCCAGTATTTATAAAATTTGTAGTAATTTAATAAAACTGAAACCCCTCAAAAGACTTTTGGTCGAACGAGAAGAAATAAATTAAAAAAAAAGAAAGGTAATCGTTTTCATAACTCTTTGAGAGAGATCGCAAAGGAACTATTCGATCCAAGTTATTACTCTTGTTTCAATTCCTACATTTCAGTTTATTAAATGATAATTCGTAATGCACTAAGTATAATGCTTTTGTGTAATCATCTACCACGTCCATTTCCCCCCCTGCGTCTAAAGTAGGCCTGCACAACGCCTGCTCCCGCGGACATTCTGCACTTACGAGCCAGCCGTCTGTCCGCGAGAACGCCGAAAGTGCAAATGGTTGGGAGGAGACAGCTTTGCGGCGAGGGGAGAAGTTGGAGCGGGGTCGACGCGGCATGTAAATTAAATACCTGGGCGGCCAATGTAGGATGTGAAATTATTTGCCTACTTTTTAGATAGGCAATCTACCGTATTTATAGCTACAAGGGTCATATTGCACTGTTTATGTTCTTCTGATAACTTCTATGAATCAACATATTTTTGTTCTTTAGTTTTTATTATATGCTCATTGTAACTCATAAACAATATTTTAAAGTAGTGGCTTCTTTTAAAAATGTATTAAGTAATTTTAACTAACACAAATTTACAATTTCATAATTGATTTTTCACCAAGAATATTATAAACTCCAATTAATAGCACTAATAACGCAGCTAATCGAGGGCAGTCTCTCATATCCAGATTAATATAAAAATGAAATGTAGGCAATTCCAAGAAAGGTAATGTTTGTAACCATTTTACTTCATTATGTAGCTGAATAAGCGAGTACTATACAAAGCAATATTCAATTAGATCGTTGACGCAGAACCAATGCTCGCTGCATTGGGACCAATGCATCACAAACGAACATTAATCAAGTACAAATATAGCGAATTTTTTTTTTTTCAAATCAGCTTTCGGTTCTTTTTCAGCTCACTGAGGGTTAATTTCGAATGTTCAACTCCATACACAAATAAACCTATCATCCATTAATCATCACATCGCTCAACTCTTCAAAAAATTTTATTCAAATGTATCTTCAATAAATAAAATAGCCCACTACACGCCAAAAAATGACTTTCCATTCAGGATTAGAAATAGACATCCACTACATGCCTTCTTTAAATATATTCTCCGAGATTAAGTAAGCATAGTTGCTCAATGGGTTCCCTAAGTCAATGTAATAGTTAGATTATATTAAGTTTTATATAATTAAATTTAATTGAAAATACATGTGAACAGGAACTGAACTGTGTATACCAGCTTCCAATTATATTTTTTAAAACTTTACGCCCGCCGCCGGCGCCGTGGCCTTGCTCCAACGTATTTGTCCACTGCTTCAAAACTCATGCTATAATTATTTTTATTTTTACATGAAACAAATGGCGCGAGTGAGAAAGTCACTGAAAAATTAACGTTGAAAACTCAATCTTTAAGTGAAATTCGTGGAAAATGACAGACGATTCACTTGCTGTACTTTAGTGAGAAGTACTTCTACCGTCTCCAAAATTAAGGACTTGTAGGGTTTCGACTTGTAGGGTTTTCACGAATATGATAACTATATTCGTAGATATGGCCAGAATGAAAATTTTATTCCTGAAAATTTACAAATCAAAATTACACCAGCAAATACAAAGAAAGAATTCAACCTATGGATTTTTACTTTTCACTTTCTCGTATACGTACGTTTTTACATGTATGGAAAAATTATGTAATGCTGCGGAAAACCAATTTCGAGATTTGACGGAATTTGATTTTTTCGGGTAATGCTCTGAGGTCCCCTGATACCAAAACGTGTCTGTCCGTCAGCCCGTTCGTCTCGGAACAACACTAGCGCTTAAACCATTTGTAGCATTTTCCCCAAAATGAATGAATTTTGAAAATCATTCCTTAAACATTGGAGGTCGTTTTTATGAAGCTCCTCTGACATTTTCCAAATTTCCTCAAAAATGGCTGCAATCATTTTCATTAATTCTTTTGTAAGAATAAAGTGAAATTAATTTACGTATAAAGATAACCTAGGTCAAATTTTCACTCTTAACTTTGAATGTTCGAAAATTGCAAAATTATTTTTAAAAAATGAGTCTTTCTAGAATTAAAATATTAAAGATAAAAATGTTTTGTTCAAATCGAAGTTGTTCAACACAATTAGTTCTTTACTTAATGTAATCTTTTTTAAATGTTGGTAATATTCGCGGAATTTTGAGTGTAGTAGGAGCAATATTTAAAAAAAGGTTTTTCTCAAAAAACGGATCCATTTTTTTTGACTTTTTGAAGTTGTAGTAGTAAATGCGCACTAACAGAAGGCATAAACGCCATTTCTCTCTCGTCTTTTGTTTTTCAAAAAATACCCAATGATGATTTTTTTATATTTCTCTTCCGCCGATAATACAGGATGCGGCAGCATAACTTCCTTTTTTAAAATACGCGCCATTCAGTTAGTAGCGTCAAGAGGGGGATGTCAAGAGGGGGTACTGTAAAGTTTTGTCCCGACACGGTTCAGTCGCCATCATGCGTTGGAATAGTGAGGAGCGTGCCTTTGCCGTTGAGGCCTGCATTTTAAAAAAGGGCGCGCATTTTAAAAAAGGAAGTTATGCTGCCGCACCTGTATTTACAATACGAATCGCTTTCGTGTGGCTTGGCTATGGTGAGCAATGTCGAATAATGAATACGAAGTAGTTCAATTTGCTTAGCCGCGATTTTTCTTCTCTTACCAAGTGGCAACGCTGCAGAGCCCCTTATCTCCTTTTAACCTGAAGTCGAAAACACGGAAGTACTGCAAAGGACAGTAAAAGTCAGTAGTACTGTGAAGTTTACGAGAGAAAATCGATAATCTCTCTCAACAAAAGAAGTTAGTTTATTCCACTGTCTTATGAACTAGAATATTGTAGCAAGCAAAAGACATCACTAATATGGATAATTGGCAATCTGTTGTTTAACTAGAAGCAGTCATATTTTGCGTTAAAATTTGGTAGAAATGTTTTTTGAAATTAAAAAAATGGCTATATAGTGACATTATATTTTATTTACAATCTGCATAAAAAATTTTGTGCATAAAATACACATAATGGAATTCTACATACATCTGAAATAGATTTTTGTATGATATTGTAATAAACTTCAATAGCATAACAAAGTCAAGGAACATTTTCATTTTCAAAGTTCGTACAGATGGTATTTTGATTTTTACTTTACAGCTACGAAATCTCAATACCCACATAACTAGACCTCCCACATTAAGGCGAGGGATCTCAAAAATACTCATCATCAGAACTAATGAAACACATTCATCATCAAAACCACCTTATTTACTTCAGTGTAGACATTGCAAATTCAAAGCCTTGTCACATTAAGAATTATTGTAATTGCTTTATAACATTTTATAACATCAACAATTCCATTATCTTTATTCACATTATATTTCAATAGCATACGGAAGTCTATGCACGGATTTACAATTATACATACATACATATATATATATATATATATATATATATATATATATATATATATTAGTATAGTAGAAATAAAAGTCATACAGGTAAACAGGAGATGTCAAAACGGTATTTAATGAATTACTTACAGATACAAAAAGAAGTCGATTTTTCTTGTCAATATATCACTATAATTTTGGGATATTGTTAAACGAATTGTCTTTCCAAACTTTTGCGAGTGCAACTTCATGGTTTTGTTCGAGTAAAAGTGAAAATAATACGCAATTTTTTGGCATTCGCGATTTAAGAATATTATCTATAAGAGTATATTATTTTGTTCTCAATTCCGCACGTCCCGACCTCCTATTACCACTTTTTTAGAATTGCTTATTTGCATTCCGTATTCGAGATCACGAATTTTGCCTAAATTATGCATAACATTGACTATAGACAAATGTAGGATGTTGTAATTTGGCAGATTTTATGGCAGTGTAGAATCAGTTAAATATCTACGTAGACTGTGAATCGTACACGCTGCTTCACGAGTTCTAAACACTGAGCCATTCTTTCGCACGCCTAACACTCCTCTTATAACAACACATTTTATGTTAACGAAACTTGAAAGAAACATTACGTTTTCCAACATTGATGTCAATTCAGTTTCACTGGCAGGAATCACGAAAGTCTTTTTCCTCTGCACTACTACTATTTATGTCTCAATGGACGTTACATTATTTTATACGCTCTTCAATAAAATAAATTAAATCTTCATAGTTTGATATACAGAACATAGTTTCGAAAATAAACGTTAGATAGCGCTGTCGGCAAGCAGGGATGTCCAGCGCCATCAACTTCTCGGGCCAAGGCATTTTCGACGCGAAACTTTGTTTCCAAGAGTGTACTTAAAGTCATATTATCATTATCAGTAGTAATCCTCCGTTATTTTTACATAATCCGTAAGTCGTCAAGGTGACCGCCAGGTAGCATTTCCGTCTACGCGCCTCTCTTACTACCCAGCGGGCAGAATTGGAAAGGAATCAGAATAGGGGTAGAGTTTAGGACACTTCACAAGAGGTTGGACTAGCCCTTGAGAAGCAGCTAAACTCGATTTGTTGGAACAAATTTTACATGGGATAGTGAAGAAGGGACAAGCTGCGAATTGTTGGGGAATCGAATCCGGACCTCCTTGGTAAAACTGCCTTCCTTCCTTCGCTCGGAGTCACGATCCAGTCTCGGGCGGAACGCCGACGGAACTGGCGGCGGGTTGTCGGTCGTCACACCGTGTGCGAAATAAGAATTAGTTGAGCTACAGGGTGGCGCACAGACTTTTTCTTTGGAATAACAGTGGAAACAATACATAAATATAAAAACAAAAGAGATTTCGATTGATTTTATTTCGATAATATAAATACTTTCTACTTTAAAATAAAAAATTTGTAAATTATGCTGGTAACTGAGACTTTTCAATAATTTAAATATAAATTGTTTAAACATTGGTGAAAACAATTCCATCACATTTTGGCGCGAATTTCTAATTTTGAAACTGATAAAATTAGTTTTAATTTTTTTTACTATCGTCCACGTTGTTTAAAAATCTGAAAAAGATATATGTTATTGAATGTTATAAAACACGTTCTAGAGAGAAAAAAACTGAGGTAGTTGCGCCAACGTTTTCTTGTCTAAAATCAATTTCACAAATTTATTTATTATTTTCTATTTGAATTTGGCGCCGAAATTGGTTGACAAGAATTCCTTCAAATGCAAGTATTTGTCCTTGCCTCTAATATTTTTCAGCCTCATAATCCACTAGAAGCTGAGAAAAAATAAAACACGAAAAACACGTTTCTCGTTGTATCTCTGTAACAGATTGCTCTAGGAGGCTGATTTTTTGTGAATATACGACATTCTATATTCTCTTTAATATGAGCATCGCAAATATCTATTTGGTTAGGGGGCACTTTTCACCGCCTTATCCGGCTATACCTTTTGGCAAACAATTTCTTGCAGAAAACGCGATGTTATGTGTATATTTTTTTCTCTTCCTTCCTTGCTTTTTTACCTCTTTCCTTTGATTTGACACAGGTGAATGTTTGCTTATAAACCAAAACCAACTCTTAAGATAAACAAGTTTCTTGTGATAATATCTATTTTTGCGATATGTTTCAGTAAAACATTTAATTTCGTATAAATCTAATTAAATTAATTACCTAATTTCTGAAATTGAATGGTTACATTAATATATTCTATAAAAGGAATTAATAAGTGTAAATTAAACATTGTTAAACTATTGCAAATTATTCAGTGTTGCCAAAATCGCGTGGTAACAGGCGCCCGAGACACTCGCCTTTTTTATGAGAATCGCGATGCTCGACATAAGGTTCAGGAGGGAAATCTGAAAGGCAAATGGGAAACATTTTACTGATGAATGACTAGAGGCAATTTAAAGTACTTATACGCGCGGGAATTTAAATACTTAGTGTTGTTGCAGCCAAATCTTGTGTCGGTAGTTATTGATCAACATTGTCCGTATTATTCGCTTCATCCTTGTAATATGTTTCTGCGTTGTGGCATATTCCTTTGCTGGATGAAGACAAGTTGGAACAGGATAGCCAAGTCCTCGTACAAAAACAGTTTCCTTGGGACTGCGTAATGTGATTCTGTTATTTTATCATGTCGCTCCAGATACCACACTTCCACTTATTACTTCTCCAGGTGGCATGGGGTTCTCCAATTTGTGCATGTTGTGGAAGTACAATTAAGCACACATGACACATGCGTGAAGACGACTAGAGTGGAAGTAGGACAGGATGCGGCAAATGGTTTGAAGTTGGAAAGCCCAACCTCTTATTCCTTCAGGTATAATGATTTAACAGACGCATTCCAATGGGGTCATCGACAGACATCAATATCATTTTTCCTTTTATCTTTGCTTAGGTAGGACGTTACCTTTTCATAATTTACGACTTATTATAAAAGCCTAGATGAACCATCAATGAGAGTTTTGTCTTTCAACGCTTATCTCATGTTTACAAAAAATATAGTAACAGTTAACCGTCGCTATGCGTAATCGCTTTGTGGAATCCCCAGTGTTCTCATATGCCTGCTAATATTCACATTGAAATCTTACTTCAGAACCTATCAATAGGGAACAGAAGTAAAATCGATGACCCCCCCCCACCTCAAAAAAAAAATACCATACAAAATAATAATGAAAACTATCTTTTTTGCAGAAAATTACCTTTTCATTGGACAATAGCGCATAAACCGCAAATAATATGTTCAATAAAATTCATATTCTCAGACGGATATAGATGACAACTCTGCTCCTCCGATTCAAAACGGATCTTTCAATTTTGGGGTTTCTTTACATGAAGTTCTTACGGCAATTTCATAATTTGCTCAAAAATGGATCCAATTTTTAACCTCAAATAGAGCAATAGACGCCTACAGAAATGGCCCAGGTCCAATTTTCATTAACCCTCTAAATATTTGCATTTCTTTTAAAATTCAGAGTTCGTTCCTTCTTACATATTTTTCCGCCTACAGGCCAACTTGGACATGCGTGCAACCTGCGTCAGCTATAAGCCCTGCGGGTAGGGCAGATGAGATGATGATAGGACGGCACGCACATATAGATAAACAGAAATACATCCATGTCCGAGGCGGGACACGAACCCGCGGTCCGTGACCGCTACGCCACTACTGCTCTAACGATCTTGGCCATCTGACCAACACCTTCAGTTATTATTATACAACAAGATTTTTATTAATGTTATCTGTCCTTCAAAATTTTAATTAATGACATGAAAATAATATTTCAAAGTATGAGTGGTTTTCGCGCAATTTTGAATGAAATAAGAACGATTTACGTAACTTACCCAAAACAAGATTTTCTCTGTAATGGCCCCATTTTTTTATTTAAATGTTTTGTTCGAACAGAGAAAAGTTTAATTACGAACATTGTTGTGGGTGCACATCTAATATTTTGAAAATCGCAAAAGTGTATTTTTTCGAGTGTTCTTACCTTTATTGTATAATGTAATCTATTTCTCAATACTAGTTCTTATCGTCATTCAACCAAATTTTTTGGGGGAATATTAATAGTTTGGGAGTAATTTCAAGTTAAAAGGGTGAAAATTTTGGAAAGTTAAAGATACTCGCAATTAGTAAACCTCTCATTTTAGGGTGTTGGTAGAGGCTGAGGTTTTCTGGACTGAAGGCTAGGATTCGATTCTCAGTGTTTATAAAGGAACATTTTTTCAAAATTATTTTTCCGAGATGAAAGGGCCTTTGTTAATGTGATACCAGGCCGATTTCATTAGCACTTGGTAAAATTGGAAAATTTTGAACTCAAATCTCTCGATCTTCTTTTGAGAAGGAAGATTAATTAGCCAAATCAACCATCATCAATCATTCATTAGGAAGAAGAGTTAATAGGTATAATTGGTTGATTGATTGATTAATGATTACGGGATCGTCAATTGCTAAGATCATTAGTCCCATAAGTATAGTGTATGTTTTCCCTTGTGATGTGGTAGGGATATTTCCCTTTTGAATGTTTAGATCCGGAGCCAACCTACCTGTCAGTTAGCGGAGTTTTTCAGGAGGCATTTCCCAGCGGCAAAGCAGCGCCCCAACCGGGAAAGCTCTATGCTCCCGACATGACATATACTCCTGGCATGCGTGGTAGTGTAGTGTATGTAATTGTGTATGTAAGTAAGGGGTGAGGATATGACAAGGATTAGTACCCGTTTGTTGGGGTACTGCTCCGGCACTCGCCTGGTGTTGACTGCAAAAACCACAGAAAACTACCGATGAGAGCAACCAGCAGCCAGAATTCACCTCCAGTCAGCGACTAAAATCGATAGCCTAGCTGGTGTCGAAAATCCTGCCTCCGCACTGTGAGCTAAATGGCAATTCCAGACGAACCAGCCTTAAACCTTTTGTTTTCAATGTTTAGGGGAAGAGAATGGAACGTTAGGGTTGATAAATGGATTCATAATAAATGTACTTCATTTTACTCGTTTATATTATTATTAATTAATAATGTTTAATAAAAATTAACAAAAAGACGCACCGAACAAAAATTACTTCTTCTCAGTAACTAGGTTATCAATTAAGGATAATAAATTAATATTCGTTTTCTACAGTACATTCTGGAATTCACAATATTTCAAACCGGTAGAGGTGGCTCAAGGCATCCACAAATGCTCAGTGCTACTGCCTAGAAGGTCCTAGGTTCGGATCCCGACGATCGCAGGGTTTTCGACAAGTACCAGATAGCTAGGTCGAGTTCTGTCATTGTCTAGATAAGAATTCTTGCGTCTGGCTGCTCTGAGCGATAGTTTTCCGTGCTTACTTCGATCAATACCTGGCGAATGCCGGAGCAGTACCCTACCAACCGGCCATGAACTGCGGGCGGTCTTTCCCTCCCATTCCTTGTCCTATTCTCACACCTTACTTACACACGCACACACACACAATGACATACACTACACTACCACATATGCTGGAAGATCAGTCGGGAGCTTAGAGCTAGTCCCGGCAGGGGCGGTGCCCCGCCGGTGGGAGATACGCGGTTCGAGAAAAGCCTGCTAGCCGACGCGACGCAACGCGACGCTTTAGCCATCACTGGAATCACAAGTCATCAATCAATATTAATGTATAATTTTCAAAAGTGTTCAGAGTCAGAATCGTGTGATGCACACATCCCGAATAATCTCTTGAATCGCATTGTCTTGATTGTATTAATATGGCTTCTTAACACTCCTGAAGAAAATGATGTTCTTATTTGCAACTTGGTTTTGGGCTACGAAAGCAGTAAATCATAAATTCCACGGAGAAAAGGTAAACCTGTTAAGGGGATCTATTAAATCTCTTCGGGAACATTTCCTAGCATGCCAATTTGTATCTTCAGAAATATTTGTCTTTCTACCTAGATTTCAGAGGATACTTGTCCAATTTCAAGTACAGTGCGTTAAAATAACTTGCTTCCTTGAATAAAAACTTTCTGATACGTTGAAAGGCATATAAAGCATGAGTGAAAAGCCACAGTTTTGCAGTAATTAAGGCGTAATCATTGAATGCTTCTGTTAGTTGCGTAATCAAAATATATTATGGACAGTGTTGTTGCTAAATGGCAAATGATAACTTCGTAAATGTCTGTAATATTTGTTGATTTTTTAGCGCTTTCTAAATATCGTTTTGCAATGTCTCCGGGACTATTTGAACTCAAACTTTTTTTTATATTGGTCAAAAGAAGGACCGTTCTTCACGAAATCTCGTAATTTCTTTCTACTTGTTGAATTCTTCCTTCTCTCATCATCAGCTACATCCTTAATATTTGTGGGAGGTATGTACTACACGTACATATCTTTGTTTCAGTTTTTAGTTCTAATATTATATTGTCGCTTTGCAGTGGAATTTTCTATCATAAATGCCAAAGATACTTGCGCAGTAAATGGGATTGGAGAAAGTCATGGTTTCTTGTATGAATTGTAGAAAACAAAAACGTTCGATGTCCAGGAGCTTCAAATTTTGAAGACCAAGCAAAAATGTTCTATTTCCCGGACATCAATCATTTTTTCGAAACATAAATAGTTGAAGGACACTCTAGACGTCATAGATTTCACGGCCAGGGACCTTTTATGCATACAAAGTTGAACTTATGTTTTAAGAACAGTTTCCCACTGTTAACTCAGAACCTGCAAAATGTGACATCGAATACTTTTATTTGCACCGATTCATATGTATTTCTTTTTTATTTATCTAGTAGAAGTTGCGGTCTTCTCCTGCCGGTAGCATCTCTTTGACTGGGTGTTTGCAATCACCGTCTCACAGCGGACACAAGTTTCAATCATTATAAAAGTTCCATATCCGTATATACCAATTCTAAAAAAATCCATGATCTAGCCGTGGAGTGTACTTTTAATGAAATGAGCAGCATTCTCTCAAATTTTTTCGATCAATCTTTGTCCTCTAGAATAGTGTAAAGAATGTTTAAGAGAGAACGATGTAGGTATCATATTCGTTGAAATCCCAGATTTTTTGAAAATTGCAAAAGTACAATAGTTTTTGGGTGTGTTCCTACGACTGTAATATTGAAGATAAATATTTGTTCCTTAAAGAAATCCGTTCCTCATAGAAGTATCTTTAAATAAGTTCACGTTCAAATATTAAAATTATGAGGAGTTTTCGTGTAATTTGGCGGGAAATATAGGCAATTAAAAAAATTAATATTTTGTTTGTCAAAAACTAGCACTAATTTTTTATTTAATTTTTTCCATTGATAGAAGAAGAGATGTTTACAAGAATGGCGTGAGTCTCATTTTGTTGAACGTTCTGAATTTTGTAAAGAAATGCAAATGTAGAAATAATACGAGAAAGTATATGCTATTAAGACCCAGAAGTATTGACGGTTACTTAGATGATGCCGATTTACGGATAGTATGTCAGGAGAAATTTTGGAGGCAAATTGCAACAAAAACAATAGCGGTAGCTAATTAACTTGAAACAAAAAATAAATATCTACTCTTGAACTACAGGAATTTCGCGATGACACGTCACTTCCCTGTAGGTGTTTCAAAAGAGTTCACCAACGATGAACATTGTCATCAGATACGCCGTATTTCTGATTCCAAAGAATTGTGAAGTCACATTTCCGTTTTGAAGACTTTCTTGAAAACGTAAGGAAGGTAGTATTTGTGTCCGTGCTCAGGGGAATTCCAAGTTGGAAAGCTGCGGGAGATGCGGGATGAAGCAGTTTCACAAAGGACGTCGGCGGAGGTGCGGCTATGGAAAGGATAACCATGCAGATGTGGGGCAGAGGACAAGGAAGGGAAGAGGCGGAGGGCGGCCCGCCCCACACCCTGCCGGCGTTCCCACGTCACTCTTTTTCACACTCACGCCGACACTCACACCAGAGAACGTTACGAAGGATGTGAAACCACCCACAACATACAGACCGCGTAATGAAGCCCGTGTAGGAAGCGACCGCCCCAGTTTTCGTGGAGGCGCGGACAAATCCGAGAAGCGGGGCGCCACCACTTCCTGCCACGACGCGCGGCGCACCAATCAGAGCCTCGAACACAAAACAGACACTTGTCATCACTGCGGTCAATTACTCGCAGTGCGGGGCCGCGCGGACAATTTGGACGGCGTGCGGCGTCGTTTCCGGAGCGTGATTTCTGAGAAGCGTCTTCCCTAATTGGCTGGCGATCCCCGTGCGGTAACGCAGTCCAGCGGCGCCGCCAGCGCCGCCCGCGCCGCCCGCGCCGCGGCGCCAGAGTGAGAGGGGTAGGAGGGGAAGGGAGCGGCGAGCGCGGCGAGCTCGACGCGGCGCGGCGCGGCGGGCAGCGTCGCCGGCTCAGGTATATAGGCTGGCGCGACCTCGCGTTGGGCCCTCGCTCGCTCTGCCTCGCGCGCTCTAGGCGCGGCGGGGCGCGGCGGGGTGCAGCGGGGTGCAGCGGGGTGCGGCGCCCGGGGGCGGACAAGGCGGCGCCCGACTGGGAGCGCTCCTCCACTTAAGCCCTCGCTCAGGTAGGTATGGCATTCAAATGCAAATGCACCATTTTCTTATTTTAAGCAACAGATTTGCCGTGATTGCCGGGGCCCTCTTCAACAAAGTGATTATGCATATGAAGGTTGGTTGCTTTCAAGTGTATCTGTGCACAAGCCAAACGAACTACTATTTAAAACAGAACGCATTTGTACATGTTTCACTTTTATCGTAATTCAACGTTATATTCCGTTTTCGAAAGAAAAAATAGAATATCAGTAATGCAAAATTAAAAATCGTGTCTCCATCTGAAAGAAATTTGACCGTCAATGTTTAAAGGTAATAGTTAAAATAACATACGAACAATACTGATGATTTATATTACTTTATTGGAGAAAATATGTAAGAGCGGCGAAAGACGCTGTAGCGTTTTTCATGTAAATATTTCATTCACATTTGGCAATACTCAAAACTAAACGCGTTTTGAACCCGGCTTCGAAGGCTTGGTATATCGGATTAGAACACCGGAGTTGGTGGATTTAAAATCGAAGTTTCGGAGTTTTAATGACCAAAAAATGCAATGCGACTTCGCATTGAGATCGGCCGGCCCCTAATCACACGTTCACCAGTTTGAGATATAAATAGTACCTCAAGTCATACAAATAAACGCCTTAGAAAGCGCAGACTTGATTTTTCAAAGACACGCTTGAAAATACTTTTATCCTTGAGAAATGCGTACGAACGTATTTTAACAGTTAATGTATAGACTTAAAGTTATACACAGTTAATTTATAGAGTATGGAGTTACTCTATACCATAGTAAACAACTATATTTTGCATATAACAGAGCTTCTGATGTATGTAGGTACTTCTCACGCTATGCATAGGATGGATTTATCTTGCTGTTTGCTCCTCAACTTGAATCCCGAAATCGCGATTTGCATAATTGCTACATATTCCCTATAGACATTATGCATGACGCTATCGATGTTTTTTGAAAAATTACTTTAATTCCTGCGCGCTAGGCGTATGATCTTTGAGATTTCTCAGGCATTCAATTTCATACAAGGGGCAACTCGTCATCTTTGATTTTACGATTTACATGCCACAATTCAGCAGAAATACGTCAACCGGTAAATCAAAAAACTAATTCGATTTTGTTCATAATTGATGTATTTTAAATAATGCTATGTTTGAAATGGATATTACCGGAAACCTTTTTTGTTATTGAGCACATCTTTTTTTGTTTTTGAGCACATTCAACAAATACAACATTTTAAATTCGTATTATAAAGTGTAATGTTAGTTTGTTGTAGGATATTTCAAACACAAAGATATCTCATGTTTAATACATATAATACAAATAAGTCGTATATATTTCATATTTAATTCGAGCTCGAGAGGTTAGAGTAGGCATGTAATGGTCGCGGGCACTGCGTCCAGAGAAATTGGCGCGAGATTTAAAGGCAGGGTTGTACAAATTGCCCCATAGCGGTATGTCACTGGATACCTGGCCCAAGACAGTCTTTGGGAGAAGTTGCTTGGCCGTTATTGTCACAAATTTAGCTATATAATACACATTTTCTGTTTAAAGCAAAGAAATGATCCATTAAAATGAAATAGTACATGAATCAGATTTCAAATTCTCAATGGGGAGTGAAATTAAACATTTTGAATCGAAAGTATCTTGATTTTTTAATCGTTTTACTTAAGAGTGATGTAATTAACTTTCTTCGTTCAGTTTAGTAGGTTTAACAGACAAAGATCATGTCTCTTAAAAGCGCTGTCTGGCCATAAGCGAGAACTGTTAACTTATAGAGAATTGTTATTTTATATCACTATTAAATGCAATAAATAACTGAATGATTTAATAACAATACACAAAATGAAAACAAGGAAAGAATTCGTCGTTTGAAATATTCCTGAAATTTGGCAAAAATCTTTATACAAGGTAGAATTTAAAAAGAAAGTAAACATGCAATTGTAATAAATATAAAAGAATGTACGCATAATTGCAATCTCGATTGTTTGATAGAACAAATCGAGCAAACATATTCTCATATGACGCCACTCCCCCCCGCCTCGCGCCGCTTCGGCTTGCTCGTGTACGCCCCTTTCTGGATTTGGAGGGGAAATGAGAGAGGAGCGAGGGGAAGTGGCCCGTGCTCGCAGGAGCGCTGGCTTCCCAGGCGGGCAAGGAGCTCGTGCAGGCGCGTTTCACGTGCCTGGGCTAGAGCTACATTGCCGTTCCGATCCGCGAGCGTTCATACGAGTACACTCTCGCCGCCGGAGCAGTAGGGGTGGGGTCGCCACGCCACTGCAACCCCGGATTGCAAGACAGATTTTCGTGCAGATGAGGTAGGTAAGAATCGCTTTCTTCCAAATCTGCCTAGTCTGCCAAAACGCCGAGAAAACTCGTCCAGGTCGGGACGATCTCGCTGTCGCGGAGTGCAAACAATGTAGTTTGAGTGAAGAGAATATTGTGCACAGATAAATTATAAAATTATGTATTGTGCTTTTTTTTTATTTTCTTTGTTTTATTTTTCTTGTGAGAGTGTAAATGATTGGTTATTGAACGTTGCAACCCTAATATGACATTTCTTTTGTAGGCGTGTTCAAAGTGAACCATAAAGTGCCTGTGAGAGGTGATATGGAACTTAAGATAATTGGCAGCCCAAAGCAAAAATTTAATTCAGTATTACTAGTATTTTATGCATAATTTCGAAGAATGAACAGATTACCAAGTTTAAAAAAATATTACGGAGAGACCATTTAATAATTTTTATTAATATATTTATCATTTGTCGTTTAGTATGAGTAGTTGATTCTGAGAGAGAATCTTAAGTATAAAAACATCTCACGAATATTGACATAAATGTTATTTAATGAGGCTGTTTATGAATAGATTGTAATATTAGATGTTACAATTTTTGTTACATGCTTCATAACATATAACACAGGGATTTTGAAACCAATAAACTAGTCTAGACATTCAATTATTATTTCAGAATTGAGAAGAAGATTATATTTCAATGTTTGTTTAAATTTACATTGCAATGTATTTTAGTTCCAGTGTGTATTTAAAACTTAATTTGGTTGAATTTTCTCAAATGTCAATCATTTACAATAGTACTTTTAACTCAAGTTTAGGCGATATAATTAATTTCTTATTTTGTTGGATATCATTCTGCAAAGTACCAGAATCAGGATTAGCATTGCATCAATGATGTCCTGTGTAGTTATATTCCAATTTTGAAACAATTGAGATATTGGGCATAGATTTAAGTAATATGATTAATTTATCTGTGTTGAGTTTCATATCATTGTGCAAAATACCAATGTCAATATCATCATTGCATTAAAGATACCATGTATAGTCCTTTAAAAAAAAAAGAATTGAGATTTTCAACTTAGGTTTAAGCAATAATAATTTCTCTTAGTTGTGGTAGATATTTTTGAATATACCAGAATCAATACTATCATTGCTCAATGATGTCCTGTATAATTCTTTTCATATTTTGAACAATTAAGTGTTGATTCAGAATACTCGTTTGCACAGCAGAGTGTTTATTCAAAAAATAAAACGAAAACAAAAAAAACAAAAAAACTATATCCGAGAGGTTCTATGTAATCTAAGTGATAAAGAGAGTGCTTATTGAATTTTCTATTGTATTTGGAACAATAAAAACAACGTAAAATTCAGTTACACGAGTTTCCGTAGATACGGATTCGTTTTTATCTATTTCATAGTAACCCTCAACATAGAGCCTCTATCTCAAGAAGGTCCTTTTTAAAATAATAAGTATCATTCACTTTCAGAAATAACAGCCTCAAATCAAAATGAGTAATGCGTTCCTACTAAAAGCACAATTCTTTAATTACTTGGGTATGTGTTTTGATCGGTGACTCGCATGGAAGAAGCACATTGAAACGGTAAAAGGACTAAACATCAAACTGCGAAAACTATTTTGGATGATATGCAGAAACACTCCTCTCTCCCTCTGAAATCCGTATCTACAATGTCATCCTTAAGGCAAGATGGACCTAAGGGTCGTCGCCAATGCTCCACGGTATATTCTTATTAAAATTTTGCGTAATGATTTACAGGTGTAATAGGTGTTCGAAACTACGTATCACCAGCTTCAGCAGAAAACACGAAGGTAGTGTTTAATATTTCCCCCAGTAATTGGCCATTAACAACCTGGGGAACAGTGAAAAACGTCAGACTAAGAAGATAAAGACCGTTAGATTTAGCATAAATATTTATCACATAAAATAATTATCAAGTACGTTGTACTGATTTGTTCTCATTAATGTTGTATTCGTAAGATACAGCAAAAGCTGCATCTTCCCCAATGTGCTTCTGTAAATAAATAATGTATTATTGTGTATATTAATAATGTTCCAAAGGGAATAAATTGGGATTAAAAAGACCTTTGATCCTTCTTCATGGAGCATGGAATCTTATAATTGCTTTGCCTATTTATTTACGTATGTGTTGTTTTCGTCAAAACTGACTGAACGGTGGCAACATATTCTCATGCAATTATGATATTTATAATTACAATACACATCATCATATTCATCAGGTGTATGCATCATCGTATTCATCAGGTGTTCATAGAAATCGTATTCATTAGGTGCCAGTATCAACAGTATAAGAATTCCACATATAATACACGCACGTTACTTTACAACACATCGCCAGATGACATTAAACAATTAAAATCGGTACACAAATTTAAGTTCAAAGTAAAATAGTTGCATAACTGTTTCTATGCAATTAGATACTATTCTGACCATTAAAAACAAAAATTATATTTATTTTAACTATAATTTATAATGCATTAGTTTGCATTTCTATTAAATAATTTTAAGAAAGACTTATTATGCCAGTAGCAAGTAATGTACTTGAGCTTCCGGATCAGTGACCCCCATCTCAATCAGGTTTTTGTCGTTCCCTGATCCATTGATCAAATGCTGAGATGGTCCCCTGGTTTGCTTACGGACATAAATGTAGCTCCACTGTGTGTACGTTTTGTTGAGCTCTCCTTTTGCTAGTAGTGGTAGAAGTAGAGCAGGGTTATGTCACATTTTAGCTAGCAATACCAAAAATTAAATTCTACAGTTCGTTTATCGACGCAAATAAGTTTTCTATAATTCGGAAGAGAAAATATCTAGTTTTCAAAAGTTACTAACTTCGTTTTTGTAAAAACTTTTATTCGTCATTTAATTATGTATAATTAAAATGTTGAGAAGATATTCTGGAGCTCATTGAAACGTGCCAGATGGTACTTCTCTCCCAAAAAGCACATACATTTTCTCTGGTTTTTGACTAAATAAATCAAAAAATTTTTATAATTCAGTTAAAGTAAATGTTCTCTGGTGGACCGCTTTGCTAAGCAATATTTGACACACACCATCTATTAAGTACCAGAAGTAGTACAATGTCCAAGTATGAGGGAATTCACGATAATTTTTGTCAAAGAAAATATTGCTGAGTGAAGTGGACATTATAACACGGAAAATTAACATAGCGAAGGTTTCATTCTATTGCCTCACAAATATTGAGCAGTGCGTGAAATATCCGTGGTCGCGCAATATTTTTCTAAAGTAATATTAACCGTGTGAGGTCCCTAACGGCGACCGTTCGCTTCTCTCTCTGCGAGTTTTCTCTCCCCTCCCTCCCCCCATTCGGGTAGTGGCTAATGGAGGAGGAACTGTGGCTAGTACGTTGTAGATCGGCGGCCGAATCAGTAGATTACAGATTAGACTGGCGGCAGCCGAGGGAATAGTACGTACGCATTCGGGCGAGGTATTTGTAGACAGCCTAGCTGTACTGTACTACCATAGTCGGTGGACCTCAGTATGGGCAACGATGCCAGCAAAATCCATTGTCATTCCAAGAATCAGGATTTCAAACTTTCAGGAAGAACTTTAGGTAAGCTGGAGCAAACCTTCTGAACTGACCTACTTCAAACGATCATGCATAAAATGAGTCATAATTCTCAACGGAATGATAATGTGATGACACTCAGGGAGAGAGAACTTCTTGGAATAAGTACGCTAGCTAGGAATAACAGTTGGTCCAAAGCAATTTCGTGGCCTAATGAAGCGAAGTGCGACGTTGGAGTGTGGGTGTCCGCTTCAGCCTCCGGCGCTACGCCCACTAACTCCCGACTGGCCATTCATCCCTTACCGATTTTCCAATTTCATGTTATTAAATATAAAAATAAAATGCATATTCAATATGGAGGACGAAGTAAAATAATAATTCAATTAATTCGATTAGCATTGGAGGGAGGTAAAGGTCACTGATTTCGCTGGGGAAAAAAACTAACTTGGAATAAAAATAATTTCACTTTAATACAAATTCACTCCATGTAAATTCATTTCTACGTTATAATGAGTAAGTTCGGTGACAAATGAACATGTACATGTCACAGAAGTAGTACAAAATCTTATTTCAAGTCGTCTTCAAAGAATGAGAATGGACTAGGGCAACAACTTCGCGTTCTGAATAGATAACTTCCGCCAAGTTCTTGGAATCTCCTCTTAACGTATTAAGATGATAATGGATGCTGTTCTTAATAAAAGTATATACGAATGGACCGAGGAAAAAACTTTGAAAGAATATATTCTTAATTGGCTCGTCAAATTCTTTTCTTCAATAATCTTTCTTTGATAGCTCAAAGTTTTAAATTAGTTTTTTAAACTTTTCGTGTACATCATTTCTCGGGAATTCTCAATGTCAATTTCAATGTCCAGATTTTTTTAAATGAATGATAACGATGAGAAGTACTCGTATATCCTGCACATACCTGACAAAAGTAATTGGAGCTAATAAGTTACTGAGAAAAACCATTTGTGGATTTCAAATCACATTGTCACACATCACACTTAATTTTTGCTATTTGCAAATTTCATCCTGGTAGAGTAAGTAAACATAGCAAGTAACGAGACAGAGTACAGTACAGACAGTACAGACAGAGATCTCTTAACATGTCGGCAGGAGTTTCAGTTCGTAGTTGTCACCTGGTTTTATACGTGTGTTGTACTTGGATGCGAAAGTGTCGAATTTTTTCCTTGTAAATGCGCTCTGAACCGGATGTTCAGACTTGCCCTCATCAAATTGAAACCATGAGATGTAATGACCGCAAACAACGTCACCAAATATTCAAAAATTCGTCATGCATGATTATCAGTTTTCTAATTTTTGCAATTACTCATGGATATGGCTTCCGCACAAACATTTCTCAAGAGGCTGCTCATTACGCCCTAGTGCGCTTGAAATCCTTAAAAAGTGCGGAAATTAGAAGAATATTGTCGCCGGCTAAGCGATGAAGAAATATTTAAATTTTCGTGTGCTGCCGGCTGTACCAATGGTCGCGGGTCCTCACACTCGCGTTGCGATTAACCTGCAAGGGCGCGAAAGCGAAGCCGTCGGCCGACCGCCCAGTGGTTTGCAACGCCCAATGCGATAACAGCGGAGGCTGGGCAATCGCGCGGCGAGGCACGCGACAATTGGCTAAATCGCACCGCCGACGAATGATGTCTAGTTGCCACAGAACACGGTGCTGTGCTAGGTAAGTAATATGTACACTATTTCTTGGAAGAATATTGTGTTTTCTGGGTATGATTAAGGTGGCAAATAAACGTTTTATATATTCTTGTTCATAATCAGATAGTGTAAACAGTTCTTTATTTTGAAACAGAAACTTGGGACATCTATAGTATAATGCTGACTAACATATACTCGTTCACACAAAGAAAATCATAGTTTTCGAAATTGTAATGCGATCATTAGAAACCAACAATTTCCGTGTGAAAACGGGGCGAGCAAGTAATTTGTAGCAGTTGTTGAATTATGTATGGCAGGAAATAGTGGTGAAAAACCACTTTGCGCTAAGAAAGCCTTCCAAAATATCCTTAAATTCTTATGATCTTAATCTTAAATATATTTAATTTCCATATATTCCAGTAAACGACGAATGGAACTCAAATAAATGAAAATGTATATTCATATTGAATCCCGTTACTGGATCTTAAATCGTTTGGCATTTAAAAAATCTACTGGTTGCTAAGGGTTGTTAAAAAAATACTACTGAGAATGGCGATTTTAGTAGACTACAATTAGCAGAAAGGAAAAACACTCCTGACAACAATTCGGTATCATACATCAAAAAGGAAACATAACAATATACATTCCTAAATGTAGTACAGGTTGATTATAAGCACAAACAAAACAAAATCGTGTCACAAATACAGTCTAACTTAGATTTTTGATTTATTTAGTAAAAAAAACAGTAAAAACTGTATGTGACGTATGGGGGAGAAGGTCATCTGCGCTCATTTTCTTGAGTTCCAGAATTCCTTCCCATCATTTTAACTATAAATAGTTGAAAGATAAGTAAACGTTTAAAATATAAAAATAAATAATAATATATTTTTTTAAAAGCGCGAAATTTGCAATATTTGAAAAAAGCTACACAGTTTCATTTCCGAGTTATAGAAAATTTATTTGCATCGGTAAACGAATTGCAGGTATGATTTTTCTGCATTGCTAACAAAATAGTAACTCGCCCTTACCTTCTACTCCTATCGTTACAAGCAAAAGAGAGTTCAACAAAATGTGCGCATAGTGAAGCTACATTTATGTCTAGAGTAGAAATCAAGGTTCAAAGGCAGGGATTCCAGCAGTCATAATAATAGAGCCAATGTAAACATTTACAATATAATTGTAGTTTTTCGACTTATTTCGATTGAATTGTTTGTGGTCGAATGATGTACAAGTAGTTTTCTTACATTGGATATTTTATTGAACATTCTAGATGGGTCATGAAAAATACACCACTGAGACTGAACGACAGGTGAACTTTAGCATGCGGAAAAAAGGTGATTCAATGAACGAAATTGTAAAAGAACTGCGTGTTTCGCAAAACCTAGTTCAGCATGCAATTCACAAATGTAAACAGACGAGGAAGATTCCTGAAAATCAATGCAGACAGTGAAGAACGTCTCCACGAATGGATCGACGTATCTGTTTGGAAATTCGGAACGATCCATTCCTGTCAGCACCTTGCTTGAAACAAAAATATTTTCAGGTGTATGGTGTTGAATTTTCTACTTCAACAGTTCAGAGAATATTACAAGCTTCACAACTCAGTGAACGAATTACGAAAAGAAAACCACATGTGTCAAAATAAAATATTGCAAAACGACTAGCTTTTGCAAAAAGACGCCCCAAAATTAATCACGGGGTCCGAAAAATGTACCGCCATACTTGCACCTATGATACGTACGTACTCGGCGTCGTTGCAAATTTGAAATCTTTGAATCAGTATGACGGCGACTTAGAGACGCCGAAACGGTATGGCATGGTCATAATCGGAAATGAAAAATAATTTCTACAATTAGAGCAAAAAATTAGCTTTGAGCTTCTAATACAAAAGGTCATTAAAAATGACACTTTGAATTCAATATGACATACAGTTTGAGACGCCACATCGTTATGGCATATAGCACCTTCACACTTTGGCAAACAATAAACTACAACAAGAATTAGCTGTGTACTAATTCACCAATGGCATATTTTTTTCCACATTTTCAAAAAATTGTTCAGCAGAACGCCGACATCTACAGGCCGCCATACTTGCGTTTGACTATCTCTCATAACACTGTCTAACTTCTCAAAGAGTTTCAGCTTTGAGCTTATCATACATGATTTTTCTTGCTCGCTCCCGGCCTAAGACGTTATGTGATCTCATTGGGAAGAAGATATCGGACAATACAAAAAATAAAGGATATCCTTCCAAGTACTCACCCATTCAGGAGAGGGAAATGTTTGCCTTTTTTACTATTTCCACGGTGGCTTGGTATCAGATGGCTTGTATTACTTCTTAGGGAGATTTGTTTTGTTTTTTGTAAAATAATTTGGGTCAGAATGCCATGTAAACGATTATTTATCTGTTTCCATATTGAGTACAAAGTAAAAGATATGCTATTTATTTATAAATTAAGGTTCTTTCTGAAACAAATCCCTTAATTTCCTTATCATGGTATAGTAACTCTATTTTATTGACCGCCTCTGTTTCGCCTTATGAATGTATAAAAATTACGTTACAAACCTATCGTTTTTTATCCTTTAAATATTGTATCTCGGGCACTAATATAGACATGTTTGTACGGAATTGTTACATGAAAAGAAAATGTGTTGCTAAATCTTTGGTTATTAGAAACTATTTCAGGTATGGCATAACATAATTGTTCATTTACAAAAATTAGAATATTTTTAGAATATAATAATTCAATTAATTTTAAAATATTTCATCCAATATTAAATCAATTAAAAAATCTATAAGAAAGTGGAATTCATCTGAATTGTCTTCAAGGCAAGATTACATGCACTGCAAGGTATCATGAATATGTGGCTAGGGGAAATCCCTTTGCTTTCTTCTTTTTCTTCTTCTTGTCGGCGCACAATTTCTTTCGACAGAAACTGTGGTGCCATGCTTCTTGTGTGACCAAATCCTCGTTAGCAATGCGTATTATTTTCCGACACCATTCATATTGACGGTTTTCATCCGCATTTAGAGTTTCAAAGAAAATTTCATCACCTTGTGCACAAAATGTCTTTGGGGATGGGAAGTATTTCTTGTGATTGGAATAATAATAACAATAATTACAACAATAATAATACTACTAATAATAACAATTATTATTATTACTAACTGACGAAGTGGCTCAGTGAGTAGCGCGCTAACTTCGTAGTCGGGAGGCCCAGGTTTAATCCTCTGAATGGCCGGCCCTCCTGACCGGAGTTTTCGTGTTTTCCCTACGCCATATAGGCAAATGCTAGGAGAGTTTAAAACGGCCACTATCATCATCATCATCATCATCATCATCATTATCCTATCACCTCATAAATCAAGGCTTAACAAGCTTGCCTTACCAAGGGATATAGCCGAAAAGCTGATCCTCATAATGACTCTTGTTAATCTCTCTCTAATAGAATATGGTAGGGCTTGGAAGAGAACGTGTAACGTGGTCAGAAATGGCCAATAATAATAATAATAATAATAATAATAATAATAATAATAATAATAATAATAATTAGTATTCTAAAATATTATTATTATTATTATTATTATTATTATTATTATAAACAGAAGAAGAAACGAACGTCATTTTATTGTATGGAAATGCTTTTGATGTAAGTAAACCGTGTTAGTTGCCAGAACTGTCACTCTTAGCAGAACTTGCAAACGCGAGTTTAACCTCAGAAAGTATTAAAAACAAGAGTATTTAATCGCTTTTTATTTACAATTACCATAAGAATTCAAAAATATTACTTTAGAGAGACCATTAGTTTTTTTGGGCAACTTCAGAATAAAAAGGAACGTTTGGTGAAATTTTAAAATCTTGTAGCTATGATACTATTTTCTTGAGAGAAATAATGTATAAAGCAAATTTGTAGAGAATTTTAAGTCCTATACAATTGTACATATCTATTTTTTTCACTTAGTTAATTAGTTATTACCCAAAAACCAAAAAATGCCCGGAATTTTTATTTCTTTTTGTGTACCAAAACGTGTCCCGAAGTATTTCTAGGTGGAAAACTTTGGAGTTGTGGAGTTTCCTCACTAATAACAATTTCAACAAAATAAAAAAATAAAATCTTCTACCTCACCTTTTGCAAGCCAAAATGTCTTATCGACTCAACCAAGTGCGGTCCATGGACTTATTGGAAATATTGGAGGTATTGGAAACACGGAGGAAACGTAAGTACATAGAATATAAAATAAATTTCACGAGGCACATTGTACAAAATGTTGATTATATACAGAATAATGCAATATGTGTAACGCGTAATATAGTATAATACGTACAATACATACTGTTTAGTACAAAGTAATGCAGTAAATGCAGTATAAATAGAACTCGACAACGTTTTACAGAGCGTACACCATTTTATATAAAATACTTATTTAAGAAACAATGTTGAATGGATTCTTCTACACTTTTTGGTGGATAATTCTTGTACATTTAAACTGTAAAAATATATTTTATTGAACTTTCATAACCTCCTATTAAAACTGATGATTTAGTTACAGGAGATGGCCAAAGGTGAAAATCTCGAAGCTAATTGAATTGCATGAGAAGGAATGATTGTGGAGGTAGATTTACTTACAAATCAATGAACTATGTATGCTTACAGATTCTATAAAATAGAATTGTTCTAATATGCAAGTATAATTTTCTTAAAACTACTGTTCTGAACTACATGGTATTCTAATTGAAATGTACTGGAAAATAGATTGTATTATAAGGCCTTGTGAATAATAGCTTTAATAAGTACTATGTACGTATGGCACTACAGCCCGTGCACGGGCTCAGAGCTACCGGCAGGTGGCAGCAGAGATACTTGGCCACAATACCCAAAGAATTCTCTATTAATAAATCTTCTATTCTTCGAATCAGACACAAGAGAAGAGAATTTTAAGAAGAAAATAAATCTGCTTTTAAGAGTAATTTGCCTAAACTTCTAACTGTTCATTGGGGTGATAGACTGTTTCCTGCATTAAATATCAGGGACCCAAAAAAGGAAAGACTTCTAATTGTTGTTACATTTGGGGACAATATATTTCGATCTGGACAAGCAACTCTTCACATTTAGAAGCTCAAAGAAGATTTATAAAGTTGAAAGCTGTGAATGACTTAGCTGAAATGGCTGTTAAATCATTGTAATATTTTCATACTGTACTAACTGTATAACTGAAATCAATTTCTATTGTGTTGTTTAAGAACATCGTTCACTGTACCAATATTGTAAGAACGAAACACTGAAAAAAAGTACCCACAAGAAAAATTTTAAAAAACATATCGCAGTCGAAAGAGTGAAAATGAACTTAATTGTAATATAAAATTATATATTAAATATGTACCAGTAGTTTTCCACGGAACTCCACAAACCAATCATTCAATTTTCGCGCTCAAGTCGGCACGGGTTATACGAGTCTTCATGTTCAAATGGTCCCAGAGAAAGTGGATCATACCAACTTCACGAAAATCACCCGCCATTCTAACGACATTGGCTTAGGGACTTGTTGGTGCTCTTTAAGTGTAGTAAAGGTCCAGTTCAGGCGAGTCAATTGTAAATGAAACTCCTCATGTGTTGGCGTACATGCTGTAGTAACATACTAACATTTGTTTCTAGCTACGGTTGGCAAATTTTTAATTTCTTTTATTTTCTACCAACATGTTCGAAATTGCACACTTGAACGCGTGGAACCTTATTGACACTTTTTATTGGATTTGGCATTTTGGTGTGATATTTTCATCGCATTATTTGTTTTTGAATTTTTAAACGAGACATTTAAAACAATAGTGAATAGTTTAAGCAAACAATAGTTTAAGCGTCGACTTCACAATATTCTTTCTTGTTTTTCCTTTGATAATGTATTTAAAATTTCAATTGTAATTCTATTTTAATTTTTTGCGTTGTTTCTAATGTTATTCCAAATTTTAAGCCGATTGTTTTGCAGAGCATGATGTGACTAATTCGGTTGAGAAACGCTGTGATTAGTCTGTGATTGTCTAAATTAATTTGTTTCAAGTATTAAAAGAAATTACCCACTGGTGTTTATTTGATGAAATGCTGGGTGCTGCCGAGCATACTGTTTCAAGGCGTACTCCCTACCATAGCATATTCAATCCAAATGAATATGTGGGGTCACAGACACAGGAATACTTCAATAAGAATGTCCTTGCAAGATCTTGCGAGGGAGAATGGAAAAGGCCAGACATTTTTGGAAGCAGGCTTTAGAGCAGATATCTTAGTTATCAACATTCATTGACACATTGATCACAAGGAAAATGAGGTTCAATGTCTTAAATTCAATACATCACTTACATTCTTTAAGGTGTCAACTACAAACTGTAAAATGCAGTGGAACATGCTGAGAAAATTACGGATGAATATAGAGAGAAGGATGGGGTAGATTGTGAAAACAATAAATTTATTATACATCTGAACTGGGACAGTGTGTATGAAGATTTCATTAAAAAATGCGAGTACCTCTATATAATTATTGTCAATAAATTTACTTGTAAAAATATCTAAATAGTGTTTTAATTCCTCATCCTTAGTTTTCACTGTTCAGTATTCAGATGAAATACATTATTGTAGGACTATGGAAATAATAAATTGCAGACAAATAAAATTTAAGAAACTCTGATAGCCATTTTAAAAAAATCCTTTTGATTAGTTCTATATCCTTTTCAATCATTTACAATGCTTTTAAGAATTTAATTTGTTACTTTATTCCTACAACGTTTTCTAATTATACTTTCATTTTACAATGAAGTAAAGCATTAAACTTTCCATATTTCAGCATTATGAGCTCAGGATACAATTATCAAAATAATTGGACTAAATTAAAATTATTTCAATGTTTCCAAACATTCAGTGGATTAAAATTAATGTCATAATAAGAGAAATTCTTGATGACAGATGTCTCGAATTGCGTATACTTGAATGTATTGCCAAATCCTAGCTTCATGTACATTTTCAAAGTTGGCAGTACCGAATGTTCGCCATATTGAAAATTCTATTGACCAAAGGACTCTGAAAAGCCCTATAATATCAGCGTATTGAGATGAAATTTTATTTTTTAGTAAATGTGACTGGATGGAAAAAAATTAGGGAGTGAGCCTCAAAAAATTAGGAGAAATTTTAATTTTGCAATAGAAGAGACTCCCCAATGTACATTCAGGTATAATGGACTAATGCTAAAAATATGTTAATCAAATGGTTCAAGTTACTCTGCACAATCAAACTCTGTAGTTTGAACATCAGCTGTACAATGTGTCGATCTAAAATAGAATGAACATTGTGTTCCTGAAAGTAAGATTCTTGTTCCTTTATTGATAATATGCCGTTTATGAAGCACTGTTTTAAAATGTGAAAGTGCCCTTTATTAATATTGTTTTGTTCTGGCTAAAGTGGCATTCATCAGAAACGGTCAATCTTAAACTTAGCGCTACACTTAAGTTTAATCCAGATCCACTTCCAAACCAAATTCACCACTGACAAATTCAAATTCACTGAAAGTTAAAGTTATGATTAATCTTCCAAGAATGATATGCAAGACCATATTATGCAACTCAAATGGTGAAATATGGAAATATGTTTTCCTTGAATATAAAAAAAATGTCCTATTCCCCCATTATGGACAAATAAGTTTCCAGCCATCGCGATCACCCTCATTTTCGAAGGCCACAGGAAAACAAAGATTGAGAATACACTTCCTGCTGCTTACCATAATCAAATTTTAGTTCTCTGAACAAGTTTGAATTTCTTTGGGAGGAGGGGGATGATTACATATGTCCACATTTTGAAACGTGGATTGACATGTTGTTTTAACCTCTGTCATCATATTTTATTATACGTCTTGGATGTAGATAAATTTTAATAAGATACACATCTTCAAATAATCCTTTAAACTTTCCACTATGCTCTGCAAACTTCAGGGATTATTTGGGAAATTGTATATTACGGAATTGTAAAAATGACAAACTGTATTTATCTCCTGAAGCCAAGACCTGCAGAGTCAAAACCAAACGAAATGCTTTTCTATATTGTGGAACTTTCTTTTTACTTCAAGAGCGATGAACGATTATGAACTTCAAGAACGATTGACGAGAACGGAAGGGGTGGTGTAGCGTGGAGGCGCTCGGAGAGAGGAGAACCAAGGCTTCGTAATACGAAAAATGCGGGAGGAGCGGAAGACATGCTCTCAGCGGTAGCAAGAGGAAGTTAGCCAGGCTCGATTAGAGACAGACTGTAAACGAGCGGTAGATATATAGGAAGAGCTAAGACAGGCCGAGTTTGTGATCGAGAGACCGATTTTGAGACGGACAGACTCGGTTAGAGACAGATTTTGTGATTGAGGTGAAAGATTATGTCGGGACTGAAAGTATAATCTTTACGCTAGATAGAAGACCGACTGCTTTATAAAAGTGCAAACACATGTACTACGACTGCTGATGTGCGGCGTATGTGTGGTCTGTTTATTCGCACCCGAATATTACGCACAATTCAGGCTATAACTATAAACTGTTTCGACATTGCGTTCAAAGTGTATTATGCGGATAATGGATCCAATGATGTAGGTGTCGAACTGATCCTGTGGTGTGGGCGCAGAGCCCCGACTGCGGTCACCACAAAAGAGGAAGGACATGGGACAGGAGTAGCACTGCCTTTTTGTGCAGCGGGGCGCTTCAAGGCTACCTGGCCAGATGGACAAACGGACAAAAGGCCCTAGACAGATGGACAAAAGGACAGACGGACAGATGGAAAGATGGACAGACGAGACACACAGGATACGCAGGAGAGGCAGGACAGACAAGACAGTTAGGTCAGGCAGACAGGAGTGATAGGACAGACGGACAGTCGGGACAGACGATTTGCCTATCAATGCCAATCAATTTTTCGGTATCAAGGACACGCAACTGTGGATTGTGACTACAGAACGTGTTAGAGAAACTAACACGTTTACTTCGAATATACAGGAATAAGATTATCAACTTTTTCATTACCAGGGGCCGAAAATAAATGTTTCTCTGTGAAAAAATCGCCAATTTCCGGCAGCGATTATAATTTCTCTTTACGTAAAGAACTAGACCAGAAAGTAAGAATAAAGTTTTATTTGTATTATTTACATTGCTAAAATTTTCTGCCATCGACCACTTGAAAAAATTAAAATTAATTACAATTAATTCAAATGGAGGAAATGCAATGCAATTGAAAATGAGATTTTTTGGGTTGGGAACGAATTATTATTTGGAGAACATTACCGTCCGTTTGACTGTTTCTGACAGAAAGTTGGTCATGGAAATATTTAGGGCGTGAGAAGTGGCAACTGAGGCGACGAGCAGCAGGACATGCGGCGGGGCGCGGCGGGGCGCGGCGGGGCGCGGGCGTGCGGTGGGCGCGTGCGCAGGGAGGGCGCAAAGGCGGAAGGGCGCGAGGGCGGGGCGGAGTATGCAGCAACGCGTGAGGCGGCGCGCGCTGGTCGAGCGAGGGGCGTGCGAGGACGCGTGGTGGGCGTGCGCAGCGTATTGGCGCGGGCGCGCGTGCGTGCAAGGAGCGGGCAGTACACGCGCATAAAGCGAGGCTGCATGCTCGCCCGTAAACACGCGCGCGCGCATTCCTGCACCGCTCCGGGGCAGACGATCGACCGGAACGTAGCTGGTACGCAGGGCCGCTACTGTCTGCGACGGCACGCACGTTTTCAATGCACGCTTTGCCTGCGGCGTCCCGGCCTTCCGGCTGATAAAATCCCCAAGAACGCGAAGAGCGCTCCTCATAATCCTTTAATGCCGACTGTAACTCGCTATGCACCGGTGATGGGAGGCAATACGCGCGTGCGTATATGCGAGCCTGCCCGCGACCCCGCCCCGGCCATTGCCCTGTCGCCCCATCCTCAACAAGCGCTCTGCGCCTGCACACAGCCCTTCCTTGGCGCGGGACTTTCAACCCTATGACCATTAGTGTGGAGAAGTCCCACAGTCCCTTTTCCTAAACACCTTCATTTTATTAGTTACCTCACTACGCAAGAGGTAAAGAGGAGGTATTGTAATCGCGCGGCGGACATAGGTGATTTTTCGACAGAAAAACGTTTGTTTCGGATCATAATAGCAACAAGTGGAAAATATTCCTATACGCAGCAAATTACTTCTTCTAAAATTTCCGTAGTAAGAATCGACCTTTCTTGCACCTTTATACCAGAAAATTGATTAACGGCAATACGTCTGGATCAGGGGAACTGGACAAAAACCTGATCGAGATACGGGTCATTAATCTAGAAGCTGAAGTACCATTCTTATTACAGGTTCTTTAGAATTATACAATCCAAATGGTAAATTATACACTAAAAAATGTTGTTAAAATTAATATTACTTTCCTTTTGGGTGCTCCGTACAGTCTCTAATCGTATAGAAACAGTTGTGCCTGCAGAAAAGGTTTTACTTAAACTTTTGCATCGAATTTAATCGCTTAATGTCATCTGGCAAGGTGTTGTAAATAAAATATTATATGTGATTTTTTTGTAGTGAGATGTTGATACTGTTACCTGATGAATATGGTTACTGCGTCTACTGTTGTGGTTATAGATAGAACCACTGATTCATATATCAAAAGGTAAATTAAATAAATAAATAAATAAATAAATAAATAAATAAATAAATAAATAAATAAATAAATAAATAAATAAATAAATAAATAAATAAATAAATAAATAAATAAATAAATAAATAAATAAATAAATAAATAAATAAATAAATAAATAAATAAATAAATAAATAAATAAATAAATAAATAAATAAATAAATAAATAAAGTTGGAGGTATGCCAAGAGGGCTGTGTGTCAATATTTAATTATGTCAATTTAAATCGTACTGTTTAGTGGTTGCAAAACGATACGTAGAACCGTATCCTTGTTACTCTATGCCGACATTGGTTCATGTGATTTTAATTGTAAGCATGAATTGAAAACTTTTCTGTCGTCAATTTGGCGATTACTGGAAGATGCGCAGAAATATGTACGTAAGCTTCCGCGGCTCGAATCCATGAATTCTCGGCTATCCGGGAGACGCCGCGTCGTTGGCTGGGGTGCCGACGTTTCGCCTGACATATCGCAGACTTCCTCAGGGCAGTGACTAACGTCACTGCGAACCGTCGGCACCCCAGACAACGTCGGCACCCCAGCCAACGTCGGCACCCCAGCCAACGACGCGGCGTCTCCCGGATAGCCGAGAATTCAGATGCGCAGAAAGGCAGAAATAAAGAGATCTGACGTTATCGTGAAACATTTTCCAAGAAATATTCGCGTACAAAAGCTATGCAAGATGTCTTTTATCGTCTTCTAGAATCTTCAGATCCAGTAATTTTAAGTTAACAACACAATAAAACAGTGAATGGCAAACCGTTGTCTCTCAAGGTTTTGAAGCTTCTCCTTCTGAAATGTTTGCATCTAATCTGTGCGCCTATAACCTTGCTAAATATTTTCAGGCGAAACTGCTTAATTTTCAGATACTCGATCCACCATATTGGATTTGTGATTTTGAATTTTTCGATTTTGACATCAAATTCGCTACCAGCAACCCAGAAAATCCTTAAATACACAGTTTCACGCGAATTCACTTAATTTTTAGCTATTGGAGCCGCCATATTGGGAACACCATTTTGAAGTTATAAATTTTGATATCAAATTCATAATCAGCAACCCAAACACAGTTTCACGAGAATCTGCTTTATTTTTCAATATTTGATACGCAATATTGGATCTGCCATTTTTGATTTACCCACTTTGAAATCAAATTTGTAACCAGCAACCCCCAAAATCACAATGTAGACATTTATGTAGGATTTTATACATAGCTTCTAATTATGGCCATTTTTTTGGTCAGTGGGAACCAGTGTGCGCCGCACACGTGACCTTCGACGCAGTGTTGCCAACGTGGCAAGAGCCATGTCTTGAGTATCGCCCCTTGTTTGGTGACTTGACGTACATCGGGTCACCTCGGATTGCATGGAATCTCGGATTAGCGAGGCTCAGATTACTGCAACTTTACTATAATGAAGATAGAAAATTTTCTGAATGTTATCTGTCAAAGTCAGATCTTGAAATAAGGTCATGAACAATTTTTCGAAAATATAAGTAGTTTTCGCGGAATTGTTTGTGAAATATAGGCAATTTTTAGAATATTTTTCTAAAAAAGTCTCCAATTTTTTGAATTTAAATTGGTGCTAGCTAAAAGTGGGACTATAACCATATATTTTACTTATTAAAATTCCACTAAAACTAATCTTTTTTCGAAAAATTGAACTGAACTTATTTGAAGATTAGCCTTTAAGGAACAGATTTCGTTTAGGAAAAAATCTATATCTTCAATGTTGTAGTTGTAGGAAGATGCCCTAAAATATTACACTTTTGCATTTTTACAAAATATAGAATTTCATTGAAATGATACCTGTATCATTCTGTGAGAATTCTTTACGCTATCCGTGGACAAAATTGGTCAAAAATTTGGGTGCTATTTTTGAGAAAAATTTCAATTTTTTTCAGACTTTTTTTAAAGCTGGCTTTACTCTTGCAAGAAAATGGCGGGCAATATTATTTCGCAAGAAAAGTTGCCAATGTAAACATAACGGCAATAAATATTTCTGATGTTGGCAATATTTCTTGCTATATTTTCCGGTTGTAATGTAAACCCGTGTGTTTCCACCATCGGAAAGACATTGCCGGCTGTTATTGGGACTAGAATTGGAATGAAGTATGAGCAAGATATTGCTGGAAGAAGCCAATGTTGACCACGGTCACATGCGCAGGAAGTATGTACGGTAGTACATAGACGAAATATTTCCATTTTGATATGCAGTAATAAATATTCTCTCTACGGTAGATTATCAAAGGTTCAAATTTTGGTTCAGCTACAGATGCCCCCTGATTAACAATTTTTTACGTTACAAATTATGAAGATATTAATCTAATCTAAATCAATTTTAAGATTATTTAAGATTAAGATTAGAATACATCAGTAGTAGGAAATGGATATTTTAAAACTTTTTACCAAATTAGTAATTGCACTTTTTATGAAAAGAAAATTACTTTGCTCCTACGGGAATCGAAATACACGGAATTATTTTGTTTTAAGAAAAACATTCAGACACTTCTACCTAATTCGCACAAGCCCCCTTTTCCTTTCTTCTTAAAATTCCTCACAAATCGTCGGCGTTACTTCATCTCCCCATTTAGCACAATAAGTGCGGCCGCAACTCGCATCTTTTGCCTTCCACTAGTTATGCCGGGAAGTGAGGTATAACCTCACTTAATTTCATGCGACTTTTTCCTCGCGCCGTCGCCAAACATTGCAACAAATGATCCTAATGTAAAGCGATCGGCAATATCTTGCCGGAAAGATCATTCTAAGATCTTTCTGACAATATATTACCCCTCCTTGCTTTTGCTAGTGTAAAGATGACCGCAAGAAGAGGAAATATATTGCTGAATGATACTGCGGAAACGTATTGCTAATGTATGGCCAGCTAATGTATACTCTGTATGCTAATGTATACTCTCTGGGCCAGCCTAAACGACCCTCAAAACTCAAAATATCCGTTTGAAACTTCTAAAGCCTGGAGTTCATTCAGAATGATCGAGGAATATCAGTTTTGAAGAAAATCAACTGAACGATTTATTTGCTAGCGTTGACCACAGAAAGATATTTTTTTCAATTTTAAAAATGAAAATATTGTATAATAACGACCGAAATCTATTCATGTGTGTTAATTGATTTAACGGATAATAGAGAGGCTAAAATATATTTTCATTAAACAGATTTATCTACAAGTATAGTGCAATAAGAGTGCAAACCAGAGAACAATCAAGAGTAATTTATGTGCAAACGCTGTCAGAGATATGGCCATTCATACGTAAATTATCGTTTCGTTTCTAGGTGTTTGAAATGTGTGGGAAACTACCGTTATAATGACTGCAAGAAATTAAAAGATGCTCAACCTTAATATGTAAATTGCCAAGAATACGACGCAGCAAATTACAGACGTATATTTTACAAAGATTACGGAAAGTCAGTCAATAGCTTCTGTCAGATTACCTTGTAAAATCTCCCTACTTAATCATTTTAAATCAAAATAATAAAAAAAACCATCAACAAAAGCGAAGCAGCTATTGCCCTAACGTTTCTCCACTCTCATCACGCCCTTCACAAACCTCTTTTCCGTTCCGACTGGAGGCTTCTCTAATTTCCGGGAATAGTCTAGTATTATCTCATCAATTGTTTCTGAAGTAATATCTGCTCTAGTACCGCAAATTCGAAACGTCGTAAAATGAATGTTTTCATTTAATGTAAAAAATGGCGGCTATTCAGGGGGAACATATTATGTTAAATTGGAAATCCAGTAGCCTTGGCAAGAAAACATGTTCAGATTCTTTTATAAACAGCACAGCATCAAAATTGTTTGGGACAAAAACCCACTTAATTCCTGCCGAAATGTTTAATATACCAGGCTATCCCAGCCGAAATGTTTAATATCCCTCCCAAACTCAGCTTCCGTTAGCGTTGCAATTTTTATTTCCAAGGAACTCAAACATGACCAATCTCGAGTCCTCTATCTGTGAACCTTGAATCGGTTGAAATTAAACAAATCCTAAATTCCAGAACTTGCATACCCCAGCTACTAGCTACCAACCAGTTTCCCCCTCCCCTACCGCATACAAAAGTCGCGAAACATGAGATTCTCTATCACAACCGAGAAACACAAAATCTTTAGAAAATAAAAAATTCCACGCAAACAAAATATAAACGTGGAATTTATTACTCACACACAGAATGCATTTTTATGAATAAATATTATCTTACAGAACAGGAAAATAAATTCTGCTTCCTGCAGGTGTTGCGGTAATCAGTAGAACTCTATTTTTCTTTCATGAATATCAAAATACTGCATAGCTTTTTTAGAAAAATGAATGTGTGTATCATATGTCCTCAAGCAGTGATGACTCAATAGGATAAAGTGGTTAATATCTTTTCTCTAGCTCTGTTGTGACCATAGGTTTTTATTTTTTCTACTTCACGCACGGTACTGCCATGCGATTCTCTTAAGGGTACAGTATGCTGTTCGAATATTCGGGGAATCTAATGATCATGTGTGTCAATATTACCATCCTCATAAAAATTAATAATCTCTACAGAATATCATGGTTCCCTCTCATTAGAGCTAGAGAGAAAATGTGCCCAATAAACATTATATACGTTATAAACTTATCGGCAAACACTATGTTTATGTAGACAAAATGTGCCATTTAAAAGAACGATGAATTTTGCTAGCACTGACTTACGAATAAATGTGAGCTGCCTTGTTTGTTTTCATCTGCTCTCTGGCGGGAGTACAGCAATCACGAGAGAGGCGAGGCCTGGCCTTGAAACAAGGGAGGGGAGGAAACGTCATTCACCCCCAGCGAGCTGGTGTTCAGTACGTCATATGCTACGGCTTCCTCCCGATCGCCGCCTGTCACTGGCCCAGTGAATAAAATGCGCGCGCAGCTCGGATCCTCAGTGAAGGTTTCACAGCTGGGCTTACGCAGTGTGTTCTGCGCAACAGTGCGCCACAGTGAGTCGCCGCAAAGATTGTAGTAGGACATACAGTGGGTGCGATATTTTTGATCAAGTGACATAAAGTTCATCGTAATTTTAATTCTCTATATTCATTAAATTATCATTCTTGCATACTCCAGCAGTGCTGCGGTTGCTGGGGTTGAATGCACGCCACTGATAGCTACATACAAACCGTCAAACAAAATATTTCCATTGTTAGCACACCAAGCATTTTTAATGAAAATAGTCCAACACAAATGATCAGAGATAATAATAATAATAATAATAATAATAATAATAATAATAATAATAATAATAATAATAATAATAATAATAAGAAGAAGAAGAAGAAGAAGAAGAAGAAGAAGAAGAAGAAGAATGGTATTTTAATATATTAGTGGAGCTACAACAGCACATATTATCTCGCAGTGTTTTCTAAATTTGCCATTTTCGAAAATTTAGAGACTTCAATGAAAAAGGGACCAGCGCAATTACTATAATCAATTCTTCCCAAACAGTGAAATATTTAATTTATTTAATAAACATTTGTTAGATATTGATAATAAGTCTCCAAAGATAGCAAATTTGAGAAAATGTTTTTTTTATAAATTGCATTTAAGGCCAAATTACGCGAAAACTATTCGTTTTTTCAGTAACCTGTACATGACTGTTATAAGGAGTTGATTTGCAAACACTTCGGGCAAGGGAAAAATCTCTATCTTCATTTAAGTAGTTTTGAAATGTTACTTTTCTGTAATTTTCAAAAATACGGGGAAAATGCGACTAGCACCAAATTTTAACTACTCCTTCAACATATCAGAAGAAAATTTAAAGAAAATATTCGGTGCCATTTAATATTAAAATATTGTTTTAAAAATTTTTAAAATTGTATATCAGGCAAAACTACCCGAAGACTACAAGATCTGTTTTTAAGGAAAAGATTTCATGAAGCAAAAAATGTCTTTATTGTAGGAAATCTCCCCCAAAATGTCATTTTAAAAACTGGGATTAAACGAACGTGAGACCTGCAGCATTCTCTTTGGAGTCCGATGTGCTATCCGAGGGAAAAGTATAATAAAAAAATTGGCGAATTTTTGAGAAAATTTTGAAAATGTTTTTGGGGCTTCATATAAACTCCCCTTAAAAATCAAAATATTCGTTTGAAACTCTTAAAGCCTCCAGTTCATTAAGATCGATCGTACAATATCGATTTTGGAGAAAATCGGCTGAATTTAGGCGTTAGTATTGACTACTGACGAACAGTCAAGGGAGACAGAATACTTCAAATGACATTGACATTGAAACAGAAAAATTCTCTAAATTTATATTGTGTCGATCAAACAATTGACAACATTTATCGAATGTCGACAGGGAAACCAATACCATTAAATATCGTTTGTGAGCTGGAATAGTGACTCGACTCAAGAAATCACGTGTTGAGATAAATGACTTTCAAGTTTCCCCTTGTATTGAAATGCATCATTCTTGCATTCACACTCCGGCGATTAGTAGTGGAATATTGCATCGCTGCTGGAAGGTAGACCAATCTGCGATTTTGGAGAGTGCATTAGAAACATTTTGTGAATTGTGCCGTTATTGCAACCCACAAGCGATATAAGAAACCTAATTAAAAATAAATATAAACTATGACGATTCTGGCAACACTCGAGACGACCAGATATTAGGAAGAAAGTTAATCAGATAAGACATGTAATAAAAACCTTAAAAAAATGTATTGCGTAAATCCACCTCAAGACACTTTTGTCCAGTGTTAAAAGACTCACTTAAGAAGTTAAAATTTCTCTTCTGCGGCATAGCTCACAAACAATTTATTCTGACAAATAAAATTATAAATCCTTCATGTTTATTCGGAAAACACCTTCACTACATTTCGTTTCCAGTGTACAGTTTAATGCAGAAATTGTGAATTACCAGTGCTCCACTGTGGCTCATTCCCCGTTTGAAAGTGTGACAGTAAACTTCGCAAATTAAGAAAATCTCTCAGTATCGACAGTATTAAAAGAGTCATAAAATTCCTGAATAAACTGTCTGTAGCAGTTTTAACGACTCTCTTAATGCATCTTTACGATGCAACTTTTCCCCTACTGCTTGCAAAAGAGCTGTCATTTTTTCTGGAAACAAGGGAATCTGGAAACTAATGACACAGCAACAATTTCTCATATTATTTTAGATTTTAAATTTTCGAAAATTCATAGAATTCAACGAAAATAAGACATGCGCCATTCTTTTCAGGGTTGCTTGTTTTATCCATGAAAAAAAAGAAGAAAATATTTGGAACGGATTTTGAGAAACTGTTTTTTAATTGAATTAACTGCAGAAATTACGCAAAAATATAATTTTTTCAAAATATTGGGCATGGCCTTTTAAACAGAGCAACTTTTTTAGAACATATTTTGTTTAAGGGAAAAATCTTTTCAATTTTGTAGCTTGAAAACGTTAAATGTTTGAAATTTTCGAAAACACAGAGTTCGCCGGAAATTAGACTAGCACCATTTTGTATCGTCCTTTTATACATACATAGAGATAATTTAAAGAAAATTATTGCAGCCGTGTATGAGAAAATATTTTTGTAAACAATTTCAAAATTGCCTAATTCACACAAAATTACACGAAAACTACTTATATTTTCGAAAAATTGTACATGATTTTATTCTCAGATGTCTCAACCACGTATTTGTTAATGAAAAAATTATTTTCAATGTTATAGGAAGCCATGAAAAATATTTACACTTTTCTAATTATCAAGAAATCAAGGATTTCATCGAACATAAGACCTCTGCCATTCTCTTAAGCGTCCTTATGCTACCCAAGGACAAATTTAATAAAAAAATTGCAGCAATTTTTGAAAAAAATTTGAAAACGTTATTGGCACTTTATATAATATACCCCCAAAATTGAAAGTATCCCTTTCAGTTCATTTAAATCGACCGATAAGTTTTAATTTTGAAAAAAATTGGTTCAACGGTTAATGCGCTAGTTTTCACCGCAGACGGATGGCCGGATGGGCAAATGTACAGACAGACGGTGGGTCAGAAAGACGGACGGTCAGACACGTTTTGCCGTCAATCTATTTTTCTGTATCAGGGACACACGAAACATGGATTCTGACAATATAACATGTTAGAGGAAGTAATGTGCTGTAACAAGACTTATCCACTTGTTTGTTACCAGGGCCTGAAGTAAGAACCGTCAAAATTCGCCGTTTTCCGGCACACGATCCCAATATTTCCTCTTCTTACGAAGAAAGAGCGAGAAATTATTATATTTTTCTACTTCAATTTAATTCTCTCAATTGCTTGTAAACTAAAGTTCAGTAATAAGCATTAAAATGATTTGGGTTGATTGATTGAAGTTTTTTTGTTCACATTTTCTCTTTGTGTTTATCAAAGGAGATAAAAAGTGTGTGCTACTCTCATTTCCGCCAAATCATCTCTATTTTCAAAAACTGCGAAAATCTAACATTTCAAAACTACAAAATTGACTTGAGACATTTGTTTGAAAGAGAATCTGTTGCAATAAATCAGGTCTTTAAAAAATGTAATGTACAATTTTCTTGAAAAACAGTTCAATTGCAATATTACAAATTGAGGAATAATGCGAGAAAATATGTAGTTGTAGCAGTACTAGTTTTAATCCTGCAGCAGAAATCCAGTTTTTAATAAGTTAAAATACACAGCTGTATCCGGAAGGGTAAAAGTAATTTTAGAGTAATAAACACATAAAAAGAAGGTGTACTTCGGTTTTGTTATTTCATCGCATCAACTTCTACATCGTTTGCGACCTAGTAGGGTAACTGTGGGGATGACCCGACACGATGACGACAGGAGGTGAAAGGACGAACACAATACACTCATACCCGAGGTGGGACTCGAACCCGTGATCCTTTGGCCCGAGATCACTACGGAACTACTGCCTTAGCGATCTCGGCCACCGGACCGGCTATGTCGTTATTTGTTGTGCCAAATTGTTCGTTATTACTTTAATGGCCGTATTATTTGTAACGTAAGGATTTGCAGATGGACGTGAGGCTGGCGACCTTCCCCATTAGGAGGAACAATATTAATATCCATGGAACGGAATGAAAAGGAGACGACCCCAGCGATGTCAAAGGATAATTAATAAGAATACTAGCATTAGTTTTAACAATCTTGAACGTTCAGCGTTACTCCAGGCGGGGAATATGTGTGAGGTAGCTGAGTTAATGAACTCAGCGTCTTCTGATGGCTCAGAGCGAAGTCGCTCGCGTTTCACCAAGGCCCGGATTCCGGTCGAATACCGAAAATACCGAACAATCGCATGTGAAATTTGTTCCAACAAAACGAGATTGGCTGCTTCATAAGGGCAGTCCAACCCCTGTGAAGGGTCCAAAACCTTTTCAATCCTAATTCCTTCCCCTGGCCGCTGAGTAGTGACGCAGGGGCGTGTAGTAGGTGGCGCGTAGGCGGAGATGCTACCTTGCGGTCCTTGTGACCGACTACGACGAGACGTGACGATAATCATGGAGGATTATCCAAGCGCAAAGCGCTCAATGCCCCTAAGGGGCTTGAAGACACATTGCGTCTATGTAGACGCAACAAATTAAAAAAATACAAAATAGATATTACAGCAATTCCAGAAGTTGGCAGTTAGTGTAAGAGGAATAATGAAAAAGAAAAAAAACTTAACTTTTATGTTAAGTGGAAATCCTAAGGTAAGATGTTTGAGTGGTACCGTATTTATAGGGACAAGAAAAACAAGAGAGTACAATGGCAATGAAGAGTGAATGGCATTTGAGTCAGGAAATGATACATTACCAATATTGTGAATGAAACGTAAATTTACCAGTTTAAATATGTATTCTCCAACACAGGAATCAAATGAAATTATTAATGAATTTTATTATAATTTAGTAGAAGCATGTAATAACGGGTCCTGCTATAGTTTATCAATTAGAATGGGAGATTTTAATGGTAAAATCGGCAAAGAAGACTTTAAAAAAGTCATTCAGGCCTATTTACCTTACACGAACACACCAGTGAAAACGGAATGAAGCTAGTTAGTGCAACTACCTCTGAGTCGAAATATGCCCAAAATAGGGAAATGTTTGCTAACAAAAAATATAAATTTGTGTACTTGAAAAGAAACAGGCAAAGATACAATGAATCAAGTACATCATGAATTGATAAATATAACAATATTTTCAAATGTAAGGGATATTAGAGTGCATAGAATACCAAATTCGGGCAATGACTATTACTTGATAAATGTAAAATTATGACGAAAGGTCAAGTGTACTAAGTTACATTGCATGAAACCCACGTAATGAGCTGCAAATAAACGGAAAGGGAAAGAAATTAACAAAGAGATCAACAATTAGCAAATTAATATATTGCGGAAATTGGAATATGTAAGGACATAGATTTGGAATGGGATAATAAAGAACAACATTGAACAAGTGGTGTTTCAACATCACATACTTTCTCGCATTATTTCTAAATTTGCAATTTTCGTAAATTCAATTGTTTCAATGAAAGTGAGACCCACGCCATTCTTTTAAGCGTCCTTTCTATCTATATCTTTTAAAAATTGAAAAATCTTTGGAACGGTTTTTGAAAAAAATTAAGAAATTTCATACATTTCAATTATGCGAAACCTAGCAGTTGTTTTCAAAACATTTTACATCGCCTTTTTTAAAGGGATGATTTTCTACAACAGACTTACTAAGGCAAAAATCTCTATATGCAATTTTGTAGTTCTGATTTTTTGCAATTTTCGAAAAATAGATATCCTAATAATAGAGCCACCCCAGAAATAACGAGACAAATATTCGAACAAGCCCATAAATTTCATATTGAACTCATGTGAGCATTAAACATGGTCAGCAGAAGCAAGATAATATGTGCAATGAGAGAATGTAAAATACCAAATAAAATAATATGATTTGACAAAATGACACTACAGCATACAACTGCATCAGTTAAACTTGAAAATATGAAAACAGAGAGAAGACAAACTTGTCCTTTTTAATATTGGTGTGAGTCAAGATGCCCTCCCTCTCTGCAACCTTGTTCAACCTGGCTCTACAATATGCTGTACATTAACTAGAGCTAAGAAATGATTTAACATACAAAATAAAGCAAATCGCTGCATACGCAGACGATATTTCTCTAATAACAACAAATAAAAGAGCACTAATAAAACTTTTTTAGGACCTATGAGCTTCCACAAAACACATTAGAGGTCAAGTGAACCAACAAAAAACAAAATATTCGAGTATGTATCTGAGTAGGAACTCAAGTACTGCAGGTACTCGTACAACAGGAATTGCTATTGATAATCATAGTTTTGAGCAAATTACGAACTTTTACTACTTAGGATTCATATTAAATAATTATAACCTCCTACAGATAGAGATCGCTGAACGGATAGGAATAGGAAACAAAGCCTATTTTGCAAATATATATCTTACGAAATCAAAACTGCTAAGCAGAAAGGCCAACCTGAAGATATACAAAACATTAATAAGACCTGTGATTATGCGTCAGAGACCTGGACAAATGACAAACAGGAAAACGCATAACATGTATTTGAATAAATTTTTATGAGAAATATATTTGGCCCTGTCTAATTAAATAATATAATAAATATATATAAAATAATTAAATATTTAGCGTATACCAACTGACGATGAAATATATATAGATTAATGAAATTGGAAAAGTAAAATTGCTATGTTTCCAAAGGATCAAATGGTTTGGTCACATTCAGAGAAATAGAAGCAATATATCTGTAAAAATTAGTGGAGCTACGGTTGCACATGCTTTCTCGTGTTATTTCTAAACCTGCAAATTGAGGATTTTTGTTTAAAAATTGCATTTACTTCCAGCATAAATTACGCGAAAACTACACGATTGATTAATACATTGTACAAGAACTTTATAAAGAGGTGACTTTTTACAACGGACTTTGCGTAAGACAAAAATCTCTATCTGTAATTTCGTAGTTTTGAAATGTTAACTTTTTGCAATTTTCATAAATTCGAAGAGTTCGCCGATTGGCACTAGCACTATACTTTTACCGTGTTTTGATACATACGAGGAGAAATTTTAAAGACAAAAATTGAGCGGTTTTTGAGAAAAAAAAATAAAATGGCCTATATTTCGCCCAAAATTATACAAAAACTACTCATTTTTCAAAATTATACATTACCTTATTTTAAGATGTCTTTAAAGAACAGTTTCATTAAGGAAAAAATATCTATCTTAAATATGGTAGTTGTAGCAAGACTCTCCCAAAAATTGCATTTTTGCAATTGGCGCCATTTTTGGCGCCATTTTGGAGAAAATGTTGCGGCTGAATATAAAGTACCCTCAAATAAAGAAATATACGTTTGAAACTCCCAAAGTCACAAGTTCGTACAGATCGATCGTGAAATATCAGTTTTGGATAAGCAGCCACATAATTTAGGCACTAGAATTGGCTACAGACAGGCACACGTTTTGACTTCTATAAATTTTTCGGTATTGAGGTCCCACAAAACATGGATTATTCGTACACCAAGGTATTACTATATATAGGAACATGATTTATCCACTTCATTACCAGAGCCTGACAATAAGGTGGTTATTTTTTTTTCGAAAATTCGCTGTTTCCCGGTCCACGATTACAATTCTCTCTCTTGTTTCATTCGGGCGAGAAAGTAAAAATCAATGAATGGAGATCTTGAGCGATTGAAAGACACATGACCGATGGATTGAAGAAGTCTTTAGTGGCCTTAAAGTGATGAATGTTGGAAACTGGCGCAATATGGTATCAGACAGAAAGATTTGGAATTATATAATTGAAAAAGTTAAAGCCCACAAAGGAATAAAATACTACAGAAAGAAGAAGAAGGAAGTATGAAGAATATAATAAACTATTCGCCTGCAGTAGCAGAAATATTGCTGAACAAAACCACAGAAAATGGTTTTCTTTGGTTCAGCAGTATTGGAAGTAGATTTTATTGTATTGTCTTATTTGTGGAGAGATGGCCATTGGTCGTAGTTCCGTAGCCGTCTTTTCGATTCCGGTTTCCTTTGATGCCTACTCTCCAACACGGTCCACCAACAGCGTGGGTCTGGGGGATTTTTTCCGAGGAGACGTGCCTCGCGGGAGTCCCTTAAGCATCTGGTGGGATAGCACTTTCTCCGCCAGTTGCTGCCGGCTTAGGTGGCTCATGGTAGCAACTGACCGGGTCGTCACGGGGACAGCTGGATAAGGATAGGATTCGAGTCTTCTTGGTAGCTAGGTCGACTTCGGAGTTGAATTCTAGCAGCTGGTTGCTCTCATCGGTGGTTTTCCGTGTTCTTTCTGACCAGCGCCAGGCGAATGCCGGAGCAGTACCCTAACAAACGGATCATGGACGATCTTTCCTTACTCTTCCTTACCCTATCCTCACCCTTAGTTATACAAACTTACATATACATGAACTACACTACGACACATTCCGGGAGACCAGATGTGAGCTTAGAGCATGTCCTGGCTGGGTCAGTGCTCCGCTGGTGGGAGATATCTGGATGGGGAAATTTTCGCAAGCCGAAGGATAGTTCGGCGCCGGATTTTGCCATCCAACAGGGGAAAACCATCGCCACCTCTCGCGATAAAAACATACACTATACTTACGGGACTGATGGCCTTAGCAGTTGAAGCACGCGGGATCACTAATCAATTAACCAATCAATCCGTTGTCAGTTCACTATAAATAAACTGTCCGGTTGGGTAAACGAGAGATTTTGTTAGGACGCGACATTAGCGGAAGGATTTTTTTTTGCCCGCACCCGACTCGATTATTTTATGTGCCACTAACATGACATAGGTGCTATGGGATCTTCTGCACTTTGAAAATACACGCACCTCAGCCGGGCTGTTCAGAAACAAGTAAGCTATCCACGCGCCTACTGAGGCAGCAAACAATGGCTCCCGGATTATGAGAATTCGGTTGTAAGGAGCAGTGACCGAATAAGCGAAGTAACAGAACAAAATATTTGGCTTTTCAGTCAAAATTGAAACTGTTTCATTGATTTTGAATTTTCCCGAGTTTACGAGTGTCTAATGAAATGGTAAACACGTCTCACAAGAAGAGAGGCTGAATAGCGTTCCTTCAATTTCTGAGCGGATTGTAAATTAGTACTATAGTTGGACGCGTGAGAACATCCGTAGTAAGTAAATGATTACTTTAAAAGTGAAAATAGCTTTATGTTCCATACTGACTCCAACGACCAGGTCCTAAACTGTGCGTTCGTTGAGTCCCTGTATTGTTCGCGTGTTAACATTGCTAGGTGTTGGCATTAAATATAAACTTCATTTTATCGTGTAATTTTATTTATGTTGCCATTTCTTAAATTTAATTTTACACAAACTTTGAATTACTGCATGTATCTGACCATCTGTGCCCTGGACAGAAAAATCTGGTTTTAAACGTTTTTGGGCATATCATTTTCGACTTATGCGCGATTGTAATGAGTGTTGCAATTGTTTCTTTCATATGTCATAACCTGCCAACTTCTATTTTCCCTCTTATATCCGTTTCTTGCAGAACTCATGAGATAATACAGTTCAAATACTAATCCTATCCAGCAGTAGCACTCTCACATGTTTTGTGTCTATGGCTTCTTATAAATCGTAAAAAAATCATCTCTCTTTAGCGTTTTATATATAGAGAGGATTATTTTTAAAACAGTGATTACTAACAGAGTATATGAGAAGTTTCTCGGGGGTATCCGTTTGAATTGGAACGGCGTTGCCAACACGTTTAGCAAATTGACGTCTCTACTGGTAGAAAAGAAACTCAACACTCTTTCTGGAAATGCCAGAGGGAACAAAATGTCGTGAGCCTACTTAGCCTTCATAACAAAGTCACATAGTATAATATTTAACGAAACATGTGTCGGGCATTTTAAATCCATCCTCATGTCTTCCAGGCAATGTCTTTATAGGCCCAAGAACAACAGTTTAATCCCCCTCAAGGGCTATATTCTTTAAACTATGACATTTGTATGTTAAGTTTTAATGCATGACAGATAGTATGTTTAGTTTTAATGGATGGTAATTTATTTGAGGTAGAAGAAAAATAAGTGTGTCCGAATCCCCTTTCCCAATTCCCTTATTTTTTGTAAATGCAGCCATTTCCATCGTTCAATTTTTAAACATAGCTAATTAAGATGAATGAGGCAAATGCTGGCATGCCGCCTTCACTAACCTCTAATATTAATATAGACACGGAACGACCGAATAAAAGATTTTCGCATAATATATTATATTGGTGATACGGAAATGCCTTCTTCTCTGCCTGATACTAATAAAGATAACACTACACTATTTTAGAGTAACTGCACTCATAACATTACTTCATCACACAAAATTACAGGTAGTTAATTCATAAAACGTTCTGTAAGTGAACATCGGAACCAACATTAAAACATGCAAACAAAAAAAATTGGTTCAGTACTACAAATTATAATAAACAACCGGAATATGCGAGAACCACCAGTTGAATTTGACACTCCATGAAGAAGATTGAGACCAAAGATATTATTTGTTCGACAGAAGTAAATTTGTAGATAGGGAGTTGATTAGCTCTGTGCTGGACAGTATGGAAGTTACTGTACCAGAAAATTATTTCCGATGATGATGAAAATATTTATTGCATACGATTTATTGCTTGCGAATATTTATTACATGACGTTTCGAAAATTATGGGTAAATTGATCTCAACAAAAAAATAAACAAAAAAAATGTAAAATACGTATGCCGAATATTTACTTCCGGTCATCGAGAAGCGGCAATGAAAATTGGTTTAAAATATTTCAAGAATGTGCAGAAAACTAAGTGTTAACTATAAAGTTACCATAAAAATACCAGGTAATATTTAATACTTTGACAAATTTATATTCTTTACATATTAAATGTTAAAATTATGGTTTAACATTTCCTTCACTACAATTGACATTTATGTCAAATCCACACGAAACATGTTAATGGATAAAAAACACGAAGTGATGCTCGTCCAGTTAGCACGAAGAAAAAGTGACCTCGGCCGTGAAGGCGATCTCATGCACGTGACGATCGAGAATCCAGAAAGGCGCGTGTCCGCGTGCGCGTGCGTAACCCGACGGAAACGGACGCTCTGCAGCCCCACACACAAAACGCGCAACGACGCGGACCTCGACGCACGGCCACTTTCACAAAACTACTTACGAAGTGGCGACAGCATTTCGAGCGAGCGCGTTGGCGTCCGCAGCACAGGCAGGCGCAGCAGCCACCCGCGCGCGACCACCTCGGACCGGAGCACGCGCAGCCCTCCGCGCGCAGCGCCTCGGCGGCCGCCCGCGCCCGCGACCCCGCCGCGACCCCGCCGCCCCGCCCCGCCGCGCCCCGCCCCGCCGCGCCCTGCCCCGCCGCGCCCCGCCGCGCCCCGCCGCGCCCCGCCGCGCCCCGCCCCGCCCCGCAGCCGCGGTCGCGCGCGCCGACAGCGTTTCTAGACGCCACTTTGCATAGTTGTACACACGGTCACGCAGCTCTGGACGACGGGCCCGCGCTCGACACTCCCACGCCGCGCTCGTCAAACATCCGCCGCGCGCGTTTCCGAAGGCACCTCCCCTCCCGCTCCCGCCCCCGCCCTCGCCGCGGCGGCGCGGGCGGCGGCGTGCGCGGCGCAAAGCGCCTCGTTGCGCCGAGCGATCACGGGCGACGCTTGACGGCCCGGCGGCACGGCGGCACGGGGCACGGCGACGCCACGCACGGGTCAGCGCCTCCTTCGCGCAAACGCTCGCGCGGCGCTTCCTCGCCTTCCCCCTCCCCCTCCCGGTCCCGCTCCCTCCCGCACAAACTCTCTCCCTCACTCACTCACCTTCGTGGCGAGACGGCACACACAGCGGCTGCGGCTGCGGCGGCGCGGGCGCGAGCGCGGGCGCGGGGCCCACGGCCGGGCTGCTCCGCCGGCGACGCCGATGAAGCGCGTGAACGCGGTGAATGGCCATGTCCCACTACGACAGTCGCTCATCCACATGCGCTCGCTCCTCGGATCCACGCACTGCGGACCCCAACACTACAAAGAATCCTGGGCCGTCTCCGGGAAGTGTGGCCCAGGCTACAGCCAGCGAGAAGTCACGCAGGCGGCGGCGGGGCAGCGGCGGCGGGGCGGAGGCGGCAGCGGCCGCGCCGGAGGGCGGGCCAGTGGGCGATCGGGCGGGTGGTGGTGACGCGGACTAGCGACCAGCCGGACGGATGCGGACCGCGAACGGCCTGCCGAAGGACGGCTGGGGGCGTTGTAAGTGCCCTGCGGCGGTGGCGGCGGCGGCGGCGGCGGCGGTCGCGGCAGCGGCGCTGCCTTCCACCTCGTACGGGCGACGCGGGCGCGGCGCGGCGCGGCGCGGCGCGGATAGCAGAGGCAGCGGCGACGGCACGTCCTGGAAGATCGTCTCCGGGCGACCGGCGGTACTCCACTGCAGCCGCACTCTTGTTATACGCGCCTATATATCGCGCTTTCTTTCCATCGGCCGCGCTGACTGCGCATCGGGATCGAGCTCCGCTCGCGCTGCCCTACCCTGTCCTACCGTGCCCTGCCCTGCCCTGCTCTGCACTGCCCCGCCCTGCTGTGCCCTGCGCCTCGCCCTTTCTACACGCGCGTACGACTTGCCTATCCCTTTTTGGCGTTAATTGCAGCAAGCTGCATTTCACATTCGCTTACTGTGCGAATTGGACCGGGAAATTTATCACTTATTACACCAGATTTTATTATGAAACAACGCATCTAATAAACAAGAATATTTGAGAAGGATATTTGATGTACTTGACTATAACATAAAACGTTAATCAACGTAGATTTCAGAAAACGTGTATCATCGTATTTTAATGCTGAAGTGACTTGCGTAACTCCAATTTTACTGTTTCATATATCTGCACATCAGAACGTCCAGTTAAGTACAATATCAACTTTCGAATTCACTAATCCTACACAATAAGACGCCCATGTGATCATGGCTTTTATTACGCAATTGTTCTCAAAGACAGTGTGATTTGTGGTTGTTAAGTACATTTTTGTTTAGCAAGCATCTCAAGGGCCATTCTGTTTACTCCTTGAACAATTAAACGTGTCGTAACCAAAATTAATGAATTGTGAAGAGGACGCATGTAGTAGTTTTTCGAGAAATATTGGACCGACTTTGAGTTTCCAAATTTTTCTTTCTTGGAAATATTTCTTTCACCAGTTTATATTAGTTTTTGAAACATGCCATATGCTTTTGTAAAATAGAGATATATTGTAACACTCTTTTAATGTCAAAGAGTTACATAATATAACAGTAGGTTTTGACAGTTCTTTTCAAAGCATGTCCTTCAAATAGTCTTCTCTTTTACTTGGTTCCTAAGACCACTAATTGCCCAACAAATTACCTTGGTGAAACAATGTTTGTTTTGTACGAAGAGCGAATGAGAGAAGGGACGAGAGAAAAAAAAGCGGTATAGTGAGCTTAAAAAACACTGTAATTTCTGCATGAGAAAAATGTGAAGAAAACGGATGAAGGATATAGTGAGAGATGGAGGACTCTGGTATGTCATTCTCCAATTTGTCTTTTTGTACTTTTCTGTCTCACTCTTCCTACCGTTCGCCCGGCGATGGCGCCTGTTGGTGGCAGCAGCGGCCGCTCCACTTGCGGCCGCAACTCCGTCTCCGTCTCCAACGCGGACGTCATTGTGTTGCTCGCGACGCTTTCACAACTCTCGACGTTCCCTCGACAAGCAGTAAAAATGCTACAAGAAAATGTTTCATCAAACTTCGGTTCGTCGGAAATGATGCCACGAGATCACCTATTAATTAAGTTTACTTTCTCGCACGTACTTCATAAGAAGAGAGTTATGTAATCGTGCGCCGGAAAACTACGAATTTTCGGCAGAAAATCTGTTATTGCCGCACTCTGGCACCGAAAAAAATGGATAAATTCTGTTGTTATGTATAGTAAACAACTTCCTCTAACAAGTGGTGCAGCCAGAATGCATATTGGGTGGGTCCTTGAAACCAAAAAATTGACTGACGACAAAAAGCCTGTTTGTTCCGTCCGTTCGTCTGTGATCAACGCTAGCACCTAAACCGTTCAATCGATTTTCTACAAAATTGATTTTCCCCAATCAATCACAACGAACGCAAGGCTTTGGGAGTTTCAAACATATATTTTGATTTTTCAGGGATCTTTACATGAAGGCCCAACAACTTAAAATTTCCTCAAAAATTACATCAAATGTTTTGCTTTAACTTTGTCCTCGGATAGCGTGAAGAACGCTTCAGAGAATGGTGTAGGTCTCATGTTCGTTGAAATCCCCGATTATTCGAAAATTACAAAAGTGCAATTTTTAGGGGGTTTCTTGCTATAACTGCAATATTGAGGATATAGATTTTTTCTTTGATGAAGTATATTCTTAATTGACAGATCATGAAATAATGTCATGTTCAATTTTTCGAAAATATGAATAGTTTTCGTGTAATTTTGTGCGAAATGACGGTAATTATTTTTTGAATTCTCAAAATCCGCTCCATTTTTTCTTTAATTTTTCTCCTCGCATATATCAAGATACAGACTATACGTCACCTGAGTACGAGTCTCGGTGCTGAAAATAATTTGTGCTGGTTGAAGACATATTTATGTAGTAGTAAATATAGCGAAGCAGTTAGAAGTAATTCGAGAGTGTATGCGCTATTGCAGCACTATTAGTTTTAGATTTTGGCGCCTCTTCTTACGATGATTGTATTTTATATCTCTTGCGGAATACGCTTTATTCATATCGTCATTATTTGAGTAGATTAATTAGAAACTATGTGTCTTAACTGCTTTGCTAGTGGGATGTTTCAAAATAGAAATGTCATAATTAGGAATTTTCTAACTCTTATATAACTATATAATTGAAGTCTCGTATTATAAATTGATAAGGTGCTTGGTGCTTCATCATTATTATAATAAGAAAAATGTTGGTATGAGCATGTAGGCCAAATGATGGCGCTGCCGTGGCCGATTGGGAAGGGCGGGGGCGAGGGTCACGTGCGCGCTGTGGCCGGCGGGTGGCCCGCGGTGCACGGCGGGCCCGTGAGCCGACTGCCTGACCACCAGTAGCAGCCAAGCTGTCATTAATGCGACACATAATTATAGATCGGCGCCCATCCCATGTATTCCCGACCGGCCAAGTAATTACGATCTGTAACACTCGTAAGGAAGCTTGCGAAAAAACAACTACATTGAGTAAAGTTGTGATCTGGGAAAGAAAATGAGGTGTTGTGCAACTGTCAAGGTCTCATCTTTTGTAATCTAAAGGGAAGATCACTAGCTTTACGAAGGTGTTTAAACTTGAAGATTCATGTTACGGACGGCAAAGAGATTTGCCAACGCGTCCCTGATAAACGAAGAAAGGGAAACCTCAAAGACGAATGATTCCGAGTACAAGAGTTGGGACACGAGCAACGCATTGAGATAAACGTCAAGAATCGGTTTGTGTCGACCGGCAGGTAATGAGGGCGAAGTGTGCCCCACACGTCGCCGCGCCACGTGCACTTACGTCTGCAGCGCAGGGCGGTGGAGTCGGCGCCAGGGTGAGCGGGCGTGGAGGGGGCGGCCGGCCGCGCGGACGTTGGGGCCATCCGTGAGGCGGTTGCGCCAAGTTGCGCACTGCTGCGCGCTGAGCTGGAGAGCGCGACTGAGCGACCTGAGCGAGCGCGCGCGGGTGGCTGTTCGTGGCCAGCGGCACACCTCGGCGTACGGGCCGGCTGAGGCTCAGGCGCGCCGTCCCCCCCCCCCGGCCGGCCGGCCGCCCCCCGCCCGCCGTCACCCGCGGGCCCCCAGCCGAGCGCAGAGCGTCGCGCGCCGAGCCGCGGCCACCTTATGACACAGGCAGAGTAAAGATGAGTTTCCCCCTCCACACGGGTGTCATTCTGTGCATGCAGTGCTTTAAGTACGCTTTGTAAGCGATATTCAATACGAAGCAAGCTTTCTTCATGATGATAACACATTGGGAGGAGTGTCTCGAATTGCGGAACGAATCAATAAATCATGATGGAGATCGCAGCTGCCTTCCAATGATTAAGAAGTGGAAGTGGGTTTCGCGACGACCGCCACGGGGCTAGCACCTGCAAGACCCGTGGGAGGAGCGCGGCGCGCCGCGGCGGCTGGCGGATGACGTCACGCCCGGGAGGCGGCTGAGGGCAGCGGCGTGGGCCAGCGTGTGGCATGGGGCGAGGGGCTAGGCGCGTGGGGTGAGGGGCAGGGGGCGAGAGGCGAGGAGAAGGGAGAGGGGGAGGGGGAGGGACGAGGGGCATGGGGCGTGGGGCGTGGGGCGTGAGGGCGAGGGGCGAGGAACGAGGGGCGGGGGCGGGGGGTGGGGCGGGGAACAACACGGAGAGGGCGCGCCGGAGTCCAGTAGCCCACTTTTCGCCCGGTATCCAAATGAGTCTGCCTTCCTGCCCACGTGGTGTTCGTACCGCTTCATCGTCTGTCGCACTATGACCTCCTCCGTTTCCACCGGTCGCACAACCACACCACCCCCACTGCGCGCCCCGCCCACGCCGTCGCAACGCCAGCCCCGCGCGCGATCGCTGCCAAGTCGCTCGCCAGCTTGCTGCCACTCTTGTACTCAGCGATATCGTGGTGCCCGAATGGCTGTATTTCAACTGCTTTTGCATTCAGGCCCCTTACTTCTCACGTGCTCCGATGGCTGGCGAGTCTAAAGCTGCCGACCGCGGCTGCCGTTGTGGATTATGTGATGCTCGTAATCGAGTGGCGAGTGCAGAGTATTATATTGTTAATAATGAGACTTTCATGAGCCAAGAATTAAAACACTGACACTGTTCTCAGGCTGCATGTCTCCTCTAATAACACTTATTGCACTTATTTTTAGTTTGATAAGTGAAATGGACGGATATAAGACATTCAGAAATCAGTTTTCGCGACTCCTTAATTTTTTAAATAGGCATTATTAATTGAAAAACACGAAAAACAAGAGAAATATTATTTGAGTTACAATACATATTAACAACTACGTCAAAAGGTAAATTGCAAATAAATTAATATCGCTGACAAAAAAAATCTCTCAAAATATTTTCAATGAGTAATGTCTTGATATATGTAATGTTGTTGAATTTCAGGTAATATTGCATAGAATATATTTGTTTTTGAGATTAAACTCAGAAAGGTAAAGTAAGTGCTACGTTATATAGAGTCTTCGAAGACTGTTATAAAAATAGTCGTTTTCAGATCTTGTATACGCCAAATATCAGAAAATTATAATAGTCTTGATACGTTATATTTGATAAATTATTTTCACTGCCAAATAATGACTGTCGACAGACGTAGAAAATGGTTTTCTTTGTCATACTTGTGTTTATCAGAGGCTTCTTGCTTTTCGCAGCATGCATATCACTCAAAACATCCATATTCATTTAAGTGCAAATGACTGCGAAAGTGTCTCGCAATATATTTTCCAAGTCTTCAATATGCTTTGAAGGTCTATTTCAAGAGTAAGTTGCATTCTGTTACAAAACAGTATATTTTTTTGTATTTTCCTGACGTACAGTTTTCTAACCCCACCATACTAATAATGAATCGTATTCGCCAACAATTTCTTATTCAAGTCAATAATCAAGTCAAACAAGTGGGTTAACTGCCGCATACCAATGGACCCCTGCGTAGTGTCTTTCCTTCATCGTTCTTTACGTAAGGAGTTAGTTTCATCGGTTAGGACTTTTGTTTTTAGAAGTTTTCTCAACGCTCAGTGATAGTTTCGGCCTTCAACGCGTAGAGGATATTTACAAAAAAATCGATACAGTCGCAATGCCTAATCGCTTTGTCGAAACTCCGGCGTGCTCTTACAGCCAAATCTGCCCACAAATACGTTGCCATCTTATTTTTGCAAATGTGGATGTAGCAAAAATTGTACATTCAGAGCAACGTAGTGAATATTAAACTAGTTCTTCATATAATAGGGGTATGCCATAATAGTACATAATTTTTCGCACTATTTACCACAACTAAGCAATATTATACTATTACATGAACCTGCAAAACTGTCTGCAACCAACAAATTGGTTTCTCCAGGTGTGTGTGTGTGTGTGTGTGTGAGGGGGGATTTGAAATAAGGGTTTTCTCATCAACACGCCATGGACGTTACTGCTACCCGTACACTATCAGTCACAATACCAATTTCCTATGTTCAGTAATTACTTACAGGGAGCGTGTCCCCTCTGAGATCCTCTTCAATCATTCAGCAGTGCAAAATTGATTTTTCTTTTTAGTTATTCGGAATTCAGTTTTTTATATATCTGTTACTTGGTGCAAGAGAGGCCAAAGGTTAATATTCAATGTTTCACCGAATGGACGGTTTCCTTACAACCATCGTAATGACAAAACAATTGTAGGTCAATGTAAAAATTGACAATGGCATCAGATAGGATCGACTTTTGACTTTGGTTATTCTTGCAGTGAAATATTATGCTCTAAAGCACACAATGGCGATGCTAACCGAAAATAATTAAAAACGGGCAATAGCCCTACTTGTGCCAAGCCACAGAGATAGAGTAGGAATGTAAGAGTTATGGGATAGGTTTAAGCTGGGCGAATTTTGTTTTCTGGGGAGGATACATGTGTGTTGAGGGTTGGAAGTTTTCTTTAAATGAAAAATGTCCTGGGCTAAAAAATTAAGCAGTTTTGAGTAGGACCTATCTAAGTTTTTGAAAATATGTTGGTAGATTGTTAGGATATTGAAGTCTTTATGACTTTTGGTTGTTTGAAACATACCAGGGAGCATTTACAGTTGTTCTCCAGACTTTACTTTGGAAAGTTTGCAGATGTTTGAGGGATGAACAAGCAGTGACTCCCCAGATGGAGCAAGCGTAATTTAGGGACGAAGCCGGACTTTATGGAGATATTGATATGTTTTATGTGAAGGGAAGACTTCCTATTTATCATATGATATAATTTACGGAGGGAGGCGCAGGCGAGATTTAAGCGGGAGCGAATATGGGGCCTCTATGTGAGTCAGGTGTATGATAGAACTCCAAGATATTTAATAGTCTTCTGTTTCGGTGTCCAGGTGATGGAATTATTGGATATCTTTATTGGGGGCATGTCAGGGACGCGTTTTAGGGAAACGTTTTAGCTTCACCATATAAAGAGTTTAATTTCAGTCTCCAGTTCTCTGCCTATTTCCAAAAACTGTATGGAGCTCCTTGCGTGATTGAAATGGCGAAATAAGACGGTATCGGCAGCGTATAAAGCAATGCAAGTATCGTGGGAATGAGGGATGTCTGAAGTGAAAATATTGAAAAGAGGGGGAAGAGGGAATCCTTGTGGTACCCCAGCTTTGATAGTAAAGCGTTGGGATTTGGTTCTATTGATTTTTACAGAAAAATATCTGTTGTTGAGGAAATCCTTTATAATATGGAAAAGGTAGTCTGGAACACCAAATGTTCTAAGCTTAACAAGACCACTGTGGCATACACGGCCAGACGCTTGTGAGTAGTCTAAGAAAATAGCGGTGGTATATCTTTGGCTGCAAATGATTGGGCTATTGTTTCACAAAGGCGTAAGAGCTCGTGGGTACTGGCAAACTGTGAGAGGAAATCGATTTGCATATGAGGGATGGTTTTAATTTATACTAAGAATTTGTTGATGGAAATGATAATGAGCTTCTCGAAAAGTTTTTAAAAGTTGGCAGTAAGCTTATGGGTCTGTAACTATCGAGATTAGTGTGTGGTTTATTTGGTTTGAGAATGAGGATACAAATTGAATGCTTCTATCAAAGTTTCTATTTGGTCTTTGAAAGCTACGTTGTTGGCTGGGAAGCGAGAGAATACTCGTATTTCCCTGGCTTGGTTGGTGAGGTTGGCTGGGTAAAGAGAATATAAAATGGTGAGCTAGAAGTAAGGTTTCGTCAAACTCGCTTATTGATGATGCAGTTCCTTTTTTCAAAGAGGGAATAGGACTGGTGTGAGATAGGGTTTTTGTTATGCACCATACGTTTTCGGAGTTACGAGTCAATTTTGCTAGTTGGGGCTGGAAGCATGCAGTCCTTTGGTTGGCGGGCGAGCATTGAACTTGAAGTTTTTTATTTATAATTGATTTGAATTACTACAGTCGAATTTCCTACCAGTTTCTTCGTGTATTCCTTTCTCTAGAGATTGATGATCGTACATGATTGGGCACTGATTGATAGGGAATTTATGGTTTGTAAGTTGTTGGGCAATATGCCTACCGAATGGCTGATTGGACGAACGAAGTGAGGCTGTTGATGGCGTTATCTGCTTCGAAAGGGGATTTATGATGGCGGGGGTAGGTACGAGTTGAAATGATTATTGAACATATTTCAGTTTACAGGTCCTTGCAGGAGTCTGCTCAGATGAAAAGTATGACGGAGGAATGAGTATGGAGAGAGTTGTACAGAGAAGTGATCTGAATCAAATTCGGGGATTGGCTGTTGAAAATTGGTTTCGTGAAGGCATTTGTGAGAATAATGTCTACTATGACAGGAGAGATCGTACTACTGAAAGGGTATTGAGTTGGTTCTGTAGGCGCTGATATATTCATTTCATGTATGTTACGGTATGTGATCAGTCGAGCGCAATTAGGAGAGTTTGTTCGACAGCCCAAGGATGTGTGCTTGACATTCCAATCGCCAAGAGTTTGTGGGTTGCAGTGGGGAAAGAAAAAAGCACTGATAGATGATTGGAATGTTTGGACGCTTCTAAATGTTTTTTGTGAAGATACCGGGTCCTGAACTTTGCAACAGCAAATGGTGGAAAGGGGTTATATTTAATAAACGTAGGGCTGAGGATTAATATTCCACCAGCACCTTCGCTGGAAGATTTGTCCGATCTACAAACATTAAATTCTGGAATTGAAAGTCGTGCGAAAGGCTGAAGATGCGTTTTCATTAGTAGTATTACTACGTTTGTTTTAAATTCCTGTAAAATATGATATAGCTATACTATTTTGGTTTATATACTGTTTGCGTTACAATTAAGCAAGTATCGTGTGCAATTCAAGACGAGCGAGGTGAGAACTGCTACTATAAGGTTCTGAATTTGAGGTATTAAGGAAGAAATAATTTGGTTGTCTATGTTGGTAATGCATTGATTTCGGTTTGCGAAGGGGTTACTGTAGCTTGGTGGTTAGCAACTCGAGACACCACGGATTCTTGGACGGGTGGCCATCCGAAACCCCGTTTACTAAAGGCGCCGAGCTCCTGGTCGAAGGGATAAAAGGCTCTGACTGACTACTGCGGGACGAAACAAAAGACGTAAATTTAACTGAGGATTACTCCAAAATGCCCAAGAATAGCTAAGAAAGATGTTGCGAAAAAGACGGAAAATGTTTTTAATTTTTTTAATAAATCTCGTTTCAAATTACATTTCCTCATTTAATTCGAGCACAGGAACTATTTCATATTTTTATATAATATATAATATTTAAAAAAATGAATACTTGAGTTTATAATTTCTTTTTTATTATTGGATTTGTTATTTTGTTTGAAACATTTCTTGTTTTTTATGTCACAATAAGATCCCATTATGACTGTGGTTTTTGTCTAAACGCCCACTGATCTTTATTGTTCTTGGCATATTCTTTTCTACTGTCCTCATTTCGTCATCAAAACATGCTTAACATATTCGATGGAGGAATCCATTCGCAATGGGGAGAAAGTTGGACACAGAAGCTATTAACATACCACGCGTTAATGCGTTTTACACACTGTCGACCTCGACAACACAGCTTACAACTTCATTACGCGGTGTTTATAATTACATAGCAGTGGCCAAAGATGATTTATTGTTTCAGCACACACTCATTTTATCCTTTAAGGAATTCAATCATGGTTGGAACATTGTAGCGGCGGCTCGGTAGGCGGTTCCCTCGTCTTCAGTTGACAGTTCGTCACGTTGCATAATGGAGGGGCTCAAGTGCGGAGGCGGAGGCTTGTGGGATGTGCGTGGGAGGTCTGAAGGAAGGGAGTGGGGAGCGTAAGGGAGGCGGAAAGAATCTTTTTGGAATAGATAGGAATCGTATGGGAGGAGGGCGGAAAGTTGCCGTGTGGGGGGAGGTGGTCGGAAGGTAGGTCTGCGGCTGCTTGTGAGAGCTGGTGAGGAAAAGCTTTGACCAGATCTCATAGGTCCTTTGAGGGTGACCGAGATCTCTGGCTACTGGTTTGTGCGACTGCCGCAGCTACCGCAACCTCTGTCCCTGCTCCTGTCTTTCACTGCCGAATTTTGTGCTTCACAATTGCCCCATTAAAATGTCAGTCGGAAATTATCCTTTGTTAATTTAATTGACCTGTATTTTGTTTACATATTTGTTTTGTTATATATTTGTTGGTTTATTGGTTGGTTGGTATATTTGTATATTTTGTTGGTTATATATTTGTTTTGACCTACCATAGTAAAATATAAATGTATTTAAAAACTCCTACACCGAATGTGTCAGGTAAGCATAATGAAAGCAATTTATTTTCGCTGATTTTGATCGCTACTCCATTAATGTGAGGTTTCCAAGTTAATCTTTTGTCAAGCAACACTTCTAAGAATTTCCTCAGACATATATATATATATATATATATATATATATATATATATATATATATATATATATATATATAAGGGACTTCCTCACCGATAAAAGGAATAACGAAGCTATTAAGTCAATTTTAAGCATACTTTGTCTTCAATATTTCGAATGGCTGAGCCGCAATTAGCACCGAAAAGTTGATTTCAAAATTTCTTTCTATGCAAAAATTTGCATATCAGAAAAGTATAAACATTCTAGGCACATGTAAATTGTTTATTATTTGCAAAAGAAGCTAATATATTTGTTTACAAAGAAAAATGAACACAGAAATATCTAGCCGTACTGCAGAATGGCACAGAGTTTCCCGTATTACTTTTCTATTTCCTTTGGTCTCGTCTAGCTATACGAACGTTTCACATGCTCTTGGCAGCTGCCATCTATTGCCGCCCAAAGTACATTTTTTTGAAATATTTTAGTTTTTCGGTTTCCTACTTGTAGAACTGAAATATTATTTTTAAAATGTTATAGAACAGAAAAAAACTCGACAAAAATGGCAATTTTATTTGAAAAATTTGCAGCCGTTTTTAAGTAAAAAAAGCGTTTAAGTGCTCTGCGCGACTGTTAATTCGAAATTTAAAGCTCATTTTCACAGGAAAGTTTGTCGTGAACTACTGTTCACTGAAAACGGTTGACTTTTTGAGAAACTTTATATCAAATTATTTAAAGCGCATGAACTTTTAAATATAACTAGCGGAACTCGGCAGACGTTGTTTTACCCTTCATCCCCCACTTTCTCTTTCCCTTTCTGCCTCTCCCACTCTCTTCGTTTCTCCCCTCTCTTCGTATCCCTCTCTCTTCTTCTCCCCCTGTCTTCGTCTCTTCGTCTCTCCCTCCCCCTCTCCCCGTCTCTTTGTCTCTCTTCCCGTCCTTCCCTCGGTCTCTCCCTCTCTCCCTTTACCTCTCTCTTCCTCTCACTCTCCCTCTCTCTCGCTCAGTCTGTCTCTCTCTATCTCTCTCTGTCTCATTCTGTCTCTCTGACCTTCTCATACACATTTAGTTGCAGGTACTGCATGTCTTTGAGCAGGTGGGTTAATATCGAGACGAAATATGGAGAACAAATTTCATTAGAAGGAAATATCTCTATCTTCAATTTTGTAGCTCTAGGAAGACGCTGAAAAAAAAACTTTTTAAATTTTCTAAAATTCAGAATTAAACCTGAAAATTCAACCTATGCCACCTTTATAAGTGTATTTTACTCAATTCTTACAAGAAATTTAAAGAAAAGGTGCTTAGAGAAAATTTTGAAAATGTTCAGGGGGCTTCATGTAGAGTACCCCCTAATTTTACAGAATGTTTTTCAAACTCTCAAAGCTTCTCGAGCCATATCGACAGGAGTTTTTCAATTAGGAAAAAAATCCTACGTGTGGTTTTGGCACTACTGGTGTCCACAGACAGACGGACAGACGGATAGGCATAGGGGCAGACGGACGTATTGCCATCAATTGATTTTTCGGTATCAAGGACCCACAAAATAAGGATTCTGGCTACAGCACGTATTAGAGGATTTTTGGATTTTTTCTTAATCTAACAACTGGATTTATTCACTTTTGCGTTATCAGGGCCTGGCAATGATTTTTTTCTGCCAAAAATCTGCCTTTTTTTGACCAGCATTACATGACTTTCTCTATGTTACGTATGTACTCCGTATATACGTACATACACTAGAAAGTATAAAGAAATTGAATTATATAAATTAGGTAAAGTGAAAATTTCTGCATGATATTTTAATGGCTTTATTGTTTTTCCATTTTCGGATCCAATTAACATACTAATGTAGTATATTTTGAGTATAATCCTTAGCTATCGCGAGGTCGTTGTGCGTTGCGAAAAGGGCAATACTAGACAACTGCGTACTACGCTATTTTGGAATTAATTTACTTTCTTTTTGATGTGCTTAGAGTAATTTTCGAATTGCGTATCATATTATTTTTTGATTTAATTAAGTTTTGAATGTTTCTGTTATCGGTCTAGCGTTTGGCGAACAAGGTCGAGTTGACTGTTTGATGACAATAATTTGGAGAATTTGCCAACTTCATGGTCTATATCGCGCCTATCACTGACACTTTTCGGATACGAGTAATAGGATATCATTAAATTAGTATACTTGTTCTAATTAACAATTCCGTGTACTTCGTAAACGAAATGGATTCTATAGATTTGTGTCGATAAATAACGTTAGTATCGTGCGGTGGTCGGTGCCGAATTCCAGTAACACATTTCGATGAATTAGAAAATTACCTTTTTAATGAGTGCTATATCTTATATATCTGGAAAGATGTTTGGATTGGATGCATATCTTATTGATTCATTAGGAGCCAGTATATTGATGTTATTTGCTGTTGCAAAATGCGATAGCATCTGTCCTTGCAACGATGTCGAGTTAACCTAATGCTGTATTTTACTTTCTCCTATACGTACATACATACGGAGTAATATACGTGATATAAGGTTATGTAATTCTAAGGAAAATATATCTTGAGATTTCAACGAAAATACACGTTTTGGTTTCACAAGAATAAAACTGAATGGTTTGAGATTATACCACCAACCAGAATGAGGAACCGTTCGTCATATGGTAGTGAGCAAATATGTATTTCCTTTTAGAAGTAAACAAAGATACATTGAAAAAAATATTGATATTTTAATTGAAGAAAATGACATAAATTTTAAAACAGACCATTTGATACAATACAGTGTTGAAATGCTCCACCAAAACATAATTAAGCTGAAGCTAGAAAACTCCGAAGATAAAAGTCCCTAAAAATGTACTATCACTTAAAAGATGTTGTTTTTGAAACAGCTAAGGAAGCTCTAAGAGTGGCACAAAAAGAAAAGGAAGTTCGTGGAGAAATTCAGTGAAAATTGTGTTTGTAAAACTTCGATTTCCATATTTTTCGGTCCTCCCATTCTAATCCTTTCCCCTTCATTACTTCCTGTTTTGAGGCTTTCCAGGTCAAAACAGGTCTGCCTCTTCTACGCCTTCTTTCAGGCATCCAATTTAAAATTTGTTTTGGTCGTCTCTCATTTTGCATCCTCTGGACATGTCCATACCATTGAAGAGCTGTATTTTCCTGTCTTCTGTTTATGGTCGTTTGAACCCCAGCTCTTTCCCATACCACTTGTTCTTTATTTTCTGTAAAGATCTTCCCATAAGCTTTGATTACATTTCTGCCCATTGCAAGTCTAGTAGTGGTATCTTCACCAATTTTCCCATCGTCAGTAATTACAGTCGCCGGATATTTCAATTTTGAACAATTAGCTATTTCGTCATCGGCAACTTTATTAGATGCATCTTCTCCGATGCATAAATATTTCATCTTTTAAGGTACCATGTTTCCGAAATTTCTTGTACCACATAGCGTTTTCTTGTACCATGTTTCCAAATTTGTTTCATGTATATATTAAAGAGAAGTGGGTATAAACTATATCCTTGTTTTAACCCTTTGTTAGTTTGAATACTTTGGGCCTCTTTTTGATGTATGCTTCAGTGTTATGCTACATTTTTTAACCAAATTAATGCATTTTTTCTGGAACATTCAGTCTTCTCATTGCAGACCAAATTTTACATCTAGGGACATTGTCACAGGCCTTTTCCAGGTCAATAAATGTCATATGAATGAGTGAAAACCAGAACGATATAAGTGACATTTTATAAATTCTGAGAAATCTGTTTACGTCAATATCACTGTAATGTCCTGGTGTTTTGTCTCATCACTAAAACCAAGGCATTTTAGTTGTTTATTAAAACCACAAAAATATATTGCCAATGAAATATAGCATAAAATAAACACAATTTTCTCAGAATTTATAAAATGTCACATCGTTCTTGTTTTCAACCCATTCATATATGTGTCAATATTGTGTATTCCATTTTTTCTATTATCTGGCGTAAGCAATGGATGTTATCTAAACATGACCTCCCACTTCTAAAACTGCTTTATTTTTTGCTGAATGTTATTCCCTTTTGTCTTTTTTTTCTTTTAGAACACTAGCGAAGAGCCTAGCTATTGATGGGATAACACTAATTCCTCCGTAGTTTTCACAGAGCGTTTTGTCACCTTTCTGGTGTATAGAGCTAATATATGACATATTCCATTCCTGTGGAATATAGCCACTAATTTCAATTTTGTTAAAAAGGTTTCTTGAGGCATTCTATTATACTATAACCTCCGTATTTTAAAAGCTCCATTCTAAGGTTCTCTGACCCTGGAGCTTTATTGTGTTAGCTCTCGCTAAAGCCCTCTTTACATCAAACCAACTGATTTTAGATTCCCACTCTTGCGATTGTGTGCATTCCAAATTGTTTTGGTATTTACCTTTATTTTTTGCAGTAATTTTCCGTAGTAATGATTCTATTTTGTAGGAGTTATTATTTGTACTTTACTTCTATTTCAATTTTCCTCTTATTTTTAATAGTCTTCTAAGCATCGGTTGATCTATTATATCCTATTCTAATCCCTACATAATCTCACTACAACCCTACATAACATACTATGCCAGGGTTCATTTTTTCAGTTTTTACTAATTCTTTAACTTTTTTTCTTTTCTACATATTCATTTCGTGTTTGAGCATTCCTATCTGAAATCCATGACAAATACATTTTTTAAACACAATAATCAACACTCTAACATTCACAATAATCAACACGGTAAAATTATGTATCATCGATTTCATGAACCCAATTATCCTTACTATGATTACAACAAATCAAAATTCAGTATCCTCGTACTTAAGCAACAGCTATGGCAATTTATTTCCATAGTAACTTAACTCTCAATTTGGAACGCAAATGGGATGTAATCCCTACAGTAATAAATACAGAATGAATTAACCTTCTACATTCTCAAAAAGTCTATATTGGTTGCATAACCGAAAGATACTTAAAAATTTAAAAAATATTCCAGGCTGCGCTATCCACAGAATAGAAAGAAATTACAACAATGGAGGTGGAGCATTAATAGCTATAAAATCAATTATCGAACACCATGAAACACATATCTCTGATACTCCAGGCATAGAAACAACTGCAATCAGAATAAGGATAAATAATCAAAATTAGAACGCAATAGCAGCATATATATAATTGCCATAATATATACGGCAAGCATTGAAAATATATTCCAATCCCATACTAATACTATTCTTCTGCATCTGAACTAAATCTAATCTAAATGAAAAAAAAACTGTAAAAAAAACTCAATGAGAATGTCATTCAAAAATCAAGATGGGAAAATACTTGAAAGAATAGTAAATCAACACAACTTAAAAATAATAACACCTGCAGAACCGACTTACTACCCACATGATCAACAAAGAAGACCGAACATTCTTGACATCGAAATTAAAACAACAAAGAAACTTTTTTCCAACCCCAATATTTGAGATAAATTCAGATCATATACACATATTAATAACAGCTCGCAAATAATACCACACCCCCCACTCCACTCCGCCGAAACAAAATTCCATGAAGGTAAACTGGCATAAATTTCAGAAAAATCCAAGTAATGAAATTCCTTAATTGAAAATTTTAAATCATCCATCAGAAATAGAGATGGCAGTTTCAATATTCAACACAATAATCCACGCCACCCTTCAATCCACATAAAAAAATCACACACACTCACACACATCTAAAAAAATATAATCAAAACAGATTACCACCTGAAATTGTAAATGGTATAAAAATCAAAAATAAAAGACGAAAGCTGTAGGAAAATACAAGAAAAACTGATTTACAAATGTTTCGTGAGATATTTTGGGTACTCGGATAATTGGTCAACGCTTCTTAGACGGTAATTTAAATGGTGAAATGAACCACGACTTTTTAGACAGTACTTTGCTATTGCTCTTGGAAGATGATCCACTTCAAACGATAATGAATATGTGGTTTCAATTCGATAAGTGTCCAGCGCATTATGCACAAAAATTTCGAGAAGTGTTGAATCTTAACAGGTGGAGTAGTCGAGGATTTACTCAGAATTGGTTTTCTCGTTCACCCGGTTTGGCTTCTCCCAATTTCTTTTGTGGGGAAAGCTAAAAGAGAAATGTTACACAGACGTTCCAATAACCCCAGAATTATGCGGCAAAGAGTTGGACACGAAATGCTAGAGAGCAGTGTACAGCAATTAATGGATGTAGGATTGTCTTTTGGAAGAAGAACTGAGAAATGTATTGAAGAGGACGGGCACTATATTGTAAATAATTTGTTCAAGTAAAACATGTCGATGCGTGAGAGGTGAAGGGACTCACCCATAAAGCAACCTGGTGTGCGGTCTCGCGTGCAAGATGCACCCCGATGGTAGAGGCGAATGGACACCCCTAGCACACGCACTCCTAGGGAACCGAATACTACTACGTCCACGTAATGTTCCTGGGTCACGTTCTTTTTTAGTTTTTGAAACCACACTAGATTGCTTTGTATCATTAAGTAGCTTCTAGAAAATTAAGAAACAAGTATTTTTTATTTTATGTGTAATTCTTGAAAAAAGCTTTTTTTAACGTTTTCCCCTTATTTTGTTTTTTGTCGATTACAACGGCATTTATTACGAAATGAAAAAGAAAACTTAAATAAAAAAGTTACGTATCTTTTTCTGATAATCCGAATCTGCAATAGAAAAGGGGGTTCCTAATTCACTTTTTGATTTTCTCCCCCTCCAACCCTGGAGGGTAGTGGTCGAGATTTTGGAATCATTGGATGGATCCGAACAACTTTCATTTCCCACTTTTCTGAATTCGATGCGCGCTTTTCGAGATATTCCCAAAACCAATTTCAAGTGGAACATTCTGTATATAGGAACACGTTTTATCCAGTTTTTCGTTACCACGTCCCGGTAATAAATTTTTCTGTCGAAAATTCACTGTGTTTCGACGCACGATTACAATACTTTCTCTTGTTACGTGGTAAGGTGAGAAAATAAAATGAAACAGTTAACATCGTGGTGGCTTCGTGGTTAGGACACTGTAAATGGGATCCTATACCATTGAAAAGATAACTGAGTTTTATGGTAGAAGTGTATCCTTTGTGATAGTTGATTTAAAGGTGGGTGTAGGAAACACCCAACAATGATGTGCTTGATACACATAACACACGCGCACATAATTATTATGTTTATATTGTATATTATTGAGATCGTGGCAAAGTTCACAATAGAATTTTTGGATGAATACATTTACTGTTTTGTTATAAAAAGGGAAATGGCTGTTCGCGTCCTGGTTTGTAGTGGTCCAGACGGGTGATCCTACCTCAAGTAAAGTTACCTGATCCCAGACATCACTGCAAATTTTCTAAGTGCCACCTCGCTGCTTCTTTTCAACTGTGGCGGCGTGATGCCTAAGTGCGTTGCTGTGAGGTGGCGTAAGTAAAGTATACACCATTATTTTTATGTCGTTTCACATAGAGCTAAGATCATTTGCGACCACTATTATTTTATGCAAAAGAACCAAATTATACAAATTGCTGAACTGAGAATAATATACATAGTAATGGGAATCATGTTATCTTACTTATTTACTTAGTAATGTGAAAGAAACGTAATGTAGAGTCGACGATTTGTTTAAAGAAAAAATCTTATTGATGAGCCTTGGTAAAGGAAAAGTTGATAATTCTTGTTCCTACATGCAGTAAATTACTTCCTCTCGCAAATTGTGTGGTTATATTTCAATTTGGGGATTCTTTTTACCGATTGACGGCCTGTCAGTCCATGTCCCTCTGTCTGGCTGTAGTCACCACTGCCGTCTAAAACCGTTCAGATGATTTTCTCCAAAATTATTTTCCCCGATCGCTCTCGTCGCCCTGCGAGTTTTAAACGGATATTTTAAGGAGGTACTTTTCAAGAAGCCTTAACAAGATTTTTTTAAAAAATAGCTCCAAAAGAAGTAGCAGAATAAGAGGGGGTAAAACTACCCCCAAGCTTAATTCAATTTTGAATAGAGCATGTTTAGTGTTCTTTGAAAGTCATTTTCCAAAAATCTCAGAAAGACAGCCTGATAATTTTACATATCAGAAAAAATACGAATTTTCAATCTGTGATTTTTTACTTCATTACTCGGAGATAAAATTCTGAACAAATTATGAAACATAGCTGACATCTATATATGTAGCTTGGAGATTTTTTCAAAACAAAATTGGCAGGAAATTCAATTTTTAAAAAAATATTAAATTATTATTCTTTATTTTCCTGTTTAATTTATGAGGTGATGCTTCCAAATAATTCCTACAAATTGGTATTAAGGCGTTCTTTACTACTGATTTTTTCAGAAATTTCTTACTAGTGCGTCATATTGAAAAAAGTAATAACTCTTTTCTTCGTCATTTGTGCATATATAACTCATAATAAGTTTATCATTTTTCTACGGAAAAATAACTTTCAGGACAAAATTCATATCATTTTACAATTAAAAAATATTGGAATTATTTTTGGCGCCAAATTCAAATTTTCAAAAATTAAAAAAATAACTTTTAAGGTTGCTAACAAAATATCAACTCGTCCTTACCTCCATTCTTACCATTACAAGCAAAAGGAGAGTTCAACAAAACGTGTGCAATCTGATATTCATAATTACAATACACGTCGTAGAAATCACATCCATGAAGTATCAGTATCAATAGCTCACTACCAGAAATCCACTTACAATACATTTAGGTTATTTCACAACGCATTGCGTGATGAAATTAAAGGATTGAAGTCGATTCAGTAATTTCAGTTGTTGTTTATTTAATTTGTTGCGTCTTCAATTGACGCAACGCTTCTCCAAGCCCCGATGGTCGTAGAGTGCTTTACGCTTTCGGAGTAATCCTCCTTTAATATTTCAACGTGCCATATCCCTCACGCCTCGTTGCATTCAGTTGTCAAGAGGACCGCCAACTAGTATCTCCGCGTACGCGCCTCCTACTACGCGCCCCTTCGTCACTACTCAGTTGATAGAATTGGAAAGGTAATTAGGATTGAGGTAAGGTTTAGGACACTTAACAGGCGTTAGACTAGCCCCTGTAGAGCACGTACACTCGTTTTCTCGTGACAAATGTCACACGAGGTTCTACGGGGATTCTACGGGAATTGAACTCGGAACCTCAGGGGTGAAAGTGGTGAAAGACAAGCGACTTCGCCACTGAGCAACGAGAGCTAATTTAAATATGGAATCTTTTCTGCCTCATAACTGTTTCTATACAATTAGGGACTATACTGGTCATCAAAATGAATAATAATATTTATTTTAACAAAACAGTGATATGTAATGAATTAGTTTACATTTGTATTGTATATTTTTTAAAGATTTAATATGCTTGTAAAAAATAATGTACTTCAGCTTCCGAGTCAATGACCCCTCATCTCTATCAGGTTTTGTCCAGTTTTCCTAATACATTGAGAAAATGCTGAGATAGCCCCTTATAATGCTTTTGACGTAAGTGTAGCTTCACTACGCAAACGTTTTGTTGAACTCTCGTTTAGCTTATAGTGGTAGAAGCAGAGGTAAGGAAGAGTTACTATTTTGTTAGCAATGCAGAAAAATCATATCTACATTTCGTTAAAGTTGCAAATAACTTTCCTATAACTCGTGAACGGAAATGTCTAGTTTTTCAAATGTTGCTAATCTGACGATCTCTTATTTTTTTAATTTTTTTTTTTTATTTTTAACTTTTACAGATATCACAACTATTTATAGTAAAAATGATGGAAAGGGATTCTGGAACCCAAGAAAACATGCGCAGATGATCTTCTCCCCCATAAGTCACATACAGTTTTTACTGATTTTTGACTAAATAAATCAAACTTGATCAGTCTTGCATATTTTGTTAAGGGTTTCTTGTAGATCTTCATAGAAAATGTCATTTTCCAATTTTCGTCCTTCTTCAGGTGCATATATGACAATCACCGTTAGATGAGATCTTTGATCTCCTGACACCTTCACTTGCTCTTTTCTCATCTTCTGTACAGCATCACATAATCCCAAATACCTTTTGAACTCTTTAATTTTCTTTTTGCTTCGCTTATTTCAGCAATATTGATATTCTTGTTCTAAAGATGTAATATTGATTCAGTTTCTTTTGTTAATAAGCCTCAAACATTCCACATTTAGTTGATTTACCAATCCAAATCGTTTAACGTTTTTCTTGGATTTTCCATCAACTAGTACACTCGGCATTATATGTCTGAGAATCTTGCAAGTTTATTTATGTCCTCAGGATGGATAACTAGTCCGATCGCTGAGTGAGTTAAGAGTTGGGGCTGCCAACTTACGGCCGCTAAACAGGCCTCGTTTGAGTTTAAGGTGGCATTCCCTTAGACAGATTGTGTTCCCGGACTGAGGGGTTCTGTCTTCCCCACAGAACTGCTCTCCGTAGGAGTGCTTGGTCCGCCAGTGGAGCCGGTGACGAGGTATCCTCTTCCGCCTTCGCTGCCGTTGAAGCCTTCACCGCAACCCTGTCAAGGGGCCCTCACAAGGCGCTAGCAGCCGGACCAGGTGGGCCTAGGTTTTTTAAACAGTTGTTACTCCTCTATCATTTCCTTCTTCGCCCTGGCTTCTGACAGGCAGACCCTGGCTTCCCAACAGGGACAGGTTGGCGGGGTTTTCTTGATAGTTGGTGATGTAAATGGACACAGCCCTTTTTGGGGTTCTTTCCGTACTTGTCAAAGGTGCGCTCTTGAATTTGCGTGTGAACCAACGCATTTCGCTATAGCTACCAATTCGAACACAATTCACACGAAGATGCCTGAAGGTTGGTTCGTACGTCTATTTCTTTGGACACCAGCGAGTCTGTGAGAAACATTGCTCTCTGCTATGGGCACGATGTCAATCATCAACGTCTTGACTGTAAGAGCAAATGCCGCGAAGAGAGAGGAAATGCTAAGTAAGATGTGTTTCCTGCAGGCAGATAACAACGGGTCTATATTGAGAGATAATCAATTTAAATTCGTGTAAAAGAGTACGCAAAACGTTGAGATTCCACGAGAGAAGAGCCATGATTTTTAGGTGTTATGCTTCTTTTTCTTCTAGAGGGATTTGATATTGGATTTATTTTTCTTCTTTTACCTCGTGGTTTGAAGGGCAATGGGCGAGTTCTTGGGAGTTCCTCGTACGCTGCAGTCTTGACGGCTGCTGGAAAGAGACGCATGTGTCGGGATACCTTCACGATCTTTTGATACAGGCGACCGGGATCTAAAAATACGCGCTTGCGGCTTTGCTTTCTCAAGGTGAGCGCCATTGTGTAAAAGTTAAAACACTTGTAGTTGTCTTTTCCTTTTTTTTTTGTTTCAGATGGTCATTTGGTGTCTGCACCCTCCGCGGACGTCTACCAGGTACCTGACAGGCAGCGTCACTCTCAGAACGGCGGAACCGACATCTTTCGGTGTCTGGGTTCCGCAATTTGATGTCTTCATCGATTGGCCTGTGACCTATGGTGTTAGCGAGACTTCAAACCACAAAACATGAATTCTGACAACACAACGTGTTAAAGGAAGTAAATTTCTGTATATTGGAACATGTTTTATAAGGTTTTTCCTCATTAGCAAAAATAGTTCTTCTGCCGAATATTCGCATATATTTCCGGCGCACGGTTACAATACTGCAGGAAGTAAAAGTAGATAATTTATTCCTAGGCATAGAAATACACACTGAGTAATCGGTTCCTGTACTTAGGAAATTACTTCCTCTAACACCTTATGTAGTCAGAATCAATGTTTTATGGTTCCTTGGCACCGAAAAATCGATTGGCGACAATGTCTGTCGGTCCGTCCCATCGTTTGTCCGTCCATATGTGAACAAAGCTAGCCCCAAAACATCAGTTGATTTTCTTCCATTTTGATATTCCCCAATCGATTTAAATGATGCAGGCCCTCTTTTTCGAATATCAATATTGAACGTGATGATTCTTTCCTGAGTGAAATGTAATCTCTGAAGAGAGATCCTGAAGTAAGGTCATGTAAATTTGTTTAAAAATACGAGTTTTTATCGCGTAATTTAGTGTGAAATATAGGTAATTTTTTTAAATTTTAAACAATGTCATTCTCACAACGGCTCCAATTTTTTCTTTGAATTGTCCCTTCATATGTATGAAACGACACTAAAAGAATTGGAGCTACTTCCAGACAACTTTATGTATTTTCAAATATTGCAATATGGTAACATTTCAAAATTAGAATGTTGAAGATAGAGATTTTTACCTTTAACAAAATTTGTTCTAAAAGAATCAGGTCAGTTAAAAAAGGCATGTACAATGTTTTGCAAAAAGTCGTTTTCGCGTAAGTTGTGCTTGAAATGAATGTAATGTAAATAAAACACATTTTCTAAAAAAATATGCTCCAATTTTTTTCTTTAAATTTCTTAAACTTTTATGGATAAAACGAGGGACGCTTAAAAGAATGACGCAGATAATTTTTGCGGAACTCTCTGAATATAGAAACACTTCAAGTTTAGAAATAATGCGTGAAAGTATCTACTGTTTCAGCACCGCTAGTTTGATTAAATTCTCTGCTCACATGTTTCAAAAGACGGTACAAAAATTGGTGCTGGTCTCATTTTGGCGAACGTTTTGTTTTTTTCAATAAATAGAAAAAAATATAAATGTACAAATTGCATATGTACAATATTGCAGATAGATATTTTCGTTTTAACTGAAATCAGTTCTAAAAAGTTATATCTTTAAAAAAATCAAGCACACTTTTTTTTAAATGCGGGTAGTTTTCGCTTAATTTCTGATTGGGCTAAATGCAATTTTTTTCCAAAAACGGCTAATTTTAACTTTTGTTTTTTTGCGAGGACAGAAGAAAGAATGCTTAAAATAATGGGGCATGTCTCATTTTCGTTGAACTCAGAATTTTCTGAAATTGCTAAAGTTAGAAATATTGCGAGAAAAGATGTGCTGATGTAGCACAACTAGTTGGCGTAGACATTCATTTTGTTATAATAATAAATACAATATTTCCAAACAACCGAACATTGCCAATGTATGCATTTGAAGTCCTTCATTTTGCCCCGTTTAGTGGTATATGCGTCTACGGAGATACTACGTACTTGCATTTAAGCGACACGAGTTAGAAGTATGTGATTGCAGCTCTCTAATACTTCTGCGCAATTGTACAGTTATTGTAAAAATTTATCTAAAATAACTTTGAAATACTTCCAGTGAACTTCAACAATTACAATTCTGTGACTGCATTTTTTCTTCACACGTCCATCGAATTCTAAAGAATCAAAGCGTATTTCGACGTGGTGCCTCAGACATGCGAGTTTATTAGATTAGAGCAAAATTAAAAATAATGCATTTCTTCTGTCTTATATCAGAATATTGTGTGTTATTGATTGTCTTATTTGCATTTGTTTTACATAAGGTTCCTTATATTATGTTATAGTAAATCATAATCAAATAGGAGATTAGAGTTTGTTATATGCATAAATTGAAGAAACGACAACTTCCTGTATGATTATGTGTGACTGTAATAGGACGTAAGGAACTTTATAGAAGAAAGTTATATCGGAGAAGCAAATGCATACGAGGATGAAGGACGTGTGTGAAGTGATGTGTAACTGAGCTCCCGATGCGAGGGCGAGTCGGTCGGCAGGGCGTGAGCCTCGCTGGACCGTTCGCGGGCGGAGGATGTGCCACTCCCTGCCCTAACCCTCAGCCTGAAGCCTTCAACCCCCCGACGCGAACAGCTTGCTTCGTGTTTTCAATGCAACGGAATGTAGAGGAACGAGTTTTCGTGTAGGTGTGCAAGAAGAATTGTGGTCTTCAGTGTAAATATTTGAGGTTCATTCTTTTCTTCTCTTGTGAAACACTCGAACATCTGAGTTCCCGTTGAGCTTTCTTCCTAATGTTCTTATAAGAGAGTCAAGGATAACATAATACAGTACTTAAAGTTTGAACTTTTTACCTAAAATAGCTGATCTAATTATTTACCAAGTTAGTATACATCTAGGTTTAGAATTTCATTACATACATTCAATTCTATTTGACCCTAGATAGGCTTCAAACTACATGTTTTCATTCTGTTTCCTTTTCCTCTTGGTTTTCCTGCAATGGTTTTAAGTAGGGAAAAATGAGGCTAAGTTGTCACCCCCGATTACATACAGAACTGTCTGTTATAATTTATATTATAACCCTTAACCTCACAGCGAAAACGTCAATCGTCACCGTGTATTGTTTGCTCCCTCCATATCATCCTGTTATGAACCAGGTTTTATTTTTAACTTTAGACTTCAATCTTAGTTTTTCTATACATATACAACAATCTTTGGGAGGAACCCATGAATTTCTTTGATTTCCCAATTTGACTCTAACACAAGCGAAGTAAATACTTTTCACAAAATGTATTGTTCCATTTGATGTTTCTTAACTAAAATTTCATAAATATAGCAACATTGTATGTGCATTCTCACAACGTCTACTAGTCATCTCGAAAAACCAGGAAATCAATTTGAGTATAGTGATTATAGCAAGTAAGGCCCAAAAAGTATAAAATACATCTACTACGCTCCACCATAATTCTCTCTCAACGACGATGTGATGTTTTGTGAAGAGATTTTCACTCCTACAAACGCGATTTGGAATTGCGTATCTAGCCCATCAAGCCACATTTTCACACTCTCATTTCCCAAACATATGCTTTCTGCTATCAGGAGAGAAAACTTCAAATTTTCTATAGCCTTATCAAAGATGGTTTCGGCGGGCAGAATGCTGAACTGCCAGTACCTCCTAAACAGTCAATGTCAATTTGTGGGGAAAGAAACAACTGTGCGTGATAGAGAATTTCTAGACATTTTCGATTTAAGCACCCGAGAATTCAAAGGGACTTTTTTTCGGCCTGTATTAACACGAATTATAATAATTATATAATAAATATTTTTACGGTTCTTGAAGTTTTGCGAAAAATAACGGAAGTTCCGAGAATTCACGTAGTTTCGTTCAATACATGTCAACAATATACTACAATGCTCATAATTTTTTTTGTCCTATCTACCATATACGGCAGTTAGGTGACCCATGGTGAGTTTTCTTGGGACGATGAAATATTCAGGGTGGTTTCCCGTTGCCTTCCCCGAAATGATGATGATAATAGGGGGTTAAAAGGACGAACACAACACAACCATGCCCGAGGCGGGACCCGAACCCGCGATCCTTCGGTCCGAGATCGCTACGGCACTACCGCCTTAGCGAGCTCGGCCACCGGATCGGCTCATATAAACTGCCGTTTTAAATATTATTACTTTTATTATTATTATTATTATTATTATTATTATTATTATTATTATTATTATTATTATTATTATTATTATTATTATTATTCCCATTTAATCCCTATTAGGGCAAGGGCCTCTTGTACAGGGCAAGGAGGCTTAGATTATGAAGTTGGTCCTCGAGCAGCCATCTCGGGAACATTACATGAATAACTCATTAAACTAATAAATTTATAGTAAATACTGTTAAACATGTTTCTTACTATTCTACTCGACATAAATACATTAAATATTGATTGTTTATTATAATTTTCTTGATACCACTTTTATTCACTCCTGACATATCTCATTTTTGTATCCTTTTTCCGTTATTCTTGTCTTTACACGAACTCTTACATTGTTTTTAATGGATTTCTCCAATTTGTTTTCCATTCTGTACGATCTTTCGAAACTTTTGATCATTGATCACCTAGATGTTCCCGGAAGTCATCGGTCCATCAACGATGTTCTTTACCGACGTTCCTCTTCCCTATTCGTGAGTATTATTATTATAATTTATTTTCACAGCTTTCTGGTACATGTTTCAGGAGTCACACAGGTATTTCTACCAAAGCATGATCTCCATAATACAATAGTTTTACAAGCGGATTAATTTTAAGAACTAATTCTACAAGTATGAACACTTAAATTAATTTATACATTAAACGGTAAAACAATTCTTAACATAAATATTTATTTAGGGACCCATAAATCTTCTAACTAAAGAACACGTGCTCAGGATCACAGCTTTCTGCAGAATGATAATAATGTTCGTCTCGATACCCAATTTATTCAGCGAGTGCTTGAGAGCGATAGGTATCACACCTGTTGCTGAGAGGACAATCGGTACAATCTCCACGTCCAAGACATGCCACTGCTCCTTTACAACTTGTGTTAGTTCTCTGTACTTTTGAATTTTCTTTTTGTATGTTGTGTCGAGGTTATTGGTATCTACCACTGCTATGTCTATCAGCCATACTTTCCTTTTTGATGTATCCCACAGTATTACATCCGGCCTATTGTGAGGGACTGTTCTGTCTGACAATACACTTCGGTCCCAGTATAGCTTATAGATGTCGTTCTCGATGACACTTTGTGGATGGTACTTGTAGTAAGGTGTATCAAATTCACCAGGAATTCCACATTTTCTTGCAAGTTTGGCGTGGATGATTCGTGCCACCATATCGTGCCTCTGTTTATAATCCGTTGGGGCCAGCATACTGCAACCCGTAGTGATGTGCTGGATCGTTTCTTGGCCAACACCACAAGCCCTGCAGATATCAGAAGGCACTTCGGGGTCTTTAATAATGTGTTTGAGGTAATTTCTTGTCGCAATGACCTGATCCTGGATTGCGATCAAAAATCCTTCAGTCTCGGGATACAGATAACCTATTTTAACCTTTATTATTATTATTATTATTATTATTATTATTATTATTATTATTATTGTTATTATTACTACCATTTTTGTTCGTGAATCGGCCATCTTAGGACCTCGCAACGTGTAAAGTTACCCGCCGAGGCCCAGTTATTAACTGCTGATTCTGAAAATTGTAACACCAAGGTGTTATACTATTACAATGCAATTTATTGCACAGATTAGGAATATCACAATATACAAATTATTAGAATTACATCAGTTTACCTGCATTTTGACCTTGAGTATATGGCACGGTGTTAAGTCGCCACGCGCTGCCGTCAGAGCCTCTAGATTTCATGGCGTAGATTCCAAGAGACCTGAATATGCTGCTCGGGAACACCGTCACGCGGTTTCTAAGCGTGGCCACAAAGCATCGACAGTGACTGCAGGAGGACCAGAACAAACAAGTTGCCGACCGATCATATCCAGTATCTCTGCGATGGGCGACATGTCAGGCGAACGTACAGGCCAGGGAAGAAGTGGTACCCGTCGTTCTTCGCAGAAAGCTTGCACATTCCTCGCCACATGCGGTTGTCGTGCTGAAATATGGCACATGAAGCTGCTGGCAGGAGGGCCAGTATCTCGCGCTCTAAAACCTTCCTGATGTAGCCGTCGCTGTTCAGATTAGTTTCAATACGTATGAAGCGATATCGCAAATTGTAACCAATGGCGCTCCAAACCATCACACTTGGCGCGTGTCCGCTATGGCGCCGAACAATGCAGGCTAGCAGACTGCGATCACCACGGTAGCGTCGAACACGTACGTGGCCGTCGTTGTACCATAAGCTGAAGCGGCATTCGTACGAAAACATCACATTTTGCCACTCAGCACACCAGTGAACACGTTCACATGCCCATTGGTGTCTGCGGTGTTGGTGGTTTCTGGTGAACGAAATCCGACGCAGTGGTATGCGTGATACCGATCCAGCCCACAGCAGACGCAGCATACGAGCACACCCGTTGCAGGGCTCCAAAGTCGTGCCAGAGTCAACATTTTGAATGACGCTTTTCTCTTGGTTGCGGCCATGTGGACAATATGGCGGTTATCTCACACTGTAGTCCCATTGTGTGGTCCAGTAACCGCTCGAAGCTGTGCACGATCCTCCTCTATCCACTGGTTCTATAGATGCATCACTATCGTAGTAGCGCGCCCCGTTCGAGCCCCACTGTCGTGGTACTACAAACCCGCTTCCCAGAGACCGATCATTCTACAACGTTCGTTCTCACTTAGATGCACATATTGCACCCTTTGAGGTCGACGAGATATACCGACACTTGCTTGTACGTTTCCACGTCGTTTGACGGCTCTACACCGACTGAGTGTATAACACTTACTTGACCTGTCACACAAATGAGGGTGCTGCTTGGCCTTTGTGAATCGCTAAGCGAAGTCAATCATTTCATATGAATACTGTTCTACACATCGACCTATTGTTAAGCGATTCCTACCATTCTGAGTGTTGCAATTTTCACAAACACCAGTGTATATCCCGTGGGTAAGTGCACGTGACTTCTTACTTTTTGAAGGTTAATATTTCCATGTTGAATCCATGTTTAAAACTCAAGGTTGTCAGCCCTGGGTTGATGAGATGTGAAATGACGACGACGATGATACTGATGAAGGAGGATGAATGGACGATTACAAACATACACCAACATACACCATAATAGCATTCACCAACATCCATGCACCGGACAGGATTCGAACCCGTGACCCTTCAGGTACAAGAAAACTACGGTCCATCGATCTTAGGGACCGCGCCGGCATTGTTATTATTATTACTATTATTATTATTTATTACTACTACTATTATTATTATTATTATTACTATTTTTTTACTTCGTGAATCGGTCATCATGGGGCCGCGTGAAAAGTGCATCCCACCGGGGCTCAGTCTTGAATATCAGGGAGGGTTCACGTTACTTTCTATCGGGGGATCAGCATTTTAACGCTGATTCCATTTTTACACCCCACTGCCTTTTTATTTGCGTTTTCTGCCCAAGCTACACGTTCTCTTTCCAGGCACATTCGTATTCTATCCGGGGGAGAGATTAACGAGTGTCATTAACGCGGTACGCTCTGAGCCACTTCGGTCGGTTATTATTATTATTATTATTATTATTATTATTATTATTATTATTATTAGTATTATTATTATTATTATTATTAATTTTATTGTATTACTATCGTCTATTTTATTTTTTAAACCTTAATTCGTCTTTGAACTATTTATAGTTAACATGTTTGGAAGGGCTTCTGAAACTCAGAAAACGTGTGCAGATGGTAATTCTCCCCCTTATGTCACATACATTTTTACTGTTCTTTGACTAAACAAATTAAATCCAACCGAAAATATTACTGAGACGGTGGCATTTTCCGACTCTACCATATCGCTGGTGTGGAAGGTATTTTTTTATAGGTAGTTACTGGCAAATATAGGATCTCCCAGTTTAGAAAGCCCGTATAAGAAGAAAGAGAATAATACCCAAACACACCCGGCATTGTAGTCCAAGCCAATAATACAAATCTTTCTAAAAATATTAGAATTTAGTTCATGGGAGTTATTAATTTTTGGTTGATGTCGATTTCAAAATTAGGCACTACAAATTCAAACTTACAAGTTTTCTCATTATTTTCAATATTCTAAATGCAACGATCTTCACTTCCACATTAACAAACCATCTCCCAATTAGTTAATACCGTAATCACATTACTTCCACACTGACTGTACGAAGTATTCTAAATAGCGAATCTTATGACACTCCCGAATGCACAGTAGATGTACATCATCCCTTTACCTTGTTCCCTGAGGGGTATTTTCTGCTACAAGTTATTTTTTCCTCCGTCGCCTTCTCTAGAAGTGACACATTAAGCGAGGAAATTAACTACGGAAATGACGAGCAGAAAGGTTACTCAGACAACAAAGAATATATTAATTATTAGACGTTCTTCAAAGAAAGTGGGAGCGGGGGGGCGGGAGCCTTCTGAGAAAGCGTTGAGTGTCGCCGGTGACTCTTGGACGCCCCTCCGCGGGTCAAAGGTGCCCATTGTGTAGAGCGACGGACCGCCCTGCTACACAGCAGCCTCGCGGCCGTGGTCGCGCTGGATGCTGGAGCGACGACGGTCGACGAGCGACGACCACCACGAAGTTATACAATGCTGCGAAAAACCTGTTACAGGGTGCTGGTAACAAAAACGGATAAATTCAGTTGCAGATTTTGAGAAAAAAATCTCTAGCACGTGGTGTAGCCAGAACCCATGTTTTGGGGCTCCTTGATACCGAAAAATCGAATGATAAGAAAACGTCATGTTGTCCGCCCGCCTGTCCGTCCGTCTGCCCGTCCGTCCGTCTATCTTCCGTCCGTCCGAATGTCCGTCCGTCTGCGTCAGACTGTGAACAACGGTAGCACACATAAACCGTTCAGAAGTTTTTCTTCAAAATTGATATTTTTCAATCGATCTGGCCGATGTTGCGGCCTCTTGAATTTGAAAGTGATATTTTAATCTTGGTAGGTACTTGCTAGGCACATGAACCCCATGGGACATTTTTAAAATATTCAAAAAATGGCTCCATCATTTTTTATTAAATTTTGTTGTTCAATAGTGAGAAGGACGTTTAAAAGAGTGGTGCATATCTATTTTCGTTAAAACTTTGATTTTTCGGAAATCGATAAATCGCAAATATTTAAAATATTTTCGGCACCTTCCTACAATAACAATTACAAAGATAAAGATTTTCCTTTAATGAAATCTGTTCCTTAAAGATAGATTTTGAAAAAAGGCCACGTACAACTTTTCGAAAATTTGAGTACTGTTCGCGTAATTTTTGCGTGAAAATATGGGCGGGGTAGTATGTGCTGTTTTAGCACCACTAGTTTTTCTAGAGAACTTCCAATTTTACCTCGACTTGTCTTGGCAACGGTAACTTTCTCCGTTATAGGGTGTCTTTGGCAGTCTGTTTTCTCACATAGTCCATACTGCTCCATATCCTTGATTCGAAGATGACTATAAAGATGAAAATGTGTAAAAAGGTTGTCCAGCAATATTACATAAGGTAGATTTTTCATTTTTCTCAGCATTACCACTAAAAGCAAAGCACATTTTCCAAATATATTATTATAATCACTTTTGTTGCGAGAATTTTACCCTTGATACAAAACTGATAAGATATCCATTACTAGAATATCAATACCACATTTTGAATCTAAAACTGATCGGCTTGAACTGTTTACAGCTGTAGCGGCTGTAATAGTTCATTGATTCAAGGTCAGTGATCATGTAATAAAATTTTCAAGGCAGTTCTTTTTAATCATATCTAAAAAAGGACGAAATTTTCAGGCTTTGTCATTAAAACTGCACCCCGTATTGCCCGTGCAGTGAAGACATCTTTGAATTTGTAGGAACATATTTCTTTGCAATGAACTAAAAACGAGTTTGTTATTGATATCGTCGTGCTCATCACAATACATTCGTTTAGATGGCAAAACAATGTATTACTTGCGCACGTTTTCTTGATACATGTGCTCCCTACTCCTTACCCTGCGCTGATTAGCACGGCACGTTAAGGTACTTACGTTCTACTCGGGACGTCACGTACTAATTTACAACAACCACCTCGTATTTTCAAAACAATCGTAGCATTTCTAGTGGCACGCTATGGCGAGTTAAGTTCATGCCAACAGTTGGTATGCCCTTTTAAGCCGTGACGTAGCCATAACCCTTCTCTCCCCGCATCTCCGCTGTAGAATATCACGACAACTTGCGGATATAGTATCCACTTAAAAATAAATTCCCAAAAAAACATATTTAATTGTGTTATTTGAGGATTGGTTTCATTAAGAAATTGTGTATACCTTTGGGATTCACTTACAAAATATTCTATTACACTATCATATACAAATAATTCAAAGTTTTGATTGAGAGTCATATACTGATAACGTGAGTACACAGCAATTCAATAGGAATAACTTGACGGTTGAAAATCTCCCTCTATACACTCTTGGCCTGTAGTTTTAGCGCCCTGAGAGGTCCAGATCACCTACAACCATCTACGACAAGTGGATTCGGAAGCAAAAATTCTAACTGCAATATTTAATTGGATGAAACGGGCTGGCAAAATCCCTGATGCGTGGCGCCTCTCACGCACAATCCTAATATTCACAGGAGGAGACGTAAGAGTCTTAGCTAACTGGCGCCAATCACCCTTGGGGCCAGAAAATACGAGATTTACACCGGGCTCTGGGCGAACGACTCGGCGCCTGGCTGGAGCAGAATGAGGAGCTCTCTCCAGAAGGGGTTCCGACCGTTCGATGGAGTACTGGAGCATAATTACGTGCTGCAGCGTCAGATAGATCGCGCGACCTAGCTATAGCACTCCTCGACCTACAAAATGTCTTTGGCTCAGTGCCCCATGGAGCACTCTGGGACGCCCTGAAAGCGGCGGGGGCTGGGGAAGAGTTTATTAGAATTGCGGAAGATATTTATATGAACACACGCGCCGTAGTTCTGGCGGCACAGGGACCGACCGACCCCATCCCGATAACAAAGAATATACGCCAGAGATGCCCCTTAAGCGGGGCACGTTTCAACTTGGTGATTGATGCCTCAATCAGAGCCGCAGCGGCTGCCTCGACCAGTCCCAATCGCAATTTGGCAATCCTTCCTGCAACCATACAGTCACCTGCCGACTGGGGACTAACAGGAAGGAGGGAAATGGAGATGAGAATAGAGTGACATTGGGCGCCAAGGACCGGTCATCGCTGGTGAGACGCTTACGTGACGCTTTCCATAGGGCACACTCCCAGCGCTGGCTGGAACAGCCCGCCCAAGGCTTATGTACAAGCGCTCTCAAAGGGTTGGGGAAGGAATCTACTTACTTCTGGCCGGAACATGAAAATTGCCACCTACAAGTTCCTGTTTCCGGCCAGGAACAACTCCTCCTCAGATCTTAACTGCTGCCCAGGTAACGTGACCAAAAGCTGTTGGATGAAATGTAAGTGGAGCAACGGGCAACAATCATCCGAGAACATTGGTCACCTTACAACGAAATACCGCTATCTAGCGCCACTATGGAACGCCCGACATAACATCGGGGCCATTTACAAAGAAGCAGCCATTGCAGCGGGGTGGCAGGTGCTCCGGGAGAATCAGGCAGTGGTGGGCAGCAGTCGCCCTGATCTCGCACTCGCGCGGGGAAGAATGGCACTCGTGGTGGATTTCGCGGTGGCTGACGCTCGAGAGGGCAAACTTGAGAAGAAATTAGAAGAAAAGCGCCAAAAATACGAAGTCACCCGCGCCCACCTCATTACCGTCGGTTACCACAGCGCCGAAGTACTCCCGCTTGTGATAGGGGCACTGGGAGAATGGTGTGCGGGTTGTGACGCCGCACTAAAGGAAGTTGCAGACGGCCACAAGCTAAAAGCCTTAAGAGAAAGAATAATCACTGAAGCCATTGATGTCAGTGCGACGTGCTACTACACGCAAACCGGCAATGTATACATTGCCCCGCGTGAGTACAAACAGATAGCGCGTGACAGAGTCCGCAGAGGCGCCCTCCTCCAACACCCGCCACAGGAAGCTAGCTGCGGAACAACAGAAAAGACCTGCAACAACACCAGTTGGAGCCCCCGCCTAGGACGTGTGTGCCTTCAGTGTCAGTGAAGTGAAAGCAAGAAATTAGTTACAGTGTAAATGATAGTGAGTTGAAAAAGTACATGAAAATATGCAAAATGATCAATGCCGGACACAAGCCACTCAATACTAGATTGTGATCGGAAGAGCCATTCTACTGAGCTTACGTATTGTAAATAACTTCCAATAGCATACATTTTGTAAATAATAACCAACAATGCACATATTGTAAATAGTAGCAATAGTATAGATAATAGACATACAGCAGAAATATAGTAGGATAGAATTTACACCAAGCCAGACGGCAACTGAGATGTATATATTAGATAAAGAAATATATATTGTGTTAGAGTATATGCAGATCTAATGTTCGTTGAATATTCTCATTTTTGAAATCGTAATAGTTAAAAAAATGTTCGGCATGCTCCTACAACTACAACTATGAAGATAAATTTTATTTTTTTAATGATCCGTGTTATCAACAAGAAATCTTCCAATAACGTCATCCTTAATTTTTCACAAAAATATTCTTTTTGAGAAATTTTGGGTCAAACTTTGGCAAATTTTAATTTTCTGCAAACCATATTTCCTTAAAAATTTCACAAAATTTGTTGATTACATTTGTATCTAAGATAGTGTAAAGGAATCTTAAAAGAATGGAGCAGGTCTCATCTTCGTTGAAAATTCTAAGTTTTTAAAATTGAAAAAATTCAAAATTAATTCGGCGTCACAACTACAATAATGAAGATAAACATTTTTTCTTCATAAAATATATTCATCAAAATCAGATCTTCAAACAAGGTACCGCATAATTTTTCTAAAATATGAGTATGTTTTGCGTATTTTGAAAATGCATTTGAAAAGGGTAAATTGTAATTTCCAGCGCTTCGTTTGAAGCGTTATCTGTCTGTAAAGGTAATTTTACAGGTTTTTCGAGACTGTTGGATATTCTGGAAATTATTTCTCATTGTTTAACATAATATTAACATACTATTACAAATCGTAGAACATTATATACAAAAACTTGTATCTGTATTAAGTTGCGATGTAAATGCGTATTAAGTAAGCGTTACAAATATTGCGAGGAAGAACATGATTTCTTGAAACCATTTTCTCGAAGAGCAAAGTACTCGTATTATTGGGGGTATTATTTCGAAATATTTATTCTTTTGAGCATTTCGTTCAGGGCCTAGAGACCATTCTAATTTCTAAGATTTTTAAGATTTATCTTGATGTATACGCGTGCCGTGTTGCTGACTTTAATTTTAATTATAATTATAATTTACTTAAGTAGTTTAATTATAATCAAAGTTTTAATTATAATTTACTATTGAAAATAGTTTTGTACGAACTTTAACGTACGATAATTTGAGATTCAGGTTTCAGCTACCTGGCCACTCTGATTATAAAGTTGCAATTTAACAATGGGAACGTCGCCATATGGCGTGAAGTTCACAGAATAATCTCTCATTGTCGGTGTTCTAGAAGAGTGTATCAGAAGGCGATAATAACGACCGCCATTTGTTCACCATAAAATGAACTAGCAATTTTATTTACCTGTAAAATGCGCATCGCGCATCGTTGGTACATTTATGTAGATCGTGAATACACTGAAGGCTTTTTTCGTTTAAATGTTTGAATTAAAAAAAATATATATGTATTATCGCCCTTCCTTTCTTTAAGAATTTTTCCGATCGTCATTGCAGTGATAGACAGATATTGTCTTATTATAATATTACAGAACTATTATCAATATCGCGAGAAAGTATGTGCTGTTGTAGCACCACTAGTTTTTCATTCGTATTTCTGCAGCAGTAATAAGATGTCGTCCTAGAAGATTGGAAATTGAACCCCCATCTTCATCTACAAAATCTTCGTCCAAAATTTGTTCCTGGGTCAGATACCTATTGACTGGACAAAACTCTGAATTAGCTTTAAAATTTTTATTTAATAAACGGTAACAGAAGTAAATTTTCTTTTTGCCTAACAAAATCTAGCGTTAGCTCATAACACAAAATTCGTTTTCAACAATATTTATTTAATAAACGCCAACAGTAATAAATTTACTTTTTGAGTAATAAATTAGTAATAAATTTAAATTAATTAATCCAATTTTATTTATTTGATTGTGCTTGTTCGTACTCAATTATCACACTTGAATATCAAGTATGTTTGAGTAACTCTGATTCTGTTTTAACTATATTTATTTCATAAACGGCAACAGTAATAAATTTACTTTTAGCTAGTAAATTTTGAATAAATATGTTTAGTTTTGTTTCATTGTGACCCTTTATACTCTTTAATACGATCTTTGATAATCTCGTATTATACTTGAATATCTGGCATGGTGGCATAACTTTGATTCCGTTTTACGAACATTTATGTAATAAACTGCAATAGTAGTAAATTTCATTTGTGGTTAGTAAATTAGTAATAAATGAGTACTAAATATTCATATTATTTTGATTTCTCTTTTTTAAAATTAGTTGTGACAGCTTGTTTGTCACGCTAGCAAAACCGCGTTTATATCCTAAACGGGAAGAGTAAAAAATTCAATCTTGGGGTAATAAATTATTATAAGATATTCCAATTGGTTTGATGTGATTGTGCTGTACTAGTGCCAGCTTCACACTCCCGCTAGCGTTAACCACAGACGGACAGACAGAGTTCATGCTGCCAATATATATTTCAGTTGATCCACAAAACATGGACTCCGGCTATACACCGCGTGTTAGAGGAAGTAATTGAATATATACAGGAAAAGGATGTCTACTTTTACCAGGGTCTGGCAATAAGGGTTTTCCTGCTGAAATTTCGCCTTTTTTCGGCGCACGATTACATAATTTTCTCTTCTTACGAAGTAAGTGCAAGAAAGTATACAGGCACAGTTTGTTAGACAAGGAACACGAAGTGTTATTCACACAACTTTATAACTTAACACTTTTTTACAGAGAAGTGCAAAAACTCAACAGAAAAAATAATTAACAATCATAATAAACAACAAACTTTTGGATAAGATAATAGTTTTCAGTATAAATCAAAATGATGCAATGAAATTAAAATCCAGAGAAAAACCAGTTAACATAATTTCAGTTTATGCCCCTGAAAATAACTACCCTGTACATGGAAGAGAAGCATTCCTCAAGCAAGTCTTACAAGAAGTTACTGACCGGATACGCTCAAAGGAGTTAGTTGCAATAGCAGGCGACGTTAATGCAGGAATTGGAAATGGCAATATATAAGACTCAAAAATGTAGATTTAAAGATGTATATCCGAACGAAAGTGGAAAGATGCCCTTAGAGCTTTGTTTGGAGAATGAATTAAGAATAAATAATACCTTCTGAGACTATAATGATCAATATAAATGCACGTGAGAAAATGCCATAGGACAGAGATACACTACGTAACAGACGAATAGAATGAAAAGATAAATATAGTGTAACAGGCCAATATATAAATTGAATGTGCCATCATTGAACATTTTGAACATATGAAGTTTTACATGCGTGGATATTGGCACCTATCATAATTTGGAGGAAGACAAACCAAAAAACAAGAAAACAAGAACAAACTACATGTTTTATAAAAGCACATACTTTCTTGCATTATTTCAAAAATTTAGAGAGTTCGACGATAATGAGACCCGCGCCATTCTTTTAACCGTCCCTTCTTCTATACGTGGCAAACATTTGGAGATGTTTTGAAGAAAAATGTATTTTTTATCAATTGCATTAACTTCAGTCCTAAATTACGCGCAAATTACTTCATTTATCAAAAAAAAAATGTACATAACAAATTTTAAGGAGTTCTATTTTTTCGGAATGGTCATTGTCTAAGTTCATCAATTTTGTAGTTGTATCTGCCTTCAATTTTGTAGTTTTGAAATGTTTTGCAATTTTTGAAACTTTCAAAGAGTTCTTTGTAAATGGGCCCAGCACAAATGTTTACCGTCTTTCAATAGATACGCGGGAAAAAATTTAAAGAAAATGTTTTTAGTTTTTTTTTTTGAAAGAAAAAAAATGTTTAAAAATATTCAGAGTTACCTATATTTCATGCAATGTTGCACAAAAACTACTCATATTTCGGAGAAAAAAATGTTCATAATTTTAAATATTTTCTTTAAAGAACAGAGTTTCTTTACGTTCTCCGAGGACCTAGTTTCAAAAATAGAAATATCCGTTTCAAACTCAGAGGGTCGTGAGCTCTTTTAAATCGATTTAGGATTATCAAGTTTAGAGAAAATCAACTGAACGCTTTGTCACTAGCTTTGTTCACTGAGAGACGGACGGACAATTGTAACACTATCAAATATTAATAAATTGTACATCTTTGTATTTCTCTTTTTGTGGTGTATCCATAGCTAGTGAGAAAAAGTAGTTTATAATTATCTTTACTTTTAATAAAGAGATCTATGAACTACTTAAAAATATAGCACATATTTCTCTTCACTTTTTCTCCCTTACTTCGTAAGAAGAGAAAGTGTTTTAATCATGAAAGCCGGGAACCAGGAAGCGATTTTTTAACAGAAAAAACTGTTATTGCCGTGCTTTGATAACGAACTAGTGATGCTACAACAGTACATACTTTCTCATTTTATTTCTAAATATGAAATTTTCGAAAAATCAGAGTTCAACAAAAATCACTTTTGCGCCATTGTTTTAAGCTTTCTTTGTTCTAATCACGTAAAACTGAAGAAACAATTCGGAGCGTTTTTTTGGGGGGAATTGTTTTTCTACAAATTGCGTTAATTTCAATCACAAATTACGCAAAACTACTGTTTTTTTAATGTTCAGGCCTTTTTCTAAAGAGCTATTTTTTTAAAAACAGATTTCAAGGCAAAAATCTCTATATTCAATTTCGTAATTTTTAAATGTTAAAATTTGGCAATTTTCGAAAATACGAGGTTGTTAGAAGTGAGACTAACATCACTTCTTTTACCGTCCTTTGATACATTAATAATTTGAAGGAAAAAATTAGATTTCTATATTTCACGAAAAAGTACTGGAAACCGCATATTCTTAAAAACTTATGAATCACCTTATTTGAAGACGTCTTTAAAGAACAGATTTCATCCAGGGAAAATCTCTTTCTTTAACTGTGTCAGGGTAACTAAATCAGGGACTTCGACTAAATAAGACCTGCTCCATTATTAAGCGATCTTTATGCTATTATAAGACAAAGTTTAATCCAGAAATTTGGAGACACTAAAAAAATGAAAGCGTTGTTCAGGTTTGATGTGAATTTCCGCTCAAAATCAAAATATCCATTTCAAATTGAGAAGGCCTTGAACACATGTAAATCGATCGCGGAATATCAATTTTGGACAAAATCTGTAGAACGATTTGGGCGCTAGTGTAGACCATAAATAGATAGATGGGCGGACAGACTACAGTTGTAGGAGTGTATTCAGTACCCACATTTAGTGGGTTCTCGAAACTGATGGAAATCGATTAACGGCAAAGCCTCTGTCTGCCCGACTGTGGTGAACGCTAGCGCCTAAATCGTTCAGACTATTTTCTCCAAAATTGATATTCACACATCAGTTTAAATGAACTCAAGGCCCTCGGATATTGCGGTTTTTGGAGGTACTTTGCATGCAGCATTTACATTTTCAAAATTTTGTTAAAAACGGTCCCATTTTTTATTTAACGTTATTGATAGCGTAGAAAAAGATTAAATTAATGGTGGATGTCTTATTTTCGTTGAAAATCCTTATTTTCGGTGATTGCAAGAGGTAAATGTTTTTACCGTCTTCCTACAACTATAATATTCAAGTTTGAGGTTTTTTCGTTAATGAAATCTGGCCTTTAAAGACATCTTAAGATAAAGTTATCTACAATTTTTCGGAAATATGTGTAGTTTTTGCGCAGTTTTGTGTGAAATAAAGACAATTTGTTTTTGAGCAATTGGTTTCTCAAAATCCGGGTCCAAATATTTTTTGTAAAGTTTTCACGGATAAAACACGAGACGCTTAAAAGAATGGCGCATGACTAATTTTCGTTGAACTTTTTGAATTTTCGAAAATTGCAAATTTAAAAGTAATGCAAGAAACTATGTGCTGTTGTAGCACCAATGTTTATAGTTGGAAGATAAATAAATTTCTCGATAACTAAAAATGTTAAAAACCATATCTCTGCAACATATTACTTGCTTCATGAATCCGCATTGTTGAGCGATATCTTCACGTCTACGTTCTGAATTGTTTAGAAGTTATGTGAGTGGCCAAGAGTTGGTGGGACACCCAGTACGTAGTTGAATGATGATCTACAGCTGACTTAACATTTGATAACAAGAAAATGCTCGCTCTCGTGTAATAGTAACATCTGCAGAGTTTATTAGTAATGATGTTTCCAACATAATTGTAACACTGAAACTGGTCATAATGCGACAGAAAACGCATTGTTTGATAATACGTTATTGTTATGTAGAATGAAAGTACGTTTGATATTTGTATGATTTAAAAAGAGAGTAGAATAAATCTCACATATTGATATTTGTTGTAAGTTCTACTATGAAACCTAAATTATTGTTTAAATTCTGTAAATTTCCGTGCTTTTGTTTACATTTTATTTTATTATCAATGTTCAATTTCTTTCTCTTTTGAAAATTGAAGAGTGCCACATACATTTTTGTACCTGGATTTGAAATGATCTAGCAAATGTTTTATTTTAATTAATGGTAAGGAGTAATTTTTTAACACCCGTGACGATAGCAAAATGCAATTTAGTAAATCTCATCTAAATTTATACGCCAGCGCCTCTCCATTACGAAATGCACACAACTGAATGAACTGTAAGGCGCGGGAGTCATACAGCCACGCCCACACCGCAAGAGTGACGAACATGGCTGCACCACTATTCTCAATGGTTATCATCGCAGTCGGTCATCTGCATTGCAGCGAGAAGGAAGAGCGCGCCACCTGCCGCGGCTCTCGCGCCGGGCCTCGTTCCGGAAGTGACGTAGGCTAGCATGCGCCACGCAGCGTCCACTGCCCGACGCTCCCGCAGCCGCATTCACCGGCGATTGCGTCAAGGAACTGTGCCTTACCTGCCTGCCGAGGGGGAGAAGCCGGGCGCGGAGCCGGGCGCAGAGCCGGGCGTGGTCGCCGGCACGGGCTTCCTTTGTACTGCTTCTACCACCGCCAATCGCAATGTCAGACCACGTCCTCCTTCTGGACAGACTCTGCCTTACGATAGAATCCTCGTCTCTACTGGCGGATGTTTAAGGATTGAAAGGCCATGGAGAATTCTCGTTGTAAATAGCATTTATTTTCTAAAAATTCAGATTCGTTATTCTCCGAATCTTAATATTAGAACCGACTCCGGTTATAGTGAACTCGGATATAGTGAACCCACGGTTATAGGGAACTTAAGTCGCGGTTCCATTTCACTTACATTACAAATAAGCATAAGAACGTTCTGTTATAGTGAACCCGAGCCTGGGCTGTAGTGAATGTATGAAATACGTCATGGAAATTAATTTCCTCCTGGAAAAAAATGTATCGCCTCAGTGCAACAAATTCCATCACTAGGCAGCTGAAAAAAAATATCGTTGACCAAAGATCATAATGGAAGAAGTCTCTCCTGAGGTGAAGGTAGTGGACCACGAGTGGGGACCTTACTGATGACTGGGGGCGGATTTTAATGAAATGCCATTTTTTATTTTCACTTTAGAACAATGCTGTTTAGTATAGATATTAATTTAATGTTATGTCAAAAGAAAATAACCCATTTTCGTAAGTATTTTTTTTTTTTGCATTTTTCTTCGATTTTAACCAATAAGTTATTTTTTACCTTTTCCGTCATTTGTAATGCATTTTCGTTGATTTCATCTATTTTAATATCATTTTAATGGTACTCGCATCAAATAATATTTACGAGTTGCAACAAATGTTCTCCACAGAATTCGTGAGTAGCCTATTCGATTTTTTCGTTCACAAATTGTAATTTCAACAATTAGATCCACAATTATTATATTAAGATATTAACTGCAATACATTCTCATCTAGCCAAGGCTGTTAAAAAATTAAAAAATCTAGTTATTGTTCCTGTTACGCCTGTTAGCGCCATTGTTGATTCGGCCGATTTTGGGATAACTAAAGACAGATTTCCTGGTAAAAAAACAGTCCTGGTAAAAAAAGAGTGTGGGACGGTGTTCCAACAGTGCAAGAGGCATTGATAAGTGTCAAGACTGCTTTACGATATTAAGACGCGGAGGATAATGGAGAATCAAGTATGGAGAAAGCGCGAATTCTGGAGTGTCTAGTCTCTAGAGTAGTCTAGAGAATTACTAATGAAAAACGACGAAAAAAACAATTGAAAATAATTGGTATTTGAAGGACAAATAAAGATATTGAATTTTCAGTTTGTGCTGTTAATGCATTTTGCTGTATCTCTGTATTAACAAAATCAATAGTTATGGAGAAAGTCCATTTAATTTTGACATCAGATATACTGAACGTCTGAGATAGTGAACCAAAAATGTTAGCCCCAAGACGTTCACTACACTAGGCCATTTTGTCCAGCATGTCAGAAACATTTACGACGTTGGTTTGTGGAGAAGATAAGCTACAAGACACCAAAATCTAGAATTCAAATGTGTTTTTCGCGATTAAAAGAACTGTCGGTGGTGGCGTAATTTTGGCTTCAGATTCGGATTCAGATACATGTGTCATACATTACATACAGATACATGTGTCAAATCTTCAGGTCTGACAACTTTTTTATTTTGTGTGCTTATTCCAAATTTCGGACAATTTTTGAAATTCTCCCGAATGTTTTAGACATTTGCAAATAATGTTGATATGTGTTGTGTCTTCTATCAACGGACTTAAAACGAATTATTGATATTTATAACTTTTGCTCTCGCAAATCAAGAAGTACGGGTACTACGTAAAACGTAGCTGCGCGAATGCAAATGAATCTGAGGCAATACGCAAAAACTGTTGAACAGATAACAAATCTAAATAATAATTAAGATTTATGCATTTTCCGCCAAAAAACGTCAGCGGTTTGTTTTAGTTCACCGTTCTGAATATATTGTTGCTCCACAAACAACAATTGAACCTATCCAAGTTAATGGGTGCCTGATCATCTTGTATGACAGTAAAAATAATAGCGCGATATATAAGAAAATTCCTTTCCCATGCGATTTACCCATCCATTGCACACCGGGACGGTGTTTTGAGTCCTTCCGACACTTGCAAAATCTGTGGACTGAATTTAGCCACTGAGATGTTGGATATGTCTTAGGGACATATTTATTCATCATTACACCTCGGATTTTAGGACAAATGCCTATTTAGTTCCATCAAAATATTGTGGAAAATAATTGCAGATGTTTAAGAATTATTTTTAACAAATATACTAAAAACATCTAATAGTGGCTAAAATGTCCTAAAAGAAAAATGGATGGCTATTTTAACATTTAAACCTCATTGCCGGATTCTGGTAACGAAAAAGTGGATAAATCCTGTTCCTAAATTTAGAAAAACAATCATCTAACTTGCGGTGTAGCCATAATTCATGGTTTGTTGGTTCGTCAGTGGTCAACGCTAAACAGTTCAGCCAATTTTCTCCAAACTTGATCTTCACCAATCGATCTGCCTGTTGTTGTGGCCCCTGGGATTTGAAACCGATATTTTAATTTTGGGGAGTACTTTACTTGAAGCCCCTCAGATATTTTCAAAATTTTCCATGGTTATTTTTCACAACTCTCTGTTGCAGCAGAAAACTATTGAGAATTTCAGAAACTTTATTGAAAATCATTTGAGGTAATTCTACTCACATACACAATCTATAACGATTAAAAATAAAGTGAAAGTGTCTGTAAAATGTAATTTTCGTATTTTGAAATTTAAAACGAGTTTAAAGGTTTCTTGTCTTATTTGAAAAACGTATATCACATCAAATCAATTATTCAATACAATATTGCAATCAATATAATATTGCGGAGAGTTTAGAAACATTCTGAGAAAGTACAGTTCTTTGGCAGCAACTATAAAATTGTTATATCGGAAGGCGAATATTACCTGAACGAATATGCAATCGAATCCGCTCCGAAAACTCGCACCCAACAATCGAACATAAGGAGCTCTGAAAGTCACTATAAATAGGAAGTTTCACTTCGTCTCCTATCAGCACGTACTTCTTAGCAATTGCATCCGTTTCCGGAGCAGCTGTGCTGTTGACAAGTTGAGGCTCATCGCCTCGGCGCGTCGCAGAGACAGTCTCACACAGAGACTACGTGAGAGCCTATGGCTAAGAAAGGCGATGCTTACGAAGTATGGCCCAGCAAAATACAAATTTTTCATTCCTACCCTCAACAATAGCCAAGCTGGAACGAAAGGGAAAACGTTTGTGAGATCAAGGGCCCATAGTGCAAGACGCTGAAGTGAAAATTAGTGCTGCTAAGGCAGCCGTTGGAGACAAAGTGAAGTGCAAATGTAAGAGCGTAATAAAAGAAACCTGGATATGGTGTAATGGGTCGTGTGGTGCACGTTTGTCTGAGGGGGAGGAGAAGTTTCTGAAGGAGGAGCATGAGAAATGTGAATAAATTTAAGTTTGATCAAATAACTTGTGTTGGTGGAAAGGTTCTATTCAAAATGATTTTAACAGATAAGACATCGCTTTATTGTAGACAATTTTGGGAAAATATTTATTATATATACTGTGCTGATAATTATGAAAGTGAATAAAATAATGTGCGTGTACTCACTTTCATAAATGTAAAAATATTTGACTTTCCTGAATAATTTGACATCGACATTTTGAACATGAATCTTATCTCCAGAGGTTTGTGTATCCGTTTTTATCTGAATAAGAATCGCATTCGGGATTTTGCCTATCTCGTGCCATTGAAATAAAACGCAAATTAAATTTCGGAAATACTTGTGTATTCAATTTCAGGGGCTATAAATGCCTACTTGGAGCGTAGATCAAACAAATAGGGGATTTCATGTATAAATACTGAATAGGTTGAGTATTAAAGATAAGTCACAAGTTGAATTACAACATACTTGTACAATATGGCGTCGCCAACTCTGTAAACTGTTTTAAAAAGTTGTGATGTGTTTTAAAAAGTGAAAATGTCTTTCATACTTCTTTTCTTTCATGCCCAGCTTTGTCCAAATATTTTTTTTAGTATACGGCATTGGACTCACCAATGAATTGGAGTAGCTGATAATGTTATATTCCCGTCCAAAAGTTCCCAACATCCAATGGTCTGGTATGTTACCTCCTTACAGGATATGAAGTGGACGTATTGAAATTTCAAAATTATAATCGCCGTAACAAATGCTTACAGGTTTTGATGATGCCAATACTTAAATTTTAGTACAGCTACAATTTTACCCGTTTTTGCTAATATGCCCAAAAATGCATCTTGCACATCTACATTAGCACAAATGCTAATGCAAGAATGCATATCTTTCCCTATTAGTTCCGAAAATTCTGTCGCAACATCTTTTTCAACTACATTTGATTCTTTCCCGGATTTCCTTAACGCTTCCATATTTTTCTCCTCTAATTTTTGAAGAGATTAACACTTCGCTCACTCAAGTCTAATTTGTGTTCACTTCGACTTCTGCAATTTCTCTATTCATCGCTTTGTATGCAAAACTAGCAATGCATGTGAATCTAACATTAAAATGCTATTAATTTTGTATGTTAATGTGAATAAGATGTTAGTTAAGTTTAATAAGTTGGGTTTAATAATTACTTGTGTGTCACATTCATTAGAACATCGGTATTTGCACACTAACGTAAAAACGTAAAAGTGAGAAGTCGAACATAAAAACGATCATTAATTTTCTAGTATTAATCAGTTTTGTTTTCTCCGTATTCACATGAAATTCTGGAAGTTTAATAATTTCCAAGGCAATACGGTTCGTAGGTTTACGCAAATTAATTTTTATAAATACGATAAATTGAAATCAATCTGCAGCGCAACTTACTTGGTAATTCAATTGTTTACTTAAAGATGTCAACATCATCAATGTTGCCAACATCGTGTAAGAAAATTATGGCGTATTTAGCAAAAAACGATTTTGGGTGTTAGAGTTTAATCAACAGGTCTCTTTTAGAGGCGCTGGTTTAATTCCTCGCATTGTTACTAATATCTCAGCGCCAAAACACAAAAAGCACGGGTTTGGAAATTTCTTCTGACCAGATCCGAAATCAAGTTATCAGTTCCCCATTAGAAGTCCGAAACGCATCGAATGACATCTCATTGGTCTCGATTGGTGCACGCGAAGTGGTTTAGCCGCGAGTGACGGAACCGCGCGTCGGAACATACGCACACTCAAATACTACATAGGGATTTACGAATTAAAAATGCACAGTTGTTGATTTCCCTTTTTAAATGTTTTAGCCATTACAGCAAAGCAACCAACAATAGTCTACAATCATAAGTCAATTCCAAAAGCCTTAGTACCTCTCCTCCATAACTCTAACGTCCTAGTCTTTTAATGTCCTCTCTTCCATCTCGCCAGTAATGGGTTTAATTTCAAAATGTCTAAATGTGAAGGCAGGAAATGAAGTTGCAGAGATATGCGGGGTCCCATGTATTGTTATACATTTAGCAATTTCTTCTTTGTAATCAGAATATATATTTAATACCACTTAAATTGTACGGAAGACACTGTACACTTGTCCATGTCCTCTTTTCGATATCACTCAGTGGTTATACAAATATTGGGTCCTTCAAAAGTTACATGATGTGTGGTCCCACAAAGACAATCTTCTTTTAGTTTGTCGGGACATATTTTGTAAAACCTTTCACTTCAGTGCAGGAAATCATTCGAATTAATTTGCGAAACGTTTTTAGAATGCTTTTAAACTTCAGACAATGGTGGCAGTAGCACCTTACGTCTAGCAACCAATGAGGCATTTTCTTCTGGATTGAAAGAACTTTGTGGCTTCCACTCGCGTCTGGAACAATACAATCACAATATAATGTTCTTTCAAAACGAGCAATTGGTTTAGAAGGTTTTACATTGCCTATGTGCAATAAGACTGGCTTCAAACTGTGCTAGGATGTGTTAATAAATAGGCGCCAATCCGAAAGTCTGTGCTGTTGCTTCAATTCCGGAAGGAGATGATTTACGCTTTTACAGAATACCATTTAATCGACTATCTAAGGAAAAACATTGCTCTAGATATTTGCTTATCGTTCTATAGCGGGTATTCTCTAAGATACGTTTTGCTTTCAGTCTCAATGCTAACAGTTCTGTTTTGAATTTGGGTGTCGAAAGATTGCAAATGAGGTCATTGAATTCGGATTATGTAAATTTCTGTGTTTTTGCATTAGAAATCTCGGGGGGGGGGGAATTCTGGATCTAAAAACGTTCTACTTCTTTAAGACTTCTCGGTACACATTTTATATCTTGACGTAATTTCATATAAATTGGAGGATTTGGAAACATGTAACCGGTCGTCATGAGGCAGTGGTCATAGTGCAGACTGCTGACTCGAATACATCATGCAATGTATATTTTTGCTGAGAATGCCTGAATACCGAACACTGCAAAAATAACTCTCATCGCCATGGTTAATTGGCACTCGCCAAATCATGGGAATGGCTAAGAGCATATAATGTTTTTTTCGCACCCAATTTTCTAAGCCTGTTGCACATGATTTGCAAATAAGAAGTGTTGTCCAGCTTTTATCTTGATCGCCTGGAGGGCATCCGAAATACAACTGGTACAAATTCTGATGTCAAGGGAAAATCATTTACGTGTGGGATTTTGGTGAAAAAAAAACAACAACACAAACGTAATATAAGTTATTTGGATGATTGTGACTCGTGCATGGCATATTTCACATAATCAGCTTCACAAACAAAGTCATTGACCTGCTTAGAATTATTGCAATTACTTTTTTTTTTTTGATTATTAGAAGGCATGAATTCACCATTTACTGAGACGGGGGGGGGATTTCCACGCCGTGTCAGTAATCGGTGAATTCATGCCTTTAAGGAACTAAACCTTGCGAAATGGAAAATCTCTCTATTCAGAAGGCGTTATCAGGGTTACAACAAACCGCAGTGGTCACTCAATTTTGTGGTAAAAGAAATGCACACTTCACGCGAACACCGACGAACAATTGTCATAGAACTTCTTATAATATATTCAGCAGTGGACTCACGTATTTCTTGTTAGACGAACTTGTTGAGACTTAAGATCTGGTCTGTTCGCATCAGGAGATACTCTCTATCTCATTTGGGCGAAGGGGAGAAATATGGTTCGTAGTACGCGTCGCCCACGAAGCCCTCCGAGAGTTCCGGGAAATCATGCCCCACGAGAACAAGGACGATTACGAAGGAACTGCATGGGGCGAGCGAAAACTGATACCATATTTGAAATCAGCACACTCAACTCTCTTCCAAACATTTATTAGCTTTTCTGACGAAAATAATATTGTTGACCTGTGTAATCAATGTGCCTATTTTAATGTTTCGTGATCAGTGTTAGACGACAAAACCCTAACTTTTCATGAAATGTTTTTAAATGCTTTATTTAATCATTTTGTAACCTATTTTAAGTTCTTAAAGGCGCTTTATTTACCAAATAGTGCCTAATTTTTTCAATTCGTAAGCAACTTTAGGTGCCTAAATTGTTTTTTTGCACAAATTCCAAGATATTCTCATCTAATAGTGCTTCCAAAATTTTTCCAAATTTCGTGTGTGGAGTGTGATTTTGTTGAAGGATGAGCGACCGGGAACCGAACGTTGCAGTAGCTGTTTTCGTACTGCCACGCACCTACAATTACTTTTCGCGAAACGAACTCTACAGCACAAACAAAATGTATTTTCATGGATTCTTATTGTATTTCACCGACATTTGAATGAGCGATACCCAGAATGGCGCAAGTGACATTTCATAAATTCTAAAAAATCTGTTTATTTGATGTGATTTATTTAGTCGAAACACAGTAGAAACTGTATGAGACGTATGGGGGAAAAATCAACTACCCACGGTTTCTTGAGTTCCAGAAACCTTCACCAACATTTGAACTATAAATAGTTGAAAGATAAATAAAAGTTATATAAAATAATTATAATAGTAATAATAATAATAATAATAATAATAATAATTATTATTATTATTATTATTAATTATTATTATATTGAAAAAAGCGTGAGATGAGAAGCATTTGTTGAAACTAGACATTTTCGTTCTCGAGTCCTAGAAAACCTATTTGAATCGGCAAACAAACTCCAGATTTGATTCTTCTTTATTGCCATAAAATAGCAATTCACTCCCAACTCTACTCCTACCACTATCACCACTACTAGCAAAAGGAGAATTCAACAAAACGTGCGCATAGTAAAGCTACATTTATACCCAGAACCAAAACAAGGGGCCATTTCAGCATTCGTTCAATGGAACATGGAAACTGGACAAAAACCTGATGAAGACGGGGTCATTGACCCGAAAACTGAAGTACATTACTTGTTACAGCACATTAGGTGTTTTTTTAAATTATACAACACAAATGTAAATTAATGCATTATATCATTGTTTTGTAAGAATAAATATTTTTCTTTTTGATGTTCAGTATAGTCTCTAATTGTATAAAAACAGTTATGCAGCAGAAAAGATTTAACTTTAAACTTAAATTTCTGTGTCGAATTTAATTGTTTAATGTCATCTGGTAATGTGTTGTAAAGTAACGTACATGTACTGTATGTGGATTTCTTGTAGTGAGCCATTGATAATAATAATAATAATAATAATAATAATAATAATAATAATAATAATAATAATATTTATTTTTCTGCTAATGAGCTTTCGCTCGGTGGCAGAGTTTTACAGCACATATACAGAGATATTAATTACATATTAGTTACATATATATAATATAATTATACATTAGTTACATATATATAATATGAAAAGTACAACTAAGTAAAAACTATCGAAAGTAAAACTAAGGAGAATGTCTAAAAAGGCCTAACATACACGGTTATTTTGCATCACACGCAATTCTCTAGGCGTTTCCGGAAGCAACGCACATTGGAGGGAAAAGTCGCCAGTACTGCAGCAGGTAAACTGTTCCAGTCAGTTATTGTCCGGTTGGCAAAAAGTATTTACCTACGTCGGTTTTTTGATTCCTATATTTGATTTTGTATGGATGATCTCCTCTTTCGAAATATTGAGGGTGCCCTATCCTAGTTCGAATGTCATTTAACGCTTTATATCCAGTGTACGCTTTCAGAAGGTTTACTAGTCTAGCGATCTTTCGACGTTTGCCTAAGGGTTCCCACATCTGAGTTTGATCAATGTTTTTTCCAACAAGTTTTATTGCTCTATTTTGAATACGATCTAACAAATTTATCTGCCCAGCCCTATACGGGTCCCAACACGCGGAGCTATATTCCATCACCGGACGCACAAGGGAAGTATACGCTAAGCGCTTTGTGTTCGCGTTTCCTTTCCTCAATATCCGCATTACAAAATGGAGTGATTTCCAAGCTTTGCGCGCAACGTGATTGATGTGGTCGGACCAGTTCAAGTCGCTACGAATAATTACCCCCAGATACTTAAAGCTACTAACTTCAGGCACAAGTTGACATGACACTTGATGAATATGATTAATACGACGTGTGATGTTATTATACTATCAGTATTGCATTAAAATTTGTTCCCACCGTTAAGTAAGTCACTTTTGACAAAATTTACAGATTCGTAAATAAATAGGCGTGACAACGGTAAGATTCAATGTAGAGACACTTGCAGGAATCACGCGTTGTCATTTTTTCATTGTTCAAATAATTGTCTTTTGCAATCTAAAGGTCTGACAGGATGAGCTTCCCCAGAATATTATGCCAAATCTCAGGCGGGAATGAACATTTGCAAAATTCACGCAACGAGCTGCATGAAGGCAGACAGAATTTGAAAGAATCCTGAATGCGTAAATACTGAACTTAATTTAGTGTTTAATTCTGTTACATGTATATTTCATTTGAGGTTTGTTTGAATTGAGATTCCAAGAAATTTTGTTACATTAACATCAGCTAATTGCACATTGTTCATTTTCAATAGAGCGTGCGATTGCCGATTTGAAATTCAAAAATGCATTGAAACTGTTTTTCCTACGTTAACTATTAATTTATTACGATACCAAATTGAAACTTCTGAAATGGTACTATTTATTTTTTTCTTTTTGCAAAGAACATTCGTGTCATCGGTAAACAACTATTCTTCCATTTTTAATAGACGAAGGAATATTGTTTACGTATAACAGAAAGAGAATACGACCTAATATCAAGCCTTGCGGGGCCCCATGCTCAATTGGCAATATAAGTATATAATGTCCTTTCGTGCCAGTAAGGTATTTCTTTGAGATCGATGCTTAAGGTACGAGGTTATTCAGTCTAGGGCAACGTCACAAATTCCATATGAAAGTCATTTTGAGAGCAGAATGCTATGGTCAATAACGTCAAAAGCTTTCGAAAGATCTAAAATAGTCCAGTGGGCGCTTCATTTTGGTCCATTGATGAAGCAACCTGTTTAAGAAAAGAAGAAATGGCAGTTTTCTGATATTTTGATTTTCTAAACCTTTGTTGAGGGTTTGAAAACGCCAGAGTGTAGGCTTCCGCGTCCGGCTTCTGCGCAGTACGTCTCCACGCATTGCGTTCTGAGGAAGGTCGCAGAATGGCGACCGAAACGTCGGACCCCTGCCATGGACGCGGTGTCACCCGAACAGCCAATTAGATAAAATGATTCAAAACGCGTTTTCCTGCTAAAAGTTTCCTTTCGAGTATAGAAAATCTTCTCCAATATTTTTGAGAAAACCGACAAAAGAGATATTGGTCGGTAATTTTGAATTTTATTGTTGTTCCCTTTTTAGAATGTGGCTTAATTTTTACAGTTTTGAAAATATCTGGAAATATTCCTGTGCATAAAGAAGCGTGGAATATGTGAGATAACAGAAATTGTTTGAAGCGTAGAATATGTGAAATTTTCAGAAATTAAATTTTTGCAATTACAGCGCCATCTACCACAAATCAGAAAAACAGTTTCAGACAAAACTTACGTATTTTTGTAAAATCCGAATCTGAAATAAAAAATGGGGGTTACTATTAAAGATTTCAATGTTGCCCACCGCCCCACCCCCTGTGGACAGGGGGCGTGCTGATTTTAGCATAGAATGATTCCCCCTTCAAAACTGTTAAGATTTGATCTCGGCTCAATTTTTCGTACATCGCGTATTTTTATCGCGTTATTTCAAGTTGTCAAATTAAATGGTTTTAATATACATGTTTTTAATAAACAATCCGGAAATTCATCCAAACCCCATGAATATTTATTTTTTAGTTTACTGACTATTCTGAGATATCACTGGAAGAAGTTTCGGAAATAAACGTCGTGTCGAAAATGTTTTGGAAAGCGTGTGATGTTGAATTTTGTGGTTTTAGTCCCTTGGTGAGATCAGCTGCAATTCTGGAATATTGTTGGTTAAAGAACTTTTCAACCTTATCCGGATTACTTTCTTCTCTTTTATTGTCCTTGAAAACAACATTCTCTACAAAGTATCGAATTAACGTGGTCATATGTTTTACAATATTCCACATTACTATAGTTTCGTTACTAACGTTCAAATTATCCTCATTATTTTTCATTATTTTTGCCTGAACTATTACCTTCCTTACAATTCTTTTGCATTTCAGAAATAGATATGGAAATCAAGGGTGATACGTTATGATATTTGGAAATAAAATAAAGCGTACGTTCTAAAAAAATGAAAAATTCTAAAGCTCGCTTTGTTGGAGGTTTGTAGATGCAAAGTAAGGTAGTTTTGAGAGTAGTAAGATGTACGACTGATATTTCAACACCTTTTTAAACAGCATTCAAGTTGAATTCTAACAAGAATCAATATCGTTTCTTACGTAAATACAAAATTACAGTAAGCAGGACCCTCATTTGATTTCCTAGCTCTACTCGTACAGTACGATCGTGCATGGTAAAAATTAGGAATTTAAAGTGTGTTTTGATAATTATGAGACAGCCAATGTTCTGTAAACAAAAAAATTGATTTGACCTAGATTTCACACTGTAATGCTACTTTGATAAATTTAATATTATTTGAAAGAGAATGCACATTGTGATTAATTATTCGAATCTTTTGCATGTACCTACACGGATGTATCTCAGCTGCATTTAACTGTAGTTGCTATTTATTTATTTATTTATTTATTTATTTATTTATTTATTTATTTATTTATTTATTTATTTATTTATGTATTTATTTATTTATTTATTTATTTATTTATTTATTTATTTATTTATTTATTTATTTATTTATTTATTTATTTATTTATTTATTTATTTATTTATTTATTTATTTATTTATTTATTTATTTATTTATTTATTTATTTATTTATTTATTTCATTTTTACCTCGAATGCGTTGTCGAAGGAAGTATCGTGTCCCAGCAGTAACAGACGTTGAGGAAGATGGGGCGACAGATGTAGAGAAATGGATAATAGGAGAAGTACTACAAGGATTAGGTTCAGGGGATAAGGTAATTGGGTCCAAAGAGGTCCCGGAGGATAGAAAAAACAAGGAAATGTGGGTGGGGATGTGTCTTGGGCAGGCCGAGGTTGTGAAAAGATGTACTTTGCAATCTCACTACCGAGTGCATGTTTTCCGACAATGTTCAAGTGAAAACCAGAGTCGGGAGAAGTGTTTTTCTGAGGGAAGATTTAGCTCAAATAATTTAACACCTGTATCTCTTGTATCTCTCAGATGCAGTTTCAATTGGATGTTTGCGTCTCTAATTTCTTTGCACAGTGTTGGTTTGTTGTCCCAGAAGGGCAGAGTCGAGACTATAATGTTCGTGTTAAGATAAATCCAAATAGGTCTCCATCGAAAGTTCTCAGCCGCCGATTTCCAGCCTTCCCACTCCCACTAAAATTGGACTCAACAATAATACCATGGTGCTCCACAACCGCCCCATCCGTTATCTAGGCGCCCTAATGGATATCAGATTGATATAGAAGGATCACATCAACTTCAAGGTGAATGAAGTCAACAGAGGCTTCGACCAAAAATTAGCTCTCACACCACATTAAGGCTCCATTCTGCTCTCCTTATCTTTAAAGCCATTTTACGCCCGTTACTCACGTACGCTTGTCTAGTCTGATGTAACCATCCCTACAACAATGAACAACATTCAAATATTCCAGAATGAGGTTCTCAGAATTAACGACTCTTGGTATATAAGCAATGCAAATCTCCACAAAGACCTAGCCAAAGAACCCGTCCTAACATACATCACAAAACTATATGTTTAAAGGGAGGTCGCCTTAGCCACCCCTTCGCATATTTTTCGTCTGAAAATACTCGCTCCTGAACTCAACAACTTAAAAGCCATTTGGCTGAGCGTTGTATAGTCACCTCATTCTGCAATTAAAAAATTTAGTTGCAATCTAACAATAGGATAGTCGCGATACGACGTGAAGTTCACGGAATTATCTGCCATTGTCAGGTGGTGTTTCTATAAAAGGCGGGTTTTCCTTTAAGAAGCTAAGATTAATATTATTATATTCGTCTAATATTTCCGCTAAATATGATATAGCTCGAGACAATTGACAATTGATAAATTTTTAATCTTTTTTACTCATTTCTTTAAAGTCAAGGTCATTTTGAAAATTTGAATTTTGAGCCGAAAATAATCCGCATTATTTTTTATGGTCAAATAATATGATTCTCATTCTGAAAAGTATTTTTCCTTAGAAAAGTAATTAACATATTATATGCACATAAATGACAAAAAAGATATTTTTTGCAATATTACGCACCAATAAAACATCATCAGAAACCGCATCTGAAAACAATCAGAAGTATACAACATACTTTGTTCGTTTGTCGTGCTTGTCGCTTTTCTATTCATTATTGTGAAATCCTAAGCCCGGAAGTGTCCGAACAAAACCTTATACCATTATTTTTCACGTAATAACTTCAGTCACTTTCTATGTTTGCCTCTTTTATTTAAATCATGTTGCTCGCGTCCATATCAAACTTTGTTTGTTCCTTTTCCGTAAGTTCCCAAAAGTCCACCGTAATCCCACCGTAGTCCCACCGTAATCCTATTAACCTTTTGTGGTGGTTCTTACATAGGTCAAAATAAATCATCGCTATACGAAACTGTCATTTCGTTTCTACTAAACATACAAATAAGTTATTCTATGAATATAAATTTTAATTTGTTATTGTCTTTAGTTTGCAGCGAACTGATTTCTTTTTTAGTTGTGATTTCTTTGTTAAGTTTTGAGAGTTTGTAATACTGTTGACGTATATAAGCGGAATTCTAACATGTTCAGTTACGTCACAGAAAATGTCATTGACGTATCTGAATTTGTTGTTTTCTTGTTCTGTAAAATTTTCAAGCGCTCTTTCATAGCGCTTAGGTCGTAGCGCGTAGGTCCGCATTTAAATTTGTCGTGATTTTTGGATTAATTTTGCTTCGGTTAATGCCCACATTAGCAGAGAGCACGCTCAAGTGTCTCATCGTGTTAGCTGTAGTCGGAGGGGCGAAGGCGCGGAGCCCTGCTGAGGCCCAGTACCTCGTTCCTTCCACCAAATGCCCGGCCTTCCGCGAACGCCGCGAGCGACCCCCTCTCCCGGGCACTCGCGTAAACGATAACGGCCCTATTCCTTGCTTCTTTCTTCATACTCTTCACGTTTAAGACGTTTGTTTATTCAACGTTATACGCAAAGAGATTCTCACTACGCTGCCGTTGTCCCTGGAAAAGGATGAGGTGCTGTCTACTGTGACACTCCCAAACAGCTTCACAGCAAGTGAGGAAATTCTAATAACAATATTTTACCATGAACGTATGAGCGGAGAAAATAATCGTTGAATTTTCATGAGGCTTACCGGTTTGAAAGTTGTTGCCCGTACCCGTGTACACTTTAGATGCGCATCAAGTTAGGAACACCCCCCAGCTTTCCGACGTTAGGACTTTCTGCTTAGAACTTTTTGGAAATTGAAACTGTAGATATGTTAGTATAGATGCGTTTTCTACTTAGAGGAACTCGTATTGGATTTCATACTCTTTTTTCTGGAAGTTATTCGTGTAGAGACATGACAGATATTTCTTTTACTCAATTATTTTATTAACTTTTGTATTTCTTTATTACAATGGTATACTTTCTTGAATGTGACAGATTTCATTTTTTATTACCAAAAGTACCAATTTCCTAGTATTCTAAAAAGTTAAATTAGGATTTTGAATAGTCACAAAATGTTCTTTATCTTCAATTATGTATGTTTAATTACCTTATTGTTATAATTTCATAATTATAGTACCTCTGGGGCTAATTCGCCTTCAGCTCCCCCTTCCCAGAAACTGCTTACACATATTGACATGTTTTTACTTTTTGTAGTAATGAAAGGCATTCATATGTCCCATTGAATATGTTACAAAAACTATAAATATACAAATTAAAATACATATTAACGCAGCTTAAATAAACAAGTCTTAACAAATAAATAACAAGTTTGCTTCGCACTACACCTACATTCCTCTCCCAAAAAAACACTGGCTCCACCACAGTATTACACTCATTCTGGAAGACAAAAGAAAGGTGTTTGTTTTAAACTAAAGAGTAATATTACCATCTTAACTGTGTCTTTTGTGTAATGTAATCAAAGAATACATAACTACATTTAATAAGAGCATAATTTCAAACACAACTACTGAGCCAACGGGCGCGTGAGGGATGCCTATGGTCTCATTAGATGCCTTCAAACTCAGGGGAAACACAAAAGCAATGAGTTTCGGTTTTGACTCAAAATGCAAGTATAGGTTGTGTTATTTCGCGTAGGTCCGCATATGCTCATACTGGATTACCGACTGAATTCTCATACTCAGTGCGTCGCTACCTGCAATACAGTTGACATAATGGGACAGTAAGTGTCCAAGGAAGCGTTCACTCGCCATTAAATATTTGCTACGCACGTGTTTTATTATGGAACAGCAAACATTTACATTCTTCGCAAATAAAGAACTGTACTGATTTAGATTTATTTAGGAAAAAACAGCAAAACCTGTTGTGACGTATGGGGGAGAAGATCATCTTCACTTGTAGTGTGTGTGTTTATATATGTATATATATATATATATATATATATATATATATATATATATATATGTATAATGTGGTATAAGAAGTAAGGAAAGCGGAAGAAAGAAGGAAGGAAGATTGAGCTAAGGAAAAGGAAGAGAGATGTAGAGGGTGAAGACATTAAGTGTCAAATCTTGGAAGATGAGGAACAAATTGAGAAATTTAAACCAGACAAAGAAAGCATTGATGTACCTCAATTGACAGGAGGCATATCCAGTGATGAGTTGAAAATCAAATCCTCGATTGAAATTGTTTGCGAAATTTTTCAAATTATACGAAGGCCCGTATGAAATTCAGAGTATAATTGCTCCTAATGTTGCCAGACTCATTAGTCAGAGTGGGGAGGTCGTCGGCGATTATAATTTTTATAATCTCAGGCCCACTTAAGATTTTATTCGAGGGCGAAGAAAATCTTAAGAAGAGGAGGGGGCAATGTGGCGTTATGGGATTGTGCAACCCCATAACACCATCGTCTCGTATGTTTGAACACTACGGAGGCAGCGAGGATAGCAGGCGCGTAAAGCAAAGGTTCATAAACGTGCGGCCTGGTATCCGTTGCCCGTACTAAACGAAGGCGAACAAGCGAGCAACGTTTTCCTTGTGAAGGGTTGAGAGAGGGGAAGCACGGAGAATTTCCCCAGGCGTCGGACGATAAATACGCGAACCCGCAAGCGGAAACTCTCTTTTCTTGCCACCACTCGTCGAGTAAGCAGCATTTTGATCACCGATCGCCGAGCCAGTAGCATTTTGATCACCGCTCGCCGAGTCAACACTTTCGTTAAACATTAGTTTAGATACTGTTTGCCGCTGCAACGACTACTAGGTAGGAGTATTCGGCGTCGAACAGACGTTCTAGTCAGTCGTCCGCGAGATAGTGCAGATTAAGTAAAGTAGTCCTTCAATTAACGACACGGGAAGTAAGTTACCCGTTGTGAGAGAAGCATCAAAAGTTCTGGTTTAGCAAAGTAGAAGTAGCAAAGAGCGAGGAACTTGCACGAGTATTCGGCGAAGTGCAAGGGACATTTTCGCAACGTGGGCGTAGTCAGAGGCGCCGGTAGGCGTGGAAGATAACGAACGGACCCAGGCGCACGAGGAAGAAGACGGAACGGCTGGAAGGAAGAACGGAAAAGGACGCGAGAAGACAACGTAGACGGAAGAGGCGAATCCCGTCTCTTTACACCGCAGAAGCTGGAACCGAGCGACGTCGACGCAGAGACCAGCGCACGACCATCAAGGCCAAAACTGGGAAGTTCACGAGGTAACGGTTAGGGCGCGGAAAATAGGTCAAGTTCACGTCGGCAGGGAAAAACTAGTATAGGAAAGTGTTAAGAATTTGAGGACACGGGTGGCAGCAAATTGCAGTATTATAGTAGGAGACGTTTTGATGCGCTATTGCCTACATAAAATATTCTACTTAGGACATTTATTATTCTGCTATTTTCAGACACAGTTAAATTGAAAATGAGAGTAGTGCACTTGCACACATTTTTTTCTTCGCATGTAATATTTTGAAGCAGGAGATTGTAAATTGAAATTTTGGTTTCATGTGCAATGTAATTAGAATAGCATAAATTTAGATATAATTAATTTTCCAAGGAAATTCCCAGTGTAGATTAGGGTAATTATTTCAGAGTATCAATTTTGGTGTAAATTATGTGTTCATTCATATGAGTGTGTGCTGTAAAGGTTTCTATTTGTGTTTTGATCATTTTTTGTAAAAGTGTGATTCTATATTCTTGGTTTTTGTCATGAACTTATGCCACTAAAAGTTTATGGGTAAATTATACGCTCGTTTGTGTGCAATCTGTGATTTTTATTGTGTCAAGGGTTCAAACCTTTCTCGCACCCTGAAGATCCTGCTCCCTAGATTTTTAAGCTCGCTTCACGAGCAAAATCTTGATAACCCGCTTACGGTTCATGCGTGCTGCTGTGAAGGTGGCAAGTTGTGGGTGGAGGTGGGTTAGTTAGAATATGCAATAACATAGTATATATATTTACTATGTTATTGCATAATTTGCGAAAGCGTATTTGTTAAAATATTTAGTGTATTGCAGTGTTAAACAAGAGTATTGCATTTGTCGTTGTTGGGTAGTAGGCGTGCTACTCTTGGAAAAACAGTTTTGTGTGGTTTTGCTCAGCAGCATTTTTGCTGCCGCAGACCACTTGTTACAAATAACAAAAATGGCTTTTTGAAATCGTTGTAGATAAAAGTTTGAATCCTACACGTTTGCTGTCACTAAAGATTCCTGGTACAAAAGGGATAACCGTTTCAATGTGAAATCCATATCAAACTTGTTTCATAATTATCTGTTAAAGTACATTATGAAATAATTCAGAAAATTTGATTTCAGGTAGCAAATAAGAGATGTTGCTCAAGTGAAATCTAGAAGAGAAGGGTGTTCGATGCCACAGAATTTAAATGACACTCGGAGGCACACACACAAAAAAAAAGAAGGCAAATAAGTTACTTCCTGCAAGAAAAATAGGCGGGTGGGGAGCTCCAGCGCATTGACTCAGCAGCTGTGAACACAATATTGACCAAGGAGAACCACTAACGGCGCTGGCGCGGTGATTGTCACACCCAGGAGGCTTCTGCGCGCCTGCACCACAGTTGTCCTACACATCTTTCTCTTAAAATATAAAACTTGTCCCTCTTGCAACACTGCCTGGGAGTCCTAGTTACACATTGGGTCTGAAGCAAGGCAACGCATTTGTCACTATTGTTCAATCAAGCACTTCATTTCAGAACGGAATATTATTTATTGTCCTCTCACTCTATTCAATACAATTGTGCAATAGGCCCTCTTTCGCTTCCGCAAGTGATGTCAATACTCATACTCAGAGCTTATTCAGTTCGTCCATCGTGTTTTCAATGAATATATTTCTCAAGTTTCACAACTGTATCATCAGATGGTTTGATTTTGGGCATTGGTGATTTTATACAGTTATTTACAAAATGTTTATGATTAGAATGGTCATCTTACAATTAAGTTTAATGGATTAATTATAAAGTAAATCATATTAAAAAGACATGTAATTTAAAAGTAATCTTTGCTTAAAAAGTCGTGTAAAAGATGTAAGATCACAATTAAAAGGAATTATAGTAAAAAATCAATAATTAGCATGACATAATTCACATTTTTATTAAAATTCCATATTTTACATTATCACTTACGTGTAAGAAAGAAAACGATATTTTGTTTGTAACCGTGATTGCTCATGACCACACGGTATGATGACTACGAATTTGTTTTACTCGTGGTGCTGTCTCGTTGAACGCACTTTGAAATACATATTGCGTTCTTCTTTTTGGATGTTCAAGTGGCGAAAGTGAAAATGGATTTATATTTTTTGTTCTTGGCATTTATGTAATTGCCAGCACTTACAATAAGAAGGTAAAATAAAAAACAGAGGTATTTCTTCAAAATGGATTGGAGGCTACACTCGAAAGTAGGTTAGGATTGCTCGTGAGCGAACACTCTTTACCAGCTTGATCGACATCGGTGCCGGGAAGGAAAGGCAAACTAATGACCGAAAAAGCAGAAAAAGACAAAAACAATGCAAAATGATAATCTACTAAAACAACTCCCAAAGTGCAAATACATTATTCCTATTATTACAAATTATAAAATCGTACCATTAACAAAAAAACATTTTGCTAAAGTTTAAGGCTCTATCATTTATTATATTATTTACAATAAAGGAATATGTTATACCAATAAGTAATTTTAAATAATTAAAAAATAATCTTATCATCTCAACAGCATACACACACTCATATATATATATATATATATATATATATATATATATATATATATATATATATATATATATAGCTAGTGAAGCACTCTTCCCGTAAATCTCCAATTTCTTGAAACCTATTTTGAATCCAATCTCGGAGTTGAAATAGTGAAGTTAAATACCATAGTGATGTTTTATGTGTAATAATTTTAAATGTTATCTGGTCCCTCAACAGAAATAACAAACAGGAAACATTGCGAGCGGCAAAAAACAGAAGTGTCCGCCTTCGCACCCTCCCCCTTCGGGGATATTCACAATCAACTAGCCTACAATCCTCTACTAATTTTACTAATTTTGTAACAAAATAAATAAATTTGTATTCTCAATTAAAAAGGTGCCAATGCACTTTTGGCGTAAATTTGCGATTTTTAAAACCCATTTTGAGTTAAATCTCGGTGTTAAAATTTATAATGCAGTTTGGTACCATAGTGATATTTTGTTATAGTTTCAAATTTTTATCTGATCCTTTAACAGAGATATTACAGTCTACAAACGCGAAAAATTGCGAGCGTCTCAAAACGAAATAATCTGCATCCCAACCCCCTTCTTAGAAATTCGAAATCCACTAGCATATAATCTGCTACTAATTATGTACTAGAATAAATCATTTTGTTCGCAACTATAAACAATTAAAAAACGGATAATAGCGAAGTACTTTTCGCGTACATTTTCGATATTTTAAAACCCATTTTGAGTCAATTTTCGAAGTTGATTTTTAAAATGCAGTTTAGTAGTGATTATTTACTGGTAGTAATTTCAAAATTTTATTTGTTCTTACAGCAGAGATATAACAATTTAAAAACGCGCTAAGTTGCGTGTGTCATAAAAGTGACATTCACCATGACACTCGGACTTCTCAGAAATTCAAAATCAACTAGCCCATAATTGTCCACTTCTTATGTACTAATTTTGTAATATATAATTTTTAACTCAACTTAAGAAAATAAAAACTTACAAAAGTAGAAGGACCCGGACCAGATTTTAGAGCATGTATTCTCAATTTTGAAATATTCTCATTTTTTGTAATAAAATACCAATTTTAGCTACAAATCCATTATATAATCATATTTTTAGTCAAAAATATTAATAGTTTTTACAATGTTACGTGTTTGAGGTGTTGAGGTTCATTGAAATACCTATTTCCGTGATATAATATAAATCTAATTAGATCACATTTGTAATTCAATAAGACTGCAGATATGATAAGAGTTAAGAAAACACGAATTATTATTGCGCAAGGGATAAGGAATTAGAGATAAGAGAACACGTCTATATAAAGATTCTACAATTCATATATTTTCAGTAGAGTTTTCAGCATAAAATATGTTTAAGTTATTTTATAATTTTTATAGTTTTCACTGCTTGAAATATTCTAGTCATCCATTTCTTAAAATCATGTATACACTGATATCAACATCCTGTTTTCTTCATTTACATATTATTTTTTTTATTTTATTAAAAATGTATTATATTGTAACGTTTCTCGTGGTGAATTAAAACCAACACAATATTTAACACAAAGACGTTTATTCGGGATCAATTATACACTAAAATCTACTTACACTATTTACAGATATATTACACTTAATTATTTACACTGTTACACACGACTCCGTTCTCTTGATTTATTTACACATTTCACTTCTTACACACTATTTATTTAAACAGTTCTCTTCTTCTACAGTATCAGTCAGTCCATGCACTGTCCACGGTCCACTGCACTTGACCCCAATTACCTGCACAGACCACAATTCCCCTGCGCAGACCACAATTCCTTGCGCAGACCACACTTCACTGCGCACACCAGGGTCCACTGCACTGCTGTTTACCGCGATGCCCACTTCACAGCTCAGCTTCCACTGCAGACTTCAAACTGCTGACTGCTGTTTCCCCACTGCACCACTGCTTACCGCGATGCACCCTTCACAGCTCAGCTTCCACTGCAGACTTCAGACTGCTGACTGCTGTTCAACCACTGCACCACTCTTCACCGCAATGCACACTTCCCAGCACAGCTTCCACTTCTACTCTCTACTGACTTCCTTCTGTTGACTCTCTTCTAACTTCTGAATGACTCTCTTCTGTTAACTAACTCGCGGCCGCCGGCAGAGGCGCATTTATACCTGCCCGGCGCTTGTCCCCAGGCGCCCGGCACATTCTCGGCATTTCTCCGCGGCTCGCGGATTGTCCGGAACCGTCTAGTTCGGGGGGAAGGGAAGGGGCGGCGGCAGATGACGCAATCCACGCGCAGCGACTTCGGCAGGTGATGCAATATTCGTTACAATATTATATTAAAAAGTTAATTATATTTAAAAATTCTTATATTATATTATAAATCACTATACTATACTGCGTTATAAACGGGGCAATTGATCATTTACCATTTTAATTACATATTCCCTGATTCAATTATTGCGGACCCTAAATAATCCTAATATATAACAATTAACAAATAAGATGTGAAAAGATATTGAAAAAAAAGGAACACTCATAACATCTTTACTCATAACATTGGTACATTAGGGAATTATAATTTTCACAATAAAATATTACGTAAAGTAGGTACTGGAATAGATGATGATGATGCTGTAACAATGAAACAAATAATATAACATATCCATCAACACAATCATATATTATTTTACTTGTTGAATTAGATAGAAAAATGAATAATTTTTCTTTTAAAATCAAGCGTTTTTGAAATATTTTATGATTATAAAATTAATCAAATAGAAGCAAATATTGATTTAAAAGATTGAATTCTCTATGTATTATCATTAGATGATGTTGAGATAAGAAGTAAAACACCTTTTATTTTTAGAAAAACGATATAAAATATATATTCAACCAATTATTCAATTAATGCATCGCGATAGCAATTATTCCTACATGTCATACTTTCAATATAATGAATGACACAAAAATATATATATACCGATCAGATGGCCGAGATCGCTAAGGCAGTAGTGCCGGAGTGGTTTCGGACCAGAAGATCGCGAGGTTCGATTCCCGCCTCGGGCATGGGTGTATTTGTGTGTTTGTGTATGTCTGTATGTGTTGTCCTTTCACCCCCATCATCATCATATCATCATTTCATCTTCCATACCGCCAGAGCTAACAACCTTGGGGGGGATAAAAATAAAATCGGATCCAGCTTAAATGCTGGTCCCCCCAAAGAATTGTTCGCAAGCACCTGCCACCGTGATATTAAATGAAAAACTGAGCCACGGTAAATGCAGGTTGCTTGCCCTGCGTGGTCCTAGTCGGCCGAAACGAAAATAATATATATATATATATATATATATATATATATATATATATATATATATATATATATATATATATATAGGGTATGGATACACCTGAAGATTATACTTTTCATCAAAAAAAATCGTAAAGTAGATGCCGAAAGTTCTGATGATGTTGCAAATTTACGATATTTAAGAAATAATGTATTTATGTTTGTGATTATCATTTATAAATAAAAAGATTTTGTGTTTTATATGTTTGGAAAAGACGAAAAACGTACAGGTGATATATTTATTGATGTTCCATGCAATGTTCAAGCCATAAAGGTTGAAGTAAATATAGATATTAAATATGTTTATATCTAAGTCATATCGAAAGATGACGATGAACATGGATATGAGTTAACGCAATCATTACGATTTTATAAAGGATATAAAATATTTTTGGGAATCAGTAAATATGTTAAAAACCTACCTGTTTCTCTGGAATTTTTCATTCAAGCAATAATTCATTTATTATTATAAGTTATATAAATGGATAATTGCTTGCAATGTAAAAAAATACTAATACGTTTCAAATTGAACAGGAAACATAAAATAATGGAAGACCTAGAATATGAAATAATTATATGCGTCGTCATTGCAGTGACAATGTGCAATGACGACGCATATAATTATTTCATTAGAAATGCCAACGATAAGTCACCACAACACCTACAGACCTAGAATAGTTGGTATATGAGCAGCTTGGGGAAAGAAGAAAAGTATATTTGTAAAAAAACTAAATATTATAGAAACTATTTCAGACGAATTACATAAATGTAGATGAAAACATTTTCCACGACGTAAAGTTGTAACCATAGTGATTGTTGAATTATAGCAAGAAAATTACAGATGAAGCATAGCAAGATATAGGTTAGCTAATGAGTTGAAAGTGAACAAATATTGGCTCAATAGTGATTAAAAAATACAGGCTCTGTGCACTGGAAGAAAACGATTGGCAACATATTTTAGAAGATGTCTGTTTTTTGACGAAGGAAGAATGTAGACAAGGTGGAATATTCAAGATAATGTGAGGTGGTTATTAAAGGACACCGGTGAAAGGATACATTATATAAAATATACTATATTCTTGAATATATGTATCGTGTATCTTGTATGTATCTTGTTTTTTTGTGTATATTATGTATTTGTATTACTCAACTGTTGTATTTTTAAAGAGGTGTAAAATAAAATTAATTCATTCACTCATGTTAAATAATGATAAATTTCTCAACAGCAAAGTACAGCAAAAAGGATATAGTAACTCATATGCAATCGTTACGATCGTAGAATCCAAATACTTCGAAAATTAATTATTTCATCTATATGGAGCAGTTTCTGAAATAACTGTTAATGACCGTCACCCTACGACTTCAGATGGCGGGGAGAAGAACAAGTAAGGTCGAGAAAATCATACTTAAACTTTGCTTCAGTTTTACTGTCCCGCATACATTCGTATACACGGAGTAATACACGTAGTATAGGGAAAATTTTGCAATGCTGCGCAAAAAAAATGCGGATTTTCCGTAGAAAAAATTCATTTCCGGGACCGGATAACAAAAAAGTGGATAACTCCAGTTACTACATTAAAAAAACACTCCTAACACATGATGTAGTCAGAATCCCTGTTTCGTGAGTCATTGATACCAAAAAACCAATTGCCAGGCAAAGTCCATCGGTCTATCCGTCCTTCTATCTGTCTGTGACCACCACTAACGCTAAAACCACACGAACGATTGTTTCGGAAATGGTTATTCCTCCGTCGATCTGCTTCTCTCGAGGCGCCACGATTTTGAAAAATGTTCTTCAAAATTTTGAGGTATTTTACATCAAGCCCTTCTGATATTTTCAAACGTTTCTCAAAACGGCTCCAATTTTTTTTCAATTTCTTGTACGAACAGAGTAAAATACACTTATAAAAGTGGCATAGATACGATTTTCACAGTAAATTCATATTTTTCGAATATATCAAAATTTTGAATTTTTTCACGTGTCTTCCTACAACTACAAAAATGAAGATAGAGGTTTTTATTTAAATAAAATTTGTTCCCCATAGTCGATTCTTTTGTTGCTATGTTCATTGTTTTGAAAATTTTAGTTGTTTTAGCGCAATAATGCGTGCAATACGTGCAATTTTAAAAAATAACGAAAACAATATTTTTTGAAAAATGACTCTAAATTTTTTCTTTAATATTTTGTTAGGGATAGTACTAAATGTACTCTATAAGATGACATAAACGCTATTTTGCTCTATTCTTTTGTTTCTTCAAAAATTACAAAAAGATTTTTACATGTGTCTCACGTTGTTAATATTTAAATTAGCGGCAATTTGTTCACATTATTATATTCATGAGTACATGTGCTTTAAATAATATCAGATAAAGTTTCTCGAAAAATAAACTGTTTTCTATGAAAACTAGCAATCAAGATTTTTCTTATAGTGAACGGATAATAGTTGATTTTGAATTTCCGAAAAGGAGGCGTACAATGGCGGACATTTCTCTTTCATGCCGCTCGTAAGTTTTCGCGTTTATAGACTAATAACTCTGTTGACGGACAAGCTAAAATTGTGAATCTATTACAAGTAAAATATCACTATGCTCCCAAACTAAGCTACAAATTTCAATTTCCAGATTTGACTCAAAATGAGTTTCAAAAAAATCGCAAATTTACGTGAAAAGTGTTTCACTTGCTCCGGGTTTTGAATTGTTTAAATTTGAGAACAATTTTATTTTGGTAAAAATTAGTACATAATTAGTTGAAGATTACACTCTAGCGGATATTGTAATTCTGAGAAGTGGAGTTGCCCACTTGACGTTAATCTGACACCCTCACATTAGGAAGTGTTTTTTATTGTTTATTTTTAGTACAAATGTTTTTATTGTGGTACAAAATTAGTACAGTTATCGCAAGAAAAATTAACCGCGCCGTCTGCGGCTATGTTCAGCCTTTCCGCGGCTTGGGCAGCCCTTTTCATGACGAAACGTTGCAGACGGAGCCTCACAAATAACCGCAGCCAATCTCAAAGAGGGGAGAAATGGCATAGTAAAATTACGTCCTTCCTTTAATCCACATTCCTTTAATTACAAATGTCCATAAATAGATACATGTCAATACTCTACTGCTTATAACGGTATAATGACTTTTTCGCATACTCCGTGCTTGCTATCTGCTTCTCAAGGCAGACCTACTTCTTAGAATGAAATCGTGAATATATATATATATATATATATATATATATATATATATATATATATATATATATATATATATATATTGTAACACCACCGGGCATCTCGTTAGAGAATGCACGGTTAGCGGCCCGGTTGTAGCTCAGTCGGTGATGGAAGGAATTGTTAATCAGATACAATGAAAGTACGAAATAAACACTTTGATCACTGGTAGAAAAATTACTTTTATTCCTGGGCAAGAAAAAGAATGCACCAGGGAAGTTACATTTGTAAATTAAATAAAAGAAGAGATTAAATGAAAAGAAAAGAAAATTTAAAGATCAGAATTAACAGTAAAGCTTATAACTAGGAAGAGTACAAAATTGTTATAACTAAAATTACAATGGTGAAAAATTGACAATTCGATGTGCCTTGGCGCGGCACCGCGTTACAAAGTTACACAGGGGTGAATACCCTGAGTTATACTGCCTGGGAAAGTTCTTTGTGTGCCCGGACGGGCGCGGCGACGGTCGAAGGGGCGGTTGCGACCCTCACTGGAGGTCGGCAGGGGCCTATGACCCACTTCGTCGACAGCTGATCGGCCGTCTGGTGACGTCAGTATGGGAGCAGCTGGCGTCTGGCGGCGCCTAACGGCGTCTGGCGGTGTCTGGTAGAACTCGTAGATCGCCGGGATTTTCTCCGGGATCTCAGGAGCGTAGATCGCCGGGATCTCAGGAGCGGAGTAATCAACCATGCGTCCCTCTGATTCTCATGACAATTGTTCTCAAACACGACTTCAGAAAATTGAGAAATCCTTCAGAGACACATTCGCCTCTCTCCGCGACTAATTCCCACTCCAGAGAAGTTTCTCTGCCCGCTCTACTCAGCCCTTTACACTAGCCCACACTGAAATTTTATAAGTCCTTCAGAGACGCACTCGCCTCTCTCCGACGAATAGTTTCCCCCAGAGAAGTTTCTCTCCCTGCTGCTAAGCCCCTTCTGAAATTTTGTAAATCGAAAACGTAGCAAGTAAACTTTTACCCCCACCCTTTTTCTCATGTGCTCCAGTTCCTTATAATAGTCGCGTCGCTATTGGCCAAAGGTAATGGCGTAGTACACTATTTTCGACCAATAGCGACGGGGGAAGCAAAGGAAATTTCCACACTATGTGCCTCTGTGAGGGTACAGTGTTTTTCTTGTTCCTTCTGGAACATAGGCCATGCCTGCGAAAGGGAGCGCTGTCCGGTGAAAGAATTATCGTTCTGGGTTTCCCCGAATACGAGCAGGCGTTCTAGAGATTTCCCAGTTGTGCCTGCGTCCGAGCGCTTTCCAGTTAATCTTTTGACACCAGCCCTCATAAGATTTTCGTAATGGGCCGGGGGCGCAAGTGGCTGTCACTAGAAAAGGGGTTGCGCGCGTGTCGCCATCTGTTTATTCTCCCAGTAAGTTTCCTTTGGTCCGGTTTGTTTTATTTAATTTGTACGAGGAAATCTGTATCGCTACAATATATATATATATATATATATATATATATATATATATATATATATATATATATATATATATATGAATGAAGGAAATATATTTTAAAACAACTGACACTCCATGTAACCACTTTCATGAGTTCACATTCTACGTTGCTCGGGCAGCCATATATTCACAAAGTTTCTTTCCATCGTGTTCCGTTCCATTTTTTAATATATTTAATTTGAATTATTTTTCACAGTTCCATATACAATTTTATATCTGGAAAATGGGCTCCCTAAGAAGGTTCCCGTGGAAGCGAGTGTCAGGATTCGTGCATACAAGCTCCGCCTATTTCGCTTTAAACCACGCGGAGGAAACGCAATTTTCAGGGGGAGATATATCTTGAAGCCAGTTCTGCTTCTTTCTTGCTCCTAACTTTAGGATTGGTCGGATGCCGACTCGTGTGGTATTTTTAAAATGTATACGTTAATTGTTAAACAAGGAGAACTTAAAGTATTTGGAATAAAATGAAGAAATAGAGAGGTGAAAATCAGGAATATCTAACTAGCAACAATGTTCATGGCAATATATGCTAGCGTTGTGTCCGAATGTCCGCTCCACCCCCGCTAGGAACTTCAAACGAAACGAGCTGTTTGTAAAATGTCTTGAAGAAAAGATTTTCGGAGGAACTGCGTAAGGATTGACTGCCAAAAAAATAGGAGTTGTCATGAGATGCTAATTTCCTGTAAACGATTAAGAATCTCGAAAACGAAAGACGATAGCTCCAATTGGATTGTGGAATTTTGTATCTCGTTAAAGGCAATGTAGAAAAGGTATGCATTTTTTTGAAAAACTTAAAACCTTTATTAACAATTTCCATTTTTTGAAATTCCAAAGTGTGAAGGGATTATTGATGTCCCTGAACAGAAATCTGCGTATTAACAATTTTGCAACAATTAACAGTTTTATAAATAAATCTGAAATCCGTGCAATTCCTTTCGGACAATGTCCCCAAATGGTCTTTGAGGTGAATGTTGCAAAATAACAATTTGTACAAGAGATACAAAATTATTACTAATACGTGCAATTATAAAAGTGTTTTAATCGTTAATTCTATAGTAAACTGAATGTTTGAAGGTCCTGGATCATTTATAAGTATACGTGTATGTATTTATAAGTAAACGTATTTGAAATTAAACGTGTATGAGAATCTAAATGTTTTAAAATGAGTGTTATTTTATCTCGTATCAACGTAATTTCTTCAAAAACAATTGTGGTACCAATTATTAAACATATACTCTTATATATTTTTTAATGTATTTCCTTTCACGTTCATAAAAGTGTTTCATTCTATATATTTTTATTTGGAAATATTTCCACATCCAAACGAGCGTCGTCCGCCATTTTCTACGATGTAATTTTACTATGACACTTCTCCCCCCTTTGAGACTGTTTGTGAAGCTCCGCCTGGAACGTTTCGCCATAACAAGGGCTGCCCAAGCCGTGGAAAGGCCATATTTAACCGACGGGGCGGTTAATTTTTCTTGCCAGAACTCTACGCAGTGCATCATAACTTATTTCTATTTTTCTTTACATTATTTGCTTATTTTTTGCAATTTTGTCAGCACTTCAGATCAACACCTGCCAGCTTCTTTCGCGAGGGGACTTTATTCGAGACCAATGAACTTGTGCCAAAGAAATATACAGGAAGAACACATTTATTGGCGGAAACTCATGTATTAATGTTTTCGTATTTTGCTGGGACCAAGGAAGTATGCAGAACCGTCGCCCAGCAGTTCAGTGCAGTGCATCATAACTATACACTTGCAACATTTCATAGGGTAGTCATAAGAACAATCAGTTTATTTTTTAACCCTTCGAGTAGCATAGGACCGCCAAAGAAACCAGTCTCTTGGAAATTTTACGATAATTCATCAAAAAACCTGAGGGTATTTAATTGTGGCTTAGTTATTTTTTATTCTCAGAATGGTTTTTCCTATTTTATCGAATACATTTATATACGCCTTCCATTATTTTGTTAATTCGCCAACTGCACATCCCATTAAGGGCAAGGACCTCCTGCTCGCGCAGGGAATTATTAATCCTTTTTAATGAATTGATAGGATGATAATGAAGGTGGAAGTGACGATTACAAATACATCCATGTTTGAGGCGGAACTCGAAACCGCGATCCTTCGAAGCGAGATCGCCACGATACTACTGACTTAGCGATCTCGGCTATCCAGATCTACTTATGTTATCTAATCATTCCTAAAGTATGTGTTTGGGGTCCTTGCGAGCCCCCCATGGTATTTTCGGTAACTTTTTTGGAATAAAATGCTTGAATTTGTTTAACAATATTGCGCCTCTAACAAATGTAAACACAGTTTGATTTTCATTGCAACACACTTCTTTTTTATTCAATTTATGCCTTTCATTATGTAATGATTCCTAAAGAATGTGCACAGAAATGTAATTACAAGAGGAAGCGTATAATAATCGGCGGCTCTGTGCAATGCAGTCGCTGCTATTATCTGTTGTTTACGTATAACAGGTTCGCTATACAAGTAATAGTATTATCGTTCAAATCCAAATTTTGTTTGTACATCCATTTCTGTCCCTACAGAAATGGATGTACAAAATTAAGGTTTTTTTTCTAGGAAGTATAGGAGCTCAGCATTTGGTTCTTCTTCAATTATTGCTTCCCCATACCATATACGACTTATTATTTTTTGTATCAACCTATCCTTCACGATAATAAAATTTTATTACATGGAAAACAGCTCTTTTAGTAGAATTGTATCTAAACCTGTGACTTTAAACTTTTGATACCAAGCCAGTCACTCAGACAGTTTGAATTTTTTGCAGGAATGTTAAAATCACGTAAGTCGCAATGGTTAAAACCAGTTTACAGCCAACATGTCTTAAGTGGAGAAAACGGAGTTTTCGATATACCACGCAGTGCCCGTTGGTCCAGAGACTTTTCATTTGGCTAAGACATGTTTACGTGACTCTTCAGTAAGGCCGTTTATTCAATTTGATTCAAAACGTTATTCTGAAAAACAAGCGAGGCGAGATGATAACTAACTGAATACGGCATCTTCCCTGTGCCAGTCATCGCCGAGCCCAAGGAAGAGATCAAAGCCCCCACTCCAAGAAGCCTTATACGAGACTGTTTGTGAACAGATGTCAAGGTAAGTTTTATAATTGCTGTTCGGTAAAGAGCAATTTTTAAAAGGATTATTTTCATGCGAAAGGAGATGCCTTTATGCGCGAGATCAAAATGCCGTGTTCGAGACCATGTCTCATTGTCTTCTCCACAGGGTCAGTGTTTGGGGCGTCTTCAATCTTTTATAGCGAAATCATTATGTTGCGATCCAAAGCGCCAACCTTAGGTTATTTGATAAGTAGTAAGAACTGTGCGATGTTCATTTCAGTGCGAGTTGTGCGAAATATCTATGTCCACTGACGAAATAAAATACTCAATAGAAGATATTTGTTATAAGAAAAAGAATATGAAGAATTTGAGAGTTTCATTTATGAGACAATGAGTATATATGAGTTACATGTTACTTTTAATACTGTTGTACGGTAAAGTCTGTACGATCCACTTACTCTTACTTGACAAGTGAAAGTAGGCATTTTGTGATGCTTTTTCATATATTAAAATATTTCAATGTATTTATTTATATTGCATACACTTGTCAAATTTTTCTTGCATACTTAAAAAGATACGTTTTCTCATATATTAATTTGAAATTTTTTATATACCAGTGCAGCCCCGATAATTCGCGCGTGAAAATATCGGAATAGTCAATAGTACGAATTCTCGAAGGGAAACCGACTACACGAATGCAAGTTTTTAACTTTATCGCACTTACTTCACAAGAAGAGAAAGTATTGTTCTTCATTCAGACATCAAAAACCCAAACCGTCGATAATCTGGATTCGATTGTGGCGAATACAAATTGCATGAAGTGAATACTCTCTATTAATTATACATAGATTTGTTTGAATGCGTCCACAAGACTTCATATTTTTTAAGTACTGAGCAAGTTTTTAAGTACATACTCTTGTATCCAACAGAATGTATCATAAACGAGTTTGGTAATTTTTTTTAAGTTGATGACGTCTGCAGGCCCATTTATTATTTCCTTTTGAACTCCGAACAATTGGATAATCCTACGATGATACAATTCCTAAGATGTGTGTCAAGCTGGCACAACCACTACAGCACAATCATATTGTGGTGTTCTACGGGTGTAATCGAACACAGGCGAGAGTAGTTTGTAAAACAGTAGATTTATTAACAATCTAGAGCGTAGTCTTTAGTTTAACAACTACCCTGCTCACAATAAACTAAATAAATAGACCCACTACAAGGAGAGATAATTTAAGAACGGCTACCACACCGCAACAAACCACCGATGTTCCTTGTATGAAGCCGCTCTACTTTGAGACCATCTACGCGTCTCGCAAGTCACGACAATGAATTGCCGGCCCCTCGCCCTTGTGCACCTACACGCACAGACACGCGCTTCACCTGTCGCCGACGCCGCTAGAACAAGAAGACTGGGGCATTGTTCTCCTGGCCTTATATAGGCCATTTTGGTTCTACCCGCCGCCCCCATTGTCTCCTCCCCAAAAGCGCTCTGGGCCCGCTACGTCCACGAAAAGCCCCAGTGCGTCATCACTCCGCCCTTTGTTTAACATCCGGCGGTTTGAGCGTGGCACGACGCTACAATACCAAACCAATTGGAGAATTTGTACTGATACCACCCAAAAAATTAAATATACGTACGATTTTGTTCCAAATTGAAGAAACCCCTATCCATCTGGCTCGAGTCGAAGCTTTGATATTTTGAAAAACATTCTTTCAAATTTGTACTTTACATGAAGCGGACATTTTCCCTCATTTTCTCCAAAAGGCTACAATTTTTGTCTTTAAATTTGTTGTAAGAATAGTGTAAAATACACATGTATACGTGGTATAGGTTTTGAGAAAATGAGGGCAAAATGTCCGCTTCATGTAAAGTACAAACTTGAAAGAATGTTTTTCAAAATATCAAAGCTTCGACTCGAGCCAGATGGATAGGGGTTTCTCCAATTTGGAACAAAATCCTACGTATGGTTTAGCCAGTAGTGGTGTTCACAGACGGCCGAAGGAACAGACGGACGTTTTGCCGCCAATTGGTTTTTCGATATCAAGGACCTACCAAATAGGAATTTTGGCAACACCACATGTTAGAGGATTTTTTTCTTAATTTAGCAAAGGATTTATCCACATTTTCGTTATCAGGGCCCGCCAATGAATTTTTGTCTACCGAAAATCGCGCCGCATTACAAAACTTTCCCTATACTACGTACATACACATGTATACGGGAAAGTAAAACGGGAAGCAACATCAATGGACAGTTTGTTTGCCCTAATTTGTTCTACTACCCGCTGCGCCGTCTAAAGTAGGGGCGTGACGGTCATTTATAGCTATTTCAGAGACTGCTCAAGACTGATGGAAGAACTAATTTTCAAATTATTTTCATTCAACAGACGTTACTATTGCATATGATTTACTGTATCCTTTATTTATTGCACTTTAAGAGGATTAGAAAGTTAACATGTGGTTTAAACCCTTCAAATTCATTGAAGCATAATGTTGTTCCTTTTAGAGCGGAGATGAGTATATGAGATAGCTGTTCATTTTTTAAACTGCGTGTTTCACGTCATACTCTCAAGCCAGAAACACCGACATAGTATTTCCCCAAATACTTTTGAAACAACTTTACAATACATGAGATATTCAAATTTACCTAACCAGAGTAATTTATGGAGGTATTCTCTAATCATAAAAAAATTCTTGTTAGTTAAAAAATGTATCCCTTTTCAATTATTAATAGTATAAAATATAAGCATGCAGTTCCAATGTAACACATTAGAAAGTATGGGCCCCTTCCCACGGCGCGACCGCGGCGCGCTTCGCAGCAGCGCGGCGCGTAGCAGAGCATTGGTTTGAATGGAGGCCTTCCCACGTGCAGCGGGTGGCGGCTGCTGCGGCAGCCGACGCCGAACTCCAGCTACGCGAAGCAGAGGAGGGGCCACGCGCCACCGCTAGCATAACACAGCTTTAAATGGGAGCGTTCCCACTGCGCCGCGGCCGCAGCGTTCTACCTGCTCCGGTCCCTTTGTTCGTCGTCGCCGGAGGGTCGGCGAAACCTACCCCTCTAGACCCCACCCCCTTCCACGGCGGGCGGCGGTGCGGCCGTGGCTCCGGCGGTGGCTGCGTCGGAAGGGCTATGCTCCTTGAACGAAGCGCGCCGCAGCCGCACCGTGGGAAGGGGCCCTAATGCAATGGCACTAGAAAACTACATGCAGATTCTGAGAGTCTTCGGACAGCGCGCGATGTTTCCGTGTGAGAAAACTTGGGGGAACGTTCCAGGTAGTGTAATAAACGAGTCGCCCGCGTCCGAATAGAAAGAAAATCCTCGTCCGCAAATGTTGCCACTAGCCGCACAAATTGGAGAAAAACAGATCACAAATATTTGTGAGTTGACAAGGTCTTTCTCTCACCAGATGCTCACAGGCCTGTGGATGGAACGCCTACTCTTGTCGGCTTGTGTGTTTGAAGTGAATAACGGAGTATGTAACTCACGCGAGTTGCAAATTTCATCTAGTAGCAAACAGCAATCCGTCGGTTCTACCCCCTATGCGCTGTTTTTTATTACTATTTTGAATGTGATACATGGTTCAGTTAACATACAACTGCTTCACATGTCTTGATGCTTACTGTTATAAAAATCTAAAGTATTATTTCTTTACAATTATTTCTTAAGGAGAAGAAACCCACTGAGCACATCACAAAGAATCATTTAAATTTGCAAATTGTATATAAAAATCATGTTTGGAAAATCTATTTTTTTATTCTGGTAGCATTTATGGGTGCTTTGCCTAGTGTGTATTGGGATAGTTCTGTAATTGATGACATAGTATTGTAAAAATGGGATAACTTGGTGATGTGATGTATGATAGGTTTATTTGAATTTCTTTATGAAGATTTTTGTTTGTGATGAACCAAGGTGCATTGGTTATTGTTCGCAGGAATTTGTTTTGTATGACCTGTATTTTATGGATATTGGTTTTTGCTGCATTAATCCAGACAGGACAAGCGTAGAGCATTAGGGGATTTATTATGGCTCTATATATGAGTTTGACATTTTCTATAGTTATTTTAGAGTGATTATGTATTAATGGCTTTAATTGAATTAGCTTGACTTTTGATTGTTGTGTTTTAATGTTTATATGTTATTTCCAGTTAAGCTTGGTGTCTACATGCAATCCTAGATATTTCACTGTTTTGTTTAGTGCAGTCCAAGGAATAGTGTTATTGTTCAGTGTAAGGGGATGTGGTGTTGAAATCGTTTTTAATGAAACGATTTGTACTGTTGACTTAGTTGGGTTTAATTTAATTTTCCATTTGTTTGGCCAAAAATCTTTGTTGTTTAAATGTTGTATTGTGTTTCTTAATGTAATACGTGATGTGCTAGAACAATACAATGCCGTATCATCCGCGAATTGTGCTATATTGATTGTGTTGGATGTAGGATACAAACTGTGCAAAAAATTGAATAATATAGGTGAAATTGGGGAGCCCTGAGGAAGTCCAGCCAATATTGGTTTGGGGATTGAGAGATGTTTATCTATTGAAACTGAAAAAGTTCTATAGCTTTTGAAGTTATTGGTGATGTTGGTTAGATATTTGGATATGCCAATGATTCTAAGTTTGTACATGAGACCTTGATGCCATACTCTGGCATACGCTTGTGAGATGTCTAGAAAGGTTGATATAGTATATAGTTTTGTTTTTGGAATGCTGTGTGGATATGTTCTGTGTGTGGTTGATAACTTTTCTGTGAATCCAAATTGATGCCTGGGAATGTTGTCATTTTTGTTGCAGTAATTATTGAGTATTTTATTAATAATTTTCTCTAGAATTTTAGATAAGGATGGTAACAGGCGTATTGGTCTATAATTTTATATTTTGTTTGGTTTTGGTCTGGGTATCACTATAGAGTGTTTCCATAAGAATGGAAAATAACCTGTTGCTAATGACTTGTAAATGTTATTTAAAATTGCTACGGCTTGGTTTGGCAGATTTTTTAGGATTTTGTTATTTATTCTGTCATGTTCTGGAGCCTTTTTTAGGAAGTGTTTTTATTATGTTTGTTATTTCCTGGGGGGATGTGAGTCTGATTCTGGAAGGTACATTATAATTAGGAGATGTTGCTATCTGTGTGATTTTTTGGTGTTGTGAGTGTGGAGGGAAATCGTTGGATTTTAATGTATCTGCTGTCTATGCACCGAAGCCACCGTCTGAGAATTATGTCAGTACTATGTCAGTACTGCTTATAACTACAGTAAAATCGGAGAACATAGTACAGACATAGACAGTAGTTCTAATTCATATCCCTAATATTAAATTTACCACTGTTACAGTATATTAATTAAAAGTTATCGTAGCGACTTTAGGGTTATTCTACCATGTCAGTCATTCGAGCACGTATAATAGAAAGTAGGAAGGGCATAATTAAATTAAAAATATTGGAAAAGTAATCCATTATTATTTCAAAATTATATTTATGCCGTTGTTGTGTATGAAATGTTATTATGAAGGCATGAGAGTTCTGCTGTCATAAGAGTCATTAGTGTACGAGAATTAGAAAGTAAAACTTTTCAAAAATTGATATTCCTCAATCAAGAATTTGCGAATTTGAAACGAATATTTTGATTTTTTGGGGTACACTATATAAAACCTCAACAATATTTTCAAACATTACTCAACACTGGCTCCAAATATTTGTATTGTTTTGAATAGGGGAAAGAACGGCTAATAATATCACAGGCTTTATTTCGTTGAGGATTTAATTTTCAAAAATCCAGAAGTTAAAAATTTTTTCGTCGTTTTCCTGCAACTATACACTTCAATAATACAGAGTTGTTTATTGAAATTGTTTTCCAAAGTCAGATCATTAACAAAGGTCCAGTAATTGTTTTTGAAAAAATGAATAATTTTCGCGTAACTTTTACTTCAAATAATGGCAATTAATGAAAATACTTTTTCAATAACGGCCCATAATATTTTCTTCAATTTTTTTCTTTTACAGATCAGAAGGCTTATAAAAATTACACATGTTCCATTTACGTTGTACGCTCTCAATGTTCGAAAATTGCAAAAGTTACAAATAACGCGATAAATGTGCATCACCAGATATATCAGTGATCACTAAAATAATATTCACGTAACTATCGTTTCCTTGCATTATATATAACTTGTATTATACGTGAAATACCACTGTAGTACCAAACTGCAGTATATATTTCAACTTCAGGATTTGACTGAAAATGAATTTTTTAAAACCGTAAATTTACGATAAAAGTGCTTCATTGACACGTTTTTTAGTAGTTCAAAGTTGGGTACAATATTTTAAATTTTATTACCATATTAGTACATAAGTAGTAGAAGATTATAAGGTTGTTGATTTTGAATTTCTGCGAAGGCGGGTGCAATGGCGGGTACTTATGTTTGGAGTCGCTCGAAATTTTGACGTTTGTCGACTGTACTAAATCTGTTGAGGTACCAGATTACAAATTAAAATTATTACACGTAAAAGATTTCTATGGTACCAAACTGTATTATAAATTTCAGTTATGTTTAAAAAATCGGATATTTACCTGAAAAGTGCTTCATTGGCTCCCGTATTTTTATTTTTTATAGTAGAGTACAAAATTATTTATTTTGTTACGAAATATGTACTTAATTAGTAAAATATTATAGACTTGTTGATTTTGAATTTCTGAGAAAGAGAGTGCGATGGCGGCCACTTTTGTTTGGAGAAGCTCACAATATGTCGGGTTTTTAGAGTGTAATATCACTGTTGAGGGACTATATAAAATTTTGAAATTATTGCATGTAAAAGTTCGCATTGGTGCCAAACTGCAAAATAAATATCATCTTTGAAATTTGACTCAAAATGTATTTAAATAGATTCGGAATGCCAAATGATGGCTGCAACATAGCTGTACCCAGCACGTTTTGCTGATTTCATATTTTCCGACCATGTTAGAAACATTTGTGAGTGATCCATGTTGCTTGGGCAAGATCCACTAAGGATGGGAAAAGTATTTCACGAAAGTTAACTCTGGGTAATAATTAATAAAATTATTAAACTTCTTGTGGACGATTATTTCCTTTACCAAATTATTTTATTGTTGAGAACAAAATGATTTATTTTGCTACAAAATGAGTACTTAATTAGTAGATTATTATTTCTATAACACACATACATCCACTACACTAAATAACTTGTCTGGAGAGAAATAAAAATGTGTTCCGTCTGGGGAGGTGCTCCGCTGGGGGTGATTCTTGGAGGGAGAAATCCCCCACAAGCCGACAAGTAGGTTAGCGCCGGATGTCATGATCTAACATTGCAGGAACACCATTTCCCGTGATAACACATGTATTGCACAAACGTGGCTAATGATTCTTGGCATGGAAACTGTCGGAAACATCAATAAAGCAATAAATCAATGAATCCGGAAAAGCCGGCGCTCCTCTCCCGCTAGCACGTGAAATGTGGCGTCGGCTTCCGGGGCGTGCACCCCTCCAAATAGTATATTCCAATCTGTCAGACAAACTAAGTTTCGCCTGGTCTTCCATGATGGTTGGTCGTGAAGTGCGTAGAGGCTGTGTGTATTTCAGGCGAAATAATGAGAAAGAAAAAAATAACGTGTGGTCAGTGGCTCATTTGTTAAAGTAGTACTCCGGCATTCGCCTAATACTGATGGGAGAAATAATGAAAACCTGTCAGAAAAACCGACCACAAAAGTTAATATCCAGCCAACCGCAGAATTCGACCTAGCTAGAACATGATTAATGTCGAAAATCCGCGACCGTCCATAATGAAACCCTGAGACCTCCCCAATAAAACTCTGCATTGTCAATAGTTGTTACTCCGAGGCATCTCAGAGGTAAAAATCACAATAATTTCCACAAAAATAAGGATATGATTCTAATCTTTGGGAGTATTTTCTATACTTGGAGGTATTCTAGTATTGAACTACAAACTAGTCCCGCTTGACAATCCCCCCTCTACAAACTAGTCCCGCTTGACAATCTCCCTCGTGCATGTGCAAAAACAAAGGTTAGTACAGTAAAACCAGCCTTAACCGGAATCGATCGGGAAAAAATCATTCCGGTTGTTGGAGGGTTCCGTTTTATGCAGGGTTGTCCACTTTATGACACTTGGTATATTGATATTTCCGTCCTGAAACTAGGACATTACATGAATTTATCATAATTATAAAAATATCTTAACAATATCTTAACATTATATTTATGGAACAAATCATCAATAAATGAATATTAAATATATTTCTGACAATTAACAGGAAAAACTTCACAATTTTTGCACTAAAAATATTTTTCCTACATATATCTACAGATTTTTGCTCTTTAGTTTTCCCAGTTACTAACATTTTTCAATTGTTTTACTGGAGTTGAAAAAGTTTAAAACTTAATGTTTTTTAACCATTGTGAAAATCATAAAAGCACACCACTACTGACTAGTGGCTGCTCTCTGACTGCTCGCTGACCTTTTCAACGAATAATGCATCTCAATCCAGAGTACTATGTCTTGCTGATATCCTCGCATGGTCTTTACTCTTACCGAGGAGTTACGATTGACAACGCGGGGCCGGGAGATGCGAGAGTACAAGCCAAGCCCGTGCACCTTCCCACGCTCAGAGAGCCGGGAGAGAGGGAATTTCCCCTACGGCCTACGCCTTGAGAGGCAAGCGACCCCAAATTCTACACTACATTAAAAAAATATGCGTGGGTGACGATTTTCTGGTGATGAAGCAGTTAAGGAGCTGTAACGGGGTATCTGGACAGTCCTCCTTTTCTGAGGGTATTCGATCACTGGAGGCAAAATAGACCAAGCGTGTTCCAGTCATTGGGGACTGCATTGAAAAGTAATAAAGTGAGTTTCAATATAACATTTCATTTTTATGCTCAAATAGATAACTTATTGAACGCCCTCCGTATAAAGGGAGTAATATACGTAGGACAGAGAAAGTTAGGTAATGCTGCGAAAAATCTATTTCCAGATTTCAACGGAAATACTCGTTATAGGGTTCCCTGGTACTTTAAAGGTTTTTTAATTTTTTTGTAATGTTATTTCTTACCTGTTCGGCCCTTCGGCCTATCGGGGGTTATTATTTACAATACATACATTACATGAACATAACAGTCTCTTACAGTTATCAGGGCACAAGTGTACTTACTTGAGCTTATGTTTCAAGCTATATAATTTCTGTTTACCTTTATTACAAAAGTATATAAAATATGTATTTAGTAAAAATACCACACGTATGAATAACACATATATAATGTTATTACATTCACATATAATGTTTATATACATACACATATAATCTATCTTCAATATGTACCTAAAGGAAAAAGAAGTGTAGGACGTCCCTTGAAGAGATGGCATGAACAATTCTGAGACGGAACAGACCAAGAGGTCTAATCCTTGCTGTCGATGATGATGATGATAATGTTTATAACCTTATGGCCAGCAAATTAATGGTGGCTTTAAGCGATCTTTTGGGAAGCGTGGCAATGTTCTGGATGGTGCATAAGCTGTACTGCCAAGCTTGAAAGTTATTTTACTTCTCGGAAGTAGACATGGAAACCGAGAGATACGTTATAATGTTTGGAATTAAAGTAAAGCGTTCATTTTTACCGATGTTCTAATTCCTTGTATGATCCAACTTTTCCGTGAGTGATTTAATTTTCTCTTTTTAAGAGGAAAGCATGTGTTCAAGTAAAATGAAAGCTTTGAGAAAAATATATTATATTTTTCATTTCTGTCAATAGCGTTATAAACTGTGTCCCATGATTCCTTCAGAAAGTACTCGGTAAATAATTCTATGTTAACTTTAGTGAATGCTCTGCACATGCGTGTATTATTTATTGTGACAATGTTCATCCTGTATTTGTAAGAATTCGTGCATTGTGGTCACTGTAACTTAGATTAGTAATTTTTATTTCATATCTAGTTGTGGTTTTGTTAATTTTAATTTGATCTATTGTTTTTTTTATTTAAATACATTCCACTGTAAGAAATGTTAACATGTAACTACATTTCGAACTCAAAATATTATTGGGTGCTACAAGGCATACACATGTATAATGAATGCTAAAATAAATGTACAGAACTGTTGCAGTCATTTTCAAAATATATTTAAAGTCAAGGGAATTTAAAGTTGAGAAAATGGTAAAAATATTTTTTTAGCTGCAGCGCAACAATAAAAAATTTATGAAAAATTTCATAACAATTTCGGTTTTGAGAGGATTATTTGAGATTTTTCGAGCATGTTCTAGGGTTATAAAACGCAGTAAAAATGTTTTTTAATTTTTTTTGGCGTTTGAATTTCCCACTGAGAAAATATCGGAAACTAGTTTTCTGGTAGTATAAATTATTTGCTTACTTTTTATATTTTTTAAATCGGATAAAATAGAGTTTAGTTGACGAAAAAATTAAAATAAAAGAAATATGTTTTTCGCTGTAGAGGGTTGTGGGTGGTGGGTCGGGGCTGAGAAATCTCTCAAAACATTATTCTTATGGTAGAGTTACAGTGTAACTACTCCCATGTTATTTGGTTTACGAGAACTTTTTACCATCATATCCAGGGGTACACTTTACATTTGTTGCATGTAGTTAGCATTAATGGATAGTGTCAATTTCGCGATTAAAACATATTTCCGACCCACCAATAACATATGTAAATAATCTGTCTTTTGCATCACTCAAGATCACATAATTCTCTAGTCAATGGACGAATGCCACAAAATCTAATTACAATTGCCAGTAGAACTATTGATGTATTCCAAAGACAGAGCTTATTAATACTCCAGTCATTTCTTCATTTCTAATCCATAATATGCAATATGTATTCTCAAGTTATGTTCAAATATTTAGTATCACTTCCGGAATTCGTAGACTTAAATAAGAGAAACGCAATGGTGACCCTGAAGATCTGGTCGCGAAGGCAACAGCGATAGCGTACATTTCTCCTTCTTCGGGGCCTTCAAATCCTACTTGCGCATTAAATGTCCCCGAAAAGTGCTACCAAACATGAATGAATAATCCATTTGAAGCCATTGTGCTGTTATTTCGATTTTCTTTGCAAAATTGTCTCTGCGTGAAATATACTGCATACTAACATACGCAAACTATCAATCAATAGAAGGTTCATTTTTAAGCGTTGCATTGTATATAGTAGCAGGCCGTTTCAACACTAATACAATTTTGTAAAAAATGTAAAAATTAAAAAATGTAAAATTGTATAAAAATAAGAAAAAATCAATTTTGCAACAATATATTACAGAAGAGGTTCCCTATTCGTTTTCTATAGATTATCGTGACAAGAGTTTCCGAAGTTTTACAAAATTAAGAAACAATATTAAGCTAGTGATCTTTAATGGATTAGCGAAAACAGTATTTGCTTGCGTCAGCTTATCAAGAAGAAGTGGGTGTAATACGATTTCATTCCGATGACATGTGATAAACATTGTGTGCATTGCTCGTCTTCCGAAAACAAAAATATCGTAACGTGAAAATAAAAATTGTTTTTAAGATACAAACATTAATTTCATTTCGTTGGATTGGAAATCATACATATATTACATCTAAATAATATGTTGTAATGTTGTGTGTTTCACCCAAGTGATTACGCAATTGACAAAAGCTGGTGTTTCTTGCTTTGGAAACATTAGGAATTAAAAATATTTTTGAGAATCATATCTTGTTCCCGATTCTCACGTAAAATTCTTCAAAGACTAGGTATTACATATGATTTTTAATATTAGCAGTAAAGAACACCACGTAAAATACAATCACCCTTACGTTATACCGACATGAAATTATTAATTGTGATCCCCTAAACAGAAGATCAGTAGTCTTTCATTTACATACAGCTACACTTGCTAATATTAATGTCTGTAGTAGAAAACTTTCACTGCGATTAAATGAACTTTAAATATTCTTATTTTGCTTAATATTTTACATATGAAAACTACTTTTATTAAAATAGTTTAATGTTTGGAGACCACGTAGTATTTTTGCATTAGATCATCTGAGAAACGGATGAAGCAGTATTTCACAACTGAAAGCTACTATTTCGGATATGTGTCTGTGCAATTGGCTCTAAAACGTATTTTTTAAAGTTATTTATTTTTTTGATAATATAACTAGATTAGGCAGGTCATTGTAGCAAATTATTTGTACTGTATAAAATAATACTATAATCTAAGATGCGAAGTGCTTATGGAGCTGATTACTCCTTGTCGAGTGTTATTTTTTGCAAAAAAATATTATTGTTTTAAAATGTGTTTTTACTGGGATATTGCATAACTTTATTTCTTTAATTAAATGTATATAATACCTTTATGTAAAACTGTTGGTTGTTTTAATATTTATTTTCAAATATTTACCATAATATAACTCGCGATTGCCGCCATTTTTTAATGTTCACGATGAATAATTCCGCCTCTCTGAAATGAAGCTAAAACGTATTGGTCAGCTCGATCCCGCACGGCAGGGCAGAGGAAAGCAATCTATGGTAAAGTTCGGCTCAGGGCATCGCCCATTTTTTGTGCCATCAACTGTATATGTTACTTTTAAACATTTTTTGTAAATAAATTTTAGAAAATGTTGTTATTTCAAAAGTGTTTAATGTATAATCTTTGTCCATTTCAATTTGAAGGAGACTTCTTTTGTCCCGGGTCTTTCTCCAAAACGCCATGAGAATGTATGTTTTCGCGGCATGAGTCAATAGCTGCTTGTCTGTCTTAAAGTTTAGACACAGGTGCAAACGTTTCGGCCATCATTCCAAATACTATAGAGACAATAAAGGACACTTTCCCGTTCTTCCATGCAACCGATGGAAACACGTTCCCACTAGCGATTCTAGTGTCAGAACCTAGAACTTCAGCGCCAAATTAAGGCATCAATGTGATTCTTACGGAAGAAATACTTTTTGTTAAGTGGACCTAATGAAATAAGACTCATTTTTACCTACTTTTTCTGTGACTTAATTATATTGAATGGCTCAAATTACGGAAAATAATAATGTACAATTGAGATGTTTTATATATTCCGAGAATAAAATGGTTACAAATGCAAGATTTTTCTTGCCTTAACACTTCCAGGGATACATTTGATTTTTTTTTTCATTTGCTTTTTTTAAAAAGCACTGTATCAAGACATTGATACCTCTGCTTACATACAAATTAATTCACTCCTCACATACAATATTTTCCAATTGAATATTAATGATTTGCATTAATTGTTTATTGACCTCACGTTTACAGTGACGTAAACAATTTAAAAAGTCTCTACCAAAAACATAGTTACTCTTAGAAAATAAACTAATATTTAATTCAGTTGGGTAGAAAATAATGACATTCACATACTGCTTAGTCAGAATATGCGAGTTTCTTAATTTATGCTTTTCATCTACATTCAATAAACCATTCCTACGTGAAGAACGAAGGCGAGTACTTTTAAATTTCACAATTAAAACAGCCAAATCTGAATTGAACTGAATTAATTGAAACTAATTTTTCCTGCCATAAGGAAGGATGCCAAGAACAGTACTGAAAAATATGTTCTCCAGAAATTGACCAGAAAGACAATCAAATGAAATGAAATCGAGCAGAAGACAAACACCAACAGAGCACTGAGCTCAGGCTGTATGAGTTTTCACCAGGTTCTGCCTCTAGATGGAGCTGGCATCAGTGTTTCTCGATATATCGCGAAGTGTACTGTATCGTCTCTATAGTATTTGACTATTCTGCCACCTCCTCGGCGAAATGCATTTTGCCCTGTGGAAGGTCGCAGAATGGCGGCCGAAACGTTGGCACTTGTGCCTAGGACAACGGAAAGCTAAGAAGCCTCCGAAACGTCATGTTTTTAAATAATTAATAATATTTAATTATTTAATAATATCATTCATTAATCAATAATATCATTCACTAATTAATAATATCATTCATTGTCACTAACATTCTTTTTGGACCTAACCATATGTTAAATACTAATACTAAATAATGACAATACATACCTTACAAAATATATAATAATAAAAAATTAGAGGCATTACGTCAGATAAAAGAAAAATACCTCTAAAACAGCAGAATGGGACGTCGTATACCGGTACTATTTTTAAAGGTGTTTCGAATAAAGGCATAATAGAGGTAAAGGTATTTCTCTACCGCTAGAAATACCTTTACCGCTATAATTTCGATATTCCGTCCCTGCTCTGTAGATAACTCCAGATCGGCATGTTGTAAGTAGAGGCTGGCGGTGGAAATATTCAGTGCGCAATTTAGCCTTAGGCTCTGACACCACCGAGTAGCTCTGACAGTGGATCTTGTCAACGGGTGATTGGGCGTGTGGGAGCGCCGAGCTGCAGGGAGGCCCGGTGCCGGTGCGGCCGCCGACGCAGAGGGAGGGGGCGGCGCGAGGCGGTGCGAGGCGGGGAGGGGGGCACTTGTGCGCGGCCTTCGGCCCGGTCAAGGCGATGGAAGCGAGAGGCGCACTGTGAACAATGTCCTCCTTCTCAAAATCGGCTACCTGATTCCGAGAAGCCTTGCGATACGAGTACATTGGACGGCGAGTGACGTCAGGGACTTCCTCGTGCTTTTCCTGCAGGGAAGCAGTCGCATTTCTCGTAGCAGTGCAGCGGATTCCTAGAACGTGACTCACAGCTTCTTGCCTGTTTGCAACGTTCCCTCATTTATATAGCAATCTGTGGCATCCGATAAACAAACAAATTAGGTACAATTAAAGAGTGAACAAGTAAGGTTTCTAACTAGCTTGTAAATTACATATACAAACATGTTCATTATCATAATGTGTAGGAGATAGTGACTATTTAGGGGATTAACTAATCATAAGTTACGTTTCTGTTTACTCACAAATCTGCTGATAGGCTTGCCCTGCAGCATGAGGAAATTGATCGTAACAAGAAGAGGGCGGTGTGCTGAGGAGTCCGCGGCAGTGGCCGCCGCCGCAACCTTCCCCGCCCCCTCCGCCGCCGCCACCACCACCCTCCAGTCGCTCCTGCCGCCGCGTCGGCGCAAACGCTCTGGGGAACTCCACGGAACCTACTACTTCCCTATGACTGGACGCGTGAGGAAGCAATGGAAAGAGCAATTCTAACAACAACAACAACAACAACAACAACAACAACAATCGATTGTGTTCAATGTGCTCAGGCGGCCATTCTGAGTGGGGTTCTTCATTCTCAAGCAGAAATTAAACGCCTGTACATTCACAGGTTAACACGAGAGTGTCACACCCTAGATTAAAAGGCTTTAGGTAACGTCATCACTTTCAACCCAATTGGAGCTGCTCTCTCTCTACACAAGTGAGAGTACTATGTCACGAAAGTCATATTCTTAAATCGAATCTAAGCAACAATGTCATTACATTACTCAGCGAAATATTTGAAGCAGGGGTGAAAGTTCAAACTTCCTCATCTTAGATTTCATGCTGTTGAAAATGATGATGGTGTTTCAGTATGCCAGCGGAGACTTCGAGAATGAGAGCTTTATTTGTCAATAACACTGGTCAACAAAATAAAACTTTTTTCTGTAACCATAACAAAACACACTTTCTGGAAGCTAATTTGTTGCCCCATCCAGATCTAATTTCAGAATTTCTGTATCCGCCCCAGTTTCCATGTAATGATGGTTTTTGTAAATGTGTATGTCTCCGTATGTATTATATGTATCTGGCAAAATAACACGCTCTAATAACTACATATCCAAATGTGTACAGTAAAAATAGAACAATGTTAATGTTCAGAAAAGAGAAGAAACATACCTAAAGCTATTTCTTTCTCGACTTCTTGCAATACTTTGCCTCAGGAACGTGTCTTCGTAAGGTCCAGCAGTTGTCGGACAACATTGCGTCACTTCAATTGCTATGATGACGCTATTCCATTTCACAAATGTCCTGGTGGAACCGAACCATGTTCGTCACTAAAGTCGCTGAGGTTGTCCATGAAGATGTGCCATGCCAACTGCGATAGAGAGCGATTTTTATAAGAATGGGCTAAAGTGACACTTCGCGAAACAAGTGAACATCGCGTGTAATTCAGAAAGTATCCCTCCGCCGCGTCGGCTGTTTAGTTACGCCCCTTCGTCGTTTTGTTTGTGGCTTCCGCGAAGACATCACTATACAGAAATCTGAGTTTAGATTAGGTAGAACGTATATATATGCACGTACGCGAGTGCGGGAAATATTAAAATTTATTTACATATGTGGAAAATGTCTCAATATGCTCTCACATTCAGTAAAAGAAAACTGCCACAAATATAAATAGAAAGAAAAATTATGTTTCTGGGGACGTTCAAGTACCTTTTCTGGACGTTTCACAGTGAATGGCTCATGCATTTTTGTAGTGAAGAGGGTAGTTTATTTATAATTATAACCACTGTGTGGCGACTATCAAAACGTAGTACTATGATCTCATAACTCAAATGTGTTTTAATAATTGTTTCACTAATGTTATGCATTTCAATGTATTCCTTGATATATCTAGTATGTCTATTTTCATCTATTTCTTGGATGAATAATAGGCACATTCTTTATATTCACTCTCACCAATTGAAACATCTAAACAATGAACGTTTACTTGATCTTTTACTTATATTCTTGCATCCACAACTAGGCGTTACTAAATTTTCCTTGGAGGTGTTTCCTTTACAAGCATTCACTTTTCAAATGAATATTTTAAATACTAATTCTCAATATAACATATCTCTATGATGTTAAAGGGATAAATGGGACGCTCCCGAACCTAGCTCGCCAGGCGCTACACAGCGCAGAAGCCGAAAACAAGTGAACCGTCACCAGTACACATCTCACATTGAAGACTGGATTTTAAAACATCACATAAAAACTAAATTCAATGTAATGTTTATAAAAATAATTTTTACAGAAGAGCACATAGCTCTGCACTTCCTAATTTCAATTATTTCTCGTGGCGCACTATATTTTCGCCGGACGAGGACATCACAAAAAGAAGAGTCGAAGCCATTTACAAGTTACCCAACTGCAAACGAACGAATGGAGGAAGGAGAGTCTAATAAGTTCAAGGACACAACGACCTCAGAACCTTCAGTTGTGCTGCCAGCACTAGCTGTCAAATCATCCCATTCTAATAAAAATCGCTCTATTATCTTCCCCTCCTCGTGTTTCAAGGGAAAGGAGAGGGGAGGATGCGCGGCTGGACGGTCGATAGGCACAGCAAATTCCTTACGTTGCCCTAAATTGGACAAGTTGACCTAAATTACGCAAACCTTTTTGCTGGCCGTGTCTTCTTTTTAGCAGTGTAGTAACGTTTGGTCAAAACAAGGATTCGACAATATAGTTCCCCTTGATAGTTCTTTAGACAAGCATCAAAGACAAGAAATTGTGCATTTACACTGTGCAATTTCGGTGATATCCGAGTAGACTTGTCACGAAATGCTCAGAAGGTTTAACAAATTTCGAAACACAACGAAATGGTAAAGAACAACAGACTGATACTAATAAGATTCATTGATGCTTCACAGGTCGCGATGAATCAGAAACATCGTTTAATAAAGAAAACTGCACTCACCTTAGATTTACTCTGCACATATGACCAGCGCCGTCGCGCACTATTTTGTCGCCCTGGTGCAAGTACTTTTTGCCGCTTTCGAAAGGAATACTTTAATTACATACTTAGTAGGTTTAAGTTAGTTTAAAATTTAGTTAAAGTTTAGTTAAGTTACTTAAAGTTTAGTTTTTTATAATAGTATTTGCTAAAGTGCCATTATAGATATATTAAATAGTAAATAATATCTATGTAGAATATACAATAAGACACTTTTCAAACTTTCAAACTTTCAAACTTGCAAATTTTTTTTGAAACTCTCTAAATAAATATTGTTGCAGATATCACTATCAATTAATATCATTGCCAGATCTGATCATATTTCTTGTGACATGGTTGATCGTAGGAAGTTTTTAGACTAATAATTTTTATTGGTATAGGGGTGAAATTTCGTTGGCATTTACAATGAAATAATTATATGAGATGTCATTGACAACAATATTGTTTATTACAATAGCAGCTTTGATTGGCTTAGCCATTATCATCATCATCAGTTTTCTGCTGTTTGTTTTCTGCTATAATAAGCAATATTGTTGGCAATGGCGAATCATATAATTATTTTTTTTTTAATTTTGAAAATTATCTTTCTCTGGCCACTGTAACTGGTACTACATCTCCTCCTCCGTTTATTACACAATCGCCTCCTCTCCACGCTGGTGGAGCCTCTCCTCGCTACTGACCTCCTCTCTCCCAGGCTTGGGACGTGCGGAAGACCCGTTCTTCCTTTGTCGTTACCGCGTTACACCGTTTGGTTTGCGCGCGTCTTTTGAATTACTGCCTTAATTAATGACTTCTTTAATGAGACCGATCGGGTCTCTCTCTCTCTCTCTCTCTCTCTCTCTCTCTCTCTATATATATATATATATATATATATATATATATATATATATATATATATGACGAATGCCTCCCACAGTTAGTAATTCCTCAAAACCGCCTGTTGGGGACCTCACAGATATTTTGCTCTTGCAAGCTTGTAATACCTCAGGTCAGTGGGATCTTTTGGGGTGTTGATAGCGAATTTAAAACAAGAAAACATAAATCAGTTAAACAGGGTTTAAGAATCTTAAAACCTCTTTCGTTGCTTACAAAATCACACAAAAATCAAAATGAAACACAATAGCACAAAAATTGAAACCCTTTGAAACAAGAATTAATCGTGGAACTATTTGCACAAATGATCACTGGGAATTCCCCTTGTTACGTTGACTAATTAAATTTGCTACAGCTCCTATTTACATTAACCAATGACATAATATACAATTTAACACCCCATTCAAATAACTTTACTACAAAAAACGTGTAGATGCACCACACTCTCTACAACAATTTCGCTCTGGCCGCGAACAACATACATTAATATTGATCTATTTACAGTTTCGTAGACAGTAGTACTTTTAAAATCTCTGAGTGATACTCAGATGCCTCCTGTATGCTTATTTCCCTCACAGTTTCCAGGTTAATAAGTTGCCCTTCTTACGTTAGTAAGTGCGACAAAGTAAAAATTGAAGCCGTCTTTGAGACAGTTTCGAAATTGTTGCGTCTTCATGTAAAGTACTGAAAACATCGGCATATCCGTTTCAAACTCGCAGAGGCTTGAGTTCCTCTAGATCGACAAGGGAATATCAATTTTCAAGAAAACCGTCTGAAAAGCACCCCCTTGAACTTTACCTGAAAAAATGTCAAAATTTTGAAATTTTTTTTGTGCATTCGTTTGCCGTTTTTCGTTTGCCCAACCTTTAGAAGATTTTTACCAGTCCTCGTTCACAAATTACAGCAAAAACAAATTTTTCAGACCTACTTCACGTATTTACGAAATTACAAGATTTTGCATAAAATATTAAAAATGCCCAAATTTATGTGAGTTTTCGTTTGTCCTTGGTATTACCACTTGTAATCACCAACTATATTATTTTTACCACGTTTCCTTTAGCAGATATTGGTGAACAACTTATTCCAAAGTACTCAGATAGCGTGAACCTCGCCCCCAAAAATTGAAAAATCCAAATTTTTTTGTTTGCACATTTTTGTGCACCCTTTAGAAAATTTGTACCAGTTATTTTCAAAGGTTATTGGCAAAAAACGTCTTTCCCGCCATTCCTTATAATCGCCAAATCAACAAACAAATAAAAATTTCGAAACATTTAATTTGATTCGTTACTTTACCTCCTAATGACCCCTTATCCACCTTCAGAGAGGTTTATCCCTAACAAAACAATCAAAATCATTTTTTGGGAAAAATGTGAATGTAGCCCGAAAGAAAAATGGGAAGTGCTAATTTCTTGTGTATTCGTTTATCCATCGTTTGTTCACGATTACCTATCCTTTAAAAAATTTTTACAAGGTTGGGTTCAAAAGTTATAAGCAAAAACCATTTTCCAGCCATTCTTTGAATTCAAAAAAATGCCAAGAAGTACATGGAAATTTCGATATTTTACTACTTCCTGCTTTTGTCCATCTTTGGAAAAAGATTGTACATCACTTACACAACGTTGAGTTCAAGAATTACAGGGAAAAACTGTTTTTCCTGCCAATTTTTGTAAATTTGCCAAATATAAAACAATACATTGAAATTAAGAAAATTATCATTTTGATTCATTTGTCCTTTTTTTGAAGACGTTTGTCCACCTTTTCCAAACTTTTAGCAACCCCCGTTCACAAATTGTTTCGAGCCGACTTCACGCTTTTACGAAATTACAAGATTTTGCCTAAAATATTAAAAATACAAAAACTTTGAAGTGTGTATTCGTTTGTCCATCTATTGACTACCTGTATTCACCAACTATATTATTTTTGCCACGTTTCCTCTAGCAGATATTCCAAAGAATCCAGAAAATGTGAACCTGGCCTTCAAAAACTTGAAAAATGTAATTTTTTGTGAGGATTCGTTTGTCCATCCTTTGACCACTTTTTCCCACCCTTTAGAAAACTTGTACCAGCTACTGTTCAAAAAATATTGACAAAAAACGTTCTTTCTCGCCATTTTTCAAAATCACCAAATTAGCAACAAACAAATAAAAATTTCGAAACTTTTAATTTGCATTTGTTTTTGCTATTGTTTGAGGAGTTTCGCCCACACTTTAGAAAACATTTACTAGCTACGGTTCAAAAATTGTCAAAAGCCTTAATCCTGCCAGTTTTTGAAATGGCCAAAATAGCAAGAAACTCATTGAAATTTTGAAAATTCGCATTAGCATTCTTTTGAAAACGTTTGCTTACTCTGTAGAAAATATTTGCCAGCTGCTTCAAACAATTATTGTCAAAAAAAGTTTGCCGTCATTTTTTAAGGCGCCAAGAATCGCACTGAATTTTCGATTTTTTGCATTCGTTTGCTCATCGTTTGAGGATGTTCGTTTACTGTTTAGAAAATAATTACCAGGTACGTTTCACAAATTATTGACGAAAGCTTTTTTACTACCATTTCTCATTATTCTCTAAAACACCAAAAATTCAATGAAATTTCGAACATGTTTACTTACATCTACTAAAGACCGTATCTTCCGTGGGAGTAGCTGGTGTCCTATCGGACGCGTCTCCAGATGGCGGATCGGGGAATGCTCTTACCGGCCACGCCGGAGGGTAGGTGGGAAATAAAATACCACCCGTGGACCAAATCTAGACGCTGGCGGCAGCGTTAAAACGCTAGGGGAAGGTGACCCCGAAAAGAAACCGACGATGGAAGGTCCCTCAGGATCAACTGTTACGGTGCAGGGGAGCTCCAGTACCGGCAGCCGGGGGTGGGTAAGCAGGCCCCGGAGGTCGTCAACCAGCGACTACTATCTCAGAGACGTTGACCGCTTGGCGTCGCTGGAATACTATACTGCGACAAGCGAAAGCCTAGAGCTTGCAGGTTTTGACACCTTTTCTGGGAGGTCGAAGCTGCGGAGATCGCCTCCAAGTACCCCAATCACTCCAGGGATACCTACTGATGAGCGGGAACGAAATCCAACCTCGACTGCGGAACGAGATAGCACGGCGAGGGAGAGACTAGGAACTGAGACAGGAAAAGGACCCGCAGAAGAAATGACTTCAACGAGTGTTTTGATGAATAAATGGAAGACCATACAACAACTGGAAGAACAGCAGACAACTATCATTGATAGCCTAAACGAAAACCTCAAGACGATGGAGACGTATATGCTTAAAAATAACCCGGTAAGCGTTAAGGAAGATATGTCTAAAGCCCGGGCTAACATCGAAGGGTTAAGATACAGACGGAAAGATGCCCTAGAAGAGAAAGCAGAGTTTCAAAAGGCTATACAATCCTTAGTAAAACGGGAAGAGATCACTAGCATAAAAGCTAGCAGGGAAGAGATCACTAGCAGAAAAAAGACAGTACCCACCACGGGCTCAAAGGAAAAAGAGAGGCACCCAGCCCACCAGAAGAAGACGTTAGAAGAGGGAAGACAGAAAAACAGAAAGCTGTGGCAGAGTCAACAGATGTCACCTGTGACACCACAGAACAGCAGGAAGTGGGGTTGGAGGGAGATGAAGGATGGCTGAAACCACCGGAGCAAAAGAAGAAAGAGAAAAGAGAAAGTGAAAGCCGATCAAAACAGGCCAAGAAATAAAACCTTGAACTAGGCCATCAAAATCACTGCCAAAGAGGGAAAGACATATGCTGATATTCTCACAGAGATGAAAAGAGCAGTCTATCCAAAAGACAACAACACAAACGTTAAGAAATTAAGAAGAACTCAGAAACAGGATCTACTAATTATCCTGGGTAAAGAAGGGAACACATCATCATTTAACAATGCACTTGTAAAGGCAGTCGGGGAGAGCGCATAATTAGAACACTCATACCAAAAACACTTGTAGAAATTAGAGACATTGACGAGACTGTTTCAGCAAATGACGTAGAAGCTGCAATCGGGAGGGTCCTAGACACACCGACCGAACAAATAAGCAACTATTGCAGACTATATAAGGGGTTTGCAAGCACACAAACAGCGACAGTCTTGCTACCTACAGACCTAGCCTCACAACTACTGAAGAATGACAAGAGTAAAATAAAGATAGGATGGGTCAACTGCCAGATGCGCGAGAAGCGACAAGTAATAAGATGCTTCAAATGTCCAGATTTTGGACACATTTCCACCTACTGCCCGGACCCTGACCGTATAAATACATGCTACAAGTGCAGAGAAACAGGGCATCAGATAAAATACTGCAGCAAGACACCCAAATGTGTCATATGCAAGGATAAAAATCTAAATGTTGGCCACATGCTAGGAAGCAGAAAATGCTCCTCATTCAACGCCGAAATGAACAAGCAACGTAAGCGACAAAATAAGGTTCCTACAAGTTAACCTAGGAAGGAGCAAAATCGCACAAGATCTACTTGAGAAACGTGGACTTGTTGATTGTTAGCGAACAACTGACAACCAACAAAAACACGTGGTATGACATGTGGTATCAGGATGCTACTGGAAGAGCCGGCATAATAATTCATAATAAGACGCTGAATATCAGGAACCACAAGAGAACGAAATATGGGTTTGTATGGCTGGAAGTTGCTAATATGAGAATTTATAGCTGCTATTTTTCACCGAATGATACGCTAGAAAAATTTCAGGAAGATATCGATGAGCTGGAGGCACGCTTGCAAACGTCTAAGCGCCAGGTATTAACGGCAGGCGATTTCAACGGTAAGTCGTCCGAATGGGGAGAGACGATAGAAGAGGAACTATCATATGTGAATTCATTGCAAGAAATGATCTGATCATCTTAAATAGTGGGGATGAGTACGCCTTTCAACGTGGAGCCTCATCATCTATTATGGATTTGACAATAAGCTCCACTAAGCTAGCTAAAGGCATCACTGATTGGTCAGTGCTCGACGAAGAAACCCTGAGTAACCATTAACGGAGGGGCTGCAACATGTCAAAACGCGATATAAAGAAGACCACCTTGGAATCCCAAAAAACGGAATGAAGACAAGGCAAAACGCTTCTTGGAAGAATCCAGGTTGCTGGTTAACATGGGTTGGACGAAAGAGGCGGAAACGCTTGAGGATATGGTCAAGGCAACGGAGGAAATAGTAGTAGCAGCTTGTGACGCATCCATGCCTAGAAGTATATATCCGAAGAGGAAACAGAAAATGTATTTGTGGACACCAGAAATAGCCGAACTACGAAGGAACTGTAACAAGGCAAGAAGAATAGCGACAAGGGCCAAGACGAATCTGCACCTCAGGGAACAGTATAAAGAACTTTCCGAACGGCTTAAAAGAGAAATAAAAAGAAGTAAAGGCAGATGCTGGAAAGAGCTCTTAGTACAGATAGATAAAGACCCATGGGGCATGGCTTATAAAATAGTAAATAAGAAATTCAGGGTGGACTGGAAGATACGTGGATTGAATTATCCACAATGGATGAGGAAAGCTATCTGGGGCCTCTTTCCCACTAGAGATCCTTGGACGAGACAAAGACAGAGACACTTCACGGTTGACGCAGCAGAATACTTCACGACAGTTGAACTCAGAAGAGCGGCGAAAAGCATGAAAACTGGGAAGGCCCCAGGTTTCGATGGAATTCCCTGTGAAATACTAAAAATAGTGGCACATGAGTATCCGGAATGCCTTTTGTCAATCTATAACCGCTGCCTTGAGGATGGGATATTCTGTAACAGACAAAAGCTGATACTCCTCCGAAAGGGCAACAAGCCAGTAGATCAGACGTCATCATACAGACCACTGTGCCTCCTTGACACCATGGGCAAGCTGCTTGAGGGTTTAATACTCTCTAGGCTTGAGGGACTCATATGCTTTTCTCACAGACAATATGGATTCCGGAGAGGCCGTTCGACGACGGATGCCATCCTGGAAGTTATCGATAAAGCAGACGCAGCCAAAAGAGGAGTTGGCAAGAAGGGATTCTGTGCTCTCTTGGCAATTGACATTAGAAACGCCTTCAACTCCGCTAGGTGGAAGGACATTATAGAAGTGTTAGTTAACAAGATGATTCCGGAATATCTCATAAGGCTTATCGAAGACTACCTCCATGAAAGGACGATAACTTATGTGGACAGTATCAGGATAGAAGAGAATGTGACGTGCGGTGTTCCTCAAGGGTCCAGACTCGGGCCATTTTTATGGAATGTCCTGTATGATGGCATTCTAAGCATTGACCTGCCGAAAGATACGTAGCTCATAGGCCATGCTGACGATACGCTAATAATAAGCCACTGAGTTGACATTGAACTCCTCGAATTGAGAGTGAACGAAGCGCTGTTTAGGGTTAAAAGATGGTTAGATAGACGACAGCTACAGATGGCAGTGCAAAAAACCGAAGCTGTCTTAATCACCGACCGGAGGGCATTTCACTACCCAGATCTCCGATTGGGAGGGGAGAGAATCATCTGGAAGCGCCAGATAAAATATTTAGGAGTCGAAATAGACCATAGACTCAGCTTCGGGCCCCACATAAATGTGATGGCAGAGAAGGCGGTGAGGACAGGAGCTAACATCGCAAGAATGCTACGGTGGACCGAGAGAAGCCAAGAGAAGAATGATATCTGGCGTAGTTCTCTCACAGTTGTCGTATGCTGCTCCAGTCTGGGTGGGTTCGTTGGAGAAGCTGTCTATCAGACACAAGTACACCCAAGTTCAAAGACGAATGACCTTGAGGGTGGCGTGTGCCTACCGCACAGTGTTTACTTGCGCAGTGCTGGTATTGGCTAGTACACCACCTATCGACTTAATAGCCATGGAAAGAAAGAGGACGTACCTCGCTTTGAAGGAAGTACAAGCAGACAGTCATCTCCCCCCCCCCCCAAGCAAAATAAAGCAGAAGCAAGGAAGTTGCTCCTTAAAGAATGGCAAGGAAGACGGGATGGGGATGTGAAAGGCAGATGGACTCGTCGGTTGATTACAAACATCGAGAGATGGGTTAGCCGAAATTCTGGGGAGGTGGGTTATTACCTGTCCCAGGCTCTTACGGGACATGGGGCATTTAATAAATACCTCTACGATTTCAGAATCACATAGAGGCCCACATGTAGTCTCTGTCACGCAGACATAGATGATGCGGAACACACACTATTCCAGTGCAAGACATGGGACGCGGAACGAGAGGTTTGTAATGCCAACCTCCAACAAGTTATAAATCCAGACAACATGGTCGTCATGATGCTTAGCTCGCAGGAGAAATGGAAAACCATAGAGAACTTCATAGTTAGTATTATGAAGAAGAAATAATTAAGACAGAGGAAGTAGAGCATCTGCTACCAGCCAATCTCCTGCGTGAAGTAATGTCTAACGACGGTTTCCACGTGGGTGAGAATACGGTTTAAGAGACGGAGGTTAGGTGTTAGTCGGTAACCTAGTTGGGAGTCCGACATCACCAGCTTCACTGGTATCCATAAAGGATTTTGCTCCTCATTAAAAAAAGACCGTATCTCCCGTCAGATCATTCTGCCATCAACCTACAAGCCGACATTAAATTTCCAAAAATTTAACAATACAATAATAATAATAATAATAATAATAATAATAATAATAATAATAATAATAATAATAGATATGATGTTCGAAATCAATTCATTTATTCAGTGACAATCTCAGATAAAACTGAGTGATAATACACTTTATTCATTGCATTCTTTTCATTGTCACAATAACATTTAACTGTAGAATATAAAAAAAAGATATTAGTTTATGGAGTATACTAACAAAATTGTTAAGAAAGAGTGGAAGAAAAAAGTGTGTTCTGGCGTGAAGGGAAAATCTGACCTCAGAAGAATGGAAGAAAGAGATTTCATTGTACCTGCTACCTGCAGCATGCTCCGCCCCGTTAAATCCCTCAATGCTACTTGCCGCGCGCGAAGCGAGCCCCTCCCCCACCTCTCGGCTGGGCGAATGAACCCAGGTAGGTTCAAGTACTGTACGCGGGGGAAAACCAGACAGAAGAACGTGGCTCATTGACGAGGGTGGGTCCGGCGAACAAAAGGGGGTGTTTCTTCACCCCATCGTGTACTGCATTTTCCACACGAAATTTTTCAGAATCTTTACCTGCCAATCTATCTGTGGATTGCATTTCCATCTTTCGTGCCTCCCAAGATATTTCAAATATTTTTCATTACTTAATAATATTCGCTAATGGCCTTTTAAATAGTATACGGGAGTGAAAGGACTTACGGTCTCGCACTTTCGGTGGATATGCGTGTGTGTTGTAATATGTAATGCTACTTAATAACATGGCTAACGCTTCTGTCATTTACGTCTGATCTTTGATAATTAAACCCAGATTTCGGAACGTTATTACAACATGTAGTTTACATGCGGTTGCTGGTACATAGGCTACATTACATTGATAAACAAAAGATGGCATGGTAAAATCAATTTCATGATGATGAACAATTTGATAACATGTAAAATTAGCGAATACCAACATGGCGTTCTTCAATATTCTCAAACTATTCGAAAATGTTGTAGAAAATAATTTGATAGCATATTAATACAATACTTCAGTTTTTATTGCAGCTAATTTTAAATTCTAAAAACATTTTAAATTCTGAATTTAATTAAAAACACCTATATTTTTCACGTTTTCTCAATGTTTCGCAACCGTAAAAAGAGAATAAAAACGAGACGATCGTAATATAATAAAAAAGCCACTTTGTATCTCAAAACTATTGGCTTGTAATAAGAGTTGCTCAACAATAGTATACATTTTAAAAATTCTAATAAAGCAATTAGTTTAAGACCAGTAATGAAACCAACTTATACCATTGTTTTCGGCAGACGTCACAACGCTCAGAGCGAGATCTTCGCTCATTTGTTAAAAATTTCATCATTTAGTTAACTAAATATTCTCATTCATTCCATGCAAAATTGTTGATTATCACTCGTGTTAATAGCACACGTGCAATTAAAAATTCACAACTACCAATCACAATTCAGAAAAAGATCAAAATCGTATAATGAAAACAATATAACACAGGAAGGTATTCCTGATCCGGTGGCCGAGATTGCTAAAGCAAAAGTGCTGTAGTGACCTTGGACCGAAGGATCGCGCCTTCGAGTCCTGCCTCGGGAATGGTGTTCGTCCTTTCACCCCTATCATCATCATATCGTGTCATCCTCACAGTTACCATACCGTTACAAGCAATAGTGGTCGCTAATGACCTAGACGTTGATGCGACCTTAAAATAACAACAAAAAAAGGTATTCCAGTCAGTCATGAAATATGAACAACAATGTACCTAACAGATTACATACATCAACTACATAGAATAAACAATCAATGAAAAAGACTAAATAGAAGTAAACGTTAAGATAGATCACTAACAAAACAACGTAAAATATTTGACATTAATAAATTAAATTATATTTAAAACATTTAGTGTAAAAAATATAAACCTCAGTTGTGTTTACCCATTCTAGAAAGTACGCCAGCAAAACTGTATCAGAAGGGGCTTATTTATTCACTCTCCAATATTTATTCGTGTTTTCTCTCATACCTGACATAACTTTTCGTGGGAAGTAATATTATGGCTAAGTATGGCTTTGCCAGCTTCTTTTAATATTTCACCCGGAATAAGTTCAATATCTTACGTTTGAAACATTTCTTCAAGATTCGCGAAGTCTCTATGTGATCATATATATATATATATATATATATATATATATATATATATATATATATATATATATATATATATTAATACCTCCCATGTCATTAAAATTTACATAATAAATGGATTTTATTGTTTAATGCGTTACAGGTTTCAAAGTGTTTCTAATGATAGTTTTTCAAAAATCCATAAGTTTTTTTAGTGTACGGAAACTAAAAACGGCGAATTTTCGGAAACGCGAAACCCAATTTTTGTAAAGAACTAGTATCAGTTTTCCCATCCTTTGATATAAACGAGGAGAAAAATAAAGAAAAAAATTGTGCTGTTTTCAGAAACAAAGTTGTTACAAAAATTAAAATTGCCTAAGTATGACAAGCACAATTACGCGGAAACAACTCATTTTTTTAAAAGTTGTACAGAACTAATTTCAAAATCTGGCTTTAAAGAACAGATTTCATTAAGGAAAAAATCAATCTTCATTACTGTTACTTGTAGGAAGACGCAATTTCTTTATGAATCTTTGAAATTCGGCGTCATTTTTGAGAAAATTTTGTAAATGTTGAGGCTTTATGTAAAGTACACATAAATATCAAGATATCCATTTCGAATTCAAGGGGCTGCCACATCAATCAGATCTATCATGTTCTATAAATTTTGGTGCAAATCCTACTTACGGTTTAGCTGCTTGTATTGTTCACAGACAGATGGATTATTTGCCATCGACCGATTTTTAAGTATCAAGGACGCACGAAACATGGGTTATGACTTCAATGTGGTAGAGGAAGTGAATTAGTAAATAAAGGAACAAGATTTACAAAACCGTGAATATCTACAAACGCGAAAATGGTCCGCGATTTAAACAAAAATGGGCCCCACGTATAATAAACATTTTTTAAAAAACTGGTTTAACAACCAAAACATCAGGAAATTTCTGGATAAAGTATTACATTTTTCTGATAGGCAACCAATTTATTTTATTCTGGAGAACTTAAAATGGAATAACACAATAACAAGAGTAAGAGGTGTGTTTTTTCATCGTTACAGTTGTACATCTGCTCAACATTTGTCTTGCGCATTTCGTCAATGTTCTACTAAACGTGCTTCCTTCAAGGAGGTACTCCCACAGAGAAGTTCAATCGGCGTTTAGAAAGCCAGGTTGAATTTGCCATACAGGTAGCGGGTATTATAAAAAAATTATAACCCTTATAATTATAAATATTTTATAACCCGGCGCACCCGCCAGCAATATGGGCGGCGGACCAAGTTTCCCTTCGAATTTGAGGTATTTCCTCTGTAATCCGTACGAAACCAAAGTTAGTAAAATTTAATGTCAAGCCGTGTATCCAGCATGGTGAGTGTTGCGAGTAAGAATTGACCTAGAGCTAGGAATTCATGAAGAAATTATTTTGCTGCAGCGTCGCGGAAATGATACGTTTGGTTTTGTTTAGTTTTTGTTGCCATCTTTGCTTTTCTCGCATTAATATATATGTAATAAGGACAAAGCAGTGGAAATCGGCTATTTTTCAACTGAAAAAAAAACTCTTATTGAATGTACGATAATGTAATTTTGTTCTTGATGCTGGTTCTGTGGATTGGATTTGGGCAGTCTGAGAGGGGTTAGATTGGGAATATTTGGAATGTTGTGGAAGAAGTGGGAAGTTAAAAATATAATGTAGTCTGTTATCGGTTCTAACTGGAAATCTTTATGAAAATGTGAATTGGAGATGGTTCATTCGTGATGGTGCGAAGGAGCTGATTTTGGACTATTTGGAGTTTTTTGTTATTCGATTTGGCTCTGCCGATTCATACTGGGCATGCATATAAAAGTAGTTGTCGAATCATAGTTTTGTAAATCAGTAAGGCGGTATTGTACGGTAATTTGGCAGATCTATTTATTATTGGTTTTAGTTGTTGTAATTTATTTTTTGCTTGTATAACTTTATTGTCGATGTGATATTTCCAACTGAGTCAGGTATCTAAGAAAACACCCAGGTATTTTATGAGTTTGTTATGAGGGTGTCATTGTTCAGGTTCTTGATTCAATTGTAAGGGAGGTGGGGGATGTAAGGTCTAAAGGAAAGTACTTTGGCTGCAGTTTTTGACAGGTTGATTTCAATTTTGTTTTTGGCTGCCCAGTTCTCTATTTGGTGTAGGTATAACTGCAGATTGATTTTAATTGTGTTTGTGGTGAAACCGAAAGAATATATAGCCGTGTCATCCGCAATTCGGGCGGTTTTTATATTGCTATGTTTTGGTAGGTCAGCTACGTACAAGTTATAAAGAGCAGGAGATAACGGAGAGCCTTGGGTCTGCCATGACTGTTTTTGGATTAGAATGATGGTCATCGACTGTAACGGCAAACGTTCTATTTTTGGGGAAGCTGGAAATGATTTAAGTAAGATAATGTGGAGTGCCTATTTCTTTTATATTGTAGTTTAAGGCTTGGTGCCATGTTCTATCACAGATCTGAGAAATATCGAGAAAGATTGTTATTGCGTGATAGTGTTTTTGAAATGCCGTATGGATGCTTTCAGTGATTCTGAGTAGTTGGTGATGAGTGGACACTTTTTCGGTGAATCCTATTTGTTCCATGGGTATGGCCTTTGTGTAATAGATGTGTGCTTTAAATCGCTTCAAAATTATTTTTGCTAGTACTTTAGATAGCGAGGGAAGCAAACTGATTGCGCGGTAACTATTGGTTAGAGATCATTCTTGTTTGGTTTTTGTACCGGAAGAATCATTGCATGTTTCCATACTTGCGGAAAGTAACCTAGTCTCAGGCATAAGTTGAAGATATTGGTTAGATATGCAATGGTCGTTTAGGGAAGGGGATAAAAAGTTCCATTGTTGCTGGGTGGTTCTCGCTGGTGTTAAGAATAAACAAAGCAGCACTTACGTCTTCGCTTGTTGGAGGGTCGTGCACTGTGTCACAATTCACCGGAATTATTTCGATGAACTGTTGATCAGAAGCACTTGTATGGTTCACTTCACTAGTTTATAATTTAATTCTGTCGCGATGCGACGCGTGACTCCTCGCCACTCCGTTTATTAGAGTCCTTGGCCCGCAAAATATTTAGACAATTTTCTCCAAAATTGATATTCTCTAATCGATCTTAACGAACTCAAGAACATGCGAGCTTCAAGCCGATATTTTGATTTACGGGACTACTTTCATGAAGTCTCAGCATTGTCGAAATTTTCTCAAAAATGGCTCCAATTTTTTTTATTAAACTTTGTCCTCTGGTAATGTAGAGAACGATTATAAAATTAGATAGGTCTCGCTGTCGTTGAAATCTCTAAATTTTCTAAAATTACGATGTTTAAACTTCTTTTCTATGTCTTCGGACATCTACAATTTTGAAGATACTGATATTTTTCTGAATAAAATCTGTTATTCAAAGAAATCTGGAAATAAAGATGGGCAAAAATTTCCACATTTTAAAATGTTGTTTTTCAATTTTTGGTGCCAATTTCACATTTTTTGGACCTATACAGCCTTATTAATAAAAGCTTTGTGTAACTTCGTTTGAACACGTTTATTCCGGGCATAAGTTCGGAAAAAGGATGCTTTAAATTTTTACAAATAATGGCCGCTAAACCGTAGCTTTACTAGCCCTTGTTAAATACGGAAGCAATACTTGGGAACGTTGCTTCATACACCATCGTGGGCGTCTTTGCTTTATTGTTTGGTGCCTCTGTAAGGACTTAGCGGGGACTTCGCGTTATGTTTGCACAGAATATTTCGCATTTTTTTCTGAATTGTGTGATTGCATTGGTAGTTAGTGGACTCATATTGATGAACGAATTCTTTTCGAATTGCGATTGTTTTGATGCTGCTGTCCATTTAAAAAAAATTAAATTAATGACCAAAAGCGCATGTGCAGGTTAAGAATTGATAAATAATTACAGAAAGAGCACAGTTTAAAAATTAAATCGGACGAATATCACGAGAAAAAGATGTGAATTCGGTGAAGTAAATAAACTGTGCTTAGTAATATAACACTTTCAGAAATAATGAATATAACACTTTCAGAAATGCATTTATTACTTTTTTATTTTTATTAGAGAAACAATTGTGAAAAGTTTAAAAATTTGGCTGTAAATCCGAATAATAATATCAGAATTCCAAAAAAAACACAAACTAGAACTTAAAATTGATTATTTTAAATCTTTTATTATCTGACAAAAAAAATATAATTTACTTATTTCACAAGCATCTAAAAATATTGCTTTAGGACCAAATTATTTTCCAAATCTTCAAATATGTAAGTATTTCTTTAAGAACATTTTCTATAATCCTTAATTTAAATAATAATTGTTTCCCCCCTTTTCGATTCACTTCTTTTTAAACATAATGGTATTTATTCAAATATAGTTAATAAGTTATTCTTTTAAATTGTGGGTAATATTAGTTACCTGCAGATTATATACTGGCATGTTGCGATATATAATTATTATAAATAAAGTTAAAATACCTGGAAAATTTTTATAATAGAATAGGTATAAAATAAACATTATAAAAAACAGAAGTATATCCTAACTGGATTAGAGAATGTTAATATGATTGTTGAACAATATTTATTAAAGAAGAAGAAATTTTCCATTCAACTTTATTTCTTATTAAAACTGCAGTTTCAATTCATTTTACTCATATGCCTTTAGGAACACTTAATATTGTTGTAAGGACAGAACGTTATTCAACATTTGTGCTCTACAATTGGACAAAGTTATTTTTTGTGAACTAATTTATATTGAATTTATTACTATTTTATTTAATCCCTCTTATATGAATTATTAAAAGTTAAATTGTTCAAAGCAAGCCCAAGTCAAGTTGAATTTTCCCTTGCTCCCCAAAAAATTAATTGTTTTTCATTTTTGTTGACATACAACTAATTGAAAATGTGTGTAAGTGATAGTCAGTGGATGAGATTAGTTTCTGACCTGTATTAGAAGATTTTTCATCTCAAAAATTTCTATTTTTTATTTTTTCATTTTCTGAACCTTTACCCTCCGAAACTTACTCTAAAAAAACATATCACTAAAATTCTTTCGTACAATGTTTCACTTGAAACAATGTAATAAAATAGTTTTGCCTTTTCTTACTACAGTATATTTTAAAGGCAGCCATCAACTTAAATGCTAAAATATCCCAATATCAAGATTATTTTTTTTCTATTTTAAGACAGTTGTTGATGAATTCAAATACTCATTTACATGAATATTGATTATTAACGACCAACTTTAATTATACAGGTGTTATCCTAAATGATTTGTTAGAACTTCAAATCAATTAATTTGAGTTCATAATGTACCAATCTTTTGGTCTGATACCTGGAGAAGACTCAATATTAGTGACTCTTTTTTCACTGTTTTTTTGTGAATTTGGTTTGTAACTTTTAGTTATCAAATGTTGGTTAAAAAAATAAAATTATATACATGCAGTTGGATACAATTAATCCTTTATGTGAAGTTGAAGAGAAGATTCTGCAGAATTATATATCACATAACATTTTTTCACATTGACATCCCCTTTTCTTATATTTTTCCTAAAGATAATTTCTGTTATTGTAATTTCTGTACTAGAGATTATTGATATTACAGAGAGGAATGGAAATAAAAAGGGACACGTATTTTTTGTAGAAAAACTAGGAAAATTAGATTTAAACCATGTAAGAAACTAGTATTATGGAAATTAATTTTAAAATAGAAAGTTTTCTCAGAACACATAATGAAAACAAATTTTCTGTATTCTTGAACATGAAGAAGAATTTATTATCAAAATTTCAAATGTTCAATAGCTGCCACTCTGCAGTATATTTATGAAATAAAGATAGAGCTATTATTATCAGACACATAATACAAGTATAACTTTTATTTGAAATTAGTACATTCATAAAATGCTAAGTCAATTATGTATCGTTACTTTTATTTTAATTGTTCTCTTTAAGTGCTCTCCAAACTGCTTGCTTCTCATCGAGCATCTGCTATTATTGATAGTATAAGTGGTCGATCACTTCTTCCTTCACATAAAATTCTGACTTTTGGAAGCAACAGCACTGCATGATTTCTGAAGTCTGTTCTGAGCATTGAAAGCAGCTTTTCAATGCAACAAACATCTCTAAACAGTATTTTTTTTCTTGTTTTTCATATATTTTTGTGGGGGCGAATAAACTATTCAGATAGGTAGAAGTAGATTCCATTAAAAATCTGTCATGAAATTTCTCATCTTTAGTCTTTGTTTTAATGTTGAATCATTGTAAATATGAGAACGGTGTGAAATGTCATTTTCTTTATTTAATTGTTCACGGATAACACTATTTACTTTAATAAAACAAAACAATCCTTAATTTTCTATGAGGTATTGTACGTATGCACGTATAATGATCAAAAATACTTTTAGACTTGTATCACTATGGGCCTATTAGGGATATGGTTGCTTACTGTTAATGACATCCTTCAACATACTTGGTTATCTCCTGCGTTCCTTCCCAATAAAACCCATTTTTATTTCGAAATTCAGCTGAATACCCTTCAAAAACATTCACACGAGCTCGGTTACTTGTTTTCCTCGGCTGTTCGCATTCGCACCGCGACCGGTCGGGACGGCCGAGATCGCTGAGGCAGTAGTGCTGTAGTGATCTCGGACCGAAGGCTCCCGGGATCGAGTCCCTCTTCGGGCATGGTTGTATTGTGTTCGTACTTTCACCCCCCCATCATCATCATCATCATCATCATATCGTGTCATCCTCACAGTTACAATACCGTTACACGCAATAGTGATCGTTAATGACCTAGAAGTTGGTGCGAACTTATATGTAATGCAAGTGTTGTAATCGTGCACCGGAAAACGGCGAATTCGACGCAGAAACTATTATTGCCGGGCCCTTGTAAAGAAAAATTGGAGAAATCCAGTGGCTAAATATAGAAAAAAATCCTCTAACAAGTTAGCTAGTTTTTCCCTGTAATTCTTGAACTAAAACTAGTGTACATTTTGTAAGTGATGTATAATCGTTTTCCAAACATGGACGAACGCCGAGAGTAGTAAAATATTTAATCTTCGAAAAAATGGAAAAACGTTTTTTGTTTATAATTTTTACCCGATTTGGTAAAACTTTTCTAAAGTTTGAGTAATAGTGGCCAAACGATGGGCAAACGAATCCACAAAAAAAATGCATTTTCCAATTTTGTTCAGGCGAGGTTCACAATTTTTTGAAAAAAATATTTGGATTGTTTTGTTACTGATAAATAGGGGTCCGATTTTAATGAAATGTCATTTTTTCTTTTCACTTTAGAACATTGCTGTTTAGTATAGAACTTTATTTTATGTTAAGACCAAACGAAATGACCCATTTTTATGTTTGTTCTTTTTCATGTTTCGTCGATTTCTACTAGTATGTCATTCTTTACCCTTTTACGTGATTTTTAATGCTGATTTCATCAATTTTTATGGTACTTGCTTCAAACAATGTTTACGAGGTGAAACATATATTCCCCACAGAATTCCTGAGAAGCATATTCGATTTCTTTGCTCATACGAGTATATTGTAATGTCGGCCGTTGTGAGTACTATGTAATCTACGGTTCCTGTAACGCCAATCGGCGCCATTGTCAGTTCGGCCTATTTCGCGATAAATAAGGGCAGAGATTTTCTTTTAGAGAACAGTCCAAATCAACAGTTTGCAAGCTGACTTCACTTAAACAGTAGGAAGAAGCCTCGATTACATCAGTAACATACTCAACAGCTTGAGTTATCCTTCTAAAGTGGAATTTTTCTTTGTTTAAAACATTTTTAAATCATTATAAGAGCATTTACTGATCATTTATGGCGATGTTTTAGGTCATCAAAATCCTCCCCCTTTGTGATAAACCTCGTCTGAAGATGAATAAGGATTTAATAGAATGCTAACCTTACCTTACCTAATAGTCAGCGAGCTGTCCGAATACAGCCAGTGTGGTGTGCATTTTTTCAACTCAGAAGCTGTCAATGAAGAGTGTTTAATATTCATTTACTGTTGATTTCTTCCATAAATACGCTATATATTAATGTATTCTGATAATTATAATGAAGTCATTTAATCTACTACTTTCAGGGCAGAAACGTAAATATCTCAAGTGTCAAAATGGACAACCTTGCATAAAACGGAAACAACCTTAAACCGGATTTGTTTGTCCCGATCGATTCGGGATGACACAGATTTTACTGTATTTTATATTATTGCAGTATTCTTAAAGACGGTTTTTGATAATATATTTGATTTATTGTAATATTATACGAGAGTTTTTATTTGTGTTCTAGGGCAATGTTCGTTATGACGTCGCGAATATAGAGTATTTAATTTGATTTGATTTATTTCCTCAATGGACAGTAAAAGCTGGATATGAGGAATAAGAGTAAAATACATTCTGCGCTAGTTTAGTTGAGCTCTGGAATCTGGAGTAGGTTTACATACGCGGAGTTGCTATCCATAGGTTTACATACACAGTTGCAAACACTACACAACATTTACAAAATTACGAAAAACGTATTGGCGCCTCCCTCCACAACCGCTATCCCTGAAGCAAGCCGCGCGTACCCCACCCCCTCCTCCGGCTGCTGTCCGCCGAGTCTCGTACCACATCTCGGCCGTCACACGTGCACGGGTGCAGGAATTGTGTATTCCCACGGTGTTCCCTCTACTCACGGAACTCCGCGATGCGGCAGGTTCTGCTCGCTTCAGTGTCAGGGCATCCTTCTGCCCGCCTGAATGCTCACACTCTACACGCCTCTCCTTCCGACACACCCAACAACAGGCGACAGCAAGGCTCCAAGGAATTAGCTTTAAACACTAGCCATTCTCGTGTTGCATTCTAAAACAGCAACTTTTTTTATATTATTGTGCTGTAAAGAACTGTCGCACTATCCTATGTTATTGCAATGGGCGTGCTACTTCTCGAAAACAATATTACGTCTTTCATTCCGCAGCATTTTGCTTCAGCAGGCCACTGTTACCTAAATCGAATAATACCTAAGACAAAAATGCATAGTAACTTATTCAAATTTGCCACAAATCGATTGCAATGTTAACTTCTGATTTTACATCTAACAGTAAGATCATCATACTTGTATTATGTAGTACCTTTTGTATCGTATGATTTGTGCAACATAAATTTTGTGACAATTAAAGTTGTTCACGATATTTTTCAAAGGTATAAAGTGAAGTTCATGAAAGGTATTATATATAATACACGTCACGTAGATATATTAGTTTTTTAAGCATTGAGTATCACAAGTACATGTTACTAGGACGCACATCATAATACATTTGGTGCACGCATCACGAATGCACATTAGGTATGCAACCAGCGATCGCCAGGAACCGTTGCCAGTCACTAAAACTTACTGACAGTTTATTTTTAATTGTGTACGATTTACTGAATGAAAGTGAATTTCCAAATGAATTTGGAAAGACGACTACGTGAAATCATCTGAAGAAAGGATTTAGCCAAATAAGGAGGTGAAACGTGGCCCCAAACCAAATAGATAATCGCGATACTCGTATGAAAGAAAAAAAAATGTAGATTCACAAATAATCAGCCTTCTAATCAGGGCAATATGTTACAGAGATACAATAAAAAACGTGTTTTCCTTGTTTTATTTTTTCTCAGTTTCTACTGTATGTATCAGGCTGAAAAAAATTGGAAAGACGGAGAAAAATAGTTGAATTTGAAGACATTCTTGTCAACTAATTTTGATATCAAATTCAAATATTAAAAAAAATTGAAATTAATTTTCGATGTGATAACGTTGAAGTACTATCTCAGTTCCCCCCCCCCTAAAATCTGTCTCATAACATTCTACAACATATTTGTTTTTCATATTATTAAACAATGTGGACGATAGTGAATAATAATTAAAACCAATTTTATCAGTTCAAAAATTCGAAATTCGCGCCAAAATGTGATTGGATTGTTTTCACTTTTTTCATTTTTCAATCAATCTTCACTCTAATCCTCATCTGTCATTTTTCTTCTCTCTAACATAAAAATGTAAGGGAGTTTATCATTAGAGTATACATTTATTTTCTACGTAAAAAGCTAAGGAAAAATCTATATAAATATTTGCTAGAAATAAAAAATATATAATATAATTGAATCGGTGATTTGAAAATGGAAAGAAGTCATTGTTTCATAGTTGTGAGAATATATGTATTCATGTGTCACGAGGTAACCAAAATCGGATGTTAGCTGTTTTACTCGGAAAGAGTCTCACCAGGCCACAAGCAAGCAACATGCATTGGTTTATCTTCTTACAATAGTTCGAAACTAATAAGCCTTTGTGAAACTTTAATGTGTAAGTAACTTTAATGTGCGACATAAAGCATAGAACAAAAGAATCATCTCGTGCTCAGAGCGAAGTCACTTGCCTTCAACCGCGGAGGTGCGGGTTCGATTCCTGTCGATACTTGCACAGTCTCAAGTGAAATTAGTTCCAACAAAACCAGCTTGGCTATTTCACAAGGGCAAGTCCAACCCCTGTGAAGCGTCCTTAACCTTAGCCCTATCCTTATTCCTTCCCAATTCTGGACGCTGGGTAGTGACGCAGGAGGCGCGTACGCGGAGATGCTACGTACTTGGCGATCCTCCTGACAGCTCACAGCGACGAGATGTGACAGATAATGCCAGCTTACTATTAATGGAGAATTACTCCTAATGTGCACTAGTTAATGGAGGCCAAAAGCGCAAAGCGCTCAACCCACCTGAAGGTACTATGAGACGCGTTACGTCAGTTTTGATTTAGAACAAATAAAAAAAAACCTTCACCAAAATTGATTTTCCATCAATCTGGTCGAACTGAAACCCTGGGAGTTTTCAACGAATATTTTCTTGCTTTTTAGAGGTATTTTACATGAACCTTCAACATTTTCAAAAATTGCGCAAAAATGGCTGCAATTAATCTTGTTAGCAGTTTATTGAAGATTTTCAGCAGATAGCGTAATGGACGCTTAAAATGGTCCAAGTCTCATTTTCATTGACATTTATGAATTTGAGAAAGTTGCAAAATTTTAAAAAAATTCTCTTTCTACAACTACAATATTGAAGCGACAGATCTTTCTTTGAAACATGTTCTTCAAAAATAGATATTAAGATAAAATCATGTACAATTTTTTAAACATACCAGTAGTTTTCGCGTAATCTCGCATGAATTATAAACAATTCCTAACAATTAATTAGTCAAAAAAATGTTTTCTTTAATTTTTTCTCGGATAGAGCTTTAAACGCTTAGAATACAGGTGGGTGTCAAATTTTCAGCGAACTTTCTGTATTTGGACAATTGCAGAAAATTAAAATTGCAATACTGAGGATGTATTGTTTTCTTTAATGTAATGTCATCAAGATTTTTAAATATGATCAAGTAAAATTGCTTGAAATAACAAGTGGTTTTCACGTAATTTTGACTTGAAATTATTTTAAATTTAAACAAATTTTAATTATTTTAAATTTAAAAAAATACTTAATTTTAGGTAAGTACTGGAAAACCCACACCAAAGTTTTGTCAATTCTCACTGTAAAATGCGAATCAATAAGACTGGATTACAGTAGTAATACATAACATCCACTGGAAGATTATATCTTGAAAGAATGTAAATGAAAATCTCTGAATTTTTAAAAATTGCGAATGCACACGTCGTAATGTATCAAAAATGTAACGTCGGCTAAATTTGCGATAGCACGGACCCAAAAACGTGGAATATGGCATAACATCCTGTTAGTAGAAGTAATTTACTACATATTGGAACAAGATTTATTCATATTTGTATATCAGAACACCACAATACGAGTTTTTCTGTGGAAAAAGTTACCGATTTTTGCTGCAGTATTACAATACATTCTCTTTGTTTCATATGTATGTAGTATGGCGAGAAAGTATAATTACTACAGTAAATGTAAGGATGAAAAATGTAAGGATGGAAAATCGTACTTCACAGGGTCATTTCTTTAGTATGCATTCTCGCTTCTAGGCCCTAAACCCAGAAGAACAAAAATTTCAAGAAAACACTTGTACGAATACTTTATACACATCAGAAGCAGTCTTTACTAACGAGTCTTCGTGTGACACATCGCTATGTCATGACAGGAACACCGTGAAGGAAATGCACCTTCATATTGGTTGCGTTTTAAATTTATTGAATAAAACTTACATAGTACTTAATACTGATGTGTACGAATACTTTTTACTATGTCTGTACTTAGTCATTAATTCCCTAGTTCCGATATCCACGTTTAGTACCTATCGGAAAAATGTCCTCATTAGGTTTAATTTATTTCAGAAGATTTAAGTGTCTTGTTTAAATACTGTCATTTTGATGAAATTTTGTCCGTAACAACTTGTTTATAAGATTAACAACTTACCATTAAATTAGATCACTTTACAGATGGAGAGCGGAAGGGGATCTAATTCGCCGGCCGTGAGGTTTCCTTCTAACTAGATTCATGCTCAACAGGGAGCACTGCGATCGTTCTGGAGCACTTTAGTTCACAATTGTGTTACTAGATGTCTCTGAGATTACAATTTTCACATAAATATGTTTCTACGTTCTGAATTTATTAAGAACTAGTCTTATTTGGCAGCAAAACCGGCTCATCTATTGGGAGATATAGTAACGTTCTTTACAAAATCATTATTTACTTTCTTTCCGATGCTGCTTCATTACAGATCGAGCCTTGGTCTAACATTCGCGTACTCGCAATACGCCGGAGTGTTCCCCGTTACAGATAATTTAATTTCTTCATACGAAATATATATCAGACTGCTGTGGAACATAACATTGAATTTCAAAGGCAATACTACAGAGTAATAAGTTTTTAAATCATTTATAAGAGTTCTATCAGAGTGAAAAATTTCTTTGATTGCATTGATATCGGAGATAATTCAATGCATTTGTAGCCATACAAAAAATATATGAAAATATATTAAAGTTCTATTGGATTGAGATCAATCATTAAATCACATGGTGAAATTATTTTTACTTATAACGCTACACCTTTTCACACTATTATAGCAGTTATGTATGTATGTACTTAGCATTTTAGGGTCAGATTAATCCGACTTAGACTGATTAGACCCGAATTAGATCGATCTTGGTCTCTTGTGTTTTTCGACCCCGATGCTATTAGGATGCGAAGACTAGGGAGACATTATTTCCTCCTCTCTTCTTTCCTCATTCTATTCAATATTTTCTTTCTCCTCTTTCTATCTATTTCTGAATGGTCTTCTTCTTTTCCGATTTCAACCTGCTGCCTTCCAGGAGGTGGCGGAGCCCCCAAAGGCTAAGGAAAGGAAAACCCTGAAACAAATCCATGGGTAGAGAGGACTCAGAAAGGCGTGGAGTCAACCTCTCTAGGGGAGAAAATCCCAAACAAATCCTGGCCTGACAGGTTGGTTATGGGTCAACACCCAATTCTCGTAAAAATCATAAACAAGTTAAATACTTTAAGCAACCTTTAAACGGATCCAAACAAAGACAGCTTACAAATCACAATACAAATGACAACCTGGAACGTACAGATATTAAAAAACGCATGAAGAAGTGCAGTCGGAAAAATTAAACAAAGACATTTTTTCCCAATGGAAACTAAGAAGAAAGGAAGAGGAATTGAAGACTACCGCAAATATAGACAATAGGGTTAAATGGGGAGTATCAGTAGTAATCCACATAAAATATACAAAGAATATAAGAACTTGGAATGAGATCAATGATAGACCCTTAACAGCGAAGTTAGATGTATTTGGTCATACTATGGTAATTGTATCCACCTGAAGATACAACAGAATCATTAAAAATATCATTTGAAAATGAACTAGTGGCAATATTAGAAGACATTTTTGCAAGTAAGGAAATTCTAACAAGGGGTGACTTAAATGCCCGAACGGGATGTAAACAGAATAATAATATAGTGGGTAATTATGGAGAACAAGTATGTAATAAAAATGGAGAGAGATTAATAAATAAATGTAGTCAGATGGACCTTAAAATCACGAATGGGTTAGGCATGAATGGCATTAGATGAAAAGCTCAAAATAAAGGAAAGAAAAACATACTGTTGGAATGAAGATTTGAAGCAAATGACTGAACAAAAGAAAGCGAATTATAAAAAAAGGCTGAGCGCAGGTGACCCCAAAGATAGAACACAATATAATAATATCAATAGGAAGGTTAAAAGCGGAAACAAAAGTTAGGACCGAGGCTTGCAAAACAAAATGCTCTGAAGTAAATAGGTTAATGGGAAGCATTAGATCTAGAAAAGCATGGAAAAAAGAAGAACTAAAAACTGATGTCTCATGTAAATCCAGAATGTCACCAAACAATATTAAACAGTGGGAGGTATATTTTCAAGAGCTTCTGAGAGAGGATAGAGTAGAATACAAGTAACGAGTTATAATAAAGAGATAAGATACATGAAGACATCCCAAAAATAACTCTAAAATAATTAAATAACGCTCTTAGAGGCATAGATCCCCAGGCTCAGGAGGGATACCGGTTGAAATGTAAAACACTCTCCAGATCAAAGGAAATAAATTATTGTGAAACTATTAAATGTCCCATAGATAGAGAAGAAATTCTTCAAGAATGAAAAAAATGCAGAGATTATATCGGTTTGAAAAAGAGGCAAGAAAAATGTGAAAACTATAGAGCAATTAGTGTTACGAGTTCAAATAGTAGAATGTGCGGCCGAATAATTAAAGGAGGAATTGAGTCAGAGATAGAAAATCTGGAAGACCAAAGTGGTTTCACAGCTGGATGTTCATGAGTAAATAATTTTTTTTGCATCCAACAAATTTTAGAAACTAGTGTTGCCACAGATTTTCTCGTAGTAAAGTTTTCTAATTTCCTGGGTGTGAACTGACTTTACGGTCTTGCTCCATCGTCTTGCAAACAGCTATCTATCGCCGTCCAAAGAACATTTTTTGACATTTTTAGAATTTTCCGGTTTTCTAATAATAGAACCGAAATATTACTTTAACAATGTTAAAGAAGAGTAAAACCTCGTTTTAAAGGCACTTTTCATTGAAAAATTTGAAGGCGTATCTTAATAAAATTGCGTTTAAGGGTTACTGTAAATGCGAAATTCCAAGTTACTTTTCATAGAAAAATTGTGAGTTTTCGAAACACTTCATTTACTTGAGGTACTTTCATTGAGGTTCTTTAACACACAAATGCAATCGTGTTTACAAATTGCAGGAAATGTGCATGTTAACGACATTTAAAAAAATATATTTCTGAAATTTTTGAAAAAGAAAAAAAAATCCCGGAATAAACTTAACCAATTATTAAAGAGTGCAATTAACATTATCTGTTCGAAAAGTTTGAAGAAAAAATTTGGAGCGTTTTCTGAGAAAATGACATTTGAGCGTTTCTGAAAATGCGTATTTTTGAGCTAGTTTTTACAGAACACGGTTGAGTTTTCGAGAAAAATTATATGACAGTATTTAGAGCACATCTACTCGTAAATACATGAATGTGAACAAATTACCACTAGTATAAATAATAACGTGAGATACAAGTCAAAAAATTACATTTTTTGTAATGTTTGAATAACAAAAGAATAGAGCAATATGACGCTTATGTAAACTCATATAGTGCATTTAGCTCTATCCATAACAAAATTTTAAAGAAAAAATTTTGAGCTGTTCTTGAGAAAATCTTGTTTTTGATTTTTTTTAGAAATTGCACATATTGCTCGCGATATTGCGCGAAAACGACTAACATTTTCAAACAATGTTCATGACCTTAAAGAATGAAATATGGACAACAAAATTTTTCAAGGAAAAATATCTATCTTCAATTTTGTAGTTGTTTAAAATGCAAATTTCGCCCTATGTGTGGAGTGTGCGCGCAACACGAACGTCGTACGAGTTGACGGCGCGCGCTGCGACCACTTGCTAGCGCAATCAGCTTCCATCGTAGATGAACTGTACGTTATTGCAACATTTAGGTGTTTTTACCAAATATTTTAAATTTGTTTAATTCAAAATATTTTCTACCTCTAATATCGTTACACAGAAGAGATGTTTGGACATCGGCATCACATTTTACACGTATTTTCTACCGTCACAAATAATAAGCAATGTTTTGTAACAACAATCCTTTATTCTAATATAATTTCAAAGAATATTTGACTTGTGCACTTTTTACGTGTTATTTATGTGCATTATGTGGTGATAACATAATACTTAACTTCAGTTCCAATTTATTTCACAATGTTAACTTATACACTAGTGTAAGGTATGGTACGAACATGGGTCTGCCTGTATTGGTTGTGAATTATTAAAATATTTTCGGATAATAGAAAATGTAAAGCCCATATAATAAATGTCATATTACAATACCTAATTAAAATTGCTTGACTTTTTATTCATGTTGCATATTCACAATTACTTACAATTAATGTCTTACAAACCATAGTAATAAAAGTTAAAATTGTTGGAAATACCTGAAAGTATAATGTTGCATACAATCTTAATGCAACTAGAACTTTCAGTAATGGTGAAATCAGTATGAATACACCTCTTTCGTCTCTGGGATTTTGTCCATCAGCGGCTCAAGTGTAGTCACTATTGTTTTATTTAAACGAAACCGCTTTCGGAACTGTTCGTCATGGTACATTTCCAATGGATTGCTCCCTTCACTAATGAAGCTTTTGTATACGCACGATGTACTACAAAACTCAAACACGCAAAAACTAAGAATATTTGGCGAACTCTTTATCGTTTTCCATAAAACGTTTCACTTATGAATCGTTTTAACTAATACAATATTTTTTACTGATACTAATAAAACGAGTACAAGCACCAATACAACTAATACAGCAATAGGTGAACGCCGCGTTGAATATACGTTATACACTATGTGCAAGAATACGAGTATAATCTAAACAGGTTACGACTGACGATGCGAGGCAACCATAAGGGCCACATAAGGTAGAAGGCTGTCTGTATTATAGGAATGAGTGCTCACTTAAGAAGCCACTTAAGGTCTGTTTATGAATAAGATTTGTTCTCTTTACGGGTTCACATTCATTTTAAATGTAGACTAAGAATTTGGCCCTAAGAAACATAAATACCAATATTCTGTTGTTTTCTTCTTTTTCTTTTCGGCTTTCTTCTTCTTATCTTATTTCTTCTTATCTTTCTTCTTCTCCTTCTCTTCTTTCTTCTTCTTCTTCTACTACTACTTCTTCTTCTTAATGTTCTCCTGTTTCTTCTCATTATTCTTCCGCTCTTCTCTTTCTTCTTCTCTTTCTCCTTCATCTTCTCATTGTCATTGGCGTCTTCAGTTGCAATTCTTTCGCAAATTTCTTCCATCGCCTCCTGTGCGCATTGTCCGCTTCCTGCTGAGAATGACTGCTCAACGGAATATTCGTATCATTGTAGTCAATGCGATTAATCGTACAGGCATATTGAAAAAAGGATGTCAAAATCTTAAATAGGCTATCGGATTGCTTCATGTTGTGTATAGATGGTGTTCGCCTGACCCCTTGCGGGGTCTCTTCGAACGGTGGGTGTTGTTCGCAGGTCTTTGTTTAGGGGGTTTTCGACTCCTCTCCCCCGTACGGGAAGGGGACCGGGAGTCTTGGTTGTTTAAGGAGGGGTTATTTTTCTTTGGAAGATGGGCTATCGGATAAGATAAACTTTGCTCACTCCACCTTGCGTAATGAGCCACTTGCACACACTCGTGAAGAAGCATTTAACTGGCACATAACGGCTTATTTTACCCACTTGGAAAGTAAATAACTATATCCTAATAGGATCTGCTTACCAACTATGATTAAACTTAAGGTTACTTAATGAATGTGTTACGTTTTATTATAAATTAGTGTTCTGAATTTTGAAAATTACCCTCTCGTCATTCTATAGAACTGCAACCCCCTCGTTTGTTGGGGGCACAAACCTGCACTGCGCTCAGGGTAATCGAACGTCACAACTAGAATAAACAATCGCCTACCTATGCCATTCCGGCACCCCGATAACACCAACTGGGGAGAGGGGCCGATGGCGCACCAAAATTGCAATATAGTTAAAGGTTGTTTTAATATTTAAGTAGTAATTATATATGTATTGAATAATATATTACAATTATTTACTACACGTTTGTGTAAAAATATTTTCAGTTTTGGGGAATGGCAAGGGCACATAATATTTGGCAATAGCGTATATTATATGGCAAGAGCATATAATATAACATATAATTTGAACATTTTCTGCAATTTTCGAATTCTTTGCAGACATCCGATAAGACGAAACTATAATAATAATAATAGTGATAATAATAATAATAATAATAATAATAATAATAATAATAATAATAATAATAATAATAATAATAATAATAATAATAATAATAATAATAAAATAACAAGGATTGAAAGACGAAACTATCATTAAGGGTTCAGAAAGGTTCTAACGATAAAATATGAAACTGTAACTTTTACTTTAACATTGATATAGAAAAAACCCTTCACAGGAGTTCGCGGTTGCCCCCCCCCCCTTGGCATGCGGCTGTTAATAAAAGTGGAAGAAAAACGGTTGTATCACTTTTTAACAATATTTAATTGTTGGGGACAACGAACGCGGATACTACTGCCGCTTGTACGCACTTCTAAACACCTAGAAGGAAATATTACTTGTTTACCAACTCGTGAACCCACTCTACAAAAATATGTCACACTGCCTATTAGGTTAAGCTTCTGGAACAAGTTACTTGAAAAAACATTCTGAAATTAAAGATAAGAGTGGAGATTAGTGGCTCGAAAGTTCCAAATGATATGACCTACTAGCATGAAAATGCTGTTGTTGTTTTTGTCAGAATGTACCTATACATTTTCATACTTCACTATTTCAAGTGTTGAATTTTAGTTACCTTCACTAAGGTGTGACAACTCAAGTTTGATTTCATTATGTCCTCGTCGTTCCTAATATTAGTGGTTTTCTGAAATGGTATTTAGATAATCCAGAATAAACTGAATATTCTACAATTTTGTTTGTTTCTAAATTTTGAAAAATCACAGTATTAAAGAGTTTCATTAAGAAAACAGTGTATTAATTCTTTCTCGTAGTTTTTCCTTCTTCCTCACCTTCAAACTTCAGACGCTTTCGGGAAAATTCCTTTCCGCGATCAGCAATTTAAATAGGCTGACCAATGACCTTACGCTTTGTTGTATAACTACGTGGCCTTTTACCGCCAACCACTTTGTGTTGTCAAAAGTTTGCGTGTTAAAAGTATTTATTTACATATGACATATTTCTAGAAAATACTAAAACGTACTATGCGGAAAATGGAATTTTACCTTTACTTATACAATTAATCAATACTATAATTTATTTTAAGTCGAATCATTCATAGAGTTACCAGATGAACCTCATCACCCAATGTGTATAAATTCCCCAAATTTTCAGTAAACAAAAGATAAAAATAAAGGATTGCGAAAAAAATGTTTTATTGCCTAGAGCTAGGGACCCTATTCGAAATTTTAAGGGGGTGGGGACAAGGCCACCCCGCCCTCCACTTCGGGTGCACCCAACCATTAAACCTTTTGGACTTTTGGACCCAACCATTATGTATCATCCTATAAGCCCATATCCTACAACGTTTACTTGTCAGACATTGACACCTCCAAGCAGCCGGTTAGCAATCGTCGAGATGGGCCTAGAGTGCCTGGCAACGCTCCCTATCGAGACGAACGGTAAAGGACTTGCGATCACCCTCTGACAGCCGAGAAGAAGGAGGAGGAGAGCCCATCCCCATAGGTAGATGGAACTGCACTGTATGCCGCGTATTAGGCCCCCTAGACTTGCAATACGACGGCTTTAAGTATTTTCTGCCGGAACAGCCAACTTACGAAACTATCATTCCGGTCGACTCTTATGATTTTGTTGTTGGAAAGTGAATTGCGTATGCGTGATTTACAGTCAGTTGTCTTTTAGTTGTGTGGGGTGGCCGTCTGGGAACCCCGGACACTACCGGCGCTGAGCCCCAGCCCGATAGGGATAAAAGGCAATCTCATTAACTTGACATAAGACTGTGAGTGAATGCTCAAGGAGAATTACTCCTCACAACCAACGCCTCTAGTAAGTGCGGTAGTTGTTACTCAAGTATAACAGAGTTTTTTTTAAATTAAAATTTAAAAAAAGAAAAAATAGTGACTCTTTATACGTGTGTCAAAAGTAAGTTTGAAAGCCTTATTTCTATATAATGGTAAGAAACTCCCTTCATTTCCAATTACTCATTCTCTTGAAAGAATTTTATGAAACCATGCAATTCCAATTAAAAAGTATCTACTTCAATTCGTTAATATGAAATCTATGTGGAAACCTAAAAGTGAGAGCTACTCTTTTAGGAAAGCAGTTGAGTTACCGTCAAAGAGGATAACATGGGACAGTTGTGTAACTTGGGACGTTTTGCGACTTTCTTTAAACGTTGGCTGTATCAGTTGTGTTCTGGTGTTTTGACTCGGACGCAGCGTCGAAGTGTTTATGACGGTTTAAAGAAGATATACAATCATCTTTTGGAAGATTTAAGTAAGTGCTATTCAGTAACAAAAATAGTTAACGTAAGATATAACCTAAAAATCAACCATCGTAAAACTTTCCTTGTAAATTTCTTACTAAGTTTTTTTTCTATTTGGAGGTAATTGGATTCCACAATCTGAACTATTGTCCAGCACCTTCAGTATAAAGTTTTGCCAATTCTGCCCTCGTAATTTTTTATGGATGGAAAGTTTCTACGCGTGACTGGGTGGGGGTAAATTGGGACACTTTCCCAAGGTAAAAATAGGTATATAAAATAGGTTGTAAAAATAAGTAACGTAATATTTGTTGCGAGAACGATTTTTTGCGTAATTTCTGCTTGAAGATAATACAATTTATACAAAATTAATCTCTTGGAAGAAGCTCTTTTTTTTATTTTTCGCTTTACTTCGAAAGAAAATTGATAAATCTTGTTCAGATTTATACTAAACTAGTAGACTAGTGCAATGCTTCGCTATTGTACTGTATTACACTTCACATGCTACTGGTCATGTGACTGTTAATTACGTTTTACACTACGCTCTGCAAAAATTTCAATAGAAGAAATACTTTCCAACGAGTGTGGTTCCGTCTCTCTCTCTCTCTCTCTCTCTCTCTCTCTCTCTCTCTCTCTCTCTCTCCGTGTCTTTCCGTTTCCCTCTTAGTCTCTTTCCCCGTCTCTCTTCTCGTCTCCCTCCCCGTCTCTCTTTGTCTCTCTGTCTCTCTTTGTCTCTCTCTCTCTCCGTCTCTCTCTTTCTCTGACTCTTTTTCTGGTTGTTTCTCTCTCTCTCTGCGTCTCTGTCTTCCTTTCTCTCTCTATGTGATTGTGTCTCCCGTGAGAAACTTCACAATCACTGGGGCAGTGAAGACGTCTTAATAATCATACTTCAGTGTGCGGCGGGCTGCGTAGAAAGCGCCGTGGCGTAAAGTGCCCTGATCAGGGGGTCCTTGAGTCCACACAAAATGATCATCAAGGTGCATCTATGTGCGCACGCATATACACATTCCCATCGTACTATCCCTATGTTCTTCCTGGAAGTACAAGCAATAGGTTGCCAAAGTTTCTTCGCAATCGGATGAACGGTACGGCAGCGCATAAGGCACCAACAAAAACAAACAAACATTGTCTGATATACGAGTATATTAGATTGCTTCCTTTACCACGTTGTGTAGTCAGAAAACCTCTTCTGTAGGTCTTTGATACCAAAAAGTCGATAGAGGGCAAAACGTCTGTGGTCAACGCGCTATTGATATTCCTCCATCGAACCAAACGAACTCCAAGCGCTGCGAGTTTCAAGCGGACGAATTGATTATTAGGGCTACTGTATATGAAACAAAATTTTCACAATTATGACTAACTTTTTAATTACATTTATCCTCGGATAGCGTAAAAGATGCTTTAAAACAACGCAGATCCTATTCTAGTTAAAATCTCTAAATTTTCGAAAATTGCAAAGATTCAATTTTTTTGGTATCTTCCAATAACAGCAGTAATGAAGATAGAGGTTTTTGTGTTAATGAAATGTGCTCCTTAAAAAAACATCTTGAAATAAGGTCATGAACAAATAATGAGTGGTTTTCGCGTATTTTTTCGTGAATTATAGGTTATTTGTAAACAATTGTTTTAAATGTCTCCAATTTTTTAAAAATTTTTCTCCACTTATCCGAAGAACGGTAAAAAATTGTGCATGTTCATTTCTGGCGACTTTTCTGTGTTTTCGAAGAGTGGATAAAATTAACATTGCGAATCCACAGTATTGAACACAGATGTTGTCTGAAATGAAATTATTTTAAAAGTCGGATAATTAAAAAAGATCATGCACAACATTTTGAAAAAATGTAGATTTCTCTTAATTCCTTCTTGTAGTTAACGAAATATACAAAATATATTGCCTAAACCGGCTCCAAATTTTGTTTTTAAAATTTACCGACGGAAAATTCCGCACGCTTAAAACAATAGTACAGGTGTCTCATTTTCACAATCTCTCTCTCTCTCTCTCTCTCTCTCTCTCTCTCTCTCTCTCTCTCTCTCTCTCTCTCTCTCACTCATTCACTCACTCACTCACTCTGAAGTTTCGAAAATTGCAAAAATTTAAAATAATGTGCAAAAGTAAGTGCTGTTGTAGCACCACTGATTTTTTACGGGTAGAGTAAAGGACACGTAAATATGTGATTCATATTGTCCTTGCACTATCTGAATGTTCAAAAATTACGAAAATTAGAAATACAGTAATACGAGAAATATTTGCTATTATGGCTTCAGTAATTTTTAATAATTTAGTGGATATCAGTCGCAAAAGGGAGACTGGCATCGCCCCTGCACCGCAGTTTCAATTCATAGCATTACTTCTTGTCAAGTGAACTGTTTCTGGTTGAATGGAATGCAGTTGTGGTTTGTGTAATTCACGTTGATATATTTGCTTTAAATGAACTATTTGTGGCGCCTTCTGCGGTACAGCTCGTATTATATAAGTTTTGACGTTTTATAGGTATTGGCTGGGATATGTTAATATTGTTAGAAATTGCGTAATTATATTACTGAAAAAAGTACGCGCTGTTGTAGCACTACTACTTTAGATATCAGGGCCCCAGATAAATTCTAACGGATCTTTTTCTAAAGAATCTTTTTCTGACGAAAAATCACCATTGTCTGCTAAAACATTACAATACTTTATCTTTACTACGTAAGTTCATACTAGTACGGCGGGAATGTAAAAGAGAAAACATCTCTATTTTCTCATTTCTGTTTCCATAGATAAAATATAATTCTGTCTGAATAATAATGGCAAGTAGATCTGCAGAGTTCACCGCAACAGCCAAACTTTCATTTCTTGGAATATTTCATTTCTCCCATTGGGGGTGACATTCGGCTTCATTCGGTTAGCATGTTTTCATTCTGAAATTTGCCAGCCAGTGACGTCACCTGACGGTGAGAATTCCCGCTTCAACGGTGCTCATTTCCGAAGCCTACACTTTTTCCAAGGGTTAAGAAGTGTAGTGCCGGCTCGGATACACTGTGAAACAATTTCTTACGGTCTATTGTAGGAAATCCCTGCAGGATTATACGACGGAAAAAATACACCGTTACATTCGCATTGTCGAATCTGTTGCCTACTGTTATTCGGGGCTTTTCCAGGTCAAACAATTGGCAAGGTTTTACTTCATTGAGCAGATGTATGTGCGAATAATTGTTCACGCTTCACAAACGAGTGCTGCCGAGCCGCTGGGATGGGACGGAGTTCGGTTGAGCGGGGAGCGGGGCTGTGGGACGGCATGGGAGGCGGAGAGGGAAAAGGAGGAGAGGAGGGGAGACCGGGCCCGCTCCCAGCGCTTAGCACCGACACAACACCGACAACTGGTTCGGCTGCTCCTACGTGAGGGCCTGGCTCCGCGGGAGGGCAACGGGTTCACTTTTCTCCCCTATGAAATTGTTATTTCGAAAATCACTTCAAAAACGTAACACAAGCAATTGTGTTACACGATTAATCAAGGGATGATGAAGGAGCAGCCAGTTCAATATTTTAACTAGTGCTAAAACGGCACATAATTTCTCACAATATTCGTAACGTAATATTATACTACTACATGAACCTGCAAAATTGTATTCATTATGCAATTTTTATTCCGCAATGAGAATCGAAGTGAAGTCCATCGATTTAATTCACCGTGTACTTTACCACTACATCACGCAACCACACTGCCGTACTCACGTATGACGACTCTTAAAAATATAATTGTCGTTTCTATTAATTTAAATAAACAATTTTCAAAAATTTAGAGAATTGAACGAAAATGAGATCTGCGCCATCATTTATACCTTCTCTTCCAGGATATAAATCCATAGAAAATAATTTTTAAGAAAATGGTATTTTTGATAAATTGATTTAATTTCAAGCAGATATTTCGCAAAAACCTACTAGTTTTTCAATACAATATACATGTTCTTCTTTAAAGATTTGATTTTTACAACTAATTTCTGTTAAGAAAGAAATCTTTACATTCAACATTGTATGTTTGCAATGCTAACATTTTACAATTTTTCAAAATACAGGGAGTTTGCCAGAAATGAGACAAGCACCTATTTTTTATGAGGAGAAAATTTAAAATTTAAAAAATTGCCCTAATTTGTATAAGGAAAATTGTTTTAGAAAAATAAAAATTGCCTACTTCACGCAAAATTAAGCAAAAACTAACCATATTTTCGAAAAATTGCTCATGAATTGTTTCAAGATCTGTATTTAAAGACAAATTTCATTAAGGAAAAACATCCACATTCAAAATTGTAGTTGTAGGAAGTCGCTGAAGTAAAATAATTTTAGGCAGTTTTTGAAAAATTAAGAATTTTTTCCCAAATAAAATAAGGTATCATTGAATTGAGTTGAAAATGAGACTTACATCATTCTCTTAAACCTGTTGTACTGGTCCATATGACTGAGTGATCCACATGACCTGAAACACATTGTTTTGCTCTCACAAGCGTTTTTGAAAAACTGGGGAATCTGTTACTTCGTGATTATCAAAATATCTTGAAATGAATGTAAGATTTTTTATCTATTTGAAACCGTTTTTGTAAAAAAAATGAAATTGCATATCGGAAGTATCACACGAAATAATAACTCTCAAAACTGGATTGAAAAATGGAAATTTCAAGAACTGCTTTAGGATTTTGATGTTCACTCCTGCGATTTTTGAGACAGTTGTACAGTTTGTAGTAGAACTGGTGAAGGTGCTGGAAGTCTGTCTGTTAGTGTTTTTATTTACTCTCCTCGAGTGTCCATCATGTCCAGCTACGTATGCACTCAATTTGGCACGGATACTGCAGAACCTGATTTTATTCTTATATTCTTCTACAGAACGTAACCGTTAAATCCGTAGTTCTGCTTAATCCCAGGTCATTTGTCAGGTGAAGTCTAAAGGAAAGGGGTCATGTTTTAAAAATATTCGCTGGTTTCCGGCACACAGTTACAAGATATTTTTCTTCTTACGAAGTAAGGGTAAGAAAGTAAAAATTATTTAAATAATTTCGATAGGCTTATATATTATATTGAATAGTTAGAAATTACTCTAAATAGCAGGAGTTTATTTGTGATTATCGATAGTCACAGCCGTTACTGGAAACCAAGAACCAATATCACGATTGGCCCTTACATCATCATCCTCTAGGATATAATGAAGGTCCCCGCCCTCACTTCTATCAATACCCATTGACACCGTTTGGCTCATTTCCACTCCTTCACACCTCTGCGAGCCGAAGACCACGACGGCGCTGTACATATACAGCCGCAGCCGCAGCCGGAACTGGGAATGGCAGGAGGGGAGGAGGGGACTGACGGAGCATACGTAGAAATGGCAAAGTGTATCCAAACATTGATACATCGATATTTCGATAATTCACCAAAAGATTTTCAATGTCGATGTAAACATCGACAAAATATCGATGTTCAAAATGTCAATGTTTTCATTATAATAAAAGACATGCAATTTTCCATTCCTGTCTTTTTCTTTGGTCCTATCTTCCATATACGGAAGTTGGGTGACCCATAACGGGTTTTCTTGGGATAAATTATTCAGAGTGGTTTCCCGTTGCCTTCCCTGGTATGATGATGATGGTGATGATGATGATGATAGGGGTGAAAGGACGATCACAATACAACCATTCCCGAGGTGGGACTCGAACCCGCGATCTTTGGGTACGAGATCGCTACGGCACTACTGCCTTAGCGATCTCGGCCACCAGATCGGCTTCCAATCCTGTATCTATGTGTAATTAGAATACTTAACCCTTACCCGAACAACCAGTGTCTGTCGAACACTGTGGTCTATATTTTCGAACATATAAAGTAAACTAAAAAGATCCTGTATGTGCGCTTTCGTGACTTCGTTTCTTATATAATTGAGAGTTTACGTACGAATTTTCAGTAATTTTGGTCATTGAAAGTATTTATTTAGTTTTAAAATAACGTAACCGGGTAAATAGTTCCCGGAGGATTGTCAAAAACTGGACGCTTGCATTGTGCGACTTGTTTTTTCGGTTAGAAAGAACTCTGGGTGATTTCCATTTTGTCACGATCACAAGGTCTGTAGGGAGGAGTCAGTTCCGTTGAAGGCATGGAGGAGATATGCGCTTACAGTGTTATGGAACAGTTTTTTAGACCACCTATATTTAGAGCAAGAATGGGACTCAAATGTTTCAAGGGCTTACTTTCTTCTGTCCGTCTGTCCGTCTGTCCGTCCGTCTGTCTGTCTTTGAACACCACTAGCACCTAAACCATACTGATTTTTTTCCAGAATGGATATTCCCTGGTCGATCTGGCTCTACTCGAGGCACTGCGTCCTTGAAAAACTTTCTTCAAAATTTGGGAGTACATCATATGAATCCCCTCGCACATTTTCAAACGTTTCCTAAAAACAGCTCCTAATTTTTCTTTAAATTTCTTGTAAAAATAGAATAAAATACACTTATAGGTCAAATTTTCACTGTAACTGAATTTTCGGCAGTTGAGAAAATGTCAAAAGACATTTTGGGCGGCGGTAGATGGCAGCTGGCAAGAGGATGGGGAAAGACCGAAAAGCCAGTCGACACCAAGGAAATTAGGAACCTTAAATACGAGAAAGTCTGTGCTATTCTGTAGCAGCACTGCTTAATTTTGCTCTATATTGCTTTTAATTTGCCGATGTTTCTGGAGAAAAATATATCGGTCTGTAAAAAACATCGAAAACAAAACATCGATGTTAATATATCGATCTTTCTGATCGGAAATATCGATGTTTTAAAAACATGGATTTTTTGCCCATGTAAGTCGTGGTGAGTAGATCCATTGATTAAGCATTACTGCCAGTGGTCGCAGGCTCACTAAATCGCCCTACACACTTAACCACTGCTGCTGTACTTAGGAAATTAGAAAACTTTAATAAGACGGACGGACACACGGACGGACGGACAGACGGACGGATAGACGGACAGACGGACAGACGGACGGATAGACGGACGGATAGACGGACAGACGAACAGACGGACAGACGGACAGACGGACAGACGGACAGACGGACGGACAGACGGACGGACAGACGGACGGACAGACGGACGGACAGACGGACGGACAGACGGACGGACAGACGGACGGACGGACAGACGGACGGACAAAATAGTACCAGTATACCGGTACACACAGCATATACGTTATCGCATTATTTCTAACTTTTGCAATTTTCGAAAATTCAATAAGTACCTCGAAAATTAGACCTGTGCTATTGTTTTTATTGTCTTTTTTGCTATCCATGAAAAAATACAGAAAAGTCTTTTGAGCAGTTTTAGAGAAAATGATATTTTTTATAAAGTGTAGAAATTACGAGAAAAATACTATTTTGAAAACAATCTTCATGATATTTTTAATGGTATGATTTTCTTTAGAATAGTTTTCATTCAAGACAAAAATCTGTCAATAATATTGCACTTTTGCAATGTTAACTTTTTGCAATTTTTTAAATAACTGAATTCGACGAAAATGGGAGGAGTAGCAAATTTTTTATCGTTAATTGAGAGACGAGATAAACATTTTAGGAAAAAGATTAGTTCCATTCTTGAGAAACCAATTGTTTAAAAAATTACATAAATTACCCGCAAAATTGCGTGAATACTACCCATATTTTCGAAACATTGTACATAGATAGACCGATAGATTTCGATAGACCTTATTTTAATATTGTTCTTTAAGTAACAGACTTCATTAAGCTTCAATAGCACATTTTTTCACGCATTATATCTAAATTTGCAATATTCTTAAATTCACAGCATTCAAAGAAAATAAGACAATGACAATGAGTTGCTTGTTCTACCCTAGAAAATATTCGAATAATAAATTTGGAACGGGTTTTAAGAAAATTTGTCTTTTATAATTTGCATTTACTTCAAGACAAAATTACTCAAAAACTACTACTAAGTTTCTTCAAAAACTAACTCAACTGACTTTTTCCAAAAAGATAATTCTGATCTTTTTTAAAGTGCTCATTTTTTAGAATAGATTTCATTTAAGAAAAAAATCTCAATCTCGACATTTATCGTTTTTGCCGGAAAGAAGAGTTTGCCGGAACCAAAACTGGCGTGTTGCTTTTTCCCACCCTTTGATAGACAAGGATAAATTCAAAGAAATAATTTAGCCCCAATTTTGACGAGAGTAATTGTTAAAAAATGATTAAAACTGCCTATATTGCGCCTTTAATTACGTGAAAACGATTAATATTTCCGAAAAGTTATACGTGACCATATTTGAAGACCTGTCTTTAGAGAACACGATTTTGTTAAAGTAAAAATCTCTATACAATATTGTAGTGGTAAGAAGGCCAACAAATAGTTAAACTTCTTCTTCTTCTTCTTATCTTCAAGTATTTAGGCATAATGCCTGTTACACCGCGTAATTTTGGTCCCTCCAGCGCATTCTTGGACGTCCTACATTCCTTTTTCCTCTCGGCTGATAATTTGCCACTTGTTTAGGAATTCTGTCGTTGTTCATTCGCGACATGTGATCTTGCCAAGAGAGTCTGTAGTTGGTGACTTTCTCTATAAGACTTTCTACATTTAGCTCGTTTCGGATTTGTGTGTTTCTTTGTCTGTCCAAAAGGCTATATTCCGCTACCGCTCTAAGGAATCTCATTTCCGCTGCCTGCAGTCTTGCTATATCTTTATTTTTTATTGTCCACACTTAATTCCCGTACAAGCAGGTTGGTATTGACATATCTTTGTAAAATTTAATGAGAGTGTCTCTTCTGACTTTTGAACTGAGTGTTCTTCTTATGGTTCCATTCATTTGATTGAATCTTTCTATTTTCTTATTTATGTCGATTTCGCCATAGAATGATATGTCTGCTCCCAAGAATGTGAAGTGTTGTATCTGCTCTACTGTTTTATTATTTACTACAATTTATGAGCGTATCGGGTATCGACCTTGGAATGCCATCACTTTCGTTTTGGTGTCTGATATTTCAAGATTATATTCTGCCATTATCCGCTGCAGTTCATATGTTGCTTTTTGTAATATATCTTCTCCTCCTGCTATTATTGCTTGGTCATCTGCAAAAAGTATTGTCCATAATTTTGCTGTAGTTAGGTCTAGGCTATAAAATTTTAATCTGCTTTTCCACTCACGAAGAGCTTCGTCTATGTAGATATCAAACAGTAGCGGTGAAAGACTACATCCTTGTCGTAGGCCTTGCTCCACTTCCGCTTTTCGATGTGGTTTCCAAGTAATACATATTTCAGATTCATATTTTCAATTACAAGGATAAGATGTTCGGGGATTCCTTTCTTTCTTAATATTTCAAAGAGGGTATGCCTGGCTACAGTGTCAAAAGCTTTCTTGTAATCTACAAACAAGATGTGGGTTTCCTTGTTATATTCTCTGTGTTTCTCTAAAATTTGTTTTAAGATGAAGATATTGTCTGTGCAGGACCTTCCTTGACGAAAGCCACTTTGTTCTTCCATCAACATTGTTTCTGCATTTAACGTATTCAATTTTCAAATTACTGGTGCTAAAACAGCACATAGTTTCTCGCCCTTAGTAATGGTTACATAATACTATTTATACCGCAATTTCTCTCAGAATTAACACATCTCAGTAATATTTTTTTTAAAATCTCATCCCAAATGTAGACCAGTAGTAGGCGCGATCTGTGGTCAGTAGTCTCACAACGCCTTCTGAAACAACACACAAATGTGTACATGAAAGACAAGGGACCAACAACCATGCCCACGGCGGAACTCCAACCTGCGACCCTTCAGAGACGCTGAGTCGGCACACGCTCTAGCCAATTCGGCCCCTCAGTTCGGCGACAGCGAACTGCGTATCATACAGCTAAATCATGACCAACATTGAGAAGTAATTCACAGAACTACAGCTGCAGTCTCGTACGGAGGAATGCCGTTGTCGCATTCCAATCTGATATCTCCCGAAGTCTAGTAATTTTTCTTTCATTTTACATTTAAATCATATTTTAAGGGAGAAAACGTAATTGGGATAATTTCATTTAAGGATTGCAGATTGCTTAAAAGAAAATGCATCAATACATTCAGAATGTATATATATTAAACAAGGAAACAAGGACGAAAAAATATGAATTATCAAATAGGTTTTAAATAATTTCTGTAGTATTAATTTGTAAACATATAATAAGAGTTCAAATGTATGAACAAATAAATATGAAATAATATGCAAATTCTAACTTACGTAGAATACACTTCACAAATTACGTCCGCGAAGCGCAGGAAAGTCGATGTGGGCTACTATGTTTGACGCCAAATTACACCACAAACTCACATTTTCGAAATATTGAACATGACTTTATTTGAAGATGTTTTTGATGAACACATCTCATTATGAAAAAACTATCTTCAAAATTGTAGTTGTAGGAAGACGCCAATTTCTTTTTCCAATTTTCGAAAAATCAGGGATTGCGACGAACAATATGCCTGCATCATTCTCTTAAGCGTCATTTACATTATCTACGGTCCAAAATCAATCAAAAAATTGTGTACTGTTTAAAAAAAATTAAAGAAAAAAATGCCAATGTTTGACACAAAATATCGTAAAAAATTCTCATATTTTCAAAAAATTGAACATGACATTATTTGGTGGTGTTTTTGACGAATACACTTCATTAAGAAAAAAATATTTATCTTTATACTTGTAGTTGAACTACAAGAAAAAAGTTTGAATTTTTGCATTTCTCAAAAATCAGAATATTCAACGAACATGATACTTGCACCACTCTCTAAAGAGTTCTATAGGCTCTTCGAGGTGAAAATTTAATAAAAAATGTGGTGCCGTTCTTCAGAAAAAAATTGTTTAAATAAAACTAAATATTGTCCATATTTCACGCCAAATTACCGGAAAAGAACTAAAATTATCGAAAAATTGTGCATGACCTTAATTCAAAATCAATATTTAAGGAACAGATTTCATTAAAATAAAAATTTCTATAATTAATGTTTCAGTTGTAGGAAGTCTCCAAAATCACTGAACTTTTGCAATTTTGCACATGAACCATTCTCTTAAACGTCCTTCACAATATCCACGAAAAAAATTTAATTAAAATTTTGCAAATGTTCCAGGAACTTCATGTTAAATATCTCCCAAAATTTAAAAACAATTGATTTCAAATTCAAGGAGCTGCGACATCAGCCAGACGATTGAGGAACATCAAATTTGGAGAAAATCGGCTGAGCGTTTTATCCGCTAGCGTGGTTCACACACAGATGGACCGACGTTTTGCCGTCAATCGATTTTTCTGTATCAAGGACCCACAAAACATGAATTCTCGCTACACCAAGTGTTAGAGGATTTTGTTTTCTAAATGAAGCTACTGGATTTATTCGCTTTTTCGTTACCAGCGTGACAATAAGAGTTTTTCTGCCTAAAATTCTCCGCTTTTTCCCGCAGCATTATACAAAGTTCTCTCCACTGCGTCAGCGGTAGCGAGGAAGTAAAAATCTGGAATTTCAACAAACACGAGATATGTACCATTCTCTTGAACTTTCTCCTACCGCAGAGCATTGTTGTTGTTGTGCACGCATACGACTGAATTATATTCAAAGTATAAATACGCGCTATTGCCCATAGTGATATGGGTGTATCAAAATACTAATCATGATAAGCTATAGAACAACCGATATGCGCATACAAGGCTCCATTGTTGAAATAGTAATCATTACAACATTGGTGACATAGTTAATAAAATAATATTAGAGCCATTTGTAAGAAAATTTGTAAGATGTTTTTGTGGCTTCATGAAAATAACCCCAAAAATCAAAATATCCGTTTGAAACTCTCAAAACCTCGAGTTCTTTCAGATCGACCGGAGAATATAAATTTAGGAGAAAACCAGCTGAACGGTTTAGGCGTGAGCGTTGACTACAGACGCTACCAAGAGTTAGTTTGTGAATCAGAACGAAGACGTTCGCCTTTCAACATGGAGGTCCGAGTCCCATTCCTGGACAAGCTCGTGTGAAGTTTGTTCCACTAAACCGGGTTTTCCTGCATCACAAGGGCTAGTCCAACCGAGTTCTAAACCCTACCCCTACCCTAAGCCCTTCCCAATTCTAGCCGCTGGGTAGTGACCCAGGAGCGCGTGGTAGGAGGCGCGTACGTGGAGATGCTACGTGACGGCTCTCTTGACAACTGACAGTGACAAGAGTGGACACTAGATAAAAATCAAATGTTAATGGAGGATTACTCAATAGTGCAAGAGCTCAACTCTCGTTTAGAGGCAGAGAGATGCGTAGCGTCAATATAGACGCAACAGATAAAAATATAAAATATATTTTTTTAAAGGCTAACTGACAGTAAGGCATCAATCGATTTTTCTGTATCAAGATCCCGAAAAACATGGATTCTGTCTACACCACGTGTCAGAGAAATCATTTTGCTTCATAAAGGAACTTGATCTATCCGCATTTACGTTACCAGAGTGCGACAATAAGCGTTTTCTCTCGAAAATGCTCAGTTTTTTGGCGCACGATTGCAATACTGTTTCTTCATACCTTCGTAAGGGCGAGATGGTAAAAATTTTCACAAATGTCTAAATATTTTTTCATTATTTTTTTCACGGATCAAGCAAATTACAGTCAAAAAATGGCGCAAGTTCCATATTCAGTGGACACTTGGTTTTTTCACTCTCGCACTTACTCCTAAGAAAAATTCCACGAAAACATTTTGAAGCCTTTTTCGAAAAAAAGTTTAAAATTAAAAATTGCCTATATTTCAGCAAATTTACGTGAAAACTACTCATATTTTCAAAAAAATTGTAAATGACTTTATTTCAAAACCTGTTTTTAATGAACATTTTGTTTTGAGAAGAAAATCTACTTCAATGTTGTAGTCGTAGGGTGACGACAAAAAAATGAACTTTTGCAATTTTGGAAAAATCAGAGAATTCTACGAAAAGGAGATCTTCACCATCCTCTTAAGCGCCTATATATATATATATATATATATATATATATATATATATATATAGGCAAAAAACTTGTACACCTGTTTAATATCGTGTAGGGCCACCGCGAGCATGCAGAATACCGCAATACGGCGTGACATGAACTCGAACAATGTCTGAAGTAGTGCTGGACGTAATTGACACCATGAATCCTTCAGGATTCTCATAAACTCGTACAAGAACAAGGGGTGAAGATCTCTTCTCAACAGCACGTTGCAAGGCAAGGCATCGCAGATATGCTTACTAATGTTCATGTCTGGGGATTATGGTGGCGAGTGGAAGTGTTTAAATTCAGAAGAGAGTTCATAGAGCCACTCTCTACCAATTCTGGGCGTGTGGGCTGTCGCATTGTCCGGCTGTAATTGCCCAAGTCCGTCGGAATGCACAATGAACATGCATGGGTGCAGGTCATCAGACAGGATGCTTACGTACGTGTCACCGGTCAGATTCAAATCTAGACTATCAGGCGTCCCATACCATTCCAACTGCACATACCATCACCATCACAGAGCCTCCACCAGCTACAAGAGTCCCCAGTTGACATGCTAGGTCCATGGATTCATGACGTTGTCGCCATACTAGTACACGTCTATCCTCTGGAAACAATGTGAAACGAGACTGAAAACGTGTATCCAGTCATCAAAAGTCGAATGTGGAATTTGACAGCCTAAGGAGATGCGTAAAGCTTTGTGTAGTGCAGGTATACGAAAAGGCCTTCGGCTCCGAAACCCCAAATCAATAATGTCTCGTTGAAGAGTTAGCACGATGACATTGGTTAATGGCCCAGCACTGAAATATGCACCAATTTGTGGAAGGGTTGCACTTCTGACACGTCTAATGATTCTCCTCAGTCGTCATCGGTCCCGTTCTAGCACGATCTTCTTGCTGCCGCAGCGATGCCGGAGGTTTGATGTTTTCCCGGATTCCGGATATTCATGGTGTACACTCGTGAAATGGTCGTACGGAAAAATTCAAATTTCATCGTGATCTCAGAGATGCTATCTCTCTTGCGCCGATTGTAATACCATGTTCAAACTCACTTAAATCGCAATAACCTGTCATTGTAGCTGCAGTAACCATTCTAACAACTGTGCCAGACTTTAGTTGTCTTATATAGTCGTTGCCGACCGGAGCGCCGTATTCTGATTGGTTCCAGATCTCTTTATTTCAATACGCAAGTCTGTGCCATTTTTTGGCTCTTCAGTGTATGTATATAAGACGAGATGTTTAGACGATCTTCTCTGAAGCAGATATTCCTCAATCGATCTAATCTTTATCCACGGATAGAGAAAAACGCAAGTCGCATTAAGGACCACAATTATTCGAAAGTTGCAAAAGTTCATAATTTTTTTCGCCGTCTTCCTGTAGTTCTCTATTGAACAGAGAAATTTTTTGTGAATGAAATATGTTGTTCTATGACATTTCTTGGAATAAACTCCTGTAAAGTTTTTAAAACTTTAAACAATTTTTGGCTAATTTTACCTTAATTGTAGGTTTTTTTAACAAATATTATCCTAATAACGCTTCAATTTTTGTCTTTAAATTTTTTCCTCGTATATATTAAGTATGGCAAAAAATTTAGTGTTGGTCTCTTTTCTGGCGAATTCTTCGTTTTAAGAAATTGCAAAAACTTAACATTGCGAAAGTACGAGTACAGTGTAGATGATCGTTTTTTTTGTTATAAAAATCAGTTCATAAATATTTAATTTTAAGAAATTACTTAATTACTTACAAAACTTAACATAGCGAAAATACAGTGTGGATTATTTCAGTAAATACATTTTTATAAATTGCATTAACTTCAAACATAATTTTAAAAAAATATCTAGTTTTTTAAAAAGATTAAATAAAGTGATGAACAGTAATTTTTAAAAACTTGTCATTTTCAAGTAAATACTGTTTGAAGTTAAAGCAATTTATTAAAATATATTTACTGAAAAACATTATTTTTTTGCGGATGTAGCAAAGGACACGTTGAAAATGGCGCAGTCTTATTTTCGTAGAACATTCGGATTTATCGAAAATTACAACAGTTGCGAAGTACTGGGCGAAAAAATGTGTTCTTGAAGCACCACTAGTTTTCTTTAGAGGCAGATCTTTTGATCTTCTCATCACCCAACAAACAAAAGAGACAGATTGAGACCGAGTTACCTTTAAATTAATAAAAATACAAATTTAATTAATAACACCTTAAAATTAAGAAAATATAAGATAAAATGAATTATAATTAATTTGACTGAAACAACTCGTACATTTGACACAAAAACACTTTTTTTCTTAAAAACTCTACAAGAGAAGTATGCAGGTCGTCTCTCATAAAACCAACATAGCCTCCCACAGGAACAAGGTTGCCATAAAAAAAAGTGTTGTCCTACATTTACGAAAGACTTATCACTATTGAACAATATCAACTCTGATACAAATTTTCCTTAAGAAATGAGGTTAAAAAAATCTTCTGTTGATGATGATTTCAGTGAACATTATATTTGTCTACGCAATACGGAAAATTCATTTATTACAAATTTGAAGAATCTTCTCCCTGTAAACTATGCTACAAACTCCGTTAAGAGTTTTCGCAATAACTTATTTTCTCCGACCGATCTTTCTAATGTAGTGGTTCCTTGAATTTTAAACGGATTTAATTTTTCTGTGATTCTTTTATGTGAGATGTAACGTTATTTTCAAAATTTTCATAAATGTCCGTAAAGCTTTTTCTGAATTGTTTTCTCCAATACATCACAGTACGCTTATGAAAATTGCATAGGTTCCTTTTTCGTTAAAATTCTGTATTTTCGAAAATTGTTAAAGTAGTTTTTGACTTTCTCGCTACGGAGTAGAGAAAAAGTTATATAATGCTGCTGCAAAACCGCGGATTTTAACAGAAAAACTTATCACAGGAACGCTGTAACGAAAAAGCTGAAAAACAAAATTGCTGAATTTAGAAAAAATTCTCTACACATGATGTAGTCAGAATCCATGTTTTGTGGGTCATTTCCATGTTTTGTGGGTTGTTTCATTTTAACGCATTTAACGAAAAACACCATTATTATCAGAACTAATAATTAACTTCTCTCATATTTTGTTCATTTGTTATGAAATTATCGATGATTAATTGGTTTGTTCATCATTTTAAACGTTTTTATTAATTTTCATCAAATTATGTAAAAAAATCGCTTTATTGAAAGTGGAAGTCATACTTTGATGTGATATCTGTTGAATCATGATCACGATCATAATCATAACCATAATAATAATAATAATAATAATAATAATAATAATAATAATAATAATAATAAAGTGTTATTGGTAAAAAATGACATATTAAAATAACTTCAAAAAACTATTTTGAATAATCGCTTTTATAGTACTCAGAACTGAATCTTGTGTAAATAATTCCTCATGATGGTGCAATATTTTGCAACACCTCTATTCACTTCAATGATTATGCTTATATTCACACTTAACAAATTAAACGAATTTCTATTATCATTGTTAAAATAATTTTACAGAAAGAGAAGTAATGATTCTCTTGTAGCCGTAAAATATTGGTCATACTGCAATCAGTATGGAAAAAATCTCTTCGTCATTCTTTCAGGCTCCAACACGTTCGCAAAAGGAACTGCGATGGCTAGCTGGAATTCCCAAGTAGGGCGAAGAATTAGGAAGGGCATTTTGCCAACTGTAGAGGCTATGAATGGCACAGGCAAACCTTTCTATGAGGGTGCCACCCTTGCGGTCGGAGGAGGGGAGAAGGCGGCGCGTCCCGAACCCAGGCAAATCCTCCACTTCCCTAAACACACTCTTTTCAACACGTAGCTATGGGGAAGAACATTAACACTTTTAACTTCTATACCGCCTTCTTGATGCTATTAGTCCGTCACAGGAAACGACGATTTCCTCGTTCAAAATGTTGTATAGATAGAAATACAATAGAAAAATTGTACTTGACTTATTTTCAGATTTGTCTTTAAATACATTTTACACTACAGAAATACATTTCTTATCTTCAATGTTGTAGTAAGATGACGCCAAAAGAATTTGAACTTTAGGAATATTCGAAACAACATATTTATGAAATATGTTTATGAAAAAAATGTTTATAGAATGCCTGTATTTCATCCCAAACGTCGGGGAAACTACTAATATTTTCGAAAAATTATACATAACTTTATTTAAAGATATTTAAGAAGCAAGAATCAAGCTTCCTTAAGCAAGAATGTTAACTTTGGCAAATTAAAGAATACACAGATTTCAACGTAAATTAAGCCTGCACCACTTTGCGCTATTCCAGGTCAAAGATTATCAGAAAATTTGGAATCATGATTCCGAAAATTTAGAAAATGTTGAAGATTTATGAAAAGTACCTCCGGAATTCAAAATAAACGTTTCAAATTCGCATGTATTTCAATTCGTTCAATTCGACCCAGGAATATCAATTTTGGAGAAAATCTCAAAGTTTAGGTCTAGCCTTGAAAGCATATGCACACAAACACAGATATGGAGTTTTGGGGTCAATTGATATACTTTTCACGCCTTACTAAGAACGTAGTAAAGAAAAAGTACTGTAATCGACAGGAAGTGAAATATTAGTATAGTTTGAATGAGTTCCACAACCTATTACAAACGAAGTACGAGTCGCTACTGCGGTGATAAACAAACTACGAAATAAACACCAACAAAAACTAATCTAGAGCAATACCACGAATTCTATACGAAGTTAATTTTGAAAGTAAAATTTTATGATCGCTGGCGGCAAATCCTCGATCTAAAAATATTCCAATAGGTACTTTACTTTTTTCCATTGATGAAGCAAAATCTTCACAAATAGAAATGTCGGGCCTTATAAATTTTCATTTATTAAATCCATGTTGGCAATCTGAAAACGCTTGGTATTTACTGAGAAAGGTTTCCATTCGTGCGTAGAAAAGTCAAATATTTTTGAAAAAGTGACCGAAGTGCAATTGACCGATAATTTTGAATTCCATTTTTGTTGCCTCCGATCTTTAGATCGGCGTTATCATAGCTGTTTTTATTTTTGCGTATACGTACGTTTATACGGAGTGTACACGGAGTGTACACAGAGTATATACGAAGTATATACGTAGTATAGACAAAGTTATGTAATGCTGAGGAAAATCTATTTAGAGATTTCAATGGAAATACACGTTTTGGGGACACCTGATATCGAAAAATTGCCTTTTCCAAAACGTCTGTCCGGCCGTCTGTGAACACCACTAGCGCCTAAACCATACGTAGGATTTTCTCCAAAATAAATATGACTGTGATTCGACTCAAGGTGCTGCAATTTTGAAAATCTTTCTTTAACATTTGAGGCACATGAGGCCCCCCGGAAATTTTCAAAATTTTCTCAAAAACGGCTTCAAATTGTTTCTTTAATTTTATTGTAAGAATCGAGTAAAATATACTTACGCCGGATTTTCAGAGTTAACTTTGAATTTTTGAAAATTTCAAAAAATTGAGTTTTTCGGCGTCTTCCTACAATTACAAAATTGAAAAAGATATTTTTCTTTCAAAAAATATGTCGTCAATAATTAGTTCTTTCATTAGTGATATTTCCATTGTGTTGGAACTGTTTGTAGTTTTCGCGCAATATTGCATGCAATACGTGGAATTTTAAAAATAACAAAAACAATATTTTCTCGAAAACTGCTCCAATTTTTTATTTAAACGTTTGGTTGGGATAGTGCTAAATGTACTCTTTCAGATGACATAAACGCTATATTGCTCTATTCTTTTGTTTCTGCAAAAATGACAAAAGTGTACTTTTTTACTAGCCTCTCACGCCGTTAATATTTACATTTGCGGATATTTGTTCACATTGTTGCGGTTACGAATGCATGTGCTTTAAATTATATTAAGTTTTCATGCAAACTCAAAAGTTTTCTGTGAAAACTAACGCAAAATTTCGCTATATTCTCAAAAACCCACACGCCATATTCTCAAAAACCGTTCAAATGTTTTTCTTTAAACTTTTATTAAGGATAGTGCTAAATGTACTCTGAAAGGTGCCATAAAGGCCACATTTCTCTATTCTTTTGTTGTTGTTTTTTTAAATTACGCATATGTAATTTGTTTAATATATCGCCGTTAATATGCACTTTTCCAGTGATTTGTTACCACTACTGCATTTGTGAGTGGAAGTGCTTCAAATAACTTTCAATGAAGTTGTTCGAAAACTCAAAATTTTTTCCTGAAAATGAACCTTAAATTTCGCATTTACACTAACGCTTAAACGTCATTTTCTTACAAACCGCACTATAGTTTTGAACGAAAATGGCCATTTAGGACGAGATTTTACTCTTCTTTAATATTCTTGAAGTAATATTTCGGTTCTATAATTAAGAAACCGAAAAACTAAGAAAATAAAAAAAAGTACTTTGGGCGGCGATAGATGGAAGCTGGAAGAGTGTGGCAAGTCTGAATAGCTAGTCCAGAAAATAGATAACTAATACAAAGATGTCTGTATCATTCTGTTGTACCACTACTTTTATAAATGCTGTTATGATGTGGAAAGTTCCCGAAAACTATATCTGGTTCTTATGTCCATATTCCGTATATATTTATCTTTTTTAACATATTATTAAAACAAAATATTTTCGTGAATTAACAAAGTTGAAATTAGGAAAAATTAATTAAAATATAAGAAAATGTTGTTATTCATACGATATTTTCTTGAACCAACCATTATGACAGAAGGACAAGCAGGTGAAGACAATTCGCTCTCTGGTAGAAGGCGCTGCATTCTTTCGTATTACAGAGGACCCATATTTTTCCTCAAATAAACGGTATGCGAAAGGGAAGGTCGCGTGCCAGTCTCATAAATCGCCAATGCAAGGTCCCTTTCTTTCCGTCATGTCTAACGGGCAACCAACAGAACAGTAAGAAAAATCCAGAAGAAACCATTCCGCGCCCAGGCAGCTCTCTGTCGGCATTGGCTTCCCTAGCTCGGCAATGACTCACTGATACCTTCTTAAGAGATAGCGATCAGCGGAGGAACCACAGGTGAAGCTTGTTAGTACTACTAAAGCTGGGACTTCCCTGGCGCACCCCCTCCTTTTGGCGTTTAGGTCCACGCGGGCAAGGCCGGCAGGGGGCCGCGGCGGCGGCGCGGGAGGGGCGGAGTGGAATGCGGGGAGGTGGCGCGCGCTGGGCGGCAAGAGGCTGCCGGTGGCCCTCCCTCCCCTGGGCCGATTCCGCTCGCTTGGCCGCCCTCGTGGTCACCCGCTTGCCGCCCGGGGTGGCAATAACGCGGTGTTTGAGGCCCCGACGCCGACGAGGGGAGAGCAGGCGGAGGCCGCTGCCTACAAACCCTGCTGGTGGGGGCTGAGTGACACGTCACAACCGTACACCTCCATTTCTTGGAAACCTGTTCTTGGGCACAAGTAGAAGAGAAATAACTCATTTCCGCGATTATTTCCGAAAAGTGATGTGATATATTCTCGAGATACGTAAAACGATTGTAGAAAAAAATGAAGTGGATTATGGGATTATGTAAAATTTAATACAAAATAACAATTAAATTCTTTCCAACAATTGTTACCCCCACCGGGATTCGAACCCTGGTCTACTGGTTCAAAGGAGATCCGTGTTCGAATCCAGGTTGACAATTCTTTGAACAAATTTAATTATTAAAATACGTTTGTTACTCAGTAATAAGGACACAATTTAGTATTCTCTACGTCTGCGGAACATGTTTCCGAGCGTAAACGCGTCCAAAACGGTGAAGGTGGGGAGGGGGACAATTGTACAAAGTAACGTTTCAGAATTTAGTTTATTTCATATTTTGTAGCATATTTAGATTTAGGAAGACAAACACCTTTCAGAACAATTTGCATCAATCTCCTAAAAACAGACTTTTATATTAATACCGAACATTTTCAATCGCAAATCATCAATAGATTGACAACAATGATATAATGAAAAGAGTGCTGGTATATTGAATAAGAAACAACATGAAATTATGGATATTTACATTTTAAAGTTAAAAATGCAATTTCCTGTCCAATTGAATTTTGAGATAATACTAGTAATAATAATAATAATAATAATAATAATAATAATAATAATAATAATAATAATAATAATAATAATAATTGCATCAGAAGCGAGAGAAAAAGGTTATATTAATAGTAAAACTACAGATTTTAGCGGCAAAATTAAAAAGTTAGCTGAGAAATAGCCATGCATCTACGAGAAATACGCCGAAGATTCACTAATCTTAGCGCATCGGATTGAAAGCTCGTCCCCGAAGGAAGAAGATAAGGTTTGTTAGGGTGGTGCTCTGACATTGACTTGGTGTTGATCGGAGAAACCACGGAAAACTATCAATCAATGTCCACTACAATTCTCCTCCAGTCAGTGACTGAATTCGCCCCAGCTGTCAAGCCAGTGTTGAAAAGCGTGCCACCGTCGGGATTCGAAACCTAGGACCTCCCGTTCAGAGGCAAATTAGTTGATGCTCTGAGTCACCTTTACTGGTAACATTTCTTAACGTTTCATATAAAATAATGCTCTCAAAAATCAAAATATGTTTCAAACCCAAATATTAATTTTGGAGAAAATCGGATGAACGGTTTAGCCGCTAGCGTTGACTTTCCTTTCGCCGTCAATCAATTTTTTGGTATCAAGGACCAGCAACACATGGATTCTGACTACACAAAGTATTAGAGGAAATTATTTAGCAGGATTTTCTAGCGCTAGCTAAACTGGTAGATCGAATGAAGCGGCTGTCTGGAGAAGAATTTTTGCTACCGGCTGTTCTGATCGGTAGTTTTCCGTGGTTTCTCCGATCAACACCAGGCCCAGCTTCACAAATGGGCCACCGACCGCGCGCGATCTCTCTTTTCTATTCCTTGCCATATCCTCTTACACAGACACATGGGCTACTCTACCACATATGTCGGGAGACTGGTCGGGAACTTAGAGATTGTCCTAGCTGGGGTGGTGGTGGTTTTTCGGTGGTGGGAGATACCTGGTTAGGGAAAACCAGCAAGTCCACATGTAGATCGGTGCCGGATCTCGCTATCCACTGGCGGAAGATCAGCGCGACAGCCCGCGATAAAACCATGCACTCTACAGGACTACTGGATCTTAGCAGTTGACGCGCTCGGAGACACTAATGAATTATTATTTCTAATATTTTATTGTTGATATTTTATTCCAAGGTGCTACAGAAAGTTTGGGAAGCAAGTTGCTACAGTCTCGATCTTTTTACAACACTTCACACAATACTACTATAACAATAAAATATTAAAACTATAAAATAATATTTTTGAGAACGAAATCTTATAAAAACATTGATAATTGGGGCATCAACACCTTTAGACCCCATGTCAATTTATTGTAACTATTTAATTTGGATGTAGGATCCAAAGTGTGTTGGATGGGGCATTATTTCCTTTGGAGACCACAACTATTATCTTGTCTAGTGCATCAAAACTAACTCCAACCAAATAATTTTGATGTAGCATTCAAACCCTTTTTCTCAGCGCTTTACCATTTCCTAATCAATTTGAGTGATGTCACAGCTCCTGAAATTGAATTGGATTTGTTAATTTTAAGGTGTATATTACGTGAAGTCTCATTTATAACATTTTCTGAAAAATACTCTTATATTGTTTTATTTAAAAGGAGCCAATCTATTTAAAATGAGCCAAGTACTTTCATTATTAAACGATGAACAAAATCCATATACGGAAAATCTTGGGCACGACGTACGCGCTAGTGCATCGGACCCTTCGCGACGACTCTGCCCGACTTGAATAATCTTCATATCGTCGAACGTTCAAATGCAGATGTAGCAAAAAATCAAGAAGCGCTAGACAATTCTACTCTCCCGTACAACGATCTCGTTATGCACATAAATGTAGATCCTAAATTATTTTAATTCATAAAAAGATAAATATTTATTATTTTTCTTCTAAAATAATACGTGGCGTCTGAAATCTGCCATGTTACCGTTTTATTGACATATTCATGGATTTATAAGTCAGACAAGTGTAAACACGGCTAATCATCCTACAATACAGATTGTAGTATAGTGTCGAGACGTCGTGTTCTGATGGCAAATTTATAAATGGCTGTTGAGTAAATCCTCTTTCTCTCTTATGAATTTCAAGAGTTATTTCTCAGTTAATACAAGGAACAAGCTGCACATTCACTCTTCTTGTGTTTATGTTTTACAATTATGTATTAAATTTAAAACAGAGATAAATGTTTCCGTTAGTAAGTATTCAATTTTTTTCTTTCAAAATAGTACCAATTTTTATTAGGATTTATCATGAATTGATACAATTCTATTAAAAACAACCAGTTCATTTTTTAAATTCACAGTGATTCAAAAAACAGTCGACTCCGGTTATAGTGAACTCGGATATAGTGAACCATCGATTATAGTGAATCTAAGTCACTAGTCCTTTCTCTTAGATTACAAATAATTCTACGAAAATTGTTATAGTGAACACTGAACCTCAGCTATAGTGAACGTAGGAAATACGTCCTCGAAATTACTTCCCTTCTGGAAAAATATATATCGCCTCATTGCCACAAATTCCAACAATAGGCAGCTTTGAAGAAATATCGCCGGCCAAAGGTCATAATCCAAGAAGTTTCCTCTGAGTTAGATGGAGCGGAATGATTTATTCAGCGATCAGTTTCATCAGACGCTTGCGCCCTGCCGCTAGGGAAAGGATTATTAGGCGAATAAAAGGTCTTTTGGAAAGTGGAACAGTGGAAATTACTCACGAAAAATGTACGAATCAAACAAATGAAAATAATTGATTTTTTTATGTGAAATAAAGATATTGAAATTTTCGGTTCGTGCTATTCATGTATTTTGGTGTGTCTTTATATTAATAAAATAAATCATTGTGGAGAAATTCTGTTTAATTTTGCCATCATCATATATAGTGAACTTCCAATAGTGAACCAAAACTGTTAGTCCCCAGAAGTTCATTATAACCGGAGTGGACTGTTTGTAAGTATGTGAGCAAACAAATTTTCAGAATTTTTTTTCTTCAACTATCTCTTTTCCTATGATTTAAAGCAAAAAGTTTGAATTAATCAAAAGATTTTCTATAAATGTAAGTAAACGAGATAGTTTTTGTTTGAGCTAAACTACGATGTCTTAAAGTTCCTTCACTGTGCGAGACAAGCTTCCCTCGCAAGTTCCCACTCCGTACTACTGGGGCATTTCTGCACGCATGGCCAGGAGCCGCCGAGGTTCTGCGACTCCGATGCTGACTGGGAGCTTATCATCGCGCAAAGGAATACGGCTGGAAGAGGCAGGATGACTCACCGTCATTGAGTATGAAACTTTCCTGTGGAGAGTGTAGGGGCTGGTCTTCGTATGTATCAAATCAAGCTAAAATATGATGCTAATCTTATTTTTTTTTAATTTGTTGCATCTGTACTGACGCAACGCGTCTCTAAATCTCTAGGGGCAGTTGAAGGCTTGCTTTTTTAAGTAGTAATCTCCGTTAACATTTTTATGTGGAATAATCCTCCGTTAATATTATGTTGGTTTAGTGTCCAGTCTCGTCGCACATTCCTACGCGTTCCTACGTAGCTCCATAAAGTTAGAATAGCAAAGTTTTCAAAAAATATTGTAATTCGACTTAAAATTTGCCTCATTTCGTTGTTAATTTTTTTCGCAAAAATAAAATTGGTTGCTGTTATTAAACATTAGGCTAATTTTACATCAAGTTGGCACCGCAATTACAAAAAAAGCAACAACAAGAAATTACAGAGAGAAGTAAAAAATAAATACATGCGAATTTGTCACTTTTTTGTTACTCAATAGTACCCTAAAATTATTTTTTTTTTGTTCTTTAAAAAAGGCCCCCAAAAATTCCGAACCATGAGGGCGGCGAGTCCGTCCTCTCCCTGAAACGTCTTTCTGGCTGAAGCTTTCTGCTTGCGGGGTTTTTCGAACCCTCCCATCAGTCAGCGTGTTATCTTCTGAGGGATCTTATATATTTTTGCCTAGAGCAGGTTTCACTAAATCTTTGTGAATGGAATGATACCGACAGCAAATGTTAAGTTCACGTTTAGTAATCTCAATACATCCATTTGGACGTACCTCTGCAAAACTGAATCGTATATTATTAAATCCTCGCAAGTCAGGCTTTGTAAAGTCCTCGCAAAACATGAAAAATATTGAACGAAATAAGTACATAGAGAAATTTTCTGTTTTTTCTTATTTCTGACGCATAAATCTTGATTGAAAATGCCAGGGAGACGTGTAATTGACTTGTATCAATAGTACAATAGTAGCTTGACTTCTTACGGGATTTTCTGTCTTACAGGTTTTCAAAAAGAAATCAGTTTTTTTACCTAAACATGTCAATAAATACACATTGGAGGTTCCGTTTGTAATATGATACATATATTAAACGTTTTCTGAAATGACAATTTGCATCTACATCGAACATGATACATATAACAGAAACATTTGCTTGATATTGTGACGTAGTGAAAAGAGAATAAATTCACATAAACAAAATAAAAATAGTATATTGAAAAGTTACAGACTAGATACAATAAATTGCTTAATTGAAACACTCCGGCAACCTTTTCTTTCCAATACCCTGCTTTACCGCAGAAAAACAAGCCACGCGTGATGCGAGCCGCCGGACTTCCGTCCCGTGACAATTACCGTCACATGGCCTGATGCCAAAAATTAAACCGGTCGCCGTCTGGCGGACCGTGTGCACGAAGCACCCGAGATCGTCTGGCCCTTACACTCCGGACATCTCACCCCCACTCTTACACTCCCTGTACCTACGTGTACTAGGCCCTCTGATGTAAACTGAATGAGAACGCGGGCACAGATGGCACCGCGTTAAATAGCTGATGGCTACACCCCCACCTCACAAGTTCCCTAGATAGGCTCGCCTGCTGTTGCAAGCTAGGCTCGCCTGCCAGCATCTTAGGAGGGGGATACACCCCCCACCACACAAGATTCCCAGGTAGGCTCGCTAGCCAGCTTCCTAGGAGTTTACAGCCTAAGGTTATTTTTGGCTCTGCCACGCTGTCTGCGTCAACTGCCAGAGCGCCAAATCCCGGAAGTTCGGGCTCAACCCCTTCCTCCCCCGCAGCGCACTTTCACCGACCTAACGGTTCTGGCCCTCGTGTTAACGACGCCGCAATATATCTATCTATGAGAGTATATAGAAATCTTTCCGTAATGCACATCCCTTTCGAGCAATCTCTCAGTGATAGCCCAGTCATACACATTGTATATATACCTACACAGTGGCATATACTCTGCAAGTCAATGACTTACTAGTTTCAAAACCAAATCAAAACTTCGTAATGTTCTCACGGCTGTTTTATTCATCTGATTCAAAGGATTTACACTTGGAGGGATGCACCTGTCTTGAAGCATTTAGTTTCTCACAAAAAGCCAAAATTAAAAGAGAGTGAATTACGGACTTTTAAAAATAACGATTCAATTATCTTTCACATTCCATCTTGCCGTAATGTTACGTAATAATGAATTGAATGCCTTAAAAATACTTATTTGATTTATGCTTTTAAATGGGCAAAGGTGTTTGTTATATGTAAACGTATTTACGGTTATTGTTGTTTAGTTATACACATAGAAGTGTAACAGCATATTATTATTGTTTTAAAATGTGTTTTACTGGAAAATTGTAATCTTTTATTTCTTTAATTAAATGCGTATACTACAATTTATGTAAAACTGTTGGTGTTTTAACATCTATTTTCAAATATTTATCATAATATAACTCGCGATTGCCGCCATTTTGTAATGTTCACGATGAATAATCCCGCCTAAAATAATTGCGTATTTGTCAGCTCAATCCCGCAGGGCGGGGCAGGCATGGGTCAAATTCCCCGAGGCAGGGGCAAATAGTCAAATGCATATTCCTACACACATCGCAATCCTCTAAATATTAATAACATTAACACCTCATTAAATATCTCACAATTAATTACCACAATAGTTACACATGTTGTAGTTTCACTAATACCATAAATTAAACTCATTATAGATTCACTTCTGAACAAACAAAATGTGTAAACATTCTAACTACCTAACACTGCTCGATGGAAATGCCAATGGAATTAAAAGGCAACATCAACGCTCATCTCATCCCCAATGAAAAATGTTATTTAGATGAATATAAAATATACAGATACGACATAATTGGCAAAATAGCATCGGTCGGCGTAGCTTTAATTATTTCTTCTACACTCAAACATTCTCTTTTAAATGCACCCATCGCTCCCTCCTTTGAATTCATTACAATAATAATCAGTATCACTAAAATCTATTTTCAATGCTTCTTTATACACGGGAATATTTCCAGATATTTTCAAAACAACAAAAATTAAGCCACTTTTTAAAAAAGGGAGCAAAAATGAAACTCAAAATTACCGACCAATTTCTCTTTTGTCAGGTTTCTCTAAAATATTAGAGGGGCTTTTCTATAAGAGAATGGAAACTTTTCTCAGAAAAAACGAAGCGTTTTCAGTCTCACAACACGGGTTTAGAAAATCAAAATCTACGGAAACTGCCATTTTTTCGTTTCTCCAAGATGTTGGTTCATCAATGGACCATAATGAAGCACCCATTGGAATATTTTTAGATCTTTCGAAAGCTTTTGACGTTATTGACCATTTATTTATTTTGGTTTTTTTAGGACCATTTATTTTGGTCCTATCTACCATATACGGCAGTTAGGTGACCCATAGTGGGTTTTCTTGGGATGATGAATTATTCAGGGTGGTTTCCCGTTGCCTTCTGATGATGATGATGATGGATAGTGAAAGAACGAACACAATTCAACCATGCCCGAGGCGGGACTCGAACCCGCGATCCTTCGGTCCGAGATCGCTACGGCACTACTGCCTTAGCGATCTCGGCCACCGGTAACATCTTGCTATCAAAATTACCTTCTTATGGAATTCGTGGTATCGCCCTAGAATGGATAAGCTCGGAGCTTTATCATCGATCTCTAAGAGTAGAAATACCGTACTGGTACGAAAGGACATTGTTTACTTATCTTTCTAATTCTTTACCAATTGAATATGGGGTCGCAAGGGTCGATCTTAGGTCCTATCCTCTTTCTGTTATAAGTAATCGATATGCCCTTGTCTCTTAAAAACGGAAGAACGGTTATGTTTGCCGATGATCCGAGTGTTCTTTGCAAAAAAGAAACAATAAATAGTACGATTTTAGAAGTTTCTAATTGGTTTTGTAATAACAAATTAATAGTTAACGAAGGAAAACAGTTTCAATGATTTTTGCATTTCAAATCAGCAATCGCATGTTCCATTAAAAATAAACAATATGCAATTAGCTGATGTTAAGATAATAAAATTTCTAGATCTCTTAGAATTCTTTCTAATTCATGCAACTGCAGCTCGTGGCGTGTATTTTGCAAATGCGCATTCCCGCGCCTCTCTTCATTAAGCTTGGAATCTTACCATTGCCTTGTCTATTTTTTTACGAATCTGTAATATTCGTCAAAACTGGTTTACTTTAATGCAATACTAACATTTATAACAACAACACATGTGGAAGAAATCACGTGCATCAAGTGTCTGAACACCTCACTACCATAAATCCACATACAATACCCTCATCTCGATCAGATTTTTGTCCAGTTTCCCTGATCCATTGAGCAAATGCTGAGATGGCCCCTTGTTTTGCTTCTGAACAAGAATGTAGCTTCACTATACATACGTTCTGTTGAACACTCCTTTTTCTTGTAGTGGTATGAGTAGAGGTAAGAGTTATTTAATATTTTGTTAGCAATGCAGAAAAATGAAACCTGCAGTTCGTTTACCGTTACACACAATTCAATCCTCAGAAAGAGTGAACTCGCGTGAATGAAATGTAAAGTATGTTGAATGAGTGCATGTTATTTGGATATGTTTACTTTCAAGGAATGTTGTCTTGATATATTCAAAGGGTAAATGTTGTGTTGTGTACAATAGAAAGCTGTTGTATGTATGGCGGGGAGCAGAAATTCGTAGCATTTCGGAATATTGTTAACGAATAAATAATTGCTGATCATATTGACAGCATTGTTAAAAATCTGGGTGTTTATTTTAGTAGGTAACAAAACAAGAGAAAGAATAATGACAGGAGAAAGTATAAAAGAGAGCCATGTTGCCAAATCAATATAATAATATTTCGGTTTCCAGAATAGGGGCGACTTCTCGAATTCATACCAAAATTATTAATTTGTACTGTAGGAGCATAAACTTGGCATTTTAATCTTGTCGTCGAGAAAATCAAACATTATAGAGTTAGCAGTCAACATAACAAATTGTTATTTGCTGACAGTATAGACTCTCTCAGGTGTGGGGTAAAACAGTTAAAAAATTATATTATTTGTAAATTTTAATTCTCAGGTTTATGATCCATTACAAAACCTCTAAAAGAATGGTCACGATCCTCATCAGCTGAATTCGATTATTTCGATCATTCTCATCGATGATTTGAATTTTGGTGATCTAATATTATATGGAAAACATCAGAAACCTGGTGGAAGTGTTACCAAATCACTCCAGATATGTGATGCCTAGTGTTGTACAGAATGTACCATCACAGAATAACCAAGGAATGTAGATTTAAGTTCAGACTGCATGAAATTAAAAATGATCATACAAACATTTATATACAAACATACGTTGAAAGTATCTTGACAAAATATCCGTTCTAAAGTAACGAATTATTGTGTTTCTACGTACTACACAAGCAATATTGCTCTTTGTTACTCTCGTGTTGTGTTGTTTTGGTGTTATGTGGTTTTTAAATTAAACAATTATTAAGGAAGAAAATTTAAAAATAAATGTATTAGTTAAATAAACTACTTCCTGATCATGTACCCAAATACTCATTTTTGCCTGACAAAATTTTATGCATCCAAAGATTTGAATAGTACATCAAACTGTTTTCTATTTACTTTGGATCCAGTATCGAAAAGGTTTTATAATACTTCGAAATATTTAATTTTTACGTTTTATCTTGAATACTAAGGAACTGATGTCCCATTAGATGTAACATCCAAAGGTTTGGGCGGACTGTATTTATCCGTAAGCTTTGGATAATACATCAATGTTGTTCTTTCAGTGCGGTATCATGGACCTAGAAATCATGGATTCTGACTTACAGCGTGTTAAGGAAAGTAATGAAATACATCCATGAATATAATTTATCCATGTTTTTGATATCATGGGCCCACAATACGAGTTTTCTGAGAAAAACTCACCACTTCCCGCTGCATCATTATAATACTTTAATCTTTACTGAGTATGTAGTAGGTGAGAAAGTAACTAGTGATGTTACAACAGCAGAAACATCCCCGCATTATTTAAAGTTATGCAATCGAAATGCAAATGTTCTGAATGGAAACGAATGCAATTAAATGTCTAGCTTTTTCTTTCAAATATTCAGAACGTTCAAAGAAAATAGGACTTTCGTTTCCCTCGTCTCGAGAATGTGAAAACAATTGTAAAATATTGAAACGGCTCGCTGACGGAGCCACGTTCATCAAGATTTCTTTGTTTATCCTAGTGTGCACATGATGTGTTCCCTAGTGGGTACATCTTAACCATCACTTTTAAAACTTATGTTTGTTTTTTTATTGTTTTAGGCCATCTTTCGATCTCTTATTTAGATACACATATGGTGTTAATATCCAGACTTTTTCCAGCACACAGAATTCACTCACAGAGGTATAGAGACTTTTCAAATCAATGTAGACGGAATCCCTTCCGCTCAGTCTTTGGAGGCTGACAGAGCGCTCCCAACTTGGACGTTTCGTCATACTTTTGTTAAAATATGTGTCAAAACAAGCAAGAGCGATAATACATTCCATCGTAATTAAGAATATTTCGAACTGAGGCAGGTGTAACTTTCCTCAAATATCCACGATGACACTAAATTTCTTTGTAGTTCAGGTGAACTGTCGAAACTGTAAATGAGGCGTTTCTTTAAGAGCACAGTTCAAATATCTCTACCCAACAATTATATTCACAAAGCTCTGAACTCTTTCTTGTTTTCCAGTACAACTAATCTGCTTCAGGTTGTCTTCACCTAATAGTGACTATCACCAAACTAGGGTAAACACTTTCCGCGTTCATGCTTTTCTCTGTTCTTTGAAAGCATCCACTTTACTTAAATCTTTTTAAATTATTCAGGACGTAGACAAACTCATAAGTGGCGTATTCAAATGGCAACTTTGTGTAATCATGTAGATGCCCCACTGAACGCAAAGGCACTAAAAATAGAATTTGCAAGAAACCATCCAAAAGTTTCGTAATTACAGAAAAACATGAAATAATTCTCATACTTTTCGAGAAATGATGGAATGTTTAATTAATTGAATTCATTGTGTCAGAGGAAGTAACTTACAAGATATTGCACTAATATTTATCCACTTTTTTTATATCTGCGCCCCAAACCGCGTTTTTTTGTAATATTCGCTTCAACGAAAAAGTTATTAGCGACTTCGGTAAGTTACAAAAGAGAGAAATCAACAAAAAGGTAAACAATTATGCTTTTTACATTAATTATGCTTTTTACATCAATTATTATCGTTTTAGAGTTTCGAACTTATATTTCAGATATAACAATAATTTTACAGAATGTGTTTATTAGCTCTTGGTGCACAGAAGAGGTACACATTAGATCTAAATCTACAAAGACTCCTCTTCCCTGTAGACGAAAATTTAGAACATGATTTAATGAGAGGATCTAGGTTAAGATTACAGTTACATAAATTACAGGAACAGGCAGACGTCATTTGTAGTAGGTGACGATGACTAAGTTGAGAATGACCCGTCTGAATTCTTGTTAAAACCACTGGTTCGTTTCCAGTACGTTTTAAGTTAGTTTCCAATGCCGTTAAGTTTTCATAGTTTAATGGATGCTGCTTGCTTTGAATTCATTCTATGCGCTATTCCATTTTATTTTCATAAGATTCCCAACATATCGCAGATTATCAGTATAGTCTAGGAAAGATTATGGACTTTCTTATTCTGGAGATTAATTACTGCAGTTACCTTCCTACATTCATTGTCCGTGACTTGAGATACTAGTTCAGGTAGAATGCATGCCAGAATGACATTTTTCCTTGATGTACAAATTTCAAAAATCATATCTTGAATAATACAGGTCATTTCAGACTTAATGCTTCTATTGCCAACTTTGTAAATTGTTGAGAGCGAATTTCAAAACATGAATTCAGAGTTACTTCTTGCAAATTCCGATAGTTGATATTTAACCATTTTGTCTGGTGAATATGGCTACAATTTTTTTGTCCATAATTTCCTTTTATAAATTAAAAATATGATTTTCTGACGAATAATCGCAGCTTTTTCGCTTTAGAATTGCAATACTTTCACTCTACTAGGACAGGCGGGAAATTAAAAATACCGGTATTCTACAGGAATTTTCAATAATTTTCGGTCCCTTATTCCAATTATAATGTAGTTGCAACTAATCTGCAGTTCTATCTAACCGGTAGTTTTAACTAACTAATCTAGAGTATGAAAAAACACAACACGTGAAAAGTGGAACCTTCATGCGTTCAGTTTGATCACACATACAGTGTGCACCACGTAAGTTTACCACTGTTTCGAAACGGAGGTGTCGGGAAGCGCGTGATTGTTGTAGATGATGGAGCAAATAACCTCTTTCTATCTCTATTTGCACCATTTTTAAATTTTTACATATTTATTTTCAAATTGATATGGTTTCTATCACTATTCTAAAGTACTCGAGGAGTAGAATAGAACGATACAAGCATTGTTAATATTCGAAAAGAAACTGTCGAGAAAAATGCTACGGAGAAATGGCTTTCCGCAACGCTTCTCCGAAAGCGAAAAATGTCTGCTCTTCGCGGGCACTCCGCTTTCTAGAGAGAAATCGAAGTTTAAACTTCTGGTTTTCAATGAAGTAAGTAAACTGAAGAGCCAAAAAACTGATACAGCCATGTGCATTGAAATAAAGAGATATGCAACCAATCTCAATACGGCGCTCCGGTAGGCAATGACTATATAAGACAACCAAAGTCTGGCATAGTTGTTAGATCGGTTACTGCTGCTACCAGGCAGGTTATTACGATTTAAGTGAGTTTGCACGTGGTGTTACAGTCGGCGCAAGAGTGATAGCATCTCTGAGATCACGATGAAATTTGAATTTTTCCGTACGACCATTTCACGAGTGTACACCATGAATATCCGGAATCCGGGAAAACATCAAACCTCCGGCATCGCTGCGGCAGCAAGAAGATCGTGCTAGAACGGGACCGATGACGACTGAGGAGAATCATTAGACGTGTCAGAAGTGCAACCCTTCCACAAATTGGTGCATATTTCAGTGCTGGGCCATTAACCAATGTCATCGTGCTAACTCTTCAACGAGACATTATTGATTTGGGGTTTCGGAGCCGAAGGCCTTTTCGTATACCTGCACTACACAAAGCTTTACGCATCTCCTTAGGCTGTCAAATTCCACATTCGACTTTTGATGACTGGATACACGTTTTCAGTCTCGTTTCACATTGTTTCCAGAGGATAGACGTGTACTAGTATGGCGACAACGTCATGAATCCATGGACCTAGCATGTCAACTGGGGACTCTTGTAGCTGGTGGAGGCTCTGTGATGGTGATGGTATGTGCAGTTGGAATGGTATGGGACGCCTGATAGTCTAGATTTGAATCTGACCGGTGACACGTACGTAAGCATCCTGTCTGATGACCTGCACCCATGCATGTTCATTGTGCATTCCGACGGACTTGGGCAATTACAGCCGGACAATGCGACAGCCCACACGCCCAGAATTGGTAGAGAGTGGCTCTATGAACTCTCTTCTGAATTTAAACACTTCCACTCGCCACCATAATCCCCAGACATGAACATTAGTAAGCATATCTGCGATGCCTTGCCTTGCAACGTGCTGTTGAGAAGAGATCTTCACCTCCCGCACTCTTACGAGTTTATGGACAGCCCTGAAGGATTCATAGTGTCAATTACTTCCAGCTCTACTTCAGACATTAGTCGAGTCCATGCCATTGCGGCACGTCTGCGTGCTCGTGGGGTCCATACACGATAATAGGCAGGTGTACGAGTTTTTTGTCTCTCTTCAGTGTATACTTATTTGTATTGCTGTCTTCCGTTGTTCTCTTACCGTTTATTTGTTTCTATATTGGCTTGTAGCAAATCAAACTAATTCTTCGGGTAGCTAGATAATAACATTTGTGTTCCTATTCCACAATGGAATGCATAATATTGATCAATAAAAATAATCAGGGTGAATCAGAATCAGCCGGCGCTACTAGTTCACTACGCTTCGTGAAGTCACGGGGGTTAAGCGAATTCGAGACTCGCGTGTTCCTGATTGGGTGACCGACTAGGAACCCCGGGATCCAACGGCGTCGACCTCCTGGCCGAAGGGGTAAAAGGCATTGACTGACAGCGACGTGACGGGACCTGACAAATATACTAATGACTCACATAACGACAGTAATTACTCAGTAATCGACGATTACTCCAGGGAAAGCGCTCAACGCCGACAAGTGTTAAAGTGAACAATATGTCAACAATGACGCAACATATGAAAAATAAGAATGAAACAAATTCATGCTACTTAGACACACTGCTACATATTAGAATGTCATTTCGGTCTTCAATTAGTTAAAATGTTTTGAAGACTTTTGCTGTAGTAAACTTAGATGCTTGGCCCCGAATTAAAATATTTATTAGTTTATGTATAGTAACTAAAAAAATCAATGTGTTGACCACAAAAACAAATTAGGAACATTGACTCTTTTTAATTTTAGGGCCCAAGCAACCTGTCATATGCATGGACGACAAACAAATCCGGAATTCTCGTAAATGGTGAAAGGGGCAGCCATGCGGCGGCAGCCGGGGCCCCTTGAGCGCGAAGGCGGTGTCTCGACCTACGCACGGAATTGGCCCCACACCGCCGTTGCCCCCGAGCGCCTCTGCCACTCGACGCCAGTTTTGCATTTCATCGGAGGAGCAGCGCGCTGAGCAAATACGATATTTTGTCTAAGCAAATAGTCGAGAGATACTACAAGTGGAAAGTACTGCGCAAAAGTCCGCAAGAGTGTGTACATCTCATTGTCTACTAAGGAAATTCAAACAATGGTTCACCGCAAGTTCAAAATTCTGTAAGTAATGTGTAAACACGATGGGAAATGTTATCAATAGACAAAATTACATTACGTACGCCACCAGATAGATGTTAACCAATATAAGCTGTACATTGTCAAATATTTGGACGTCTGAGCTCACAGTCATTGTGCGACAATGTCGAATTTGCATTTGGAGATCTTGTCGCTCATAGTAAAGAGTTTTCCTATTTTTGAGCATGTAGGGGTTATTGACTGTTCTGTCTAGAACTATATAAAACATTTTTTTTCATGAACTATTTTTTACCTAATGAACACTTTCACCTTACGAAGTATTTCATTTCTTAAGCATTTACTTAGTGAGTTAAGTGCAAAACAGAATTCAAAAATTGCGTTTATTTATAAATAATCGTTCATCGCCTTGCACAGTTTCAGAGGGGTACATGCATAAGTTAATTACATATGTTAAAGTTATTTCAAATGCCTTTATGAATATTCAAATAACAGAATTTGAAAGCGAGAAAAAAGTGTTAAACTCTTTGCCTCATATTACATGAAAAATACTCATATTTTCGAAAAATTAAACATGAACTTACTTGAAGATCCTTCTTTAACAAACAGATCTGTTTAAGAAACCATCTGTCTTCAATGTTGTAGTTTTAGAAACACGCCCCCAAAACATTGACAGAAGCAATTTTCAAAAAATATGGGATTTCAAAGAAAATGACACCTGCACCATTAAGAGTCCTTTATACTATTCAAAAACAATGTTTTAACAAAAAAAATTGGTGCCATCTTTTAGAAAAAAATTGAAAATGTTTTAAATGTCTGTTTTATGTAAAGTGCCCTCAAAAATTCAATTATCCCTTTGAACCTCCCTAAATCTTGAATTTATTCAAATCGATTAGGGAATATCAGTTTGGAAGAAAATCGGCTGAACAGTTTAGGCGGTAGCGTTTACCACAGACAGACAAACGTTTAGCCGTCAATTAATTTTTGATTTCAAGAACCAGGAGAACATGGATTCTGGTTACACCACGTGTTAAACATTTTTTTCTATATTTAACAACAGCATTTATTCATTCTTTCTTTACCAGGACCCAACAATAAGAGTTTTCTGCCGAAAATTCGCACATTTTCCGGTGCACGATTTCATATCTCTTCTTACAAAGTACCTTCTTAGAGCGAGAAAGTAAAAATCTAATCGTATCTTCAATTGGCATTAACATGGCAAATCTGTCGAATAGGAAATCGAACAACTTTTCAGAAAGTGATTAGAATTTTAAACACTATGGTCGTACAAAATATTATTTTTTGTGAATAACCCAAAATGCGCGGCGATGGTGTAACGTTTAGCGTTTCGGACTGTTGTGCCTCAGTTGGCGGGTTCAAACCCGATCGAAGCCGTGGATTTTTAAGGGCGAAAGAATCCTTCGTACGCCTTTTTTTCGGAGGAGAAGTAAAGCCGGCTGTCCCATGTTAGTAGATTTACTTGCATGTAAAATATCCTCAAGCCTAAATGACGCCTCTGAGCTAAATTCAAAACCGCCTGTTTCTCGCCCAAGAAATACCTCCTTTCTCTGCTAGTTAGTAAAAGGAGCGTAGCAACGCGTGGTCAGACGGAAGAGCAGGCGTAATGGCCTGAGTCTCCCCACGTAAAATAAGGCATCAATTCAATGTCTAAATTTTATGTGTTTAAAAATGCCGCGTGAACGGTACATCATGTCTGCTCAGAATGCATGACGTCATCTGTGGGGAAAGAGCCAATATGTGGGAAACGAGGTATATGGCAAATCGTGTTGTTGTGTACTGTTTAAATGCTTTTTATGTAGGTTGGGATCGTTATGGAACAAAGAACATATCGTTGGTGTGTAGTATCCCAATCAAGGAATATTTCTACATCAACTCCAAATAAAGTATTTATTGATGTACCATGGAAAGCAGACGTGCGTAAAAATAGGTAGATTTAGCAAATTCTTGTTATTTTGATGCAAACATGATATCAAGTTCGAACCGCGTTTGCGAAAAATTGCATTTCTGGATAAGTTAATATGGTAACAAAATTTACTTTATGGAAATTGTTGAACTACAAAAAAACGACAAATTCGCTTGTAATTATTTTTTATTTATCTCTGTAATTTCTTGGCTTTCTTGCGATAACGGTGCTAACTTGATATCAAGTTACAACCGCGTTTGCGGAAAATTACATTTCTGGTATTGTTTAAATAGTAACAAAATTTCTGTAATGGAAACTGTTGAGCAAAAAAAAAACCACCTACAAATGCCCATATGAGATCTTGAAAAAAGCACATTGAGAATAATAAATAATTAAGAGTGCATAAGAATATTCCAAATTTTGAGCAAACAGTTTAATGTTACTAAGCATATAATAATAACTTAGGGATATAAACAATCTTATTTCAATACATACTTCCGATTTACCTTGGAACTGTAAGGACAAGTTTTCGAATACCTTCTCTCCACGTAATTCTTTTCGATGTATCATCAAGCAAACATTTTCGGACGATACAGCAAGGGAAAGTAAGATGACGTGTGCGTCAAATATATGAAAGACTTGAAAGCCGAAAAATCTGCGTAACAAATGTTTACACAAATAACATTCTTAGGAGAATTGGGCTTGACAGTGGGCAGGTAGTTGTGTGGACAAATCTATTGACGAAGTCGCACGTCGGTGCTTGTGCGCTTCTCTTCAAAGACAACAATGGAGAGACGAGTGAAGTGCTGCTGTTGACCTATTGTATTGGTGAGCTGCAAAGTCGCCGCTGATGGAATTCCTGACTGCTGCCGTGGCTGACCGGGCGAGGGGCTCAAGCGGCGACGGGGGCGGGGGTGGCGGGGCGGGGCGGGGCGGGGCGGGGCGGGGCGGGGCGGGGCGGGGCGGGGCGGGGGGCGGGCAGCCGGCGCTGGCGGTGGCCTGGCGCCCCCACGGAAGGCCACTGCCCCTTCCTTCGCCCTCCCTTGCCCTTGACGGGGCATTATGACACTATTTTCGTGAAGGAGCTCGTTTTATGAAACTACATTCCTTTAGTCATTATGAGTATATCTACTATCTACTACATCTCATCAGCTAGTGCAAACTAGCTGATGAGATGTAGTATAATTAACGGTACGTGATTCCAAAACCAATATATAGTCTTTCTAGTTGTGAAGAGAGTTGTTATTGATTTTATAGTAAACCCTCATAAGCGCAAATTCAAAGGGACCGAAATAATCGGAGTTCGTGTTTTAAAAATTCGTAATATTCGATTCGTAATATCCGATTTTTCGATATTATCCAATGACCGCATTGCAGTAATCCCTTGCTGGGGCTCAAGTTTTGTTCGTGTTATGGCAATTTTCGATTTTAAATTCGTGTTAAGCGAGTTCGTGCTAACGAGGGCTACTGTGCTGTTTTCATTAGAAATCAATGTTTTGAATTGAAGATAAGATATCAACACAATGAGGCATTATACTAAAACAGGAACACTGATTGCAGAAGCGGTTTGTACGCACAATAACCAACGTAAATGATAGATTCATGACGTGAGGTGAACAAATAGTCAGTTCCTGGTGTATTGGTTGGATGGATCAAATGTTGAAAATAGTTCACTGGTTGTATCATAGTCTCAGAGTCTGTTCTAAGAATGCTGGTATTGAAATCTATCGAATACAGATTGGGTTTCTAAGTAACGTCATTACAGTCAAGACAAAATATGTGCAGACAGAGTTCTATATTTATAAAGCATTTAGAGAATTAATTGATGAAATGTCTTTATGAAACTTCAAGTGATGTGGAGAATAAATGTATTCAAATACTTTGTTTGAACAATGGTGCTGAAAAGTATGTTTGTTACTTCTTGAACAGCGTTATTTTTTGGTTCTTAACGGGTGAAATTGTTGACACCTAAAAGTCGTTTGCTAAAAGGAATGTTTGTGTAGCGCTCTTAACCGCTGGGACTCTCAAGCTCCGGAAAGAAGGGCTCCCGAGGAGGAGTGGCAGTTAAGCGGGGCGGGAGCGGGGCGGGGGCGGGGCGGGGGCGGGGCGGGGGCGGGGCGGGGGCGGGGCGGGCAGGCAGGCCGGCGCGTGCGCGCCGGGGGCCTTCAAGTACGGGCGCCTTCATTCGTGTCGGTGTTCAGTGGCGGTTCCCGCCGCGCCCGCCCCCGCCCCCGCCCCCGCCCACCGTCACCATCAACAAAATATTTCGTGACGCAGGGCTCCGCATCGCCCCGGAGCGGGGACGTTGCGTTGAGGGAGGCGAACCGTGGGAAAGGCGCGAAGGGGCCTGCCAGAGGAAGCCCGCGGCGCCCCGGATGGGCGTCTGCCATCCATAAAGGCCGTTCTCGCGGCCCCGCAGTGCCCCGCCGCCCTCTGCGGCAGCCGCCACGAAGCCCAAGGCAGCGACGCCGGACCCCGCGGACAGAGACGGGGCGGTGCGGGGCGCCTACCCCCTGCCGCAGACGAGCCCATTCACCGCAGCGGTCTGAAACAACTCAATCTGCCCATTGAGCGGGCCCGTGCCGGCCCGCCCCGCACGAGCGGCGCGCGTCTGATGTCTTCATTGAGAGAGCGCGCGGCGCGGAGGTCCAGCCCGTCCTCCCCTGGCCGGCCTTCCCGCCGCGCCGGACCTCCCGCGCCGCCGCATTCGCCGGAATTCCTGGGCGGGAGGGCTTCGTGAAGAGCACGGCCAGCCGCGGCCGCCTTCGCCGCAGACCTGGCCGCGCCACCGCGCCATTTCCTTTCTTTGCGCCGCCCCTCCCCCGCGCCAGCGCCCTGGGCCGCCCGCAAACAGTGGCAAGCAACCGGCGACTGCAGGCGCTTTCATTTCATTGATATAAAATACAAATTCCTTAACCTACTTCCTAGCGTAAACTCCGAATATTCTCATCAAGGCAAATATAAAGAAACGCTGTTACAAGAACGCATACTACGTTCTCGCATTAGTAGTCGCAACTTATGTAATATTACAATATTACTTGAAACCCCAGATGTACTTAAGACCCTCAAATGATTGGCATATGAGCATAACATCAAGAGAAAATGCCTTATAAAAATAACTTCCCGACGCTTTTCAACAAACTGGTGACAACTCTTTTTTCTCAAGAATATTTATGTTATTTTGAATGGTTAATTCTAGAAAAACATATTTCATGAGGAAAAATATCCCGAATTTCAATATTATAGTTGTAGGAATGCGACAAAAAAATTTAAACTTTCGCTATTTTCAATAATTAAGCCAAACATTGGTATAAGATGCAAATGATACGAGGCTCAATGCAAAAAAAACTTTCTCTGACCTATTTACTAGTAGTAGAAATATTTTTTTATATTAGAATGGATTTTTATGTGCGATTTCAATTTTTTCTGAATTTCGTCCAAATTACTCAGAAATGTTACTAATTATGAGTGTAAATAAAAAATTGTCGAAGGTCAAACATATGCAATAAATGTCAGATTGTATTTGATGTTATTTATTTGGGGAATGTGGGGTAAAATTATCAAAAATATACAAAGAACAACTTTTGACCAAATCCAAATTTGAACTAATAAATAGTGTTAAATAGTTGTTATATAGTCAAAAACTTGAAAGATTCTTGAAAGAAATTAAATATTCATAACGTAGTTTATCAAGTCAATTGTACCGATTGTAATAGATCATACATTAGTCAAACTAAACGAATGTTGAGCACAACATAAAAGAAACACAAAAGACCTGGCATGCGTTCTCCATCACGTCATAGAATTACAACTTCCCAACACGTGTATATCCAGGATATAAAAATTTTAGTCCGCAAAAATTTCTTGTAAACTAGACCAATATTAGAAACGCTACATATCAAAACTTCTTGTTTGAATGCATAGATAGAATCTCATGAATTTACTACTTTATATGATGGATTATTGACTTTTCTCAAAATTAAGATATTTCTTTAATTGCCTATTAATTTTAACTCCTTTCTAATTTACTTGAATTTGTAATGTCCCTCTCAACCTTCATTTAAAAATAATTTTATGTCTTTAAAGTAAAGGTCCAGATACAGTCTAACAAAGTTGAGAAACCATAGACAGAGAAATAAATAATAATTTTAATACTAATATGCATTACAACTATGTTTCTTGCTTCATTTAAATCACATTGTTCAAGTCAAAAAAATTTAGACCGATCGGAAGTTGTCGTGCTTTTTTGGTAGATTTCACGTGGAATTACCCATGCGGATTCCTGGCAGTGAGCTTTTGATACTGACACCTGCAGACATGATTCCTATGTTGCATATTGGCTTGTAACGCAGTAAAATGTCTCAAGTAGATAGGATAAAATGTGCCATTTAGATAAATAACGATTTACGAAATTTTTCATTGCACCACAGAAACATATACATCTATATTAAGATGAATATATCTTTCTACTCTTGAGTAAACCGGTTATGACAAGAACCACTGACTCGAAAGTCGATAAGCAAGGCAATTTCAGAATTCCTGCATTAGTCGAGGTTTACAAGAACCACGTGAGCGAGATTTGCTTGTTATTCGTATAATTCGTTTCAGTAATCTAATAATCTGAATACTATAAAATGTGTTTCCCCAGAATATTGTGCCAAATCTCAGGTGGAAATGAACATTGGCAAAATATACACAAAGTACAGTAACTGATCCGAATTGGTTCACTGAATTAGAAAAAATGATGTAGATAACCGACATAATTTTGTGTTCACTTCTTTTAAATGCACTTTCCATTTGAAGTTGACTGAATTGAGAGACCCAGTTCTATTTACTTTCTCCCTATGGAGTAGAGAAAAAGATATGTAATCCTGCGCGAAGAAACAGCGAATGATTGTGAGAAAAAAACTGGTAACGAAAAAGTGGATAAATCCAGTTGCTAAATTTAGAAAAAATTCACAACGTGGTGTAGCCAGGATTCACGTTTCGTGGAACCTTGCTACAAAAAAAATGACGGTAAAAGTATCTGTCTGTCTGTCCGTCTGTGAACAACGCTAGTGGCTAAACCGATCATTTTCAGAATTGGAACATTTTCAAAATTTTTAAAAAATTGGCTCAACCTTTTTTGATTTTTTTCTTGAAAAGCGAGAAGGGCGTAAAAGAGAATTGTGCAGGTTTCATGTTCGTTGAAAATCTTTTCTGATTTTCTGAAAATTTCAAAAGTTCAACATTTTTCGGAGACCTGGACATCAGCTAATTGCATATTGTTCATTTTCAGTAGAGCATGCGATTGCCGATTTGAAATGCAAAAATGCATTATAACCGTTTCTCCATCTTTAACTATTAATTTGTTATTACGAAACCAATTTGAAACTTCTGAAATCGAACTATTAATTGTTTCGCTTTTGCAAAGAACATTCGTGTCATCGGCACACAGAACTGTTCTTCCAATTCTAATAGACGAGGGCAAATCATTTACGTATAACAGAAAGAAGATGGGACCTAAGATCGAACCTTGCGGGATCCCATATTCAATTAGTTGAGAATGTAAATAATGTCCTTTTGTACCAGTACGGTATTTCTACTCTTTGAGATCGATGTTTAAGGTACGAGGTTATCCAATCTAGGGCAATGCCAAGACTTTCATATGAAGGTAATTTTGAGAGCAAGATGTTACGGTCAAACACTTTCGAAAGATACCAAAATATTCTAATGGGATCTTCATTTTGTTCCATTGATGAAGCAACATCTACGAAAACTGCCATTTTTTCTATTCTTAAGAATAGAAAGAATGTGTGATAGAAGGAAGTATAGTGTCCCAGCAGTGACAGGAGTTAAGGAAGGAGGGGCCACAGATGTAGAGGAATGGATATTCGGAGAGGTAGTACAAGGATTAGGTTCAGGTGATTAGGTAATTGGGTTCGAAGAGGTCCCGGAGAATGTAAGAGAAGTAGGAAATGTGGGTGGGGATGAGTCTTGGGCAGGACACTGCCGAGGTTGTGAAAGGATGTGTTTTGCAAGATCGCTACCGAGTGCATGTTTTCCGAGAAGGTTCAGGTGAAGACGATGCCCGGAGAAGTGTTTTTCTGAGAGAAAGTTTAGCTCAAGTAATTTAACATTTGTGTCTCTCAGATGCCGTTTCAATTTGTTGTTTGCGTGTCGAATTTCTTTGCACAGTGTTGTTTTGTTGTACAATAAGGGCAGAGTTGAGACTATAATGTTCGTGTTTTGGGCGACACATTGTAGTTTGTCAACCTGTTGTTCAGGTGTAAAGTGACCACCCAAATTGATGTCTTTCTGCCCCCCTATGATGATGATTGTATCCGGTTAGGTGAGAGGTTTTGTGTGGGTGTCCAACTCACTGATCACATCAGAATAACTCCTGTGAGGTTTAATCACACTCGTAACAGAGAAATTAGATGGGAGTTTCCTACTGAGCAGGGGGGAGATTTGCCGCCCATGGCTACCTGCTAAAATTAGTAGCTTTTTGATGGTCTCAGTTGGGATGTCCTTGTTTACTTGTGGGCCAGGTTGCGCGACTCTGCGTGTCATTGTTCCTTTGCGCTAGCTAGCCTGTTTGTGGATGGACTCGTCGATGATGAGAGGGGGTAGTGAGGATTGGGAAGGCAGTCAAACGCATGGTCACAATCTAGTCCAGAAAATCCGTTTTCTGTCGTGATTGGTAGTGGTGATTGTGTTTTGGGTTTCACGGATGCACAGTTTGTAGTTCCTGTGATGTCAATTGTTGTCCAACCGTCTGTGTTTTGAACGACTCCTTGGAGCCTTCACATATGTTCATCTAAATTATTGTTTATATGTGTGAAGGCGTTCAGATGATCGGCTTTGAGTGGATACGAAGTTGAAAGTGTAGAGCGAATAGAAGCAAAGTCACAAATGCGTATTCAAATTAGTGGTAAATATGAGAATATGTAAAAAGATGAGAACTCAGACTAATGTAGAAAATATCACCTAAACCAATATTATTTTTATTTAAGTGTATTAAATTATTGAATTCAAGTTACATGTTTATTTGGAAAATAATAGGTATGTGATTCTAATTAGTATACAAATGTTATTGATTAATTAAATGTGAAAGAAAATCAATGTATTTAAAGTAATAGACATTAGCTGCAAACTAATAAATACAATTAGATTACTATACTTTACCCATTGAAAGTGCACAAAGTTCACCACTTTTATATCGAACAATTCAAAACACAAAGTGTCAAGATTTTCCTTTAGTTTTATAGACAAAACTTTGAATTTCAATTTTTTTAACAATTATCACAACACTTTCAGCAATAATTTAAAACTTCACGCAAATTGATGTTAAAGAATGGAGCAAATAAGTATTGGAAATTTTTAAACTCGTTCAAATACACGTTTGTCCATTACGCCATCTTTAGCACTAATATTATTTATTTTGCACTGCTTCGGACAATATAAATCTCTTTCAGCTCATATGTAACAAAAAAACATAACTGTTTAACAACAAATAGAATCTGAAAGATGTAATAAAATAGTAAATATTAGTAAAATATTGGAGCACATCCAGAGCACGTAATTCACGTAAGCAAACAAGCCGTAGTGAAATATGTTCTTTAAGGATTTTGAAATAAGACTATGTACAATTTTTCGAAAATTTGAGTATTTTTCGAATACGTTTGCGTGAAAATTGGGGGAGAAAATATGTGCTGGTTTAGCATCACTAGTTTTACTTTGCTGCGGAAAATCAATTTCGAGATTTCGACGAAAATACATGCTTTGCAGCCCCTTGATACCGAAAAAATGGTTTTGTTCAAAACGTCCTTCTGTCCGTCCGACCGTCCATCTCTCTTTTTTGTCTGTCCGTCCGTCTATCCATCCGTCTGTCCAGGTGTCTGTTAACACTACTAGCGCCTAATGCTTAGGATTTTTTCCAAATTGAAGAAACCAGTGTGGTTTGGTTCGAGTCCGAAATTGGCGATTTTGAAATTATTCTTTGAGAGTATTTTGCATAAAACCCCCGAACATTCTCAAATTTTTCTCAAAAACGGCTCCAATTTTTTCTCTAACTTTCTTGTAAGAATAGGGAAACATACGCTTCTAAAGGTGACACAGATCCGAGGTTCACGGTTAACTCTGAATTTTCGAAAATTTCAAAAGTATGATTTTTTCTGTGTTTTCCTACAACTACAAAATTAAAGATACATTCTTCCTTCATATACAATTTGTTCTCCATAGTGAGTTCTTTCATTGAGGTCAGGTACATTTCTTTGAAAATTTTAGTAGTTTTTGCGCAATATTGCCTGCAATATAAAAAAATTACAAAAACAATATTTTCTCAAAAATTGCTCCCATATTTTTTCTTTAAGCGTTTGGTAAGGATTGTACTGAATGTACTCTATAAGATGACATAAAAGCCATGTTTCTCTATTCTTATGTTTTCTCAAAAATTACAAAAATGTAATTTTTTACCTGGCTCTTATGTCGTTAATATTTGTACCAGCGGCAATTTGTTTATAATATTGTATTTATGAGTACATGTGCTTTAAATAATGTTCTATAAAATTTCTGGAAAACTCAACCGCATTCTTTGAAAACTAGCTCAAAATCCCGCATTTTCAGTAATGCTGAAACGCCATTTTCTTAAAAAAGCCTTCAAATTTTTCAAAGAAATTTGTCATTTAGGTCGAGGTTTTACTGTTTTTTTAATATTCTTAAAATACTATTTACATTCTACTCTTAGGAGACGGAAATTAAGAAAATTTCAAAAAAATGTACTCTGAGTGGTGATAGATAGCAGCAGGCAAGAGTACGTGGCAAGGTCGAATAGCTAGCCGAGACCATAGGAAATAGAAAGCTAATACGGGAAAAGCTGTGTTATTCTGTAGCATCATTAGCTTTTATTTAAAATGGAAAAGTGCATTCAAATCGTTTTCCTTTCGTTTACTAATAATTTATTATTACAAAATCAACTTGAAACGTCTGATACTGCGCTTTTGATACTGCGCGTCTTTATTGCAACAAATATTCATATCAGCTAAGAGAACTATTCTTCCGTTCTCATTCATCGATGAGATTACTTTTACGTATAGTAGGAAGAGAATAGGTCTTAAAAGTGAAATTTAAATGACCCGATACGCGGAATTTTTTATTTCTAACGTCGTTCTTCAAGGTACGAAATAATTTTAAAGTAAAAAAACTATTAACAATGACAGCGAATGTTGTTAAGAGATCTAAAAATATTCAGACAGCTACTTGATTTTTATACACTGAGTACGCGATATCTATAAGAACATAAATTACTGCCATTACGTAGATTACAATTTTCTACATGAACATTCGTAATCAGAAAACGCTTCACATTTACTGCGAAAAAAGGTATCATTCATACACTATGTGACCAAAAGTATCCGGACTCGTGGCTGAAAATGACTTACCAGTTTGTGGCGCCCTCCTCGGTAATACTGGATTGCAATAAGGTGTTGGCCCACCCTTAGCCTTGATGACAGCTTCCACTCTCGCAGGCATACTTTCACTCAGATGCTGGAAGTTGTCTCGGGGAATGGCAGACAATTCTTCACATTCTTTACTGAGGAGAGGTGTCGATGTAGGTCGGCGAGGCCTGGCACGTAGTTGGCGTTCCAAAACATCCCAAAGGGGTTCTATAGGATTCAAGTCAGGACTCTGTGCAGACCAGTCCTTTACAGGGATGTTATTGTCGTGTAATCACTCCGCCACAGGCCGTGCAGTATGAACAGGTGCTCGATCGTGTCGAAAGATGCAATCGCCATCCCCGAATTGCTGTTCAACAGTGGGAAGCATGAAGCTGTACCGTGATAGTGTCACACAAAACAACAAGGGGTGCAAGCCCCCTCCATGAAAAACACAACCACACCGTAACACCATTTTGCACGTGTCCGGATACATTTGATCACATAGTGTACGAAGAAAAGACTAAACTCTAACTAAAACTATATCTGCTTTCCCCTCAGGGGCCAACTTCAACGAAGCTGTACCTCTCGCCCAACCTGGCATTTCATCCATTCCCTAACTAGGGTTGGGAGGAGTACCTCACACCCTCACCATTCTCCTCCCTCTCGAATTCGACAGACCGGGTCCATATAAATAACTGGCGTTAACTCGCTGGTCTTTCGCAGTTAGTTCCTCGGTATATCGCCTAGACGCCGCTGTTATCCTTGGATCCTTAATGAATGATAGTTAACGACAAAATAAGGTAACGTATTCAAGTATGCCGGAGAAACGTACGATGTGTATTAGCAGGGGAAACGATAATTTCCAAAGAAAATCTATAGTGAACCAGTTTTGTCCACCATAATTTCCACTTACAACAACATGAGAATGAACTCATGCCCTATCACAGTCAGACCATTAACCTACGGGCCGCTCTTCCGCTTCTTTCGCGAAGTCTATTATTTTTAAAGAAGTGACAAAAGAGAAATTAACTGATTATTTTGAATTTCATTATTAATGCCTTCATTGAAGAGAGGCCTAATTTTCGCGATTCTGAAAATATCCAGACACATTCCGGAGTATATGCATTCATTAAATAAATGAGTTAATGGTTGTGTATTGACAGGCGCACAAATCTAGGAAGGCAAGTAGAGAAAGAATTGAAATCGTGCGCAGAATAAAAGGCCGAACTTTGGACAGAAAAACTTTTGCGCTTGTCGGCATGTCAGGCCTTGGTAACAAAATAGGGGATAAATTCTGTTCCTAAATATAGTAAATTAAGGTATTTCCTCTAACACGTGGTGTAGTCAGAATCCATGTTTGTCGGTTCTTGATAACGAAAAATTGATAGAAAAAAAACCGTCTGTCCTTCTGTCCGTCGTCTGTCCATCTGTCCGTTCGTCCGTCTGTGGTTAACACTAACTTCTAAATTATTCGTTGAAATTTCAAATTTGTTTGCTGATAAATTTGGTTTTAATTATTTTTCACTATCGCCCACATTGTTCAAAAATCTAAAAAAGTATGTTATAGAATGTTATGAGACACATTCAGGACAAAAAAGGAGACAGTACCTCAACGATATCTGGTCGAAAATAAATTTCCTGAAATTTTCAAAATTTTTTTTATTTGAATTTGTCGTGAAAATTGTTTGACTTCACCTTCTTGTACCTTCAAATTCAACTAATTTTCTCCGTCTCTCCAATTCTTTTTCAGCCTGACCCTTATAAGAGAAAAAATAAAACATGAAAACAACGTTCCTTATTGTATCTCTATAACAGATTGCCCTCGGCTGATTTTGTGGAAATTTATCACTTTTTTTTCTCTGTCATATGTGTTTCGAGATTATCAATTTGATTTGGGAGCAATTTTCACTTCCTTATTCGGCAATAACTTTTGTTGATTAAACTTTGTCCTTGGATAGCATAAAAAACGCTAAGAGAATGATGGAGCTCTCATACTCACTAAAAATCCTCATTTTTCGAAATTGCGAAAGTGCATTTTTTTTGGGCCGTCTTCCTAAAACTACAATATTGAAGTGAGATATTTTTCCTCGATAAAATGTGTTTGTTAAAGACACATTTTCAAATATGGTGAAGTTCAATTTATTTTGAGAACAGGACCGGGAGAGATGGCTCAGAGCATCAAATGATGTCACTGCACATCCTCTCACCAGGAGGTCTTAAGTTCGAGTCTTGACGATGGTAGGAATTTTTGACACTAGCTTGTCAGCTGGGCTGACTTCTGTTGTTGTCTGAAGGAGAATTCTAGCGGCCGGTTGCTTTGACCTATAGTTTTCCGTGGTTTCTCCGAATACCGGAGCAATACCCTAACATACGGACCGCGCAATATTATCTTCCTCTTCCTTGTCCTATCCTCACCCCATACACTCACTGAAACCAACATGTACTACACTACCACACATGCCGGGATACTGGTTGGGAGCTTAGAGCATGTCCCGGCTCGGGCCTCGCCCCGCATGTGGGATATACCTGGTTGCGAAGAACCGTGCTAGCCGACGGTAGGTCGGCGCCGGATTTCGCCATACAGCGTGGGTAGACAACCGCAACTTCCAAAAATCACTAACAACTTATCAATTAATCGAAAATATCAGTAGTTTTATGTAATTATGCGTAAAATATAGGCAATTTACAATTTTTGGAACTTTTTTCTACGAAATCCCTTTATATTAGCACTTTATCGAAATCCCTTATAATCAGCACTTTAAAAAAGCACGTGTACAATTTTTGCAGAAAACACGGAGATTTCGCGTAATTCTCAAAAACTGCATCAAAATTATTTTCTTAATTTTCTACTTTTAACAAGAAACGGTAAAAATATGGTTTTAGTCTCATTTTTGGCGAACGCTCCGTGTTTTCGAATATTGTAAAAGTTACCATTTCAAAACTATACAACGGAAGATAGCGACTTTGCCTTAAACAAATACCATTCTGCAAAATCAGCTCCTTAAAAAAGGTTAAGTACAATTTAAAAAAAAGTAGATTTCACGAAATTTGTGTTTAAATTTATGCAAGTTGTAAAAATTGTTTTTTCTCAAAAACCCGTCCAAATTTTTTCTTGGAAATTTTTCTTCCTATGTTTCAACGGACGGTAAAAAATATGCTGACACTTCCATTATCAACGGGCTCTCCGTATTTTCGAAACTTGCAAATAGTTAACATTTCAAAACTACAACATTGCACAAATTGAGAGCGCAATTTTCGCGTTAAACAACGACAGTTATAAAATACGAGCTTTTTAAAAAAGGTTATGCACATTTTTGTTAAACGAGTATATTTCGCGAATTCTTCTCTGAAATTGATGGAATTAAAAAAAATTATTTACCCAAGTAGCGCACAAATTGTTTTCATCAAATTTTGTCCTCGTATGTAACAAAAGACGGTAAAATATGGCGTTTGTGTCTTCTCGGCAAACTCTGCGTATTTTTAAAAATTGCAAAAAGTTAACATCAGTGAGTGTTTTGAATTTGGAGTTGCCCGTGTTTTTTTCTTTTGTCCCCTCCACTGTAACCCTGTGAAGGAGGGGAATTTATTATCTATAAATATTTTTACATTACGCTGCTGCCTTGTGGCTTAAGCGGCTACAGGCGGGGCTTTTTCTTACAACTAACTTACAATCTAGACTTAAAGTTATCTTAATTGCACTTTGGCATTACTAACTTACACTAAAATCATTATTGTAATTCTATTTATTTATTCTACGTAAATTGTTTGTATGTATTGGTACATTATTATTATTATTATTATTATTATTATTATTATTATTAGTAGTAGTAGTAGTAGTAGTAGTAGTAGTAGTAGTAGTAGTAGTAGTAGTAGTAGTAGTAGTGGTAGTGGTAGTGGTAGTGGTAGTGGTAGTAGTAGTAGTAGTAGTAGTAGTAGTAGAAGTAGTAGTAGTAGTAGTAGTAGTAGTAGTAGTAGTAGTAGTAGTAGTAGTAGTAGTAGTAGTAGTAGTAGTAGTAGTAGTAGTAGTAGTAGTAGTGGTAGTGGTAGTGGTAGTGGTAGTGGTAGTAGTAGTAGTAGTAGTAGTAGTAGTAGTAGTAGTAGAAGTAGTAGTAGTAGTAGTAGTAGTAGTAGTAGTAGTAGTAGTAGTAGTAGTAGTAGTAGTAGTAGTAGTAGTAGTAGTAGTAGTAGTAGTAGTAGTAGTAGTAGTAGTAGTAGTAGTAGTAGTAGTAGTAGTAGTAGTAGTAGTAGTAGTAGTAGTAGTAGTATTTTTTCTACATTCACACATCATTCATACTATTTTCATTATATACATAACCATTCATTCTTCCCATTCATTCACACTTAACTTCACTACACTCACTGTTCGCCACGGCACTGACTTGACTCAAAGTGTCCGTGGCGCTCGGGCCCATTGGGAGGCGTGGCAGGTGGGGCGCGGCGTCGCGTTCCCCGCTCGTCCCTCGGCCGATGGCAAGTCCTCCCCCTCACGCTCGGCTGCCTCCGCTCGCTCGCACAAGGCAGCAAGCGTGTCGTGAGGCAGCGCGCGGAAGGAGAAGGCGACGCGCTTCGGACCTTTCCGGAGGTGGGACCTATGCGCGTCACTGTTCGCCTCACGGCCGGTGTCGCGCAGGATGCGCGGCGCCTTCGGACCCAGAGCCCTTTTAAGCGCCGTCACTGACCGCCTTGAGTTGCCCGTGTGCGCTCGAGGAGGATTACACGCCCAATCGCGCGATGTGTAGGTTGGATTTTGGCGAGGACAGTGAAGTCAGGTTTGAACTTGGTGTGCTGGCCTGAAGGTCAGTCTCTGCCTGGACATTGTTGTGAGCGAACGTGATTTTGAAATCGCTCTGCCCAGGTAAAGAGATCATGAAACTGTGACCTAGAATTGTACCGGGCCCGCCTCTGGAGCTGGTGCGTCAGCGTAGTGTTCACGTTACGCTAGGGAAGCGCCCCTACTCCTTGTCTGGACCCCTTTGCGTTGCTTGTAGTAGCAACACTTTTAGTCATTGGCGTCGAGATCAATCCTGTTCCGATGTCCACGCGGTCCGGCGCATCTGTAATTGTTTCGTGAAGGTGCGTCGACCATCGTAACGGTGCCTTGCAAGGCCCTGCAAGCAGCAACAAGGGTGCCCGGCAGCAACAAGGGTGGCGGAGGAGGAGGTGACGGCAGAGGCTGCAACTGAGGGTGCTACGACGCTGGTGGCTCAGCGGGCCACAGCGTTCCTGCCAGTCGAGGAGACCTCGCCAGTCCCGGCTGCCCCGCCAGCCCCGGCGGCGAGTTTCCTGAACGCGGTTTCTACGGCGGCGACGGCAACAGCATCGTTTGCGTTTGCTGCGAGGGCTCCAGAATTGCCCCCAACGAAAAATCGCGAGGCGACGGGTCCGAAGAAGTGTGATGTTCGGTGACTCTAGTGTGTGTCACGTAGGTCACGCGGCCTTAATGTGAAATACTTCCCAGAAATACGCGTGGAGCAACTGAAGTACCAAATTGAAGCGTGCGATGTGGAAACCCCCGAAATCATCATTCACGGAGGCTCCATCAATTTACCTGTCACCTCTTGGTGACATGTACTCGTACAATGTTGGTGTGGCAGGTTTCCATCAGCCCGCATAGTGCAAGGTGGTGTCATCTGCCGCCAGGATCTAAGCTCGGGTGCTTCTGAGTGGATCCGAACGGGTATATCTCGGAGAGCGCGCTCGGTCGTGATGGCGTCCACCTCAACCGAAGGGGCGTTGCGGCGCTCAGCGGTCTCCAGCCGAGTTGCTGCGTCCTGCACGCGCCCCACTGTCATTCATTGACGTGAGAGTCCGCCGGTGCCTCACTCCCTCGGTCGAAGGAAACACAGGCAGTAGCCAGGGGGGAGGCCAGAGGGATTGGCTCCGCTGACGGCGGCTTCGGCGGAGACTTGTGACTCTGTGGAGATGGCGGAAACAGCGGTGATGGCCGAGGCGGCTGAGACGATGGCGACGGTGATGGCAAATGGTCCGACTAGAGAATCGGTTATGGGTTAGACACTAGTGCTCGTACAGGTTACTGTAGACGTTTATACAATAAAGCAAATAATTTGTGAAATTTCGTTGATATTTACCATCCAGACGCAACAATCGGGACGGAATTGTTCTTGTAAAGAATATTCACAGCTGTAAAATCTTTCGATTGGATTTCACAACTTTGGGAAGGGATAGAAGGGGACACAGGCATATTTATCTGCGTCAGTAATAATGTGTCTTGTGTCAATCATAGATAGATGACATGTAGAATCATAGATAGATGAAATACTTGGCGTTGAATTATTCCGAGAGGAAGAGGACCAAATTCTTGTGAAATTGTAGGCATGTATCGTGCTCCAAAGGAAGATATTCGCGCGATAGAAAGGTTAGCAGACCGGACCGGTTTCTTAAACTTTACTACGAAACGAAGCATAATTGGCGGTGATTTCAACTTGCCTCAGGTAAAGTGGACTGGAGACACTGAAGGGACTCTCGCAGCACAAATTCTCGTGAATAGACTTGCTTGGGACTGCGGTTGTCGAGGACCCAACGAGGGAGCTTGCAATTCTGCATATAATCCTTCTTCGGCCTGAAGAACACCATACGACTATTTGCAAAAAGTTTTCAGACAAGTGCGCCCACAGTAGTGTTTTTATTGAAAATGGAATGGGGCGGTAAATTCAGCCATTTGTCGCGGAAAAGTTTACCGATTTTTCGTAAAACAAATGTACCCAAGTTACACGGCTTTTTGCTTGATAATTACGTCCTTTTGGCGGGAACTGGCTGTAGTGTTGTGGTAATATGGACTAACTTCAAGTCCTTTGTGTTAGAGTGTTGTGAGCGTTTTGTTCCGCACAAAATGCTGAAAAATAATCCGGATACTGAACATTATAACGAGCATATTTAGATGGTTTAAAATAAAACTGAGAAAAGTATACAATACGAGAAAGACAGGAACAAATTATCACGAAATATTCGCGTTTTGGCAAAAGAGCTACTAGAGGCGAATGCGATTGTACAAGAATAAAATTCTAAATTCGATTTAAATAAAGACAAGAGCTGGGCGGAATTTGAAAAGTACGTGAAAATATGTTGGGGAAATAGAGAAACTTCCACTGTATTCTAAACAGTTGAAGGGAGGTCCATCTGCACTACTATGGAGCAAGAAAGCGCACATAATTTGTACTTCGCATCCGTTTTTACGCCTCCGAAGAGTGACACAAGTTAATATTTGCTCACGTAATGAAGATACAGTTAACATATTTACAACCAATGTTATGTTATTAAGGATCCGAATCACGGTACTGGCTAAAAAGAAATCCGCGAGACCTTATGGAATTCCCGGGTAAATTCTACGATTGGGAGGGGAAGCCATGATATCGTACATAGCGAGAATTCTCGAAGTTACTATTAACAAAGGTCAAGTTGCTAATGAAAAAAAGGTACAGAGATTCATATTCACAAAGGTGGAGATTGGTCATTAATGTCCAACTATAGATCAATAAGCTTAACATCGGTAGTATGCAAAATGTTAGAACATCGAATTGCCGACTACTTGCCACATATGTTGAACAAGAATAACTTCGTAGTTAAACCTCAACACGGCCAGATCGAGCAGGCTATTCTTGCAAAATTCAGCTAGCTACCGCTTGTCTAGACATTACCGATTTATTCGACCAGGGAGAAAGAATATTTTCGAATCGAAAGTTGATCCGCAGATCGTCATCTGGATTAGGAAGTTTTTCTGCGATCGGACACAGCGAGATCGAACTGATTACTTTCTATCCGATGAGGTTTACATGACGTTTGGCGTCTCTCAGAGAAGGGTGTTAGGGCCGCCCCACGCCTGTATGTAAATGATATCGGTATTGAAATTCCATCAACAATCTTACAACAATCACTTATTGACATTCATCAGTTGCAAAACGATATTGACGAATTGATGAAATGGTCTCAGGTAAATGGAATGATAATCAATGCAGATCAAAACAAAACAATTAGTTTTACGAAGGCTCGAACACAGAAAATACTCCACTATACAATAGGTAGAAATAAAATCCCAGAGACACGAAGTTGTAAAATCTGGGCCTAACAAATCCAAGTGACCTCAACTTGGCTGCTCATATGCTACACAGAAGGCTTGGAAAGCTCATTTTGTTATGCGTGTATTACGGAAAGCTAACTGTATCACTAAAATGCAGGCATACGTATCTTTGGTTCGTCTTATAATGGAATACGGAGTAGCTTGCTGGGATCCTCACTGAGAAGGTCAGATCAAACCGCTGAACCGTGTGCAAAAACAAATCGGGTAAATTCGCGAATAGGAACAACGGGGAAAGTGTCATCCGGGAATCTTTAGTTAGACGTGGAAAGGCTCTAATGACTGAATGATTTCGTTCTCTTCAAGACGTACATAAACCAATCGACATGGAAAGCTACCAATGAAAGACTTGAAATGCCAGGCAACTTAAATAGGGTGGACCACTCACACAAAATAAAATGCAGAAAGCAACAATTTACTTGCAGACGTGCAGGTGACCTTTTGCAGAAGCACGTAGAGTTATGCGTTCCAGATCGAGTCCAGTGATATCCAGTGAAATGCAGCGAAGGCCAACAAAAGTGTATGCAAAGTACGATGTATCGTTAATGTATAAATTACTAACCAGTAATTTATACATTAACGATACACCGAAGGAACATGCAGTGAAGTGAAGTGGAGAGTTGGGTACGGAGAAGGGATGGACACATTTTATCTATATCTATTCTATCTTTATACCTGTCTATTTGTGTTTTTTTATCGTTTTGTTTATTTGTATTTGTTTTATTTAAATTTTTTAAATATTTGTATGTATTGCTTGTTGTGATTTTTATTTTAGTAATTTTTTTTTTGGCCATGTGGAAAAAAAAACCTTCAAAAGGCGAAGAGCGGTACCGGTTGCTCAACAGTGTGGGATTACCTCTTGCTAGGCGACCTCACTAAAAACAACCACCCGTTTCTTCTTCTGACCTCAGCCTGGGACCGCTTTCGCATTACTTCGGGCTGGGGCCTCTTTTTTTATTTACTGCCACCGAGAGTACGCTCATTTGAAGTAATACGTTATGATTATTATTATTATTATTATTATTATTATTATTATTATTATTATTATTATTATTATTATTATTGAATGGGCCGTTACTAATCACGCTACACGTTCTCTTCCGAGGTCCAGCCCTATTCTATCCTGACGAGAGATTAATGTATGCAATTATGGGGATCAGCTTTTCGCCTGTATCCATCGCTAAGACAAGGTTTTTATGCCTACACCACTGCGCCGGCTTTTTTCCTTTTTTCTCCTCCTCCTCCTCCTCCTTCTTCTTCTTCTTCTTCTTCTTCTTCTTCTTCTTATTATTATTATTATTATTATTATTATTATTATTATTATCATTATATAACTACAAAATTGAAGTTAGCAATTTTTGCCCTAAACATCACCAGTTGTAAAAACTTAACTCTTTAAGAAGGTCATGTACAATTTGTTTTAAAAGAGTAGATTTCGCTTAATTTGTATCTAAAATTTATGCAATTACTAAAAAAATTATTTACTGAAAAACCACACCAAACTGTTTCATTAAAATTTGTTCTTGCATGTAACAATGGACAGTAAAAAGTATGCAATACCCATTTTCAGCGAACTCTCCGTATTTATGAAATTTGCAAAAAGTTAACATTTCAAAACAATAAAATTTAAGATTAAGATTTTTTCCGTAAACAAAATGTCCTCAAATATCAGCACTTTGAAAAAGGTCAAATATAAATTTTTAAAGGAACGAGTAGTTTTCACGTTGTTTGTGGTTGAAATTAATGCAAATTTTAACTAGTGATGCGTCAACATCACATACTTTTTCATACTATATTTAATTTGAAAATTCTTTGTGAAATTTCTTTTTGAAAATTCAGAGTGCAACGAAAATCAGACACCCACCATTCAGTATTATAGTTGTAGGAAGACGCTCAAAAATTCCACTTTTGCCATTTTCGAAAAATCTGGGATTTCAACGACCATGTCTTGATCGTCTTTTACATTATCCGAAGACAGAGTGAAATAAAAACATTTTTGAGCCATTTTTGGGAAAATTTTGAAGACGGTTTTGAGACTTCGTGAAATCAAAATATTCTGTTGAAATTTCCGAAGCCTTCAGCTGGTGCGGACCGACCAGGAAATATTAATTTTGGAGAAAATTGGCTGAACATTTAGGAGGAGACCATGCCGAGTGAAGAGGAAATTAATTAGAAAAGGTGTGATCTATTCAGCTTCAGTTTTAATTTTTGGTTAGCGTTCTTAATCTCGCGGCGTAGTATGTGTGTTACCCAAGATGGACAGAGTTGAGACTACAATATTGTATTTTAGGCGGCACATTGTAGTTTGTTTACATTTTGTTGAGGTATAAAGTGTCAGCCAAAATTAATCTTATTCTCCCGTCTTCTGACAATTACGGTGTCGCGTTTGTTCAGTGACTTCGTGTAGGTTTCCATCTGTCTTGTCACGACCGTAAACCTCCCGTGAGGTTGAAGTTTAAAAATATCAGAAAGTGAATGTGTGGAGAATAATTTTCTACAGAGAATGAAGGAATGCTGGCGGCTGTGAATAGTAGTGCTTGTTTTTAGGCTCAGTACTACTTTTTTCAGGTGAGTAAGGATGGGCAGCTTTGTGTGTTGCCTTTCTTAGCCTGTTGGTGTGAGAGTTGCTTGATGATATAGGAGGGTTGCGGGTATCAGGAAACTCAGGAATATCTCTTTCATTACCTAAAACAGGAAATTTGTTTTGTGTTGTGATAAGATATGGTGTATGTGCCTTGTTTACAGTCACAGATGCACGGTTGGGAAAATTTGGAATGACATCTGTCGAACCCTCTGAGTTTTGAACGATCTCTGCCAGCCTCCGGATATGTTGATCAATGTAGATGAATCAGATTTGTTTATGTGTTTGGAGGAATTTGGGCGATCATGTCAAAACGCTTCCGTCATAAAGTCATGTTGGATATTCAGTTTGACCTGTTACACTGTCCTGACAATACTCCAGTTCCTGATATTTAAACGAAATCTATGAATTTAGTACATTCAACATTGCATATATTTGCATCGAGAGAAAATTTGAATCCGAATATTTCTCTGCAATTCGCAGTTTGAAGAACTTTCACGAAAAAGTACCCGCTGTTCACTGCATGAATGATAGTGATAGCAAACGAAATTTATTTCTCCAGGCACACAATTGGCAGCCGTTTTGGAAATTATGACACACGTGGGTTAACATATTCAAGAGATGATTTCGAGAATTTGGATGTAACCGAATGCAGAAGCGACAGAAAGAGGGCTTTTGAGGCCATCGCCGCCTTGGCTATGAAGAAAGTATTGCCACAGAATGCACCGAACGCCGCGCCCCGCAGGAGAGGGGTGCGCTGACACCATGCCTGGGAGATTTGCGACTCTCCAGGCACGAGAGCACGTGGAGTGAAAGCCTAGATGGCCACAAGGGAACGTGCTGGTCATGCAGAGAGGTCGCCTATGGCACGGCGGGGTGCGCGAGGGGGGAGGGGAGGGGGAGGGGAGGGGGAGGGGGGAGGGGAAGCGGAGGAGCGGCCGAGCCTGCCCAGCCGAGGCATCCACAGCATTTCCGGCGCCTGGTGGCGATGGTGGCTGCCTGTGATGTAGGTCAGCGGGCGCACACGCGTCGGACGGCGACCGGCGACCGGCGTCCGGGGCCAGTTGCCCTGCGCCTCGCCCACGCCCCGCACCCTCCACGCCTCACGCCACACATGCTCCATACACGTACAGAGCACACTTAAATTGGCTTTCCTTATTCACTTGCTTTTAATAGTACGAATTACATCAAGCAATTTAATAAGCTAGTTCAGCGGATGAGATAATGGCGACACGGAAGGTGAGTTGGCAACAGTGAGCAGTGAGGACATACATCGTCTCAAAGGAGCCCGTTTCTGACGTTGACCTCGTGCTTATCTCCTATGAACGAGACGCAGCCTCGCTCTCCTTGATCCCAAAGAAAGTATGTTTCACAACTAGTATTTAGCGCAGCTTGATTTTTTACAATTTTATATTTAGAAAATCTATTATCCACGCTTGATAAAATTACCATTCCAGTTTAAACATATTGTAGTTTGATGAGATTTGAACTAAGATATTCTTCAAAAATTTCCAGAGAAAGGATCGGTGATGAATATGATACGGGGGTTTCGAAGAAAGGTGGTTCGGTGGAAGTCGAGCGGTGATGCTGTTGCGTTTGGTTGGTCTCGAGATGGCGATGGCGGGTTGCTAGTACCTCGCCGTTCAATTTTATCCTTAAATATTATTATACGAGGGTTGCCTTTTATATTTCAGGATTAGAGAACAAAAACAAATATTAATCATCGAAAATCATTTTATTGTTTTTCAAAATATTCCCCATGAAGATCTATACACTTTTGCATGCGTTTGAACCAACTGTCGAAGCACTTTTGCCACTCTGATTGAGGGGTCTCCAAAACATGCATTCTGAATGCAGCAACCGCTTCTTCAGGTGTCGAAAAACGTTGCCCTCTCAGTTTGTTTTTTACGTACGGGAATAAAAAGAAGTCATTCGTTGCCAAGTCACAACTATACGGCGGATGACTCATCAAATCGATGTTTTGGGTGCTCAAAAATGCAGTTGTTTGAGCCGATGTGTGAGAGCTCGCATTGTCGTGGTGAAGAGTGATCCGTCTTCGGCAGTTGGTTTTCCTGATTTCTTGGAAGACAGCTGGCAAACAAATCGTTGTGTACCACTCAGAATTGACTGTTCTGCGTTGTTCTAGTGGTACGGTTGCGACATGTCCAGTTTTTTCCAAAACACAGGCGACCATCTGTTTGGAAGTGCTTCCTGCGCGAACAACTTTTGTTCGATTTTGCTCACCTTGAAACACCCATACAGTCGACTGCTGTTATCTTTCGGGCTCATACGCGTAAATCCACAATTCATCACCTGTCACAATGTCATAGACGTGTTTCGAAGCACCGTGATCGTATTTTTTGAGCATTTCTTGCGACCAATCGACACGAGCCTTTTTTTGAGCGATTGACAAATTGTGTGGGATCCAACGCGAACAAATTTTTTTGACAGCCAAATGTTCATGCAATATTGAATGTATGCTAATCCCACTAATGCCTAAAGTTGTCTCAATCTCACGATAGGTCACATGACGATCTTGCAATATCAGTTCACGCACAGCATCAATGGTTTTCAGAACAACAACTGATTTTGGACGACCTTCGCGAAATTCGTCTTGGAGTGTACTGCGACCACGATTGAATTCACCATACCATCGATAAACACTGTTCCTTGATGGAGCTTCATCGCCAAAAATTGAATTAAGTTCATCCATGCACTGTTGCTGAGTTAATCCACGTCGAAAGTTGTAAAAAATAATCGCACGAAAATGTTTACGATTTAATTCCATTTTTGGGCCAAGATGAGTCTTTTAAGTTACTGTTAACAACACAAATAGCGCTCGTATGTAAAAATGTTCTGAGTACGTATAGCCTCAAAACATCAAATTTTACGATAGAGCTGTCAGTTGCCAGATTGCAACACCAGGGTTGCCAAATCCCGAAACATAAAAGGCAACCTTCGTACTAAGGATTCTGAATAAATTTTATCCTGTATTAAGCAAAATACATAACGGGATGATATAAATAAACATTCGTTTTAAGCGACAGACACGGTGTCTGACAAATTAATTTTTTAAACTTTTTATTTTTGCTCTGAGGAAAAATAAACTTAATGGAATAAAACAACTACAAATGTAGCCTCGAGTTTCTGAGACGGAATTAGATCTAAATTTTCACTTTCTCACCTACTACGTATATATGTAGTAAAAATAACGTATTCTAATGCTCTAATCTCGTAGTTTCAACAGACAAAATTGTATTCAAGGTTGCTGTTATAGTTGATAAATATTGTTCCTATATGTTGTACACTGAGGTGACAAACGTCATGGTATAGCAAAATGCAAGTACACAGATGACAACAATATATTGTACAAAAGGTTCAAAAGGGCAGTGCAGGGGCAGAGCTTTCATACTCAAGTAATATCTATGAAAATGTTTCTGACGTGATTATGGCCGCACGATGGGCTGTGAACGCAGAATGGTAGTTGGTGCTAGTCACATGGGATATTATATTTCGGAAATTGTTAGCGAATTCAATATTCGGGGATCCACAGTGTCAAGAGTGTGCAGAGAATATTTAATTTCAGGCGTAATCCTTCATCATAGACAATACCGACCACATTCACGGAATGAACCAGAGCAGTGGCGTTGGCGTAGATTTGTCAGTGCTAACATACAAGCAACACTGCATTAAATAACCCTAAAAATCCATGTGGGACGTACGACGAAGGTATCCATTAGGCCAGTGCGACGAAATTTGGCTTTAACTGGCCATGGCATCCGAAGACCGACTCGAGTGCTTTTGCTGCCAGCACGATATAACCTGCAGCGCCTCACCTGGTCTCGTGGCCAGATCGATTGGACCCTTGGCGACTGGAAAACCGTGGCTTGGTCAGATGAGTCCCGATTTCAGTTGATAAGTGCTTATGATAGGGTTAGAGTATGTCGCTGGCCCCATGAAACCATGGAGACAAGTTGGCAATAAGGCACTGTGCAAGTTGGCGGTGGCTCCATCACGATGCATGATGTTTTTACAGGGACCTCTATTTCAACTGAACCGATAAACGACTGAAGTGTTCAGTTACTTGAAGACTATTCATGGACTTCATGTTCCCAAACAACGAAGGAATTTTTAAGGATTCCAATACTCCTTGTCATGAAGACACAATTGTTCGCGATTGGCTTGAAGAACATTCTGAACAATTCGAGAGATTGATTTGGCCATCCAGATCGCCCGACATGAATCTCATCGAACATTTATAGAGCATAATCGAGAGGTGTGTATTTGCAAATATTTCTGAACACTTTCTCAATTATAGAGAGGTAGCATGGCTCAATACTTCTGAAGGGGACTTCTAAGAGCATGTTGAGTTCATGCCATTTGAGATACTGCATTTCGCTGCGTAAAAGGAGGCCCGACACTATATTAGAATGTATCCCATGACTTTTTTTTACTTGTGTGCAAAATACGTATTTCCTCAAACTCGCTCTGTAGTCACGAATCTACATTTTGTTGTTGATATCGATTTTTTTTACAGCAAAACGTCGCATAATCTGTTCACATTATATTCTCCAACGCGAGGACATTCGTGTTTTAAACGCATATTTTAATTTTTGAGGGTACTTTTCATGAAGGTACACCTTGAAAATATTCTAAAAAATGGCATCAAAATTTGGACAATTATTTCTCGTATAGAGCAATGGACGCGTATAAAAATGACGCAGGTTTCATTTTCTTTGAAATCTGTGAATTTTCGAAAATTACAAATGTTAAAATTTTTTCCAGTAATTTCCTTCAACATTAAAGATATAGACTAGTACTACAAGAACAATCACAATTATTAAAGATAAAGATTTTTTCTTAATGAAAACCTCCAATGTTAGTAAATAACACCATGTACAATATTTTGAAATTATAACTAATTTTCAAGTAAATTTTTGCTTGAATGAAGTCGATTTAAAAAATATGTCTTTAAAAAACTAGTATCTCGAATTAAGGACAATATGCTTAAAGAAATCGCGCAGGTGTGATTTTCGTTTACTCCCTCAATTTTCGAAAATTACAAACGCTACAAATAATGCGAGAATTTATGTGCTGTTGGAGCACCACTAGTTTGTTTTATTTACAACTGTTATAAAATATGTTCCAACTTGTATGCCACTAATACATCGGTCATCTCTTGAAAAATTCTTCATCAAGCGAAAAGTGAGAAATTGAGCTGGGGGACAGATGGGGAAATGAATATGGACAGAACTAGGATAGGATATGGTATATTTTTATGGTATTGTAACACTAATAATGTCTTTCTAAGCTGTCTTCAAATCAAATTGAAAAGCCTTACGCATTTTAAAAATTGTATGGTCTTCAAATAACCTTTTATTTTATTCAGACATTTATGTAGTTCATTAGGAAGATGTGCATGATACCTAATTTCTTAAATTTTGAATACGCAGTAATAATATGTTTTGGTCATTTCTTTATTACAGTTATCACACATTTGTTTTGATGCTCTAGAAAATAGATAGGAGTGAGATACAATGTGGTGTCCTATTCTAAACCTTTCTATATTTATTAGGTCTCATCGGGCTTCACTGGGAGGTGGCTCAGGGCATCAACTGATGTCACTGCAGTGCCTCTGGTAGGCTCCTGGGGTATGAGTCCCGTCGATGGCAGCATTTTCGACACTAGCCAGGTAGCTAAATCGGTTTCTGTCGCTATCTGTAGGAGAATTCTAGCGGCCGCCTGCTCTGATCGGTAGTTTTCTGTGGTTTATCCGATCAGTCCAGGTGAATGCCAGAGCAGTATCCTTCCGAATTGACCATGGAAAACGCTCAATGTTTCCTTTCCAATACTGGTCCTATCCTACCCTCTACTTATGCTCGCATGCACTACACTACCACACATGCCAGGAGACGGGTCGGAAGCTTAGATCTTGTCCCGGCTGGGGCGGTGCTCCACTGGTGGGTGATTTAATGCCTTTGGGTACTGACGTTAAATTAACGCCACCTATATAGCTCGATTTAGGGGGCGTTGAATGAATTCCAGGCATTATCACTGAGATGTCTGCGCGAAAACACGAAAGAAACAAATGTTTAGAAATTTATTTGAATCATCTAGCCGGATCCGAAAACAAATTACCAGTTCCCCACCAGGAGGCCGAGACGCGCCGAATGGCACGTTTCGATTGGTGTACGGGAAGTGATCTAGCCGCGGATGACGGAATCGCAGACATCCACACACTGAAGCGTTCTACTCGAATACTGTATAGAGATTGTGAATATATTTAACAACCGATTCTAGTAGAAATGAATTTACGATATGCCACACGATCAATTTCGTGAAAAGCAAGGTATAAATAATATAAATTATTATGTATAATGCGCTCTGCGTTCAATTAAATTTAAGTAAAACTTCCCACTTCTGCATTCTATTGTAGTTTTTTAATCTTACATTTCGTTTTTCGCAATATCTTTTTTATTTTGCATTTCGAAAGGTGAAGTTACACGGGTGGTATTTCAAGAACATCTGAGTTTAATACTCTAGTTTCTATTTAGTTCATGAGACTTGCAACAAGCGGTTCGCAGTCTTAGAACTCATTAATTAGATTGGTGATTTTTGCTTTTAACGCCTCTTAAAAGACTTAACACCTAGTTTCATCCAGACTGATTATATTTTATCTTTGTAAATATTAATTTTTTCACAATAATTCCACCTTGGATTGCTATTTCATTCACTAAAAATGTTTGTCCGATTATAAAAATACGTCATCCTTACATTTTAGTGATATAAAACAAATCACAAAATACATAAATCTGAGTGTAGCTCCTTTGTGTACATTGTAAGAAAGAAAAAGAGTTCGTATTCAAATGATAATCTTCGCGTAATAACTTGTCATGAGGATAGTCTCGTGTTTCCTTGCAGATTGCTAAGAGAAAGCCTTAGGCTGAAAGCTCGCCGGAGTGTGGCGTCGCTCCGCGATTCCACCTTTCGAGACAGTTTCTGACACCCCGTTCTCTTCACTGGCTGAAGTCACAAAAGCAAGGCAAACAACCTATATCATAGAACGGTGAAATGCATGAGTGACGCCTACATTTAGCTCTAAGCTGACTGGGATGCATGCATGCTGTCTTTATGAGGACACTCGTTTCAACTTGTGGTAGGCAGTCCGAGGATAGGCAACATCGCAGCACGTGCGTTGTTCCCCTTCATCGCAAGCGTGCTGTGGTGCACGAGGCCAGAGAAGACCAACTCATCCCAGCATTTTTATTACAATTCCAATATTTTTCATTTATTTAAACCGGCGAAAGTGTCTCAGTGCATCAACTGATGTCACTGCAGTGCCTCTGACCCAGAGGGAGAAGGGATCGAGTCCCGACAGTAACAGGATTTTCGACGCTATCTAGATAGTCGCTTGCTCAACAGGTCGAGTTCAGCCGGAATCTGGAGGAGAATTCCAGCGACCGGCTGCTCTGATCCATACTTTTTTGTGGTTTCTCTGATAAACTCCAAGCGAGTACCGGGGCAGTACCCTAACAAACGGACAAAGAACCGCGCGCGAACTTTCCTCCCTCTTCCTGGTCATATCCACACCCTTTTCGTACACACACTTACACTCACATGCACTACACTGTCACGCGTGTCGGGAGGCCTGTTGGAAGCGTAGAGCGTGTGCTCTACGGACACCTCTCAGGATAAAAACATGCAATACGCTTCGGAGATAAATTGCCTTAGCCGTTGACGTACCCGGAAAAACTAATCAATCAAATTCATTTATTCAAATTCTATCGTACAATGCGTTTTCTAATTTTGGAAAGTAGCACATTTTGAATTTAAAATCACGCTGTAGTCCCAGTGTATATTGTGTCACAATCAGATACTGCGAATACGGGAAAGCGTGCCAAGAGCCGTAGCTAACAACCGAACGCCCAAGGACATTCTAAATCCCACTTTACAATGTCATTTTTTTCATTTTTTTTTACCGAAAATGGATGGAAAAGGCGTGTGCTTCTACGTGTTGGTTTCGGTGTTGGATCTCGATGAACAAGATTTAGCGTTTAAAATGGGTATTTCGTTTTCTACACGTAATCGTGATAAAAATATTTCCTCTGGACGCCACAAAAGGTGCTGAAAATGAAACAGTTGAACATCGCATGGCAAGAAATTAAGTTAGGTTATTTTTAGGACTGAGCATGGAACGATACATCATAACACAATACATTTTTTAGTTCTCACTACTCCAATCACTTCACATTATATTTCACAGTGGCAAGATTTTCGACACTTGCTTGTTAGAATATAGGTGTTGTGGTGCGTTATCGTTGGCATTTTTCATGAAATAATTGTAAACGTTTTCATTGCCAACAAAAGTGTTTAATATAATAGCAGCTTTCGATGGCTTAGCCATCATCAGTTGTCTGCTGGATGGAAGCCACAAAACGACTACCTAGTCGTTTTGTGGCTTCCATCCAGCAGACAACTGATGATGATGGCTAAGCCATCGAAAGCTGCTATTATATTAAACACTTTTGTTGGCAATGACAACGTTTAAAATTATTTCACTTGCTTGTTAGCTAGGTCGAATTCAGTCGCTGTCTGGAGGATAATTCTGGAGTCCGACTGCTCTGACAGGTAGTTTCCCGTGGTTTCTCAAATCAACACCAGGTGAATGCCGAATCAGTACCCTGACAAAAAGACCACGGACCGCCCGCGATATTTCCTTCCTATACCTTGTCATATCCTCACACTCTACACACACTTACATTAGCATGTATTATACTTCCACACATAACGGGAGACCTGTTGGGAGTTCAGAGCTTGTCCCGGCTGGGGAGATGTCTCGCTGGTGGGAGATACCTGCTTGAAGAAAACCCCCGCTAGCCGACAATAGGTCTGCGCCGGATCTCGCCATTCAGCGAGGGAAGTTTATCACCACATCCAAAGGAAAAAACATGCACTGCACTTATGGGACTAATTACCTCAGTAGTTGACGTGCCCGGAATCATTAACAACCAACCAACCAATCAACCACATTATAATTCAATGCATTACAACCCTCTCAAAACCGCACGAAAGGAACAACTGGCACCACAATCGGACATAGCAAACGACAAGTTCCGGAAAGTGACGCCAGGGACGCGGTAGTCAAACTGGATGAAATCTGCACCGAAAAATTCAGCATCCGTCATTTTTCTGTACAAATTATATCCCTTCTTGTCTGTCACCTTTTAGTACCGATGGAAAATGGTAAAAAACGACCGTGTAAAACGTCATTCTTTATTTATTAAATATATTAAATCGATTGCAAGGAATATTTACACCCACGTTCGTGCAAGCGTTGGGGCCCAGATGCTCCGTCGGCGGCCCGGGGCTGAGAGCGCCGCTGAGCCCGGCCGGACAGGGCACCTTCGCGAGGCAGTTCTCGCGCTGGCAGCGGAGGCGTGTGGTCGCGCGCGAGACAAGAGTCGGCCTGGCAGCGCATATTTTGGCCAACCCTGCACGGGATAGGAAGTGGGGTGGGCGTGAGCTGTCGCGTGTTGACAGTGGGGGTGTTGTCTGGGAGCACGGCGTGCGGCTGACGCTGGGCATCGCCATGCGGTATGGAAACGCCGAGCAGGTTCCTAGCTAATATTTGCCTTTGGCCGAAAGCTCGCCGCAGCGTGGCGGCGCTCCGGGATCCCAGCGTTCGAGACAATTTCCTGAGCCGCAGGGTTTTGCACCGACCGACCGAGCAGACCAGCCTACGCGCACCTCTTCCTCTTGGGCCAGCTTCGTTTGGTGCGTTGTCATGTGAAATGAGTATTGTCATGTGAAAAGACTAACTACCAATCAAAAGGGTTGACATGAGTAAGTTCTATTGAAATCATTTACAATCGCCGTTAACTACGCGGTTTTGTGTATTAACACGAAACCTGTGTGAACCAGGATAGGGTCCGTTAACATGAATACATCCTTTTGATGAGTACAACCGTCTTGGTTTACGTTTATTTTCAACTTCTCAAAAAATGTACTTTATGTCATTATAACTGGGACTCGAATCGCGATCCCTTGATCCGAGACCGCCATTGCACTACTCTGCATTACTATCTCGGCCATCGGATCGGCATTATTATTATTATTATTATTATTATTATTATTATTATTATTATTATTATTATTATTATTATTATTATTATTATTATTATTATTGTTGTTGTTGTTGTTGTTGTTGTTGCTGTTGTTGTTACAGTGAAAGCTGTTCAAGACGGAAAATATTTTCGGTTCTGAGGAAAATCAAGTGTCCTGACATGTTATTTCTCATGAATAAAACGGTAACTGTCAAAACGAAAAGCTTGTGACTGTCTATTATTTCCTATCCTCTGTCCAAAAATGACAATTTCGACTCCAGTGTCCACACTTTCATTGCGCTACCTTTTATGGGGTTTATTGTAAATCTATTTCCTGGAGTTTCAGGAATTTGGAATTTTGGCTCAGTATTTCAAATATCGTACGACGTGCCTATTCGAGTCAAGTCTTTCAGTGGTAGAAGAGAGCATTGTTGCAAAGCGGTAAATCTCTTGGAATTGATATATATACAACACAATCCAAAGCGATAATAATGTACTCCTGTATTATGCAGTATGCTCTGTTACAGAATGTTTGATCTCAACAACGAAAATAAGCAGAAAACGGATAATATACCAAGAAGCACATTACACGCCAAAATCGCCATGGATTCTACTGCTTTGAAGGGACCTGCAATTATTCGCTAAAGAGCGGTGCGGTTTAGGGGGATTATATTTTGTCAAATTTCACTTTACGACGCTCCTATACATACGATGTGGGCGGCTGAAACGGCATTGCTTTCAGGAAGCATCACCCTCTCAGCCCACGTTTGTTAAAATGGTCCTTGTGAGTTTGAAAAGTAATCTGAAAAATGAGTTTCGGAAATGATTTTGGAGAAAATGGCTTCGCAGCGGAAATTCTAAGTTAAAAACGAGTGACATGCCTTTTACAATTCGGAAAAAAGACCATTTATTCAGATGTAATCGGTAATGTAAATTCACCTGTGATAGAGCTACGATGTATTGAGTTTTCCAACCAATATTTTTCGGTACATTTAGCCTTAGAACGTTTTTGAAACATGAAAAAGGAAGGGTGATCTTCGAAGCATTCAAACGTGGGTGAACTCTCCGTTGTGCTATAGGACAAACGGAACGGAATGGAGTTAGGCTATGCCTTTTTGGGGAGGTAGATAGAAGGTCAACAGACTTCATGTGCACTCTGCTCATCAAAACTTGTGCGTAATATTCTACAAATGAAAATTAAGATTTTATGTTGAGATTCTTAGAGAGAGGCTGAAAATCTCCATGATGTGCCGTTGAGCAGCTGCCAGATTTTTTCAGTCCTCAGTTTTCTGGTTAATTTTGATAAAGGGTTTTTGTAGGTAAAAGTTCGATCCTCAAGCAAGTTAATCACAATTAACGGAAGCGCGAGGAATTATTTTGTGCAATATTTGATTTTTATTAAATTCAGATAATCAAAAATACATATGATATAGGATAGTACACTGACATAATTTATATGGACTGAAAAATATCTGCATACAAGTGTACATCTTACATTCTTATGCTCAATTGGAATAATTTCTTGAAGAACACAATATTAAAATATAACTTGATTATTAACACAATATGGTTTCATAAAATCATGATTGAGGAAAGCGAAATTATATCTACGTTACGCATCTTAGTTTTGCTTAGGGTTTACTGAGAAACACAATACGTCATGGCAATATTTTCTTGGAATTATAATGGGTTTGGTCTAAATGTTCACACATTCCAAATTAATTTTGAATTGAAATTAAGGCCTAATCTTTGTACCTTAACCGCTACAAAGAGGAGAAATATCTTGCTGTCATGATCAGACACTATTCTCGTACCTAGTAGATTCATGTGCTTATTAAGTTTAGAGTATCTCAGTGACCAATTTAGGGACCTTACCTATATCAACAAAGGAGATTTTACATGTTCCTGCGTAGTAAATTACACTATGTGCTCAAAAGTATCCGGACACGTGGCTGAAAATGACTTAGCAGCCCAGTCCATTACAGGGATGTTATTGTCGTGTAACCACTCCTCCACGTGCAGTATTAACAGGAGCTCGGTCGTGTTGAAAGATGCAATCGTCATCCCCAAATTGCTCTTCAATAGTGAGAAGCAAGAAGGTGTACAAAACATCAACATAGGCCTGTGCGGTGATAGTGCCACACGAAACAACAAGTGGTGCAAGCCCCCTCCATGAAAAACACGACCATAACACCATTTTGTACGTGTCTGGATACTTTTGATCACATAGTGTATTTTCTAGAAAACGTGCTGTAGCCATAATCCACGTTTTGTGTTCTTGATACCGAAAAAGTGAACTTCGGCAATCCGTCTGTCACTCCGTCCGTCTGCCTGCCTGTGGAGAACACAAGCTTCTAAACGGAAATTTCAGAAAAATCGGTGTTATTTGTCGATCAATCTACAACGATATGCAACCCCTCGAACTTGAAACAAATATTTTGGGACACATTAATTTGAAACACAGTTTTTCGGGAAACGGTACCCATAATGACATTTTAAAAATATTCAAAGTGGTTGAACTTTTATTTTCCGGCCTTACTACGTACTTACGTAGAAAGTAAAAGTATTGTAAGTAAACTCTGAGAAAGTATTGCAATGTGGCAGCAAAAATCAGCAATTTTTTCGCAACAAAATATCGAATGAGGACTTAGTATCAAAAGGTAGCTGAATCTTGCTTCATATATGTAATAAAAAAGTTCCTTTAACACGTTGTTTACTTAGAATCCATGTTCTATGACTACCGAAAAATTGATCGTCGGCCATGTCTGCCTGTCTCATTGTCTGTCTGTCCATCTGCTCTCAAAGCCAGCTCTTAACCCGAGGAGACGATTTTCTCGAAAACTGATATTTCGCCGATTGATCTGGTCGAATAGAAGCCCTGCGCTCATTTCTTCCCAACATTGAGTAAACGCAACACAAAATTGACCATTTTATTTTACCTATATCATTCGTTGTTTATTTTTATTTACACAGCATTTATAATTATTTACACAGTAAAAACAATCCCTAATGACTTTAAAACTATTATATATATATATATATATATATATATATATATATATATATATATATATATATATATATATATAGGGTGTCCAGAGAGGAAACGTCGAAACTTCGTAAATAAGCTATTAAGACAATTGTAAGCATATTTTGTCCAATAAACTACGTGGATACTACGAATGGGTGAGCCGCAATAATAACTCAAAACTTTGTTTAAAAAATGACTTTCTAAGCAAAAATGAGCATTTCAAAAGCATACAAACCCTCCAGAAGCACGTACATTGTTTTTCACTTAAAAAGAAATTAATACATTTGTTCAGAAAGAAAAATTAAGTCAGAAATAAAAAAAAAACTGCCGAATTGTGTAAATTGGGTGTTTCTTCATTTCTGTGTTAATGTTTCTAAACAAAGTTATTAATTTCTCTTCTAAATAATAAACAATTTACATACTTCTGGTGCGTTTCTATGCTTACGGGCGTGCCCTATTTTGGCACCCCTAAAATATCTGTCTTTAGACCTTGAAATTGGTGATGAATGTGATTTGTTGTTATCACACTGCAAAATATAATATGTACAAATAAAAGTGTTAAAGTTTGAGTAGAATGTCATTTCCAAAACAATTTTTATAGACAAATAAATATTGTGATGCGTTTACACAACGTTGGGAGTTACCTGGCAGATTTGGGGTCGGCCAAATTCCATTATTATTAGGCAGAATATGCTCTCTTTGGGTTGTTCCGGTGACGGATATTCCATCTCTGCAGTTTTTTTGACACTACAACAAGGCATGGCATAGGTCTGCCTTTCTATTCGAAACAGTTTTCTCGGTTTTTCGAAGATACCAATTGTGAAAGAAAGAAAGTTTAGAAATAAGTTTAAAAATAAAAAGATATCTACACATTTTGGTCTATCACACCTTAGTAAAGTGTAGAAAGAATAGAAATCTGCAAAATTCAGTCCATCATTTGATTAATGAACAAAACACTTTTGAAATCTGGAGTGTTTAGCCAGAATTTACCAGTACCTATGAGCAGATAGTTTCATATTTTGGGCGTCATTTAGCTAAATCAAGTGAGATACGACAGGTTGGATTTCGTGATGTGCGTATTGACAGGTAAAAAAATTATTTTTGAAAACATTTTATGTTCATGGCAAAATTATTTTTGAAAACATTTTATGTTCATCAAAGAAGGCGCAAATGTTTGATATTAGATGAAATAATTAGAAATTTGAAGAAAATTGTTAAAGAAAATAAGAGTACTACTTGCTGTTTCTTGGCAAACTTCTACATGTATCACACTATTTTTTGTCATTATCAGAAACGGTTTTCTATGCAAATAGAATTGTGGCGACTGAGAGAAAAGAGCATCAGACCTTTCGCTGAGAACCCAAAAGACGATTTCAAAACAAAAGTTGAGTATGATTACATAACAGAGAAGCATAATGAGATTTTAATTTGTTAGAGACCACGCAAACTTGGAATATTTACATTCTTTCACAGAAACACTCTAAATTGTATTGATTTCGGGTGCAAACTAATGTCTTCTCTCCTTATAAGAGAGGGGGATAACCAATAAAGAAAAGATTCTGGAAACCCAAATTGCAATTTTCCATCTAGCATCCATATTGCAATTTGCAATCTGATACCCACATTGAAATTTAGGGCATTATAGTAACAAGAGAATGAGAGAAAGGCAAAAGGTCCTTGTTGATTACATAAATTAGTGGTAATTAGAATACATGCAGACAACGGAATGTTCATAGGATTCGGACAAGTTTGGAATGTACAAAATGTCAAATATATTTAAATTCCATTTGATTTTACACCTCCATGCATACATTTGAATTCTGTTTGTATATCAGTCAAATTAGTAGGCATTACTAACTGACAAAATACCGACATTTCTTTAAAAAGCGGTCACTTTCCTAAAAACTCCCATCGTTGAGTTTGCACAACGTACCGTCCAGCTTCAAACAAGAATCAAAATATTTTTAGCAAACTGGTTTTGATATTTTTGGAGACTTATTAAATATATTTAACTGAAATGTATTAAATAAATTAAGTATTTCACAGTTTGGGAAGGAATAGGCCATTTTGATATTTGATAGAACTTTATATTAGCACTCACCATTTTCAAATTTTTCTCAGAAAGGGCTCCGAATTATTGATTATTCTTTTTCTTTTGATAGCCTTAAGAACGCTTAAAAAATTACGCAAGTCTTCCTTTCGTTCTCAGGATTCAGACTTACTTTCTTGCACTTACTTCGTAAGAAGTAAAAGTATAATCGTGTGCTGAAAAACCGCAAAATTTCGATAGAAAATTCTTATTCCCAGGCTATGGTAACTAAACTAGTGGTGTGACTGCTCCGCAATATTATACTACATGAACCTGCAAAAGAGTTTGAAACTGGCAATTTTTTTCCCGCACCAAGACGAACTAAAGTCCACCAAGTAAACTCACATACCAAGTCGGGCAAGCGCTTAAAAACCTAATAGTCTCAACCCAATATTTCCAACATGCAATTAATAGAAATTCAGAGAGGTCAACGGAATTGAGACCTTCACTATTCATTCAAACGTTTCTTATTCTGACCGTGGTAAGCATCTTAAGAAAAAAGAAGGAGAAGTTTTTGAGATTTTTTTAGAATTTGTATCATTTTCAAGCAGAAATTGAGTAAAAATTACCCATTTTTTCAAAACAAAATACTTGACCTTTTTATAGAGCTGATTTTTTTAGCACGAGTTGTGTTTAAATCAAAAATATCGAACTTCAATTAAATCTGTCTTTAAAAAACATATTGCATTAAAGAAAAAATCTCTTTTTCAATATAACTGTTTTCACACATTCCTCACCATTACATTATTTGAGATCACTAGGTGGTTCTACTATTTTCCGGTGAATTTGCAAAGATATATAACTCCGTCGCTAGGCTCAGATTGTCTTTCACGCGACCTATTGGAAGGGGTGTCCATTGGGTGATTGTACATTTGAATGGTAGTAAAAGACCAGGTTGCTTGAGTTTCTTCTAACGTTTGAGTATCTTCAATATCCGGGTTCCGCCGAGAGTCCGAATAACTTTCCATTTGTTGTGAGGGAGCGCAAGTTGAAAGAGAAATACAGAATTGATTGGAGAGTGGCAATTCCACGAACCCAGCCGTTGGTGCTGCCACCCAGCCGTTGGTGTTGCCGTTTGCAAGCGACAAACTTCTGAAATGGATTCGCCAGTGGCAGGGCATGTTGTGTTTCCGAACTCTTTTAGAGAGCATAAATACTTAACGTACACTGAACACAGTCGATAAACACTATTAGAAGAATCACTTTACCGTATAGGAGATCACAATGCACTGGGGGCGAACAGTTTTGTTTCGCAGGGGCGGGAGAATCAAACAAATATTGTGGGCCTTTCGTTATTTTCTTGTAAGGCAGGTGACTTGATGTTGCTTAGAATGATTACGACATTTCATAAACCATTGACAAGAGTAATTAGTTTGATGACATCGTCATATAAAATAGTGTTTCCAAAAATAATTCATGGTAGTCTTCAATCCGCAGAGTGCTGGTATGAACGTAACGAAGATGTTACAGAACACAAATTTATACGAAAATGATTATGGTTTACCGAAACTTCGATAGCTGTGCAACTTTATGGTCATAAGCAATCGTAATCTCATTCACATTTCACTATTTTGTAGTTTATTTGGAAATTAGCTAATGGGCTACCAGTTGTGAGTTTGAGCTAAGTGATTTCTTGTTTTTCAGAAGATGACTGAGTAATTAATTTAAAATTACGAAAATTAATTCCTCCTAAATTGACATGTTTCGTTGTGACCCGCTATGACATGCTATCCAGCTTGAGAGAGGTGGCAGGCAGCAAGGCGTCGGGAGACGATGACCGCCCGCGGGTGGGCGGAGACGGAGGGGCGGTGGGGGCGGCGGGGGCGGCGGGGCGGCGGGGGCGGCGGGGGCGGCGGGGGCGACGGGGGCGGCGGGGGCAGGGCGGCCGCGAGCGAATGCATGGCGCTGTATGGCGGCCAGCAGGCAGCTCTGAGGTTGGCGAACGTGCGCGCGCATCAGAGGGGCGCGTTTACCGCCACCTTTACGACTCGCGACGACTGCTCATTCATCGTTTCCTCATTGTAGCGAGCGTTGCAGCCCTAGACGAGGACGCACCGACTGCTTTTAAGTTCCGTTAATCATGTGAGGGGGCGACAACTTCATTCTTTATGCGTTAAACGGCTCCGCAGCGCTCGGGTCGCACCTCCGGCGTGCTCGACACGACTCGTTCACCCACCGACGCGGTCGCACGCGCGACAGCGAATATCGCCCCACGGGAACGGCCCCACTCTTCTCTGCTCGTAATTGACGAACTAGAATACGCAAACAAGGAATATATAATAGGAGCGGAAACTCGTATGGCACCTTCTACAATAAGGTACATGCGAAAATCGATAGGGAAGTACTGATGAGAATAGATATTTCTTGATCGTTGTGGCAGCTGGCACGGATGCACGGTACCGAAACTACTTTTCGGACATTGAGTGTAGATAATAGCCCATAATGCCATGTATTCCGCTACTTGTGCGCATATTTAGAAAAAAAAGATACTAGTACAATGTGAGTAGCGGAAGAATAAACTGGCAATGACGGTCAGGTGACAAAACTCATGGGATAGCAATTTGCAAATATACAGATGGCAGTAGTATCGCGTACAAAAGGTATAAAAGGGCAGTGCGTTGGTAGAGCTTTCATTTGAATGATTCACGAGAAAAGGTTTCTGACGTGAGTATTCCCGCACAACGGGAATTAACGGACCTTCATCGCAGAATTGTAGTTGCAGTATGGGACATTCCATTTCGAAAATCGATACGCAATTTTATATATTCCGAGGTCCACTGTGTCAAGAGTGTGCGAGAAATCTAATTTCAGGATAACATCTCATCGTGGACATCGCAGTGGCAACGACGCATCGCAACGGCCTTAATCGAAATGACCGAGAGCAGAGGCGTTTGCATACAGGTGTCAGAGTTAACAAAGCACATATAACAAAGCGAATTGCGAATATAACTTGAAAGTTTAAAATACTTGTTTTGTCTTCTAAATTCATATTTTCATTCATATCATACAATAGGGTGATAAACAAGCAAGATTTGAAGGCTTAAGTTCAACATGGACTGCTAAGGGGTATACATTTGTTGAGGAAAGCTCGTGACAAATTTTGTATGAAAGAAAACCTATATATTAAGTTCAGAATTCGACCATTACGTTGCCCATTCATTTATGAATCAGTGATATTCCTCAGAACCGACTTACTCAAGGATATTTTCATGCATTACATCTCTCCTTTGAACTCTGCAGTTGACCGGATTCTATTCTTTAGGCCATAGAATTGGAGATACTTATTGTGCATTTAATGAACGTATATTTGAAAAATCTAATACACAAAAACACTCGAATTTCAGAAGTATTATATATTAAGGATAAGTTACACTATTGCGCATTACTTTAATAAAACAATAACTAAAGAAATCATAAGTGGTCTCAAAAGTACGGAATAACATATGGCAAAATATTTGATAGAAATTAAGGAGTCAATAATTTAACACAATACACATAAGAATAATTAACAAAATTATCAGTGTTTTTTATTGGGTCGTATGGCTCACAAATGCAATTATTTTATGAATTCGATAAAACAGGCAATGCAACAGGCAGTAATTTATTTCCCATTGAATTACAGCAACTCATCAGAATTAAAAATATATCACTCACTTTCCCTGCTCGGAGGGATACTTTAAGAAACGTTTTTTCCCTGACGAACAGCGTTGGCGCAACCTGGAACCCAACATTTCGCTATCGTGATCTAAATCACTTGACAACAATGTACACCACCAAATATTTTATTACATATTTACGCATTACATTGCCTATGTATTTACGAATCTGTAGATTTTGTCAACACTAAAGTACTTAACGGTGGGAACATATTTTCATGCAATACTGGTATTTATAAATACAGCGCTCTTCATAGAAATCACTTTCATCAGGTGTCAGCATCTACAAGAATTCCACATAGAACTCATGCACTTAATTTTGCTTCAAATTGACAAATGAAATAAGAGTTAAAATTAATACACGAATTTAAGTTGAAGGTAAAATCATTTCTTCCACCAACTGTTTCTCTACAATCTCTACAAGACTTCATTTCATCAAAAAGAAAATAGTTATTATGCATTCAAATTATTGAACGGTGACAATTATGCTGCGTGTTCTCTTATGGAGGGAATTACGAAAGGGAATTATGGGTGGGAAATATGGAAAGACAAACCGTGTCAAGTTAACACCTAGTTAATTAGTAAATACGTAAATCCTAATAAATAAAGTTACATAAATATACAATTATGTACGTACCACGGACATTAACAGGTTCTAATGATCTCGGGCGACAAGAAACCCTCGGGCCAAAGGCTCTCGGGCATGTTGTCGCCGCTCGATCATTATAACCCTTATAACGCCCGAGGTGCATATATAATTATTATTTTAACAAGCCTCTCGAATATTATTTCAGTAGTATAGCTACGTTTTGCGGCTCTCAAACCCAACCAAATTTTATAAATGATGTCCTAAAAGAAGAGAATTTCATGGAGACTCGACGAATTGCACTTTAACTCAAAAAACATGAAGGATTTATTGCAAAAAACACATCTAAATATTCATGTCAAATGCAATCCGCAACACTCGGACAGCAGTGCTAACATCTATACACTGAGGTGACACTGTACACTGAGGTGTCAAAGTTCATGCGTTACCCCTAATATCGCGTCGGACTTCCGTTTCTCACGTAAAAGCATGTGAAAACCTCTTGTAAAAATGCCATGTAAATATCATGTAGAAACACCCCACAACACACCCTCCCAAAATGAGTGTGCTGGTCTCATTTTCGTTGAACTCCCTGAATTTTCGAAAATTGCAAATTGAGAAACAATGTGAGATAAGTACTGTTGTAGCATTACTTGTTTCGATAGAGAGATTTTTTGTCTGTTTGTAGTATGTAGATACAGTGGCTCTGAAAACTGAACGTACATCTTTATTGTACACCTATAATGATACCATAATTCTTCTCATATGAATATTTCGGAAAATAAAATATGGAATTTTGATACTTGAGATTTCCTGGAAGGACTAGTGCAATTTGAAAGCAGAAAATTGGTTTATTAGGTGTAAAATAAATATTTTGTGTGACACCTACAAATAAGAGTTGCGCAGAATACAATGTGAATTAACGTACAACGTAAATGTTTTCTTGGGTACAAAGTTGAAGCAAACAGATTAGATGATGGTCATATTTGATAGTAGTGTTATATCAATTTAAGATTTCAACAGGTGCGTTTCAATGCGCGCTTGTAATGGTGTACGTTTATTTATCTGCTACGCTTATTTCTAGGTATCACACATACCTGTTCCGTAATGGTATCACACTTATTTGTTCTGTAATGGTATTGGGCTGTATGTTTGCGTCAAGTGTCGGAAAACTTCATTTTATTGATTTCGCATTTAAAAAATTTGGATATTTATTATTTTTAGAAGAAATGTCAAAGTGCAGCTAATCGTGCACAGGGATCGACTAATTCAGCAGGACAAAGCGTTCATCCATACAGCTCATACTGTGAAATGGTTGTTCTATAATGTACCAAAGCACCTTAAAACGCTGCCAGAATCACCCGATCTCAATCTCATTGAGAACTTTTGATAAGAATTAGAAAAACATGTGCAGAAGCATAAAATTTCGAATGAAAATGAGCTCAAGAGGGTCCTCTCAGAAGAATGGAGAAAATCGCATCTGAATTTACTAGGAAGCTTGTAAGATCAATACGAGTAGGACTGGAGGTTGTATATGTGTTAAAGGTCTTTTTCAAAATTTTGACTTATTGTTTTTCGTTTGTCTCGAAGACAAATTGCCAGTGTAGGTTCATTTTTGTTGTGAATTGCATAACCACTAGGAGAAATTGTATTTTTTATTTATTCAGTTCTTTCAAAACATTTTTGTAATGAATGAGTAAAGAGATTTAGCATTAATACCTATATATATATATATATATATATATATATATATATATATATATATATATATATATATGTATGTATGTACTTGGCGCGACAGCCCGTTAACGGGCTCAGGCCTACCGTCGATGTTCCTGCCTCGCTGCAATGGGTTAGGGGGTACGTGTGGTTAGCACGTAGACATCCCCACGCCGTATTCCGGTCTTTTCAACCCGATAAGTGAAGGTTGAGAAGGCCGGAATACGGCGTGGATATGTCTACGCGCTAAGCCACACGTACTCCCTTTAACCCATAGCCGCGAGGCAGGGACGTCGCCGGAAGGCCTGAGCCCGTTCACGGGCTGCCGCGCCAAGTGTATACATACATACATACATACATGCTAATCTAATGATTGCCCGCAATATATCATCAGAGAGGTTTGCTCGTTGATATCTTCAGAATCATAATACGGACAATGGACCCAATATATGTGCTGCTAAACATTACCCTTCTTGTAATTGCTTATCTACCATGTGAGAGGTTGCTCTCATAATTTTCTTCATTTTGCTATCATTTGGAGATTATAACGTCCCTAGTGAACTATCAATTATTAAATTGTATTTTTTGTCAGTTAGAATTCAATAATACAGTTTTTAAAATACCTTTATACTGCTTTAAAATATTGCGTAAGAGTCACAATGAGCATCAGCTAAAAAAATACATATACTGGTTGATACAAAGGTGGACACGCACCTGTGTACAGAAGAAAGTAAACAATAAATTATGGCCCTTGTAGCTTAAAATAAGGAACTTCACCCATTTAAACAAGTGGGAAAATGATTTCACGGCATTAGACGCCCCGGCATTCAATCTTCGTGCCGGGTCGTGCAACGTCAGTCTTCTCCCCTCCCCGTGAAGTTCCTACCCCTACCACTTGAACTTGGGCTCGCCCGCGGTCAGACGGTCGGTTCGTAAGTGCAGAATGCCCGCGGGAGCAGGCGTTGTGCAGGCCTGGTTTAGGGCCCCTTCCCATGGCGAGGCCACAGCGCGCTTCCTTCAAGCAGCAGAGCCCTTCCGACGCAGCCACCGCCGGAGTCGCGACCGCACCACCGCCCGCCGTGGAAGGGGGTGGGGTCTGGAGGGGTAGGTTTCGCCGACCCTCCGGCGATGACGAACAAAGGGACCGGAGCAGGTAGAACGCTGCGGCCGTAGCGCAGTGGGAAGGCTCCCATTTAAAGCTGTGTTCCGCTAGAGGTGGCGCGTGGCCCCTCCTCCGCTTCGCGTAGAGCCCTTTCCCACGGCGCGGCCGCGGCGCGCTTCGCCGCAGCGCGGCGCGTAGCAGAGCATTGGTTTGAATGGAGGCCTTCCCACGTGCAGCGGGTGGCGGCTGCTGCGGCAGCCGACGCCGAACTCCAGCTACGCGAAGCGGAGGAGGGGCCACGCGCCACCGCTAGCATAACACAGCTTTAAATGGGGGCTTTCCCACTGCGCCACGGCCGCAGCGTTCTACCTGCTCCGGTTCCTTTGTTCGTCGTCGCCGGAGGGTCGGCGAAACCTACCCCTCTAGACCCCACCCCCTTCCACGGCGGGCGGCGGTGCGGCCGTGGCTCCGGCGGTGGCTGCGTCGGAAGAGCTCTGCTCCTTGAAGGAAGCGCGCCGCGGTCGCGCCGTGGGAAGGCGCCCTTAAATGGGAGCCTTCCCAATACGGCCGCCGGTCGCTGCGTTCTACCTGCTCCGGTCCCTTTGTTCGTCGTCGCCGGAGGGTCGGCGAAACCTACCCCTCCAGACCCCACCCCCTTCCACGGCGGGCGGCGGTGCGGCCGTGGCTCCGGCGGTGGCTGCGTCGGAAGGGCTCTGCTGCTTGAAGGAAGCGCGCCGCGGTCGCGCCGTGGGAAGGCGCCCTAAGATATCGTGATCGACCGAGTCAAAAACTGCACTGAAATCTAAGAGAATAAGTCTTGATAATTAACCGTTAAAAATAGCGATTCTGGCCTCTTTGGTCAAACGTAAAAGCACACTTCCTGCACTTTAGTGTGATCGGAAATCATATTGTTGTTCGCTTATGAAATTTTTGCGGTCTACTGAAGATAGTTCATAAGTTAATTAGATTTTTTTCTAAAATTTTAGAAATTATAGGTAGAAAACTAATATGTCTACTCGAGTGCTTTTGTAGATTTAGGAAGAGGATGGACAAACAAAGTTTTTCAAGAGGACAGATATGTTCCACATATCAGTGAAACATTTATTTTATCTTCTACAATGGGAAATATTATTTCGGCCAAAAGTTTGGCTTTAATATAGTATGTTCCTGAAGCGCTTGATTTTAGGCTCTGAATAGTTTTGAATACATCAATATGATTTGTAAACGAGAAGAAAAATCTTTTGGAGTATTTCTAGAGTGGTTAGATTAAGATTTATTTAGTAAAAAAAACGTAAACACTGTATGTGACGTAAGGGGGAGAAGATTATCTGCACACGTTTTCTCGAGTTCCATAATCTCTTCCCGTCATTTTAACTATAAATAGTTGAAAGATGAGTAAAAGTTTAAAATAAATAAATAAAATAAAATTTTAAAAAATCGCCAGATTAAAAATATTTGAGAAAAAATAGACAAATTGGTTCCGGGGTTATAAAAACATTATTTGCATCGGTACGCGAATTGCAAGTATGATTTTTCTGCTTTGTTAACAAAATATTAAATCACCCTTACCTCTACTCATACCACTAGAAGCAAACGGAGATTTCAACAAAACGTGCGCATAGTGAAGCTACATTTACGTCCAGAAGCAAAACAAGGGGCCATCTCAGCATTTTCTCAATGGAGCAGGGAAACTGGACAAAAGCCTGATCGAGATGGGGGTAAATGACCCGAAAGCTGAAGTACATTATTTACCACATATTAATTCTTTTTTAAAAAAATACAATACAAATGTAAACTAATTCATTATATATCACTGTTTTGTTCAAATAAACATTATAGTCAATAATTGTATAGAAACAATTATGCAGCTGAAAATATTTTACTTTTAAGATAAATTTGTGAACCGACGATTGTTTAATGTCATCTGGCAATGCGTTGTAATGTAACGTACATGTATTGTATATGGATTTCTGAGAGTGAGCTGTTGATACTGACACTTGATGAACGGGATTTTTACGACGTGTTTGTAATTATAAATATCAGTATTGAATGAAAATATGTTCCCAGTATGTATGAAAATATTACAGATTCGTAAATATATAGTCAAGGCAGTGGTTCGATTCCAAACTCAATGAAGAGAGGCTTGCAGGGATCACGCGGATGACATTTTTTCATCATTCGAATAATTTTCTTTTGCAATCTAAAGGTCAGAGTACTACATGATGCGTTCCCCAGAATTATATGACATCTCTGGCAGGAATGTACATTTGCAAAATACACGCCACGATATGCATGAAGGCTGACGGAATTTGAAAGAATTCTGAATACGTAACATAATGAACTTAATTTAGTGTTTAATTTTGTTATATGAACATTCCATTCGTGGTTTGACTGACTTGAGAGACCTAGAAATGTTGTTAGCTTAACATCAGCTAATTGCATATTGTTCATTTTCACTGGAACATGCGATTGCTGATTTGAAATGCAAAAATGCATTGAAACTGTTTTTCCTTCATTAACTATTAATTTGTTATTACAAAACCAATTTGAAATTTCTAAAATCGTACTATTTATTGTTGTTTTTTGCAAAGAACATTCGTGTTATCGACAAACAGAACCGTCCTTTCGTTTTTAATAGACAAGGGCATATCTTTTCAAGTTCTCATATTTTCTGATTTTTTCGGCTTCGGACTTCCGCAATTTGGGTGTCAAAGGGATTGCAAGATCAATTATAGAAGCTGTTCTCTTCTTTGTCTATTAAGAGGATGTCAGGGCAGTTATGATCAACTGTTTTATCCGTCATAATATGCCGATCCCAGTAAAGGACGTGAGTCTCGAGCACAGCATCTGGTTTATACTTGTAATATGCTGGAGCATTATTTCCCAGCATTCCAAGTTTCATTCCAAATTCTCGGTGAATGCGTTTTGTCACTTGGTTATGTCTACCTAAATAGGCACTCTCCTTCAAAGAACTGCACCTAGCCATTATGTGCCCAATAGACTCTCCGTTGTTACATCTACATTTGTCGATATCACTTGTTTTTAAAATTCGTTTTTCATAGTTTTTTTTGTTCTTATTACGGTATCCTGAATTGCTGCTGCAAAACTTTCAGATTCCGGGTGCAAATAACGATTGCTAAACCACTTTAAGGATGCAGATTTATCAATCATAGGGACCAACAGAGAGTTCCAGAGAGATCATTTGTTGCCAATTTTGTATTTCCTCCTTTTGAGTTGGTATTGCAATATGCATGTCTTGGTTGCTTAACTTAAGTGGTGAGTATCCATTGTCACCACCCACCACCTCCTGCATGAGGGAATCCTAAGACCTAAGTATAGCGTCCCTCATTTTTTGTTCTCGGTTTCTACAAAGTTTAAAAATATTTAGTAGCCCTCACCACCTTCTCTTCTTGCTAAATACAAACGGATCACAGAAGAGTTAGCGTGCAGACATCTGAAATTTGTAAGAAGCCCTCTAGTAAGTCTACCCAATGAATTTAGATCTGCATCAGACCATTTTACTATACCAAAACTATACATCAGCGTAGGTACAGCACAGCTGTTGATGGCCGTAATTATGTTTTTCCAAGCTAGTTTCGTATTCAGCATTTTGGTTACTCTCTTCTTGTACTTCTCAGTAAACTCATGTTTAATTTCGTTGTGATCACGTTTCATGTTCTGTTGTATTCCGAGGTATTTGTAAGCATCAGGTCGTAGTTCTTCTATGCCTTGAACATTTTTATCTAACTTTTCTGCTTTACTTTTCTGTATGCTTTGATGGCACATTTATCCAAATCGAAGCCCATCCTAATATCTTCTCTGAATATCTTGGTAGTATCTATTAAGGAACGGAGTTTTTGATCTGTTGCAGCCTAAATCTGCACATCGTCCATAAATAAGAGATGATTTAATGTCTTTTGATCAGAAGAAGTAATTTTGTATCCAATGGTATTATTGTTTAACAGTGATAACAGCGTATTTAAGGCCAGACAGAACCATAAGGGTAAAAGAGAGTCTCCTTGGAATATCCCACTTTTAATGTCTAATGTGCATATTTTCTCCTTATTAGCATGCATATATATTATTATCTTACCATCAATGACTGTAGTGTATTTATCATCTTCGGAGATATCCTGTGGATTCCAAGAATTCTTATCAACCAGTCATGAGGAACTGAGTCAAACGCTTTTGTCTAATCTATATAATACCCATGTGAAAGCTTTTTTGCTTACTCTGGACTTGCTTTAAAACTACAGAATCTGTTATAAGTTGGTGTTTGCAACCTAGAGCACCTCTAATACATCCTCTTTGTTCCTCTGCTATTAATCCATTTCTTTCACAATGCTCATAGATTTTTTCATTGATCAAAGATGTAAATAATTTGTAAATAATAGACAAACACGCTATTGGTCTGTAGTTTTGTGGTTGTAAGACATAAGCTTTCTTGTGAAGCAAAAACGTATTAGTTCGGTAAGATGAAGTGGGATCTTACTCGGGTCATTTAGTGCTTCTGTAAAGCAGATAGCCAATGATTCGTGGAATGCTGTGAAATACTTTAGCCAAAAATTTTATAGTCCATTTGGTCCTGGTGTCTTCCAGTTATTGGTCTTAATGCATCTACGAATGTCTTCGATCGTGAAACCGGTGACGAACATAGGAGATACAGAAGCACTTTGCTCTTCGATTTCCCTGGTCCAGTCTGCGTTCTGGTTAAAATGTTTACGTTTCGACCAAATTGATCTCCAAGAATCTTCAAATACATCTGGCTCTAGATTTAGAGATGAATCTATCTGACTCCCCAACTCCAGTTGTCTGAAGAACATTTTCCTGTTTTTATTGAAATCGATATTCTGCTTCTTTCTATTAAACAGCCCATTATACCTTTTCAATCGTGCTCCTTTCAGCTAAGCTTCCTGTCGGTACTCATCCTTCAGTTCGAGAAGTTTTGTTCACAATTAAGATTTTCTAGATTAATTTTTGTCTGAGCACATATTACACTTATCTTCTTTAATGTTTTTCGGAAGTGGGTGCCCTTCAGCAATTCATGAATCAAATCTGCCTTCGCTGGGAAGTGATCAACCCTCATTTCAAATCTCCTCTTCCAGGCCGGTTTCGTTTCTTTAATACCTCGTTGAGCTTGTCTTCCTGGTGCATGTATCTTTTTGCCATTAAGTTTGATTACCGTTGCTGCTGCACAATATAGTGCTAGGTGTACTTCCTCTAATTCCAAACATTGCATCAGGTATTGTACCAAGATGGTGTTGGTCCTCGTTATGAGTAATTTGGCTCTTCTGATGTTCTTCAAAATAGGTATTCGTGGCCTGCTAGAAGGTTGAGTATTTCGATAGAGCTTCAAAAGGCTTTGGAAGCATTCTGTCGCTTCATCCAGTCCAGTGTCCTGGGTCTCTTCTGTATCGGAGGCAGCTTCAAAAGTACTCTCAATGTCATTTGATGTGGTACTCTGGATTGGTTGTACTATATTTTCGTCACTCAACTTCAAGTCACTCAACCTGGCTACGGATTCCTTCTAACTCAGTTGGTGTGATATAGCCTTTGGTGGTAATGGCTTTTCTACTGTCAACAACATTTTGTTCTGTAAGTTGCATGTTAGGTCTCATCCTCTCATACTCTTCATGGAAAAGTCGTCTGTAACCTGTACGTGGGGTATCTTCGCACTTGTTTGCACGTGATTTCATGATTTCCATGTTCATTTCTCTTGTCCAACTAATTCGAGGTTTGTTTTCGGTGCGATGTCCTCCTCTGCGAGCAGTCTCCCGTGTATTTCGGGCAGACGAGCCACCCGATGAAGTGGCAAAAGAAGTACATGGCGCGTTTTCTTCCCCCATGTTGTCCAGGTTCTCACAGACGATGTAGTTCCTCCCAGCACCCTGTCGCCGGCGTCCCGCCTGGTGATCCGTCCAGTCCCCGGCTCCAGACGGTCCCTGGCGACTAGATGGACTTAGATTCAGTATGGAAGTATTCGCTAAGAAGTAGGATTGCGCGTAATATTTGTTCAGCAAATGTGTTTTTTAAGATAGTATTGTAAATAAAAGTAGGGTTACACAATTGTAGGTTCGAATTCTCGGTATTGGGAAGTAAAATTTAAATATATTTTGACTTAAAATTAGTGTAATTATAAGTATCATTAGTAAAATAGCATTTTGTGATATCTGTATTGCAATTGGCATGGGATAGTTTTATTGAATACTCTTTAAGTGTAGTAATACTTTGAATTTTTGTTCTTGTTAGGTTAATTTGTGTCGTAAAAATGGAGTATATTTTCGAATGTGACTCAATAAATATTATTATTATTAATATTATTATTATTAATGAAGTCTTTGAAGATTTATTGTGGGGAGAGACACCACGAGTAATTCCCAAAAGAAGCGATCATTTTGAAATGTCAGAACGAGCATTAAAACTTTCTTTGTATTTGTTCAACAAGCTTTCGAGTAATTATTTTTCCACTGGAGAGAAATTGGGCGTCGTCTATGCAGCCTTTCCAATGTCAGGTGAATCCATCACCAAATAAGAATCCTACCACATGCAACAGAACACCACACAGACGGAACGAAAAGAAATAAAAACAACTCGTTTCCAACAGCTGACCGCGAGAATACCCACAATGCATTCCAAAATTGTTGCCAACTGCGCATTTTCACGACTGCTCGTGAATCATGGGATCCGGATTAACTTCGAAGTCTCAAAACGTTGGTGAAACGCACAGGGATCAAGTCGGCCTTGACTCCGCGGATTAGGATCACGAAACTCGGATCAACTACGAATTTGATCCTGGTTGGTGAAACCGGCCCTGTGCCTTGCCTAGGGCCAGGTTGATGCAAGGGGAAGAAGGAAGGGCAAAAATGGAAATTCGTTGGGATGGGGAACGAGAGCTTCCAAGCTTCGGGATCCACCCTTTCGCTCCCGCAGGCAAGGAAGGGAATACTGGCGTGAAAGCGTGAAAAGAAGGGTAACACAGAGATAGGGAGAGTGGACAGCTCCTCCGATTAGTCGCCTTCTTCGACAGGGAGAGATCCCGAGGTGCTATTCTACTAAGACCCCCGAAATCACACAGGATTTATTATTATTATTATTATTATTATTATTATTATTATTATTATTATTATTATTATTATTATTATTATTATTTCCTATTTTCTGTGGATACACACTGATGCAGGGGTTCTAGTTCACACAAGTTAACAATGATTTACACGTAAAGTGGAACAAGAAGATAGTTGGTTATTGATATCCGCCAAAAGATACAGTGATCACTATGCACAAAATCTTACCATTATAAGAAATGCAAACACTGGCACATTAAATAATAAATGTATGAGTAGATTGTTTACTAAAAGTAAAATAACATTATTAATCAATTACTTGCTGCAAGAGTCATGGGACGCGGATTACAAAAATGTTGACCCAAACTATAAATATAATTCTATGTTTTCATCGCTTTCATATCATTTTAACTCTTGCTTTTCTGTTCAAAAGAGAAAATTAAATATTTCACGGAAAAGCAATTCTTGGATAACACAAGAGATTAGAACATAATGTAAAAACAAATAATTTTTTTCTTTCATTTCTATGCATCATAACGTATCTCAAGATTTCCTCCTCTACAGAACATAAAATATTGTTAAGAAAAGTCATAAGGTAGGCTAAAATCATAAAACATGATCAGGATATTATGAACTCAAATACTAAAACAAGGGCAATGTGAAATGTAGTAAATAATTCGACCAAATCAACTAGAAACCTTGTAGAGAATGTTGTTTTAAAAGATAACGATAGAAATGTGAACAATCCGCCAACAGTGCCCAGTCTCATTAACCAATACTTTTCGAGAATTGCTGCCAATCTCACTAAGGATCTTCAGTCACAAAATTCAACATCAGACGTTTCCCCCAAAATTTTAGACACGATGTTAGTTTCCGAAAATTCTTCCGATGAAATTCTCAAAATCATCGTTAGACTAAAAAATAAATATTCGGCAGGTTTAGATGCATTTCTGGATTGTTTGTTAAAGACTTGTGCACCCGCCATTTTACTGTGACTTCATGGATACTCACAGGGAACACAGACACAGAGCTTTCATATAACAAATATTTATTTACAAAGAAAACACAACAAATAGTTACAATGAATTTCCTTCTTACACCCTAGCTCTGATAGACCTACTATCCCCTGATCGCGGGAGCGATCCAAACCCTATTGATGATCGGTTTCGATTGTGGCATTCGCCACTTCTACTTCTGAAGCGCGCACAAAGCCTAGCTTCCGAGACCGGATGTCACACTGCGACACAAAGTCCGTACTGGCGTACCAACTGATGGTTTGCCTCGATCGCGGTAGCGATATTACCCGATTGAGAATCGGCGTGAATCGTGGCACTCAACCACTCCTCACCTCGGAGCACGCACACAGCATCGCTCCCACGTGATCGCAGTCACCCAAAGATACAAAGTCCACCTCAGGCTTGTCAACACGTGACTTGCCTTGCGAGCCCTGCCCGCAGATGCACCGTTATGGCGCCAAGTTTTGTGCAAATGCACGAGGTTCTCCCACTGTCTCCAGAACCCACCCACTCTCCCCTCGCTATGCAGCACAGTTCCGTGTGGCCGCTAAAGTGCAAAGCAACCACACTTCCCTGCTGTGGAGCCATCCCTATCCTTTCGGACATCTATGGCTGATCTGAAAAATGAAAAGAAAACAGAGGTCAGAGATGACAATAGCCTTTCGGCGCGCTTTTGGCGTTGTTTACCGCAATTTTCATGCAAGTATTGGCGTCTCGCCTATTGCAGCATATCTCTCGGGCGCTTGTACGTAGCCGTGGGATCCGGCTCGTACAGATTTAGAACCCACCCACTGGCTCTGTGCACTCCGTTATATAGTCGAGGCTCACGTGACCTACTACGTCACGCCACCCCCACCGCAGTATATTGCTAACCATTAAGGGTTGGGGTCTCCGTTTCTTAAGACCGGAAGACCCCAAAGCCTTGTGTCTCCCGTTTCCGCGTTCTTGCTTTAAGGAAAAACCCTTCTCTCCTTCCTGTGGCGAGGAGTTTCCTCTTACTAATCCCTTACCAAGCGTCCCCAAATAGATGCCACGAGGCACGCTGGCTAATACGTTACAATACACCCGTTAACTCACATATTTAATGTATCCCTATGCAAAGGAATTTTTCGAGATAATTTTAAAACAGCTAAGATTAAACCGCTTTTCAAAAAAGGCAACAAAAATGAAATTCAAAATTATCGGTCATTTTTCAAAAATATTTTGTCGGTTTTTCAAAAATATTAGAGAGCCTTTTTTACGTACGAATGGAAACTTTTTTTAGTAAACACGACGCGTTTTCAGATTTCCAACATGGCTTTCGAAAATCAAACTCAACGGAAACAGCCACATTTTCTTTTCTTAAAGATGTCGCCTCATCCATGGATCAAAACGAATCACCTACTGGAATATTTTTAGACTTATCGAAAGCTTTTGACGTCATTGATAATAACATTTTGCTATCAAAATTACCTTCGTATGGAATTCGTGGTATTTCTCTAGATTGGTTATGTTCGTATCTCAAACAACGATCTCAGAGTGTAGAAATTCCTGACTGAAATAATGAAACATTATGTACACACCTTTCCGATTCTTCGCCAATTGCATGTGGAGTCCCGCAGGGATCGATTTTAGGCCTTATTACTTCCTACTATACGTCAACGATTGTCTGAAGACGAAGATCAGAAAAAAGAAGAACAGTTCTCTTCGCGGATGATACAAATATTCTTTGCAATAAAGAAACCGAAAGTAGTACAATATATTATATTTCAATTTGGTTCTGTAATAACAAATTAATAGTAAATGACAAGAAAACGGTTTCAATTGGTTTTTCCGTTTCAAATAAACAGCTCTGAATTCCATTGAAAATGAACCATGAGTCATTGAATTATGTTAAGGTAACAAACTTTTTAGGTCTTTCAATTCAGTCAAACCTTAAATAGAACGTCCATTTAAATGAATTGAACACACAATTATGTTCTTAATGATAAGCTTTCAGAATTCGTCCACATTCAGTCTCCATACCGCTCGTTGTGCATATTTCGCGAATGTTCTTTCCCGCCTGAGATATGGCATAATATTTTGAGGAAATTCATCTTACAACACCCAGACTTATTGATTACAAAAAAGAATTGTACGAATAATAAGCAAAACCCACGCACGTGATTCTTGTAAGCCTCTCTTTATCAATCTCGGTATCTTACCATTACCTTGTCTATTGATGTATCAATCAGTGGTTTTTATCAACAGTAACTTACTTAAGGGCGAGAACGCTTTCAGCAAACGCTGATGTCTATAACTTCAACACTCGACATTGTAATCATATTCATCATGCAAGTACAACAGCTTATTACAAAAAATTCACATACAATACATGTACATTATTTTACATCTTGCTAGATGACATTAGACGATCAAATGTTGAGATGGCCCCTTGTTTTGTTTCTGGACATAAATGTAACTTCGAATTGACTTCACTCCATAGCACGTCACACACAGTTTTTAACTGTTTTTACGTAAATAATTAAATAAATAGATAAATAAATATATAAATAAATAAATAAATAAATAAATAAATAAATAAATAAATAAATAAATAAATAAATAAATAAATAAATAAATAAATAAATAAATAAATAAATAAATAAATAAATAAATAAATAAATAAATAAATAAATAAATAAATAAATAAATAAATAAATAAATAAATAAATAAATAAATAAATAAATAAATAAATAAATAAATAAATAAATAAATAAATAAATAAATAAATAAATAAATAAATAAATAAATAAATAAATAAATAAATAAATAAATAAATAAATAAATAAATAAATAAATAAATAAATAAATAAATAAATAAATAAATAAATAAATGCCTGTCTATATTAGGGAGGAGTGAGTAACCAGCGCCCCTACAGGGCGTGCCACGACCCTCGCTGCCCGACTGCCCGTCCCGCCCAGTCCAGAAAGTACTCGCCAAGAGCACCATATCGAAGATCAAGGTAAAACTCTTGTACCTTTTACATTTATTGTTAACGTTAAAAAGATACAAATAAAATGCGAGTTGCTATTTGCAATGTTTGACGGGAAAGTAAAAAATGCCGTAATTGATAGTCTCCTCTATGCGTTGTTACATCTTTGATTTAAAGCAAATGATTTTAATTACATAGAAGCAGTGTTTGATAAAGAAATCAACCTGTCTTTCAGAAAGAAACCTGTCTTTCAGTATATCATCGCTACAAGCGTGGATAAAAGGTATGGAGTGGTTTCTACACGTATCCGACAAAGCGGTGATGATAACACAGAGAAAAGCGGTAAGCTCGTTCCGCAGATCCGAAACAAACTTGTTCATCATGAAAAGTGAAAATTCCAGACGATTTCACTCGTAAGTACGGTTTGCAAATGTACATGCGCAAAACCGAGGTCACATACAACCAACGATGGAAATATCGTGATGTACCGACAACAGCGAGCATTTTAGGAGGGATGAAGAGATAAGTGCAAAAAGCAAAGTACTGTTGGAGGTATGTCAAGAGGCCTGTGCGTCGATATATAAAAATTTAAATCGTACTGTTAAGTGGTTGCAAAACGATACGTAGAACCGTATCCTTGTTACTCTATGCCGACATTGGTTCATGTGATTTTAATTGTAATTATAAATAAATAAAGTTCATGGTTAAGAATTTAAGGGCTATATTTGCTGTTCCCAATAATGCAGCTTTCTGAATGGTCCGAAAATGCTTCTCAGTGAGATTTAATGTCTTCGCAGTCTCTTGTCATTCCTTGGTAGCCAATCCATTCGCTGACGTCACTACTGGAAGCACTTCTACTGTGCGCAATCCATACATTTCCTTCAATTCAACAGCCAGGGTTTGGTATTTCCTCTTTTTCTTAACAACAGTTGTTACAAGCCTGTCATCTGTAGGGACCGCAACATCAATTATGCAAAACTTCATTGAACAGTCGAATCAGGCATAGATGCGTGACAATGAAATACTTTCACCAAACGTTTTTGCTGCCATCTGGACTTGGCGACTTCCAATTCTGTGGACTCTGTACTGCCGTTTTCATATGAGCAAGGGAAATTTCAAAGGGCGGCATCTCATCGATGTTACGACAAGCTTCTCTTGCCTCCAGCACCAGTAGGCTCCCTAATCGTGTTGCTCAGGTTTAGCTCAGATATCCATCCAAAACTGAACTAGGGATTCGCTAATCAGAAATTACCCTTGTTGATTTTCATTCACATTCTGCAGCTGCCTATAAAATTTCTTCTGGTCGAAGCTAAGGCTGATTTTTGTTGATGTTTCTTTGTCGCTTCATCATAATTCTCGCACCGAGTGCACCAATTGTCTGTTTCAGACGTTCCTCTTCATCTTTCAACCTCATATCCAGATCTTTGAGGTTCATTCGCAACTTCATTCTTGTAACAATTGATCATATCCAATTTTTCACTTTCTTAGGTACTTTTCCTTTCTTTGCGATGTACGCTGTCAGATGGTTTATTTCCGCACTGGATTTATTAATTTTGTAAATGATAACTTTCTTCCATGTTGGTATGAAATGTTTTTTAGAGCTGCAATTTCTCAGCCCCAAACAGAACAAACTGCCAAAATAGCGCAGTGCACTGCGTCAGACAGTTCTTCCAACGAAATCATTTGCAATAATGTATTTTCAACTATGGAACACATACCTTTACACGTAGAGTAACAATGTGCACTCTCAATCACCTCAGGTATACAAGGTAATTACTGCAATGGGACACCTTTCTACATAATACACCATTTCTGGTAGCTTTCCTTAGCTATTCTGGTAGCTATTATTATTATTATTATTATTATTATTATTATTATTATTATTATTATTATTAATGTTATTATTACTCCATCTTTTGTCTGTTGACCAATTGATGATGTGTAATCTTCATACACATTTGAAGTTAGACTTGAATCTATTACAGTTTTTTATACGTATCAATTATTAATTATTACCATTTGCCAATTGAAATTTGCCCATTGACTATCTAACGATTCAATGTTTATTTCCTAATAAGGAAATGTTAATAATTTGAGTTTTTATTATGTCAATTGTTAATTTTTCACTGTAAAGTGTCATTTTTGTTATTGTATCTCATTACTTTCTTCCTAATTATTTGTATCAAAATTGTTTAGGTTATTGCTTGAATTACAAGATTTATGTCAATTACCAATGAGTAATGTAGACAAATTTACAATTTACATCATATTAATGTTGGTTGCCATTTGGCTTATAATTTTTATTTGTTCCTTTTCAGTAAAAACGGTTCACGCAACACACTGCAACTGGCACACAGTGCAAATGATTGGCTGGTAGTCAACAACGGTAATACGCAAAAAACACACCCTTCTGACAAATACAAAAAGTATTTAGGCTTTGGAGTGTAGTGGATAAAACAAATTTTATGAGACAGGTATTTTTGCTAGCAGTTTTAACATTATGTCATATTGATAAGCAAAATTTGAATTCTTTATGCTTGTTTTTATGATGATGTTTTTGTTGTTGTTCAAACTTTTTTATACAAATAGTAGCATCTGATGAACACAGTATCGATGTAATTCATTGGGAAGTAGGGTAATTCAATTCAATAACGTAATTCAGTGGGAGGTAGGGTATGTTCATGGGATTTTGGAACCATCCCAGCATTCAGCTTATGACCAAGGGAAACTACGAAAAACCCCGGTCAGGATGGCCGGATAAGGAATCGAACCCGGACCTCCCGATTGTGAATCCAGCGCACCACGAACTGAGTCGCTTCGCTCAGTTATACATTATTATTATATAATTTATTATATCTTTTTATGTTTTATATATTACTCCATGACACATTTTGAATTGATTCAGAAACAGTCTTATAATAGCGAAATTTTATAGAATAAGAGTGATAATTTCATTCAAGCACATTTTGTTTCTCGACTTTCTACGTACGTAGTAAAGGTAAAGTGTTTTCATGATGCAGCAAAAATTGGCAATGATTCGACAGAACTACTACATGTGTGGGCCATGGTATCCTTCCTATAACACAACCAAGTGGGTCCTTGATACCAAAATGTCGATTGACGGAATGTCGTCTGTCTGTGGTAAACGATAGCGCCTAAACCGTTCACACTATTTTCTCCAAAACTGATCATCTCCGATCGACATGAACGAAGTCGGTGCTCTGCGAGATTGAAATTGATGTATTGAGGTACATTGTATGAAGTCTCAACATTTTCAAACTTTTCTCAAAAACTCACTTTTTTTATTCATCTTTTTCCTCTGATAGCGTAAATAACGCTTAAAAACGACATAAATATAATTTTCTTTAAAATCTCTGAACTTTCAAAAATTGCGAAATTTTAATTTTTTGGCGTCTTTCTATAATTATGTGGAATATTTTCGTTTAACCCGGTCTCTATCACAGGAAGTGGCTGTAATTTTGGAGAAGAAGAATTTATTGATTTGTGTTTCCGGGCGCGACAACTAATAAAGTCATTGGGCCCGTAAGTATAGTGTACTCTTTTTTCTTGCAGGAGGTGACAATAAAATCCGCGTGGCGCGTTTGTTACGGTACTGCTCCGGCATTGGCCTGATGTTGATCAAAGAAACCTTGGACCCAGAAATAAAAAAAAATCAGTAGAAGTGTGTAAATTAGGTGCTTTTTATTTCTGAGCTATTTTTTCTCTTTTTACAAATAAATTAATTTATTTTGTAAATAATAAACAATTTACTTGTTTCTGGAGTATTTCTATGCTTCTGCAATTCAAATTTTTGCATACGAATTATTTTTCAAACCAACTTTTGAGTGCTGATTGCAGCTCAACCATTCGGAAATTCCCAGTAGTTTATTAGACAAAATACGCTTAAAATTGTGTAAAGGTATATATATATATATATATATATATATATATATATATATATATATATATATTGTGACGTACCTCATTGTCGGTACTTTCCACTGCAAATAAAAGTTGTACCTGACGGGTGTCTTACTCGTGAATGGGTCCCTTGAAGGAATCGACATTACATTGGTAAATTAAAGTAAAGAGTTCACCAAAACACAAATACAATTTATTCATGAACCAACATGTTATATACATGATCCAACATATGATTACTCTCCGTCTTGGTACCAAGGTTCGGTATACAATGTGATTTCATCATACCTGGGGCCCCAATGAATACCTCGTTTGTCACGGATTGTCGCCAACGGCGGCGGCGGCCGATGACCTTCACCGCAGCCCGGTGCCCCCGGGCGGCTGATGATGTAGACACGCACCTTATCGGCCCGCGGCGGCGGCGATGCGAATTCCTCGGCTTCGACGCTGGTTGTTTTGTCGTGCAGTCCCGCTTACGCACTCACAGCCTCTCGATGATGTCCACTTCGTCCCAGCGATGTGCTTCTAATTATGTCGCCACGCCTTTCATCAGTTCTTTTCCACTTCCCTATTGTAACTACGGGCACGTGGTCACTACTCGCGCCGGCGTCAATTACACAATGCACAGTTTTATTACTATTTCCACTACGTTTGATGTCACGGACACAATCTCTAGTTTCTGCACACCGACCTATACCAACGTTCCATTTACCGGCTTCTAATCTGCATTTCTATGAATATTACACTGCACTTAATTTCCTTCGTCACTGATATCGTCTTACACCGCCCGCAGCCAACGGTCAATTCCCAACTGCCGCGTTCGACTCGTAACGGCCGAATTCTCGCTCCTTCTCGCTGCTCACGGCGGCGGACTCGTTCACAGTCCCCCCATCGCCGGTCGTCGCACCTGCCGCTTATGCCGCGCAGTTCAAAATTAGCTGTAATTATATTATTGTGCTCTGTGTTTCTATTTACATATAGAAACGCTCCGCGTTTCAATATATATATATATATATATATATATATATATATATATATATATATATATATATGCCAAACATTAGTCTTCTTTGAATTGCCTATATTTCATTTTTATATCAATCTCGATGAGAGAGACTACTCTCAATTTCCACCCTTTTGTTGCTAGCAATACGGTAAATAATCTATTTAAACTAGTGGTCAAATCATTTCACAGCATGGATCATTGTATTAGTCACCCACGAATCTAATCTACGCGCGGCGTAGATGGCCCCACTCCGGCCTCTCCCCTCCTCAAAGCTGCTACTTGCAAAGCACTACTGGAATTTTCGCAGTCCTCGCAGGCAGACGTCTGGCTCATAAGTGCAGAATGCCTGCGGGAGCAGGGGTTGTGTAGGCCTGACGAAATGTATCATTTCAAAGTAATTTTCAGCTGTCACAGTATGTTCAAAAATGCAAGGTCCAATAAGGCCATCAGCATAAATTCCTGCCCACTCAGTAAGTCGATGGGTATTTAATTCTGACTCCATTGCAATGTGAGTTTTTTCTGAACTCTAATTGTCTTAATTACGTCCGGTTTTCCCCCCATTAAGTTTAAAAGTTGCCTCATCACGCCACAGAATGGATTGGTAACTTTTTGAAGCTTCTTGTCGTAATATGTACCATTCGCAGAATTCTTTACACCGATCGTGATCATCCTCATTCAGGCCTTGAAGCAGAGTATGGTGATACTTTCAACATATTTCTGAAATTTGTTCTTGAAAAACCATACTCACTGGATACCTTTCACGTAGATGTTGTTGGAGATCGTATTGGGTTTCCGTTTGGGCTATCGCCAAAATATTTTCTTTTGTATTCACTGCTTTCTGTCTACCTGAGCCCGGAAGAACTGCTACAGACCCAGTATTTTTAAACCTTTTATTTAAATTATAAATTGCTTGTAGTGATGGCGGTACAGGGTTTGGAACATTTTTCACAAATTATTCAATCACATCGTGGTAATTATTATTATGTAACCATCACTTTGTCATTAAAATTACACTCATTCACTGTTGGGTTTCTATTCGTGGTAAACTTGACTAATTGACTCATTAAATCCATCTCGAAAACACCTAATAAAACGTATCATTCACTATCATCGTGAGCATAAAACAAAACACTGTCTGTATTCTTTTGTGTCTTACTACTCGAATCAATTCCCTACTGAATGATTCCTGGTGTCATAGATTTCTCATCTTTAAAGATTGGTTGAGAGACAGAGCCACAATTACCTAAGTAGAAAGAAATAATTTAAGGGATATTTTTGTGACCGGTTGACGCTGACGCCTCGTGAATGTGTGTATTGCCTATGAAAAAGAGTCCTTACTTTGGTTTGATATGTTATATCGTGTTTCTGTTTTTATAACATGTGGTGTTATAATATTGCGTTGATAATATCTCGGTAATTTTCCACCTATCGGTTTTCCAAAAATCTGTAACATTTTTTAATTCTTGTTAATCTGCTTCCTTCAATGGTTACAATAGTTCCTCAAACTCATCATGCATTAATCATCGTATTTGTGGACCTACAAATATCACTTCTTTAATTTTTGCATCTCTAATTTTAGCAAACTTCTGTTTTAAGTACATGAAACAAGGAGTATTGTGCACGGTTTAACGAAATTCTTCATTCATCCTAATTTTATATGCAATGGAGGTATACACACATTTTTAGAATTACATAATGGACCATGTTTCAAATTTTTTGACCAGGAATGAGTGTTTTGCGTATAGGCCTTTACTTTTATTGTATTTTTTCTGTTTCTAAAATCCCATTCACACAAAAACAATACATTGTGTAACCAAGTTGCAGACCAAGAATAAGAACAATTACCATTAAATCACCACAAATATTCCATTCATACTATATTGAAGCTTTTCCAATATAAATTTAAAGTTTTCATGTTTCTTTCATACTAGTGTGCCAAGGTACTGACTGGAATTTATTGCCATTATGCAGAATAGAAGAGCAAGCGCCATTCTGCTGGGGTTCATTTTCCAATGTCACCCTAAGAGACGAAAAGTCATTACAACACACTAAACCATTTTCTTCAGAAAAATAATTTTTAAATTCCAAATGACATTTTCGTATACTACATATCTTTGTATTATTTTGAAGAAGATTCCACCCTTTCAGCCGGAAACCAAGCATTTCCGATTGTTTTCTTAGAAAATTAAAATCTCGTATGAGATTGTTCAGATCTTCTTGAGTCAATAAATGAGGCTCAGGGGAACAGCTCTGTTCAAAATGTGTGTTGTCAGAAGAATCTGTTTCTTTTTCTTCCTTACTTATATCACAATCTGAACTCTCTCCACCTAATATCATGTTCTCTGGAGGCTTTGGTATGGACAATTCTTTCTAGTGTGGAACTGGCCTCATAGCAGATTGCAAGTAAGGGCGCACCACTGTATGTTTTGATTTTGACGTAAATTCCTTTAATGTTTGTTAAGCAGAAATAAAAGTAGTCAGGAATGATATTTGTGTTTCCTCCAAAGATATAGATAGCAAATGAATCTGAGAAAACGAATCGTTCGATGTTCAGGAGCCTCAAATTTTGAAGAGCTAGCAAAAAGTTTCGAAATTTTGGAAATCGAACATTTTTTCTTAACATTAAATGTTGAAGGATACTCTATAGACGTCACAGACAACGAACTTTTGTGCATGGGAGGTTGAAATTATATTCTAAGTACAAGTTTCCCACTGGTAACTCAAAACCGGCAAAATGTGACATCGAACCCTTTTGTTTGCAACGATTTTAATGGCATGTGACGAGTGTCACTTTTCCATCTGTGGGCGATGGGGAAATTCCTAATACATATGTGAAAACCATTTAAAAAGTGAATTATGTACAGCTATCGGCACTCTCGAGACAAAAATCATGTTGATCAGTGTTTTCAATCAACTTCAAAGACGTGATTTTATATGGTTGCTTCTTCCTGGGATCACATTGGGGAGTCGACAGTAAAGAAATCTTGGAGAACGCTATTATTTACTTAATTTATATACATATGTGAAAACCATTTAAAAAGTGAATTATGTACAGCTATCGGCACTCTCGAGACAAAAATCATGATGATCAGTGTTTTCAATCAACTTCAAAGACGTGATTTTATATGGTTGCTTCTTCCTGGGATCACAATGGGGAGTCGACAGTAAATAAATCTTGGAGAACGCTATTATTTACTACTTAATTTTTGTAATGTTCAAAAGAGTTAAAAGTGGGTATGACGTACTATGGGAAGAAGTCAGTCAGCTATAAGAGCGTAGGCTTCCGCGGCCGGAGTCAGTATTTACTAGTCTGTCCGGGTGACGCCGCGTCCATGGCGAAGGTGCCGACGTTTCTGTTGCCATTCTGCGACCTTCCTCAGGGCGTAATGCCACTCAGTCAGCTATAGTCAGTTATACGTAATTCACCCACGAATATAAAGTAATTCACGATATTCATCCTTTCAAGTTGTTAGAAAAATTTACAAACATTTATGGGTGCGTCAAATAGAAAAGAGTATTGGTTATGTTGACCTGTTTGCAAACATTATGAAGATATGGATAAAGTGAAATTTACACTAACTCACGATAGGTTGACCCATTCGGAGTTAGCGATGCAGCTGGGCGAACTGATGTTATATTTGGTATTCCCGGGGAAAACATGTACAGAACTCGTCGTCGTAAAACATCTCCTCGATCGTGCTGCACGTAAATGATACGAAAGTTGATCCAAAAGATTGGAAGTTACAAGTGTAACTAGTGCACTGTACCTAAGGTGAGTTCTTCCAAAATAATTGGTTTCCTATTTACTCTAATTTGTTTATCGCCATAAACATTAAAAACTGTAAATGGCATGTAAGGGAGAAGTATAATTTGTGCAAGTTTTCTTGAGCTTCGGAGTCCCTACACCACTCTTACACTTCGTTGTACATGTAAAAATATATTTTTAAATTATGAATAAATTTGCTAACAAAGCATGTTTAGCAACATTTCAAAATTCCAAATAATCGCTTCTGAAGACAATTTTGCATCGACAAACGAACTTCAGATTTGAATTTATAGTTTTGTTGACAAAATAAGAACCGTATCGCTATTGACAACTAGCAAAAGAAATGCTGGATGCGCTTCGTGAAGCTACTTTTATGTCAGGACACAAAACCAGAGGCCATCTTAATTGCCCGACTTGCTCACTGAATTGACGGAAACTCGTCAAAAAACTTTATTGAGATGGACTATTAGTGAATAGTGTGCCTATATAATTTTTAGTGTGTAGTATGTTTTATTTCAATCCCGAATTTCTCGTTTATTATTAATCTGGATTACTTCGGGTAAAAGAAGTTCTACTAGAGTTATGTTTAAAGGATGAGGGATAAAATTCAAACTCATTATGTTCCCTGATATCTATATCAATATATTGGCAAAACTCATTCTTTTTACATTCTCAGTTATTTCATTGTAACTCAATAGTACACTGTTCTATTCAATTTTACATAATCAAGAAACTTCAAGATACATCAGTAAAATACATATATAATTTCTTAAGTGGGCCGAGTTATAATTTCCTGTCCGGAATCCAATTTGTATTTAAAGGGTGTCAGTTTCCATCAATCTTGAATCTCAGAAAAATCATTGAAACATGTTAATTTCTCTTGTACAAAAAATATAAAATCAAATATTATAAACCACCAAATGTTGCATAAATTTAAGGATCTTGCAAATAAAATGTACATTGAATGTTTAATGCTTATCAGAAACTAAATCTGCTTATTTGAAAACAATATTTTGATTGGAAGAATTTTTATTAAATAGTTCAAAATATTGTGTTTATTGGATCCATTCACAAGGAATGATGCATCTAAATATTATTACATTTTCTCACAAGAACAATCCAATCTTTTTAAATTACTCACATCTTTTAAACAATATTTACAAAGAGCTGCCAAAATAAAAAAGCTGAATAAAAATAATTCATAGAAATAGGTGATACAAGAAAATATTGAAATAGAAATAAATTTTAATTATCAAGAGAGGATATACAATTCTAATAAAATAAATATGAATATCACAGCCTAACATAGTGATTTGACTGAGCTTTTACTAAACACATCTAAAACCATTTTAATAAATATAATTTCATATTTTTGATTTGATTACTGTACATAAAGCAAGTGAATAGGATGAAAATGGTGAAGTACACAAGAACTCTATTCTTTTACAAAATATCAGCGTAAAAGCTCAAATCAAATCACTTTAGACAAAATATAATTAGGTTTTAAATACATGAAGTCTACATACAACTGAACATCTACAAAATTTCATGATACAATTGATTTTGTTGCAATTACCTGAAAAAGAAGCTCTTTCACTCTTAAGTAAGTATGAGAATATCCTGAAGTATCTGAGAATTAGGTAGTTAGTAATGTTTCATCATCATTTTTGTTTGTGATTTGTTATTAGAGGATTTGAATTTTGGCACAGAACTCATCAAAGAAATAATCATTAAATATTATTTTTCAAAGGCTGTAAACTGGGTAAATTTGACAATGAGAATTATTATAGATTTCATTTCAGATATGAGTTAACATAATACAGAAACAAATTAACATCTAGACAGTTGATTACACTGAACTTACATAATTCATTTCCAAGTACATCAAATAAATATATTGACATTTGTACTAATTCTAGAAAACCATGCAAGTGCAATTGAAATGAAACTATTTCAGTACCCTGATACAGCATAGTAGTTATACCGAAATTATATGTTGAAATAAGTTACAAGGGTGAAGAAAAAATATAATATTACACATTTGATATAAACTATAATTTCAAAACCATCCTGCAAAGTGCTATAATATGATTAACAGTTATCTAGATTTGAGACATCTACCTCTGTAATTAATTCAACTACAATAAAAGCATGCACCATTTAAAATGATCATAATTTATAGACATTCATTTTATACATTGAAGTGTAATATTAATTTTTGTTGGTAACATTTTTTCATTCTCAAAAGAGTTGATAAATTACATTCAGAGTGTACACAAAATGATTCCATTCATGACATGTAATAAACACTTATTAATTGTTTAATCTCAAGATCTGATTTCGATTGAAGAGAATGTGGCCAGGGTAATGAATATAATCATAAAATTGCAATGTTCAAACAGTCGAAATATAATCAGTGTATCACACGTAAATCACTTGCTAAATGGAAAGATATTAACGAAACTCTAAAACTAATCACCGAAATTAATATTAAAACAAAATTTTGAGTGTATTTTGCGATTGAACACAAATTACTATATAGCATAAAATTGTTCATAGAATAAATGTAGATATAATTTAAAAAATTATGAAAAAGGGATTAATATTACGAATATTTATTCTTACTATACTTTAAATTGCAACATCAACAAAACCAGTTGTATGTGTAGTTCTCTAAATATGCCCTTTAATTAATATTCTGAGAAACATTCAGCTAATGGAAGCAAACTACATGGAAATTACGATCAACTTCTAACAACTCCACGTATTTTCTAACTATATTTCAAATACATAAATAACAAGTCTCATGAGGGCACAGGAAATACAATTTTATAACGTAATATCATAAATATTCAACTTCGTACTGCTCTCTACTAAAATCATAACGCTAATCTAAGGATAAAATTATGAATATTCTAAATGGCAACGTTATCACAGAAATCCCATTAAAACAAATTTGTTTTTTCTTGACTCGTAATTCATATTTTCGTCTGTAAATTATTTTGAGATTCTTTTTATTTCGTTGAAAATACAAGAACTTACTGACCGTGGTTTTCTAAAAAAATAGGGTGTGGCCTTTTCTCCCAATTGCAGCGTCAATCACTTTGCAAAAGAAACGTGGTGACGTCTGTCTAAGAATAGCATTTGACAAGACGTCCAGACAACAGAACATGGGAGAAGGATTTCAGCAGAAGGGTGAGTAAAGAGAGGGAAAAGAGATGGAGAATAATAATGAAGAACTAAAAAGAAAGAGAAAGCGGAGGAGGAGGAGGAGAAGGTGAAGTACGGGAAGGAGAAAGGGGCAATAGAGAAGATGTGGGAAAGTACGAAACGGTTGGTAAGTTGCGTGATTGGCCGCTAAGAGGAGTTAGGGCTTCATAAAAAATAAAAGGTCAGCTACTTTTCATCGGGAAGCAATCACACGATAACAAGCGCATCGGTGGAAGTAATTAATAAATAAGCATAATAAATAACACGCTGTTTCGTTAAGAGATTCCGATTTTATATATTTCTAATACTGAAAATATTTAAGATATATTTGAGTATTCACAATATTAAAATAAATAAATAATAAAAAACAAAAAGCAGAATTCACAGGAACACTTTATAGACATCACAATAAAATGAATACATATTTTCACTCAAGCAACACCACAACGGAACTATGCACATAAACTACACATTGGACGGCTAAAACATCGAACGTACAGCAGACTCCTGTACAAGGAGCGTGGAGTGCTGCAGGACACTCACTACAGCCAAACTAAGAGACGTCTGCCCCAAGTTGTCAAAATTATAAATTAACTCCGAGAATCTTTCATTGATCATTGTGAGGCGAGAAATACTGCGTACTAGTTTACTAGTTCATGTTGCTCGCCGTAAGAGAAGTCGATGGAACGATGGAAGATCAGACAACCTGGCGTTGACATGGCGCTGTAGCGAGTGTAAAATGCAGAAGACGAGAAGACGTTCATGAGGATGGGTACTGCCGCTCGAAGTGTTCCAGCACTTCGATGACGTACTCCAGGCCATTCATGTAGTCACGGTAGATTAGCCAGTCGCGCAGGTTGCGGTGCGACGTGCTGTTGTTTTGTCGGACGTTGCTATCCATGAGGTCACGTTGCACGTCGGGATGCTGCCGCACGTTTCGTTCCACCATCAGCACTTGCACCTCGCACAGCGTCTGTTGAACAACAGACTGGTCAGACCACCAAAACATGCAACATTTCACTCTCCCTAAATAGGCACAGATATTTAAGAAAACGTACCACCGTATATATTATGTGTATGCATTGCTATTTTATTTCGTTCAATCATTCTAATGGTCAAAAAGTAACATTTGGAAAAAGAAAATGTATTTTATATACTATGAATAAGTAATCTAAGGCAAAATCCTAGAGCTTGCTCTTCATTCCAAATTCGTCAGAAAAATAAACTGTAAAACCATGGTGGAAAGAAGGTTCTTCAAAATCCGGTTTCTTAAATGTAAGAACACGTTTTAACGGTGATAAATAGGGAGCGGATTTCTATTATTTTGCCCCTTCCTATATTTTTATCTGTTGCTTCAGAGAACGGCTAAGTGAAATTTCTTAACATTTGGTTATAATTGGATACTATGTAAATTGTTATGTTATTGCATATTGGACTTATCTTTACTGTTGGTCATATTTGTGTAATTATAGGTTCATATTTTGCGTGTTTCGTTAAAATTATAATTTCTCTAACTTACGTTTCAACTTTTCATACGATGTATTTATTTATTAGCGTTCAATGATTAGAAAGAGCTTGTTATAGTAAACGTTTTTTCAAAAAAAATTTGTAGATGATAGAATATTAGTGACAAGGTAGGATATTTCTTGATATAATTTTTTTTAAACACGCAGAAGAAATTCAACAAAACATACGATGTACTTCTCTATGGTGAATATTTACTTCAATTATTTCTCTCAATAAAAGTAATTTATACTTGCATAAAAATACATCTTTTCATTCCAAAAATGCTTCTCCTAAATGTTTTTAGAAAGGTTTAAACAGGATAGAAATGCTTGTAATTTTAATTGCATATTAAAGTGCATATTTCAGAATTTTTAGGAAATAAATGAATATTTTTAAAAGAATATTTCAAGGCATTTTAGGGCATAAAATACTCTCCATAGTGACGAATATGGCCTTTAGGCCTCTGAAGGAAGAACTACGTTACGGTATGATAAGTCGTATCGTGTTCTTGAAAATCGTGAGCGCATTCCCGACAACGAAAAACAATGACGCTTCTCTTGGGGATAAAACTTCCCACAACCGTATACCTATGTAACTTAAATGCATATTTCGGTATATGCCTGTATAGAGAAGCTAAAGCGATGAGCAATGGCAAGATCATGGGTTTCGATATATATATATATATATATATATATATATATATATATATATATATATATATGGAAAATCATTATTATCGTAATGTGTCTATGCATGGATGAAATAACATCTTAAACGTATTGAGATATTTAAAAAATCAAAATTTCAACGTTTTTGAGAACTCATTTTAAGCACAACAAACGCATGTATTTCAGACTTACTGCTTTGAGCGCGTGCTCGGCATCCTTGAAACTTGACCAAAAATCTCCTTTAATATCTTCTTGGTCCCAAGTCACCTGTTCCAATCCCACGGCATACATTTGGAGGTATTTGTATATATCTTTCAATGCCGAGTCCAGCTAGAAGAAAGAGTAATTATAACATAAATATCTGTATAGAATTTAGGTAAGACTTTGAAAATCAATAATAATAATAATAATAATAATAATAATAATAATGGAAAAGCATATCGTCAGTCTTTAAGATGACCCAGTAATGAGGCTGGACATTAAATCTGACTGAAGAATGGGAAACAAAGGCATAGTAAGTGTAACAAGAAGCATTGAGAAGAAAACAATGCAAGAAACGCAGAATAACGCAGTCACCGAACTTCTGATGATACTTAAAATCAAATGGGAGATAAGAAATTTTAAAGAAATCATGGTGAAACAAACCACTCCAAGGACAATATCAAAAAGAATGGACAAGGTGCAGATCAATAAAGATCAATCATTTATGTGGCTTAAAAGAGGAAGAATGAAGCCAGAATCGGAAACAGTTCTAATAGCTGACAAAAATCAGGCGTTGAGAACACGGCATTATAATAAAGCGTTTCTCAAAATTTCCCAAGATGATAAATGCCGCATGTGCCAGGAACAAGTAGAAATTTTTGAGCACATAATTTCAGCTTGTCCATTTCTAGCAAAGACCGAATACTTGAAAAGACACGGTGAGTGTGTTGTTACTTCTACTGCCAGATCTGTATCGCCCTCAAAATTCCAAACACATGTCCCAAGTGATACGAGCTCTCACCGGTAATGTCTGTTCGACTGTGTACAATATTGAACGACCAACAAATCCAAACTGATCACATGATAGCGGCAAACAAACCGGATATTGTTATCCGAGATATGGAGAGAAAAATCGTGTCTATTTGTAGTTGATGTGCCGTGCGATCAAAACGTAACCAAGGAGACAAAGAAACGTCTTTAACATAAGAGTTTGGAAATCGAGATCAGCCGAATGTGAGGCGTAAAATCATAGGTCGTACCGGTGGTCAGCGGAGCTCTCGGAATTTTTCCGCAAAATTCATGTAAGAATTTGGCCAAACTCTGGGGTTATTCAAAAGGCTGGGTAGTGCAAGACATTGCTTTGTTGAGAATAGTCCACATTTTGAGCAAAGTATTGTTGCGGCACTGACAGTCTTTAGATCTGCTATTTAGGAAGCAGGTTGCAAGCTAGAGTAGATTTTATATTCAACCGACTCATAATACATTTAAGCGTGAATTAGCGGAATTCTACTACCACCAATATTACTACTACTACTACTATCATTATTATTATTATTATTATTATTAGTAATAATAATAATAATAATAATAATAATAATAATAATAACAATAATAACAAAAGTAAAAGAAGCATTTAATGTGCTTTATAATACTAAAGAGATCTCAGGGAAGTGAATAGTCGATGGATGGGTTGAAACGCACATGCCTAAAGCACGGAACTAATCCAAAAACATGTAGGAAACATTCTTGATGAGAGTGCAGGTCTCGCTACCGTTGCGCTTAATGTGAAGCAAGGCAAGCATAAAGAGGTGACTGATGTCTGAAGTGGGCGGAGCGATTAGGAGGCGCCGGCGGCAGGCGCCGGCGGCAGGCGCCCCCTGTGATTCAGCGCTGAGGAATGAGGAGCGGAGCCTCACCTGCAGCTTCTCCAGGTGCTCCTGCGGCGTGGGCTCGCCCAGACTCTTAGGGATCTGGGCCGAGGACGGAAGCCAGTCGAAGTGCGTGCTCTTCCAATTAGCATGCCAGCCTGCGAACCCCACATTGAACGTCTGCTGGACCTGCAACAGGGAAAGAGCACTTCTTATAATCACAAGTTTTCGAACGTACTGTCATTTCAATCGAATATTCTTTTACAAGGCCTACAGTTCGTTTAGACGGCCTAAATCCTTCATATTCCGTCTTTCTCTGTTGAAGCTCCTCGCGAGGCGATGTCATTAATCATTTTGTACCAAAACACAAAGATCAAAGACCAATCGATTGTTGTCTATATTAAAAGATTCTTATTATCTTTAAATAATCGAGGGCATACAAAACACACGGTATTGTGAAAACTCAGAGGTAGTTTTGCTATCTACTTGTCTACTACGCAAAAGTATAGGCCTATTCTTCTCCTCATCCCGTTTCTTTGCAATACAATGAGAATACTCTTTTATTGACATATATCGTTAGATATAGAAATTCATTGCTTATTTATATTTGATTAAGGAAAGTGAACGACATGTGAACGGGAGTTGGTGAAATACCATAGGAGATAATACGTAAATATTTATTGATGAATTTCCACATAGTTTCTCGGTGTTTTTTCCAGGATGGGGGTCAACTGGTAACTTCTTTAAGCATTTAGTAGCCGAAATCATGAGGAGTGTCCACCCCGGCCTGTGGCGCTCCTCGCGGGTTCCCGGCGCTGAGCAGAGCATCGAGAGGGCTCTTTAAACAATACGCAAGAACAGTCGGCCACGAGCAGCCAGCTCATGGGCGTCGGGCGTCTCGTGTTCGCGCGCCGCGCTTCCATGAATTCATTTTCATTTTCTACTCAGCGACAAACAGAAGCTTTCCGAGAACAACGAGTGCTCGGCCTAAAGGGATTATAAATCACAGGAGCGGGCCGTGGGCGCGGCGTGAGCGGGGCTGTGAGCGACGCGGTGAGCGGGCCGGGACGGGGGGGGGGGGAGGGAGGGCAGCTAACGGCCAGGCTCATCGGCCGCGGCGCCGCCACTCACCAAACGACATAGCGCACGTGCATCACACAGTCACCGCACACCAGTTCTAATAACATCTTTACTCCACCCTCGGAATTCAGGAACGACTTCCACCAACAACATCCCTGCTCGGAAATGAATTCATACGCTGCCGCAATTGCTCAAACGACTGCCAGAAACTTGCCTGCTGCCGACGCTTTCTCTCCTCGAAGGGCATCCCAAAAAGGGACACTGACCCTTGCTCCTTGTTGCCCAGAATGCGAGTGGCTTTAGCGTGTGGGCGAACAAATGCTAGCACGCTGTGGGAGAGAGCCGACTTTTCCGCCCAAGCGTTTTCAAGTAATTTTGTTCATAAGTTTAGAACAACTCAAATTCCTATGTTGCGGCCGATAACTCTCCGTTTTTTGAAGACCGCTAAAAAAAGAGATTCTTCTTCAACGGAGGACAGCTATCTGGTCGAACCTTTTCCGGGCGTCAGGCGCTGCCTCCGTCACTTCCTTTCCTCCTCCCTTGATGCACACATGTTGATGTTTGTTATTATATCTACGAGTTTCTTACAGCCAATGGCGTTTACCGATGAAAATCTAATGATCTCCGTTTCAGCCATCATTTTTTCTCTAGTTTGACAGTACTAGCGTCATTATGACTGACGGCGGGTCTACCACAAAACCACGTAGGAGCCAACGGAGTTGTTACTAATGAGATGAAGGATGACAATTTTACTACGTTTAGGGTTGAAGTTCTTTTACATGCCGTACATCTGTGATGTGAAACAATCAGTTTTACTTCCCCTCCACAGAAAGCGTGCTAGAGAATTTCCTTCAATATCCATGTCTGCGATCGGTTTAGGAGCCGTGAACGCGCCTCTAACATTCCGATGCACTAACCCTTACACAACTGTAGCCGCTTGCTTTTCTTAATACAGTTTTCAAATAATAAACAAATGGTTTTAATAAACCTATAAAAAGCAAAAAAATATTTTGATTTTGTACGTCAAAAATTAAGCGTTTCTGATAAATACATATTTTGCAAAATAATGCGTTTAAAAGAATGTTTTTTTGATTCATTTCAGAAAATTTACCAACTGAACCTTCGGGCCGAATAACAGTGAGTGTTAGAATATTTGCAAATCATTGTTTCTGGAATAACTGTAAATGCCGTCTAATGTGTACATTCAGTTTAAGACAATGAACAAAACATATTCATGAAATAACGGTCTGTGTTACCAGTCTACTTGTAAAATTCGTGAGAGAAAACTACACGTAGTGTTTCTGCATGTCTTGTAAAATTCATAAAACCGAAAAATGGACCCGAGTCTGTCGCAAACGCTCATTATGTTTGGAATGATTGCATGAAACAATAAGTACATGTAAGTACTTGTCCTTCAAAAATATTCACTTTGAAAAAGAGTAACCTCGTGTCACGTGAAGCCGAATGCTATTGGCTTTTCCCAAACGGCGTGCAACTCTTTGTGGCCGGGAAGGCGCACGATGGTTCGTCAAGAAACGAGTACGGAGGGCGGAGGCGGCCGGGCCGCGCGCTGCCAAGCGCCAGGGCCGAGTGCGCCGCCAAGTGCGCGCGTTCGTATTTCCCGGGGAGGGAATCCCGATCTCCTAATCGCTTCTGCGAAGCGCGGGCGCCCGTCACCTTCCTTCCCGGGGCTACTGGCTCGGCGGGACAAGCCCAGCGGAGCGGGGTGGGGCGGGGTGGGGCGGGGTGGGGCGGGGTGGGGCGGGGTGGGGCGGGGGTGGGGCGGGGCGGGGCGGGGGGGGGCGGGGCGGGGCGGGGCGGGGCGGGGCGGGGCGGGGCGGGGCGGGCCGGGGCGGGCCGGGCCGGGCCGGGCTGGGCTCTGGCAGTCGAGGAGCGGCGAGGGGAGGGGAGGGCGACAGCTAAATTAAGGCGGCTAACCCGGACCACCGCGCAGCGCTGTTTCCAAACGAAATACCAACAGGGGCGCCCTATTGCGCGTAAAGCGGGGACCGCGGAACCTCCAGGCAGGAAACCGTATCCCTTTTCCCTGGCCCACTTTACAACCGGCTCTTCCGCTGACAAACCACCCGTCCTCAAAAAACATGACAAATAAACTTATAAAACATTCAACATATTTCACGGGATAGTCCTGTAGGAAGTATTTTTAATAGAAAACTCCAAAAGTAGTTTCGGTATAGTTTCGTTAAATTTACGTTATGTTCAGAAAATTTGTAACCATGTAACCTCACTTGTATAGGCCCTTAGGAGCAACATGCATTTAGTTGTTTTCATTTTCCATTATGACAGTTCATAGCTGCTGAAAACAATATAATTATGTTTTATTCATCTTCAATTATGTTTTGTTAATCATCTACATCTTTTTAGTTAAACTAACTTACCTGAAATAATAAATTTATTTTCCTTATGCCCAATCGAAAAATTAATGTTTTGAATACCAAGTAATCATAATTCCTTGTAATTATATTATGATTACACATTTTAATTTTCCTTTTGGATTGTTCTGAGTCGTATTAATCTTTTTTCAATATAATTTGTAATTTTATAATTATTGTTTTATTCTGCAGAGGTTATATTGCCGATTATATATTCTCATTTTGTTATATTATGTCGAAAGCCTCCGCAGCAAAACCATTTCATCAACATACCTGTATGTCATTGTACGATATAAAGTATCTAATATGATAATCAAAATGATGAGGTTCATCCTGATTGCTATTTAATACCCTTCATTACCTTAGAACATCGAAAACAAATTCCTTTCTTTCAGGGGGCGTTAGCGGAATTGCACAACAGTATGGTCCATTTTCTTCGTTTTGCAATCAAATATAGAAATACTCCTTAGCAGTTCTGTGAAAACTCAATTGACATCGAACATCGTACGTCGAATAATGCTGTCCAGATAGCGAAGTTACTAGCATCCTAATGTGATTTTCATTAAGTTAAATCAAGTTAAGTTTTCAATATTAATAATGCATGATATGTACTATAGTGTGGCTGTAGGCTGCATATCTGCGAAGGAACACACACATAAATAACTATGGTTTATAGGGGCAATTTTGCAGAAATATGCAATAATAATGATGAAGTATATAACTATTTCTTCAGAGCGATAATGTTTCTAAACTAGGTATTATTTCGATAATAAACAATATTGTAAAGTAAATTCAGTTTCTACATTTATTATTTTTAGCCCTTCGACTGAGAGTTATAACTCGTTCAGGGAGTCTCGAACATCTGTCGAATACATATACGAAACATTTGCAATCAGATTATTCAAAGACTTCATGGGATTACAGTAACTCCGTTTAAGGTATTTTTAAGGCCGAGTAGATAATTTCATAATGTGATCTAAAAATTCTATATAGACGTTTACTCATTTTCGAAGAATCGAAATTCCGAGAAAGAAGTACTTTTCAAATAAATACAAATGACTGTGTCATTATAATATACCATGGTGTGTTTTGTCTGAGGGCAGGTATACATTCGAGAAGATAAACTATTCTCCTGTCATCATTCTATCATTGTATAGCACTTCATTCGTTTTTTGAATGAGTAATAGTAATGTTTTAATATCTCAACAAAACTTATAAGTCTGTAAAAAATTATTATTATTATTATTATTATTATAAAAACATGCAGTGACTTAGAGCGGCAGAGAGATAATATGTTATAAATTGACTCAAACGGTACCAAAGTCGTCAAATTATTGTTGTTTTTTTCTCTGCGAAAAAAATTACAATGACCACGGAACATGTGACCTACAATCCATAGCCAGTAAAACTACTTTCTGAAAATCTCTCGTGTAGTGGATCCATAATTCTGAGGAAATCGCAGTTTGTGTGTTTTTCTCAAAACTACAAGACTGATTTAGGCCACTTCTAAGAATCAAACAAACGCTTTCACTACCCCAATGGCGTAATTATCAATGCAAATTGCCTTATAATTTCAGAACGATGGGTAGAACAAGGTTTCTGTCAATTGACACGATGTAAAGACAGACACAAGTCTTAGAGACAATATCAAGGATCGAATCTTCAGAAATCACTTTAACCGGCGTATTATAACCCGGAGTCTTCTTGGACTCCACAATCATTTATTCGCGATATAGTTTCAGATGTCTAGATGTGTCTTCGTGCAGTTATTAAGCAAATACCAAACCATTTTCACTTATTTTCCAAGTTTTATTATAGAGATATTGATATTTTTCGTTACCTGGTCCTGGAATGGCCTAAGGTACAGACTATGTTATTTCGCCACTCTCATTTAAAGTATCTTTCAATGAACTCTGATAAATTATATCTAAACCACAAATGTTTCTAATACTATCAGTATTTGAATTAACATCGAAGTACTTTCGAAGTAACATTTACAAACTCTTATAAAAATCTCTTAAATATTATGTAACGAAACTGAAGGCTACGTACGATGGAGGTTATTCTTTCTATAAAATTTGGTTTATTATAAATTTTACAATTGTTGAAAATATATTACAAAAGTTACGAATATTCTTTGCAAACGTGAAACAATAAATAGTGCAATATCAGATATTTCAAATTCTTACTGTAATAACAAATTAATAGTAAAGATGGGAAAACGGTTTCAAAGAAGTTTTCCTTTTTAAATATAAAACTCTATAATCCAATGAAAATGAACGTTGTGCAATTGACTGACTTTAAGGTAATTCTATTCCCCCTAACATGAAATGAACCGTATATAGTACAATATACTTAAATACACAATTAAGTTCAGAATTCTTTCAATTTCATACAAACTTCGTACTGCTCGTTGCGTATATTTTGCAAATGTTCATTCCCGACGGCGATATGGTCTAACAGTCTAGGGAAATACATCTTATAGCTCCCATAGTTCATATTTGTGTATATAAATGTACGATTAATAAGCAAATCAGACTCTTGGGTGTCACATGGCCAGCGTGCCAGCTTTCTGTGAGGCGGTACCAAGGTCGATTCCCATCCGGGGCAAAAATTAAGCCGTAGCTTTCAAATACAAATCGTCTCGGTTTATGTAGTTGTGGAACGAAAGAAAGCTCAGGCACGCCAAATAAGGTAGGAACGGTGATGGGAAGATGTCAGAATTTCCACATGTATCCCTTGCCCCCAGGCGTGGAATTATAAATAAGAAACATCACCCAGGCCTGGAAACGCCACTTGCTGGCAATGATCGGATTAATCCGACCCTAAAATGGCAAATACATTCAAATATCACCCACGTTATTTTTGTAAACATCTCTTTATTAAGCTATTAATTCTACCATTGCTTTGCCTCTAGATTTGCGGATTAGTGTTTTATGTCAAAATTGACTTACTCAAGGGTAAGAACACTTTCAGCGAATACAGATGTCTATAACTATTCACTCAAGTAATCATAGTCTTCAGGTGTCATTATCAACACATCACTACATAATATGTGCATATAACACATATACATTGTTTTACAACTCAGTGTCCGATGGCATTAAAGGTTTAAAATCGATTCACAAGTTTAAGTGCCAAGTAATATCTTCTCTGCTGCATAACTGTTTCTATGTACTATCCGATCATCAAAGGAAGAAAAGTAAAATTGATTTAAATAATATTTAACGAATAAATTAATATATGGACTGTATACTTCTCGAAGACTAAATAAGCTTTTTTCAAGTATTGAAGCTCAGCTTCTAGGCCAATGACTCTCATCTCGATCACGCTTTTCGCCCAATTTACCTGATACTTTGTACGAATGTCCCCTTGCGTTGCTTGTGGACATTGAAACTATATTGTCAGTGAATGTTTTCTAGATTTTATTGCGGAATATCAATATTTCGATATCAGGTCCCACAATAACCGTTTTTCTGTGAAAAAATCGTTTGTTTGTTTCTTCCCCGCATCATTACAATTCTTTCTCTTTAGTACGTAGTTGGAAGCGAGAAACTAAATAGTATATATGGTACGAGAGTTAATTCCTATGTATTTATAACATGAAATAAAATTTGATATAAAATATGGTATTTAAATGCCGAAAGGAGACACGACTGCACTTGCCATAATTTTGAACAGTTTTAAGAAAAAATTAAAAAACAAAAGCATGAAATCGGTAATTCCGGCTCTTCTACGATTAGTTCATACAGTGCATGTTTAGACCTCTATTTATTGTTCTTAACGCGCCTAGAATCGCTACTGCTAAACGCACAAAAGAAAAATGTGACCTGTCTTAATACATCAGGAAATGGAAAAAAGAGAGAACGAAAGAAAAGGAAAGAAAAGAGAAAGAAAAAAAAAGAAACAAACAGAGCTTTCCAAAACAGACGGATCGAAGAAAGAGCATGATTTCCAATTGCAAACAAACCAATTATCACGGAAGAAATAATGTAAATGTGAGACAGATGATTGCACTTGAAGCGTGGGCTGAAAACTCTCTCATGTCCGCCTGCGCCGGACGCAGCCCGCGCCATCACGTAAGACGCTATATACAGAGCGAGAGCGCATCTCTCGCGGGGGTGGGGAGGGGAGGGGAGGGGGCGCACGCCGCGGTTTTTCACCTTGATGAGTCCGCGGCGGCGGCGGTGGCGGTGGGCGCGCGGAACCCACCGCGAGGAGCGGGCGCGACGCCGCACGAACACGCTCCCTCGCCGCGCCGCGCCGTGCCGCGCCGCGCGGCGTCTGGATGAGGTAAGACAGGTGAGGCAAGCGAGACTGCCACTTTATAATATGCAAATTATCTTCTCCGTAATGCGCGTCAGATTCGAAGAATCTGCGCCAACGTTAGTGGAACCACCGAGTCGCGGTGATTGTGGAAAAGAAAATGGAAAAGAAAGGCGCAGGCACACGAGAAGGCGGAGGAGGAAGAAATGGGAGCATGGCGCGAAGGCAAAGGTGGAGAGAGGGCGGCGCGGTGGGGGCAACGCTGGCACGAGACCCAAGGGCCTGGACCGAACACGATCCCCGATCGCCCTCGCCCTCGCCCAGACCACCCAACGTCACTTCGACAACCGTTCACTTCGACAACCGTTCACTTCGACAACCGTTCACTTCGACAACCGTTCACTTCGACAACCGTTCACTTCGACAACCGTTCACTTCGACAACCGTTCACTTCGACAACCGTTCACTTCGACAACCGTTCACTTCGACAACCGTTCACTTCGACAACCGTTCACTTCGACAACCGTTCACTTCGACAACCGTTCACTTCGACAACCGTTCACTTCGACAACCGTTCACTTCGACAACCGTTCACTTCGACAACCGTTCACTTCGACAACCGTTCACTTCGACAAGCACACGTCGTATGCTTGGGAGAATCACGCCGTAAATTCAAAAATGTAAGGTACAAAAAAATTAGGGTTTCACGAAGAAATACCAATAAGGATATTCGTGAGGAAGAGAGCTATTTGAGAAGTTGAATGCTTGCTTGAATTTCCCTTGAAGCAAGTTCCAATCCTATAAAAGTCCACAAATATTTTACGAAATAGCAAAATGAGCCTTGAGGCTGAAAAGAAATTCTATTGAGTCTCATAAAGTATTCAAAACCCTGAATGAACAACAGGATTCTCCTTCGCTCCCTTTATGAGTATAGATAATTTATGTGAGCTCTTCTAATGATGTTTATTGAAATGTGTCTTCATCATTTGCCAAGTCGGTTGTGCATACTGTCGGTTTATCCAAGTCGGTTGTGCATACTTGGTATTTTAATTTCCTTCCTTGGAATCACGAAGCAGTTGAATAATTAGAACAGTCCAACATGCAGACCGTGGTGTCTTGTTGTGACACGGCGTGTCACGTTGTTCTGACATGTCATGGCGTGGCATGTTTTGTTGCCGTGGCGTGGGGTGGCGTGTTGCCGTGGCATGTCGACGAGTCGTGTCTTGGCGTGGCGTGGCTTGTCGTGGCGTGTTGTCGCGTGGCTTGTTGCCGTGGCGTGGCGTGGCGTGGCGTGTGGTCGTGGCGCGGCGTGGCGCGGCGGGTTGTCGTGTTTTGTCATGGCGTAGCATGGCGACGCGTGGCGTGGCGGGGCTGAGGCACCGGCTGGGCTCGAGAGAACAAAGAGCGCCGCCAGGGAGGCGACGCCGGCAGCCGCGTCGAGATGAGGGCGCATCAGACCGTGGACAATCAGAGCGATATTGTTTTAATGGCGTCCATGTGGGCCACACCCGCTCCCGCAACGTGATTAGGTTGAGGCAGACGCCACAGCCGAGCTTTCCGCCTCGCACGTCCTTGCAGTTTCCCGCGCAGTCAAGCACACCAGCCACTTCCGTCTGTACTGTCCCTACCTAACAAAAGCATTTTAACATTTATTATCAGGGTTTCTCCGAACATGCCTTGATCGCAGACATCAGAGAACACTGAAAAAGTTGTTAATTAGCTTTAAATGTCTCAGGAAATAAGGTTTCCAAGATATTTTAAAGAGTGCACTGAGACCATCATCCTGTCATAGTTTAAAATGTTCAAACTGGGGTTACTTTTCGCATTAGATGTTACGACTCGAGGGTGTAAACCAATTTCAGAAAAATCAAAATTGGAAAATCATGACAGTCAACTGTTAAACTCACAATTAGCATTGAAAACATGTATTGATGTTTTTCGTTCTTAGAAAGAAGCGAATTACTTTCGTGTAGTGATGAGGCAAAACTGGGAACAGAGGTTCCTAGTGTACGAGGTAATAAATTCTTAAATATCACCCTACAGAACACTGGCGTTGGTGAAACGACTTATGCCGTAGACATGGAGACGACACGGTGCAGGTAAAAACAAGGCCAACGGAAAGCAGTTTCTTTCACTTCTTCTTGTGAGGTTCTTGAATCTTGTTCCCTCCTGATGATGACTGAATCCCCTGCATTCTCGAGCAGACACAATTGTCTGAAATTACTGAGAGTCCACCGCCTATATTATTTTTTAAAATTATTTTCTTGTTTGTTTTTAGTAAACAAGTTCTTTTCAATTACACGGCACTCTGTTTACTTTGTGTTCGGATGCCGACTGCCGACTGTCAAGCATATTGCCGTACAGCTAATCCTACTACTCGGACTGAAAACATGCGCTACAGAGAAAAAGGAGAAATGTTGAAATGTTCTTAGCATAATATACAGTAGACTATCTAAAACAATATTTTCTCGTCACAGAATACATTAATAAATAGGAAAATTATTTTAATATTTCATTTGCATTATATTCTAACAAGTTAAAAGTGCTTGTACTACAAACTATTTTTATAACACCTAAAAATTATGAATTAAAACCACTGAGAAATCTAAGTAATACAATTTCGTTTCTTTATCTAATAAGTCTTACTGAGCGTGATTAAGATTTCGTCTCATGTAAATTGTAAAGTGACGTGAGTGTGTTCGTGTCAAGCCATTTGCCTTCGGCGAGCGAGAGCGAGAGTGAGAGCGAAGGCGAGAGAGACAGAGAGAGAGAGAGAGAGAGAGGGAGGGAGGGAGGGAGAGAGGGAAGGAGCGAAGGAGGGAGAGCGCGTAGCTTCCATGTTCTGTGGGTGGCTAGTACGCTGTTGACGGCAAATTCTTAGCAGCAGCGCGGCGTGGCTGCGTCCCCACCCCATTACCACTGTGCAGCCTCGCGGCGGCACGCAAGCGGCGGTGGCCCCGCGCCGCCGAGCGCCGAGCCGCCGCACGCCACGCCAATTAGCCGTCGCAAGCGTAATGGTGTCAATCAAGAGCCCACCTTGCTGTCGGCACGGCGGCCGCCGCTCCCACCCCACCCGCCCCGCCTCTAGGCCCTCGCCCCCGTCCTTGATGGCCTATGAATCCTCTTCCAAACAAGAACCGACCGGCCCGACGGCCAACACGCCTACTCACGCAGATCGTCTCGCTTCATTGTGTTTTCTCCCGGAAACAAAACAAGAATCTCGGCCTCATATAGCAATATCTTCGTTCTGAAGTTCTCACAAGCCAGTCTCGTCGATCCTTATCGATTTTAAACAACGCCGGCATTTGCTTCATGTGCCTCACCCTGATGTTCCGAGAGTGACAGGACATCCTCAAGACTGTATGAGCATCGATTCGTTCCTCCGCAGGCGGCAATGTAGAACTAGATGATAGTGGAAACAAGGTGATGAGAAAAGTGTGGCATTTGTTACGCAGGGATTAAATAGAAACATGGGGAGAAGAAGATGTACGGGGAAGTGGTTGGTTTTCGTGGGGCGGGCTGAGGGGGAGAGGGAAGGGGCAGCAGCGGCGGACAGTGGGCGGGCGCTGGGCCACCGAGCAGCCAGGCCTACCTGCCCCCGCCGCCGGCGGACTTCTGCCGGAGCCACTTGTTCCAGCGCCGCGTGACAAAGATGTGATGTCACTGGACAGAAAATCTATGACCGGTGAAGCATTACCATATGATAAACAAAGCGATTACACCATCCTGGAGCCCCAGTGGTATTGGCTTGGTCATGCTGACATAACATGAGTAGGCGCTCGCTAATGCTATTGTGATGAGCCCGTGCCATTCACCCGATAGAAACTAACTGATGGATAAGCAGGGCGCGGTGCGACAATAGCCAGAGTAGCTGAGATTTCCACAGAAACGTGACGGCTTCCGGCCCGAGAGAGGAACCAGGATGCGGCGCACCTCTTTCCCCACGACCATTCAGCCTCTCTCTTGGCATCACTGGGGCCTGGGGGGGGGGAGGGGCAAGGGGAGGGCAGGGAGAGGTTCTGTGAGCGACGGGCTGTGATCGGGACGCTGAACCTACAAACACGCCCGCATTCGTAATGAGACGGTCTTCTCAACAACTACATCTGTTCCATCTTCTCGACCCGTCGCGTGCAATTTCAGGAATGCCTTTGATACTTCTTTTCCGATGATCAGGCGACATCAACACATGTTACGCGTTGCAGAGGCATTAAGAACGCACATTAAATGCTATACGTTGGAATGTGATTCTCACAACGTCCTCCGGACATAAATATGGACACCGAAGTGACGTAAATCAAGTGTAATATCTCTCATTCAACATATCGATCTCTGAAATGTTAAAAGATAAGTGTTAAGAGTGAAGTCAATCTTCTTTACATCCGGGAGCCTTCAATGAAAGCAATGAATAACTGTGCCCTTTGCCCTTCTATAGTCTGCTCGAATTCGAAAGTGGTTTGCTGCTCTGCTATTAAATATCTGCTTCTAAAGGAAAGTCAATGTGTAGAAGGCGGGAACGAAACGGAACCGGAGTGGTGTGTTAGTATTGTAGCAGACAACTGGGAAATCTTCGAAGTGCTATTCTGTAGGCTTGAATGACATAGCAAAATTAGCGTGCCTTTCTAGAGAACATTGAAATGACATTTCTTTTTTCCGGAAACAAGTTAATATTGATGAAAGTGGTGCTACCATAGCAAATACATTCACGCATTATTTCGAAATTTGCAATTTTTGAAAATTCAGAGTTCAATGAAAATGAGACCTAGGCTATTCTTTTAAGCGCCCCTTGTTCAGTCTCTAGAAAAAATAAACAAATTTGGAGCGGCTTTGTGAAAATGACTTTTTTATAATGTGCATTAACGTTAAGCAGAAAATATGTGAAAACTATCCTATTTTTTCCGAACATTCGTTGACAAAAATCTCTCTTTCAATAATTTACTTTTGCAATATTAACTTTTTGGCAATTTTTGATAACACAGAGTTTTCCAAAAATAATATTATCATTGTTTTCCCATTACATACCTGGAGGAAATTTGAAGAAACAAAACTACAGCCGTTTTCGAGAAGAAAGTTTTTAAAAATTGCCTATATTTGAAACAAAATTTTGCAAGAACTACTTACATTTTCAAAAAATTGTTCATGATCTTTTTTCAAGATATGTCTTTCAAAAACAGATTTCATTTATCTCTATCTTTAATGTTAAAGTTGCAAAAAGACGCAGAAAAAAATTGAACTTTTGTAATTTTCGGGAAATTAGGGATTTCAATAAAAATGAGACATTCGCCATTCTTTTAAGCAACCTTTACGCTTTAGAAGGACAAAACTGAATCCAAAAATGTGTATCCACTTTTGAGAAAATTTTGAAAATGTTGTTGAGACTTCATGTAAAATACTTCTGAAAATCAAAATATCCGTTTGAAACTCAGAGGGCATCGTGTTTCTTGAAATCTATCAAGGAATTGTTATTCCTTGAAGAAAGTCGGTGAACGATTTTGACACTAGCATTCGCCACAGACAGACGGGCAGACAGGCAGGGGTACGGTTCGCCGTCAATCGATGTTTGCAATGAAGGGTCCACAAAATATGGAATCTGACAACAAGACGTGTTAGAGGCCTATGTGTATGAACAAGATTTATCTATTTTGTCGTTACCAGGGCCCAGCAATAAGAGTTTTTATGTCTAAAATTCTGTTTTCCGGCGCACGATTACAATACTTTCTCTTCTTAGGAAGTAAGGGCGAGAAAGTAAATAGTGTTTTCCAAGCAAGTAATAAAGAACTTTGAAAATGAATACATTTTATGACTTATATTAATAATATGTTATCATAGTTGATTTGCCACAAATCCATCAAATGGATGACACAGACATTAAATCTTGATATTATGTTTTTGAATAGCTCACGTGTCTTAAAAAAGAACGAACATAATCGCTATTCAACTCTTCACAGCTATTAATAAAAATCGTACTTATATCATAACTATAAGCACAATTTACTTTAAGTAAAAAATGTTCCGAGAATGGCGAGAACGGTATCCTGACCTCCATAACGGTAAGGTAGTGTACTACACCCTCATCCTCACGGCCAGTAAAAGTTAAACTTGAGGTGCTACAGAATGGCACAGACTTTCCCCCAACTAGTTTTCTGTTTCCTTTTGTCTCAGCTAGCTATTCGAACTTGCCACATACTCTTGTCTGCTGCTATTTATCGCCACCCAAAGTACATTTTTTTGAAATTTTCTTAATTTTTCGGTTTCCTAATAGTAGAACCGAAAATTTATTTGAGGAATGTTAAAGAACACTAAAACCTCGTCTTAAATTGAAATTTTCTTTAAAATGTTTGGAACCATTTTTAACAAAATGGCGCTTAAGCGCAACAGTAAATTCAAAATTTGAAGCTCTCACAGAAAATTTCTGAGTTTTTGAAAACGATTATTTGAAGTACTTTAACTCACAAATGCAATAGTGTTTACAAATTATTGGACATGTGCATATTACCGGTGTGAGAAATCTTCCAAAATCTTCTACCTTAGTGAAATCTTTGAAAATACAAAAAAGAAAAGAAAAAAGAACTCGAAATCAACTTTGCGACATATTAGAAAGTGCAATCAGAACTTTCCGTTCGAAAAGTTTGATGCAAAAGCCGCTTTTGAGAAAATGGCATTTGAACGTTTCTGAAAATGCGAAATTTTGAGCCGGGTTTAACAGAAAACGGTTGTGTTTTCGATAAACTTTACATAACATTATTTAATTCACATGTACTCATTAATATAATAATGTGAACAAGTTGCTGCTAATGTAAATATTAATGACGCGAGAGACAAGTAAAAAATTACGTTTCTGTAATTTTTGAAAAAACAAGAGAATAGAGCAATATGGCGTTAATGTCATCTTATAGAAGGCATTTAGTACAATCCCTACCAAATGTTTAAAAAAAAATATTGGAGTCTTTTTGAGAAAGTCCTGTTTTTGTAATTTTTTAAAATTGCATCAATTGTACGCAACATTATGCAAAAACTACTACAATTTTCAAAAATATAATAAATTTTTGTAATTTTTTGAAATTTCATCAATTGTACGCAACATTACGCGAAAACTACTAAAATTTTGAAAAATATACATGACCTTAATGAAAGAACAAATTACAGACAGCAAATTTCAAGGAAAAATCTCTATCTTTAATTTTGTAGTTGTAGGAAGACACCGAAAAATATTCTAACTTCAGAAATATTCGAAAATTCATAATTAACCTGAAAATTGGATCTATGGCATCTTTATAAGTGTATTTTACTATATTCTTAAAAGACATTTCAAGAAAAAATTTTGAGCCATTTTTGAGTAAGTTTGAATATGTCTCAGGGGCTTCATGTAAATAGCATCAAAAACTAATGAATGATTTTCAAAATCGCAGAGCTTCCACTCAGGGCAAATGGGCAGGGGTTTCTTCAATTTGGAAAAATCCTACGCATGGTTTTGTCGCTAATGTTGTTCACATACACCAGACGGACAGACAGACGAACGGATGATTTGAAAGAAATAGCACTTTTTAGGTATCACGGGGCGCCAAAACGTGCATTTTTTGAAATCTCGAAATAGATTTTGAATAGCATTACATATATTTTCCTATACTACGGAAATTACTCCGTATATACGTATGTATAGGGGAAAGTAAAAATGAACTTCGGCTATGTTCAAAATTGCAAAGGTTTTTAATGAAAATAGGACCTATGTTATATGAGTAAGTGAATTTAACTTTATTTACGCAAATAATTTAAAAACGAAATTGAAGACATTTTGTGAAAATCTTATTTAGGTTTTTTTATTCGTCGTGTTTTCATTCAAAATTATTCGAAGATTACTCGTTTAAAAAAATGGCTACATGACCCAAATAAATGTCTACAATTAAAGAATAGATTTCATAAAAAAAGAACTCTACTATGTGTATTGTAGTTATAGGACGACGTGAAAAAAAAGAATGTTTTGCTGCTTTCGAAAATTTAAAAGGTTAATGAAAACCAGACCACCTCCATTTTTATTAGCTTAGTTTGCTCAAAATATTTTATGCGAAATTGCTGTAGGAGCTTTAAGCAAAGTACTACAGGGAATGTCCGTATGTTTGGCAGATTGATAGCGGAATGTCAATTTTGGTGATAATCCTATATTTGATTTAGGTGCTAGTTATCTTCTTCACACTCACTCACAGAACGTGGGTGCGTGCGTACATACGTACGTACGAACGGAGAACGGTCAGACGGACGGACGGCAGGCAGACAGACAGACAGACAGACAGACAGACAGACAGACAGACGTTTTGAGAAAACAATACTTTTTCGGTATCAAGGACACACATACCGTTGATCCTGACTGCAGTACGTATTCTAGAAAGAAAAAAAACTATATATAAGAACAATGAATTCAAGTTTTTGGTATCAAGGGCCCAGAACACGTGTTTTTCTGTCAAAAAATCAGCACTTTTCGTACAGAATTACATAACTTTTCGTTCCAAGAAGTAGATACGGGAATGCATAAAGATAATCATGTGAATCGCGAACGTTGGCTGACTCTCTGCAGGTGCGGATAAGTTGCAGGCTTCCTTCCGTCATGTTCTTTCAAATGACGATGGCGTTGAAAAGGTCTCTGGATCGCATAAAACATCCTCGTTTTACTCGCAAGCATTCCGTTATGTTACGCTTTGTTAAATTCTGTCCCTGCCGTTTCCATGTGATTCCACGCAACATTTTAACGACATTTAATTGAGAAAGAATTAGCACGATGAGGTTAGTGTAGAACGATTAAGGGAAACGTGTTTATTCCCCACTATCTTCAGCAGATGATGAGAATTGTGTTTATTTGATGAGAAGATAATATAATGGAGATTTCATCTATTCGGAATCAGGTGTGTGACACTTCCGTGTGCTCCGCACGTACCCGCTTGTGTTGTAAACTTCGAGCAGATATAGACAAAGGAATTTTGATCGATTGCAACAAAAGAAAGGTCAGTAGTGTTGCAACGAAATTCCTCGAAAATGTTAAGAAAAACGCCCTGTATCCGATGGCAACATTGGCCGATTAAGGTCCAAATAATGCATTCCTACATTCATTCACAAAATTACAGAAATGAGACTTCAAACTATTTTGTTCCGACCGCATCAATTCATACCGATTTAATACAATATTATTCGAAAATGCCCAAGCCCTTCGCAAATGAAATTAAATTTACATCGCAATGGATGGAAATTATTGGAATAATCATGAATTCTAAACCTCCAAAAAACTCTGGAAGAAATAGATAAATGTAGATTTGTCATTATTTTATCAAAATTTAAAGCCGTAAATAGAAAAAAACGTTGTGTGACAAATAATGTATTAATTCTGTATTAATAACTTTTGATTTTTTTAAACTACACAAATTTAAGCATTATTTATATTTTCTTGCATTTGCGAGTACAAGTGCTTCAAATGATTTCTGATGAAGTTTCTGCAAAAGTAAAAACGTTTCAGTGAACATGTACTCAAAATCGCTCAAACGACATTTTCTCAAGAACGGCTTCAAATTGTTGAATAAAAATTTGCTTAGGAAAATGTTTTACTCTAATATTATCAAATTTCAATTCTATTCTTTTCTATTTTTATGGGACTCAAACAATTAAGAACATATGCATTTTTTTTTAGGTGACGATGTGAAAAGTGTCGTTCGGTGAAGCAACACCGAAAAATAATTTTGGTTTGCTCCTAAGCACCCTTAGGGGGCTCATAGGGCTTTTCAGCTCCCCCATCCAGAATAATCGCGTAATAATCACATATACAGTTTATACTAATTTTCCACAGCAACCAAAGTCATTAAATATCTCAACTGAATATGTTGTAAATAATAATAAATAAACAATAAAAATAAATTTCGAATTCATTATAAATGAAAAAATCATTATAAGAAACTATTATGTCCGACAGACCTCACCCCCTCCACCCACAAAAAATTTGGTTGCGCACTTAAGGTCATTTTCAGTTTTATACACGAATTCTATAATTCTTTTTCTTCTTCTAGTTGTTAATGTTGTTCATGCTTAATGGCTTGCTAAATCAAGCCACATCAGACGGTGCTACTTGGACACTATTTGAACTAGAAATGCTCGAACAAGCGAATTGGTGAAGAAATGTATGAAAATATATTAAATATACTGCAAGACAAAATATTGTTAGTGCTAAAATATTAATTCATATGAATGAACAGTTGAAATAACTAAAAAAAAGTGAATTTTGTCGCTATTTTGTAATATATTTTAGGTTTCTGGCAATAACTGTAATCGAACATAACGATGACGATAGGAAAGATGCTACAAAGAAATCGGACGTAATAAGGAAAATATCTTAATCATGCGATTTGATTTGCAAGTGTCGTGTTTGCGAGATGTAAAATATTTGTTGCAGATCTCCTGAGAGGTAACTTTTTCTTCAGTACCTTTTGCTCTCAGCTTCAATAATACCTCTCCTTGCAAAATCGCACGAGGTTAATTTATTACTAAATTACAACAATGTAAAATTCCGACGCAATTAAAATAAATAAAACGTGTTGTTGGTGAGATATACTTTAATGGCACCATGCAGCGAAATGGAGTGTTGTGTACAGCTTCTACCGTGACTTCTAACACGGGTGCGAAACTACCGAACTGTCGATAGCCAACGGGGCTCTTATTAAGGGATTGTCTAATCTCAGAGATAATGATCCTTCGACAAGCGGTTCAGTTTCAGTATGATATAAGGCAGCGAGAATGTGTTCAATATGGGGCTACAGTTGAAATAATGTGTCATCCAGATAATAACGTCTGCCGAATCCTATGAGATAATGTCTTGAAAGGTAAAGAGTTTTCTTACCTTTTTTGTAAAAATATCGACATAAGTCACAAATTAACAATATACGCAATATTGCATTGCTATTATTTAATTTATTTTGTTTCCGCTACTATTCTGCGCTACAAAATGGAAAGCTTCACTTCTGTTGAGGCACAATTCCAATTGCGCAGCGCGCACGTCATTTGCGGCGTTATTTGTACGCGAGCCGTTGGCGGCAGCGGGGCGCGAACGAAGCTCCCGGTGTCAGCGCGACGGAAGCGCTCCACCTGACGCGGCAGAGCGCGGAATGCCTTAGCGCACCACTCGCCGCCAACGCTTTTCCCAAAACACCGCGCGCGCGCCCAGCGCCCCGGCCGACTGCGCAGCCACCTGTGGCCGCCTCGCCACAAACATCACGTGATGAGAGCGAGCATTCTTGTGCCATCCTACACGCCCGCACGGGAGCCACTCGGCCCAGCCGGCCGCGCTCCCGCGCTCCCCACCCTCGCTTCGGTGACGCCCCGTCAGCGCCCGGCACCCCCGCGCATGCGCCCTTCTCAGAACATAGGCGCCGTCACGCGGCACTGACCGCGCGCTACTCTCCCTTCGTTCTCTGGGCGCGATGCCTTCCTTGCTACTAACGTTTGACCTGCTCCTTACTTCTACGATTTACTCAGAATTACTGCTAGCAAAATGCATGAACACAACGTTTGGCGGACGTTGCTGCTGAAGCACATTTGTGTGAGAGCTATCCGAGGAGCATCTAGAGTTCTTCAGCAGAGAAGACGATGCGCTACGACTTGTATTGTGTGTATCACTAAGGGCTCAGACTTCCTCGGCCATTTCCAGAGGGGAACGATCCTCGTATTAAAGAAGTGGTGAACGGCTCTTACAACGGCCCCAACCGTCACCCCCCGGCAACGCGCCACTTTCCCCCGGCAGGACGCGCCACTGGGCACGTCGCCGGTGCCAAGGTTGTCGGAGATCGCCATAGGACAAGCCGGTAGGCTAACTCGCATTAGTAAACGATTTATACGCAAACTAATGAGTCTGGATTACCCAAGATGTGTTTATTAGCCATGTGTAAACTGGACGGTCGACACGTCCCCCTTCCCACCGGCGAGCAGGGCACCAGCTCCCCTTGTATCGCACCAATTAACTGTCTTTTTATGGCTGACCTGCCGTAGTTAGGAGCAGTAATCCTTCCTTCCCTGCTGTTAGGCCAGGCCGGCAGAGCTAACCGCAGCTAGGCTACGCAGGTTTGCGGTGCACCCGGCCTGTGCCTGTGCCTGTGCCTGTGCCGAGTCGCGCTCGCGGCCAACTTCGCCCGCCCTCGCCCCGGCCGCCACGCACGGTCCATTGACATCGCGGCCCCGTCATTTGCCTCCCTGCAGCTCCCCATTCTCTTTATGCTCTGTGTCTTCGACATCTCATCATCGACAGTTTATGGGGAACAGCGATATGGGTTCCGAGGCTGTACATGTGAATCTTCACAGCAGGGATGATTTAATCGGAAATCATTCTTTCATTTTTTTATACGATTTGTTCGTTTATTCACGTGCACAACAGTGAAAGTTGCGTTTTAACTGTAAAAGGGCAACGCAAACTCCGACATAAAATATTACAGCCAGTGTCCAGGGGGAGTACGTAATTCGCGTTCTTTATACCACAGACGCAGTGAATAAATATGTGAGATTGAGGGACTCTTTATAAACGCGTCTTTAAAGTATTGGTTTCACAGATAACCATATTTTCGTCGCTTTAAATAGAATAAAAACAAAAATAATAGTTCAACTTGATTATTAGCAAATTTATGAAATTAGTGAAAGAATTAAACAATAAGTGAGTAATTTTTCTTTTCTGGACGTTTTTACACTGATTAAAAGTAAAGAAATTGTTATGAGTTAAAAAATGCTTACTTTTTGGAACACGTCTGTTTTTATAGAAAAAAATTATTGGTTTTAACAATATTCTGAAAGAATAAAAAGAAATGATAGCGGCGTGACTAAGAGGCGACAGCGAATAACGGGCGCTGGCGCATGCCCCGGGCGACGAGTGGAGGCAAGGCGAGGCGCGCCGCACCCACCAGACTGCCTGACGCCAGCGGCCCACCTGAGCTGCGCGCTCAGACAGCAGGGGCGCAAAGCTGCAGAACACGAACCCTGGCCAGCGCCTCTCCGCCGCCCATCGCGTCCTGCTCCACCGCGACACTTGACCTAGGCGACGCCACCTTCCCTCGCCAGGCTCCCTCCCCAACGACACACTCAGTTTGGACGGCGCGACAGCGGGTGGGCGAGTTGCTTTTGTTAGCTGCCATAGGCTCTATATGAGGGAGAAGAGCGGAAAGAGAGGGAAGAGCGGATGAATGGAGAGGACTACACGCCTCACCCACCAGAAGACATCAATTAACGAGATGGGACTTCCTTCCCTTGCGGCTGGGCCGGCGACGCTGTCTTCGCCGCCCGCCCCCGCCCCGCTCCGCCCCGTCCACCTACGACCGGCCGCGCATTGCTAATGCCTGCGACAGGACGCGCAGCCCGTAAGGCAGGCGCGGCCTTATGAGAAACGAATCGCCCGCGCTTCCGCTTCAGCTCCGTCTTCATGTGCATCCGTAGCAAGTGGCTGGAGAAGCGACTTGGGATATCCCGTCAGGATGTCTTCTCCCGCCCCCCCCCCCCGCCAGGCCTTCCTCTCTGTAACTGGCATGCCGCGCTGCTCGTTTCCACCTCGTCCTCATACAGCCTGTACGTTCCTTAAGTCATTCTTCACGATCAGTTACTGAAATGCATTCCATTATTTTCTGCTATTTCGCAAAGCCAATTTCTACGGCGCAATTTAGTAGAAGGTACGTTGGAATTCTTGGAGCAAGCAGGCGAGGGCCCGGCGGCGCCCTTGGCGAGGTCGCATGGGGCACCGGCCGAGCGCGTGGGCGCGTAGGCGCCTGGCCAGCGCAATCAAGCAGACAGCGGAATCGCTTCCTCCGGATGCGCGCGGCAGGAAGAGAGGCGAAGGCGGAGGGGTGGGCCTCATTGAAGTAACCGCTCGGCGTGCCTGCCGCCAGCCACACTGCTCCCAGCACCTCACACGTGGGCCGGGCCTTGCCCCCGCCCCTCGCACACCTATTACGCTACTTTCAATCTCGATGCCCTGTAGAAAGGTGTGTGTACACTATGCGTTTCTGGGCAGTCGAATGAAATTCTACAAAAATTAACGGTGTTGTGAATTGTAATACATTGTTCGTGGAATAAATAACTTCAATATTCTTACATTTGTCTTTAAAATATGCAAGCAAAAATTGCATTCAGGGAAAATGATTAAGAGTATGAGATATAATGTGAGCCAAAACCTTTTTTTATGTTTAATATTTCAAGTAAATCTACTACACCATTATTTTCTTTATAACATCATATTTTGAGAGAGAAAATGAGAGTCAGAGTAAGCTCCGATCTGAGTGAATCGTAAGACCTGGTAAATCATACTTTCAATTTCGTTTAAAAAGTAGTGTGGTGTAGTATCCACCCCACTTCGTAATCGACCTACATTGTCAATTCATGATTATTAAGCTTCCGTCATTATACCTACAACACATTATTGCAACGACAGAGACAACAATTCCATCTCCATAATATTTTCTCTCATCACCCAACAATGTGATTGGCAGCCCCTCAGCGCGTGACGCGTCCTAGCGGCGGGGGCCCGCTTGTTCCCTGCACGCAGAGCACACACAACCCTCCGCCTCTCGGAGCGCGCCACGCACCTGTTCATTTAATAATCTTTCCATCATCGACTGGGCGAGCGGAATGCCTTATCAGTTTCCGCCTTTGGCGGCGACGCGCGCGTCGCGTGGGCAACTGACACAGGCAACCGCCTCAAGGGCTGCTGGAGGGAACGAAATGACACAGTTAATTGGTGGACGCAACCGGCGGAGGTGGGCGTCGGGGAGGGGGAAACCGGCAACGAGCTTGGGGGGTGAGATGCGCTCTTCCTCTCGCATGGAGACCGGACTCAACAACAGGTGGCGCAGCACCCCGGCACTCGACTCTCGGCCATTACGCGAGGATCTCCGGCGAAGCTAATTACCAGAGCGTCTACCCGTCCAATGCAACACCTACTGATCTGTGCGCTCAATTGAATTTAAAAGGGAAAAGTCCACTTTTTTTCGTAAAAACATTTGAGATACACTTTTTCTTTGTTATTGTTCAAGCTATAGCTACAGTGTAAAAATGAAACTTTTCCAGTTTAAATTATATGTTCTATTGCCAACTAAATATTCTAATGTTTTGAAAAGAGAAAAAAGCCCAGGACTAGATTCTGATCGTCACACAGAAGAACTAGTATTATCAGTTACGGAACGGCTAAATGCTTGATTTAGCAACATTAAGCCGAAGCATCCTGTAACGATTAATTCTACAACTTTTGTATAAAACATAAATGTCCCAGATGCCTTCTGTGGATATTATTAAGTTGTTTTATTTTCTCAGAACTATGAAACAACGACTAATTTCCCTTTTGAAATCACGGATTCAATTGAAATATTTGACTTTACAACACCTGCAATTTTTAAACTAAAAAATTGCCATTATTTTTTTCCGTTTGCTTCTTTATATTCACATTTCTATAATTTTTTTCTTTTTCAGTAAAAAGCACCCAAGCCTCCTAAAAACCCGCAATATGAACCGAAAATAAAAGAAACGTATACTATTAGAGATTTTACGCTCTTAGTGTAATTGCATATCCGTGACAATAACATTAATGATAACTAGAGATCGGATTTTTATGGAATTTCATTTTTTTGTCTTTCCACTTACCGAACTGAAACTTGTAATCTTGGCGAATCATCACTGTCTTAACACAATATCCAATGATTTTGTCACATATTTTTACATATTTAGTACTCTATTACATATTTTGCTATTTTCACAAAAAATATTTTCTATTCTATCAATTTTCTTCAATGATTTTTTTTTTAAATCAGCATTTTTTCCTACATTATTTCTGCATGCTGTCTACTTCAGGTACGCTTCGTCAAGACACGGTTGTCTGTTCTCATAGGTCTCACAGTCAGTGGGGGAAGAGTGCATCAGTGACCGAGATCATTTGCACCTTTAGATGTGAAAAGTAACGTTTCGTGACTTTTAACCTTAATTTCAGAAAACTTCGGCTCTCGCCGACAAGTAACACTTCTGTGAGAATGCTGCATGCTGCAGTGATAACTGTTCGTAGATACCGCCAATTTGTACGATGGCTTCTATTGCGTCTAGTCTGGCTACTTTAGTACAATTTATTTAGTCGTGCACTTGACGTAAATCAGCCGTTGTGGTTTCATCCCATCGGGAGCTTATATGTAGCTGCAGTGACGTCCCTATGGGGACGTTCAAGCTCCCGATTGGATGAAATCGTGAACTACTGGTTTACGTCAAGTGCACGGTTAAATAAATCCTAGTACAAACATAATTATACACATATATTACATAAATGTGTGTTATAGAGTATTTTAATATTACATATTCTTAGTGTTTTCATTATGTACATATTTTTCCGGTCTCTAACAATAACATCGGTTCGTGGCTAGCTCTTGGCCAGCGTGAGCGATTTTCACTACGCGGCACCGGGCTCAATTCCCGATCAAGCTATAGTGTGCGTTTTCCTTGCAATGTCTCATATATGTTGCTATGTGACGATGAGAAAATTTACTTCTCAGGTTGAGAAGACCGGAATACGGCGTGGGGATGTCTACATCCCTACGGGATGTCGCCGGGAGGCTTGAGCCCGACGGGCTGTCGCGTAAAGTACGTACATACATTGATAACATCCCGTCCTCTTTTATTTATCATCCTTAAGCATACTTTTTGTTTTGTAGCTTCTATCTATCAATTAATACTATTAACTGTGATAAATATATGCTTTCACTCAATTAAACAAATATAAACTTGATTACTTAGCAAATAATAAGTTTAATCTATGGATTGTACTTTTTGTTACTCCTATTCTATGTACCGATAGTGTAAGAGAAAGTTGCCCTCTTTATCAGACTCAGGTATTAGATAATAAACTTCTAATTGTAGGCTCAAAAATAATTTAACCCCAAATAATTTATGGCTTGTACACCTTAATTAATGGTAATGTGGGCTTATTTTTCCATTTTAGAGATATACATATTGTAATACCATCGGTGATTAAGAATTGGTTAATTATTAATATGAATTATTTACATTAATTGAAATATATACGAATACACTATTTTCACATGAAATATAACTTAAATATACTCTGGCACTCTCTTCCAATTCTCTGGAGAACATTCTATTGATATAAAAATATTCAGTACTCACATATTTCTCTTTGAAGTTCTCAGCTGTGTCTTTGGCAAGCCGAGCGGCTAGGAGGATGCTCTCAAACGGCTTCCCTGTATCCGTCCCGTCCACAGAGCGCGATTCAGGAAGATCCGAAGTATACAGCTCCGCGTTGGGCTCCCCGCCGCATGGGTTGATCCATTTGGGTTTGCTGTTAAAGCGGCTGGCGTCCATCGAGCCAATTGGAGCGGACACGGCGGTGGGTACTCGTACAGCGCTCAGCAGCCACACACTTACTATCAGGAGGTCTCCAAATCCTGCAATAGAAGACACTACTTGGTAACGTTGCCCGCAACAGCACCGACTGATTCTGGATGGACGCATGAGAAATGCAATTAATGTCACGTAGTTCATGTAAAGATGAAATTGGGTATTTGTTTACATATGTATGGACATTTCAGATAAAATTAGGCAATAAAATCCATCACGAAAGAAATACAATCCTATAAAACAATAGGTTGCTATCCATGCAAGTAATGATTCAACAAAATTTACTACGTTCACTATCCAGAGTTACTGTTGTGTTCGTAAACAAATTTCAACCTTTGCGTGTCGATGACATCATCTCAAGAACTTGGATGTGAATGTTGGAGACACGACAGCGAATTAGTTGCTTGGATTCGGAGTGTTTTCTAAGATATCTGCGAGTGCGTAGACCGCAGAGTAAATACCCGGATTTCCACTCGTGCGACTCGTCGCCACAACGAACGTTCAGAACGAATTTTGCGGAGAGTCTGGCACGCCATTGGAGCTGGGCGGCGAGCGCAAGTGTTCCTGCGGGAGCGCCGCGCGGGGAGAACAAGTGCGCCGGATCGTCATGTCGTCACCTCCCCATCCCTCCTCGCCGGTTCCGTCGACGGCCGTCCGCCGTGCGTTGTCAACCGTCCATCGTTTTCTGCCCGGCGCCCCCACCCGAACCATTGTGTCGTCGTCGTCTCTTCGCTCCGATGCACCGGATATGAAGGAGGCGGCGGCGGCGGCGGCGGCGGCGGCGCGGTGGTGACAGCGAACGGCGGCGGACGTTCGCCGCCGGCCTTGAAGGGGCACCGCGGAGAGATGCATCTCTATTACTCTGTCCCGTGGGTGACTACGCGTATTTACGGCGCCCCGTCGGCGGGCAGCGTGTGATTGATGCTGCACCTCACGGGCCGGAGGCACTCGCAGACTCCGCGGCCGCGCCGCGCCGCGCCGCGCCGCGCCGCCCCCAGCCCCGCCCCCCGCCGCGCGGCCAGTCGGAAGTGAGCGCGCCTCAGGGGTGTCCGCCGTCGGCCGGATTAGCATTGAATGTGTCGCTGCTCCCTGCCGTCTTCTCCCATTCGGAAGTACCTGTTATCCGGTAGCTCGCGCGGCGGCGGCGGCGGCGGAGCGCGCGCGAGGTGCGGCGCAGCGCCGGAATAGCAAGCAGCGCTGCACGGCGGTGGTCCGCAGGGCGCGGTGCGAACGCGGCGGGGGTGCGATGGGGATGCGTTGGGGCGGGCCGAAGGGCACACGTCGGGACGAACCGGAGGGCCCAAAGAGACGGGAAAAAGGTGTCAGGAGACGCACGGAAAGCGCGCTCAGTCGTAACGGAAGTGGTGAGCGAATGAAGGGATGCCAGTGAGGTACCGTTTCTTGCCATACCGTTATCTTTCTTTCAATATATTGATACATCAGTGTTGACACTTTACAACGATTTGCACAGTAATAAAAATGCCGAAAACTTATTAAGAAATCAGTAAGTTTTCTCTACAACAAGTACTCGATTCACTTATCAATGTAATTAGATCTCCTATTATTCAGTAACTTCAGTTCGCGATGGTTCTGCTGTCAGTCTTGCTAGTCTACGAAACTGAATGTAAGACACGTTTAGCTACTTTATGTAATGACAAAATTAGGAAATCCTCACTCAACAGAGCATTAAATAGTCTGGTATATTTCCTTTATGGTGTCCCTTTCCTGCTTTATCAGTGTCAGTCTTTGAATGCGTTATAGTATCAATAAAAGTGATTCTTTAAATGTCTGTACCTAACAAATAATTTGATGAGATTCATTTTGTTGGCAAAATATAACATGTTAATGTACTCAACGCTATGTGGACGTACCAGGGTAATAAGCTGAAGGTAGTGACAATATAGGACGTAATGAAATCAACACTTACGTTTTGAGGATTAAAACCGTTGTGAGGTTTAAAACTAGGTAAATTTTGTTTCATTATCTGTTTTGTGTGAAATCCCCGAAAATACGTAATTGAATAACACCTTGTTGTGATATGCAATCCTTCAATCTAATTTTTAAATTAGCTGTAGGAGCAGCACATTGCCCCGAGACACCCGTTCCCTCCGTGAGCGAGGGGGGTTGCTACTCTCTGGATGCAGAAGTCAACACTTCGCCTCTACGCACCAGGGCGAAGTACAATCAAACATTATAGATACTTCTTTTGCATTGAGTGCTTAGTTTTGGTAGACAATCTGAGAACGATGCGAATGCAGGGAACCTCTGTTCTACTCGGTTTAGAAGCTCGAGCCCCTCAATTTAGGGAAGATTCCCATACGATATTGCGAGGGGGCGACGAGGAGTGGGATGCAGCGGAAGCGCGCAGTAGCGCACGTGTGCTTATGCAAAGGCCTCTGATGATTCAACGCGTGCGGGCAACGATGCCGCTAGGCTGCGTTGGGACGGCCGCCCCCCCCCCCGCCCCGCCCCCGCCCCGCCCCCGCCCCAGCCTCCGCGCAACCCTCTCCGCAGTAGCGGCACAGCGGACAAACAAACTACTTAGACCCCTTCATTCACAACAATTCATGATAGATTTACAAAGTGCAATACAAAATACAATTAAATAATACACTACAATAAGAAACAATTTAAAGTATAATTTTCTTGAATTATTAACTCTCTAGCCGATTTAATTAGAGAACGAACTAAATATATTATTACGCCGTGACCAACCTGAAATGCGAAAATAACTAACAAAAAATATTATTTTAGTTATCAGTAAAACAATATCTTTATGCCGCTCTTTCAAACATGTATCATTCGAACATTTACCTGCGACCATCACAACACTTTTTAATTTTATCTAATATTTATTTATTTGATTATTTTACATGAACGTCTTTCCTGACTTCGTAATAATACACATTCCCTCTAAACAACTCCTAAATTGTATCTCTGAATGGGTGTTATAATAAAGTAATTATGTCACTAATGCTGTAATGCTAATCTATAATTCTAATGCTATGATAATGTTCTTGCAGCATTCATGTAAGTACGCTAATCAAACGTTATCGCATCGTTGTAATTACAACACAATTGAAGGGATTATGCACAAAATAAGTTTTTTTCACCGTTGCTGATTTAACAAAATGTCTTTTGCTTCGCAACATTAACATTAGTTACACTAGTGGTTCTACAAGAGCACATACTATCTTGCAATATTGTTAATGGTTATGTAATGTTATAAAGTGACAATTTCTGTCTTGCACTTCAACAAGCATTTGAAAAATTCATAAATGAAGCGTGAAAAATACATACATTTTAAATTCAAACGTTTAAACGAAAATAGCTCTCTGCCATTGACTTCGGTGTATTCACGTACTTCATAAATGTACCAACGATGCCCGATGCGTATTTTAGTCATAGATAAAATTATTAGTTCATAGTGGCCAACCAGTGGCAGCCATCACTACCGGCTTGTTGCAAGTGCGGCGTTGTAAAAGCAACAATGGCACTGGATACGTATGGCATAAACATTTTACAAATTAGCATTCTCGGTACCGTTAGCAACAAAATGCAAATGGATAGAAAAATGTAGTAATTAAATATTATATTGTTATTTTATTGATTATATTTACGTATGTTACCTGTTTTTATTTTATTACAATGGTTTCTTGACCTTAATAAAACAAACTCAGTGTTTACTCTTTTATTGAGGTAAAGATTCATTGCAATGAAATAATATTGTTATATTCATCCAAACCACTCGTTTGTATTCGCTTTACTCGTCATTCCCGACCTTTAGCAGGCAAAGTGAATATATCCATTTTCACATTTACTCAATTACATGACGCAATTTAAAATAGATTAATGCTTAAATAATATTAAACGTATTCTTTCTTTTTATGATTCGATTCAGCAACAATTGCGAATGGAGAGGGAGCCTAACTTCGTATAACATAGCTTTCAAGTATAATAAGGTTAAAGTAGATACGCTTCCTTGCAATTTACATTATTATTTAGAGAAATGTGGCCTTCCTTTTTAACAACAGGTAGAAAATGACGCATCACAATCTGACAGACAGTCAATAACTTCATACACAGTTTTAACTGTTAATTGAAAAAGAATTCCAAACACTCAGTATGCACGAATTTCTCAAAAACAACTGGCAAAACACGCTTAAGGTTTGTTAAGGTTAAGTAATTAAAATTAACTTAAACAATGACAGGGAATATCCAACTGCCACCAAACATATCTCAATTTACTTTTCCAGGCTAACATCGCATCAAACGAACCGCGCGGGAAATTCGAATTTACCATTTGGAATTATTTTACAATACTTGAAAATGCAGAGAGTGCGCTGAAAATGGGACCAGAGCCACTTTCTTTACCGTTCTTTTGAACATACGTAAAAAAAGAAAAAAATTGGAGCCGTCTGGGAGAAAATAATTGTTTAAAATTTAAAAAGTTATCTTCATAATTGTAGTTGTAGAAAGACGCCGAAGAAATTTTAAATTTTTGCAGTTTTTAAAAAATCATAGATTTTAACGTAAATGAAACCTGTACCATTCTTTTAATCGTGCTCACCAATCCAAAAACAAAAGTTAATCCAAAAATTTTGAGTCATTTTTTTGAAAATTTTGATAATGTACCAAGGTTTCATATGAAGTACCCCTCATTTGGGAAATATCAATTTTGGTGAAAATTCTGCTTATGGTTTAGCCGCTAGCGTTCTTCACGGAGAGGCGGGCAGACAGACGTCAATGCATTTTTCAATATCAAGGACCCCCCAAAACATGGATTCTGACTACACAACGTGTTAGAGGAAGTAATTTACTATATAAAGTGACAAAATGTATACACTTTTTCGTTAACAAAGCTCGGTAATAAGAATTTTTCTTTCGAAAATTCGCCTTTTTTTAACGCAACATTACAATATTTACGCTATACTGTCTAAGCAGTAGCGAGAAAGTAACATTATTTCTCTGGGCCAAACGTTATTGCACATCACTAAGTGAAATAATATTTGCAGAAAAATAATTTTCTTTCTTAGAGCGTATGCGTAGTGGAAGAATAGAGCATCCCGGAAGGGATTTTTGAGGGAGTCTAAAGGTTCTGTCGGAGAACTAAAAACTTGCCTCTGCTATATTGCACTTTCGACAATTCGCGCTGTGCAGCCTCCGAGGTATTTACGGCCGGAACTAGAATGCTGAGGTGCATACTTGGTATTATATGATATACGTTGCTAGTTTTTGCTGAAGTAAAATCTTAAGAAAATGCACATGTCGGCATTCATTTGATCTTGAAACTCGTCGAGCTCATGTACGCATGTGTGCGTTTGCCGACCTACCACAATAATGTGCGGTAATTACGGGCTAATGTGCGCTAATCCCTCGTCATTCCTAGACGATTACCGCATTTCAGAAGTAGTAAGGACGTCAAAAACCTGGACGCGTAAAGGCCACGCCATCATGGAGGTAAGAGCGTCCGTCTGGCGGCTGCAATTCACAACTTCTAGTTCTTTGCCTCATACACAGTTCATTAGCAGGACCTTCATGCGAATCGTGCCGACGGTTGACAACTCAGAACAGAGTTTCATTGTTCACCGAAAAAAAAATTAAAAATAAAATTATAAATGGTAGTACAAGGAGTAGTAGTTCTCGATACAGTTACAAATGTACGAAGATGTGAGAAAACGTGTCATTATTTCCAAACAATAAAGACCATCACCAATCTAAATAAAATTGAGTTTTATTTTAATCGACAGCTAGGGAATATTATATCGAGTGTTTAAGTTAATATTAACAGCTCTTCTGGAGTGAAAACTCCATTCTAATTAGTAAAGTCACCAACGTGAATAAAAACAAGCCTGAGAGTAGCGTCATTACTAAAGCTACTGCTAATAATCGTTCGGTCAATTATCGTCTCTAACAGTGGTTTCTTCTCTTTCACAGTTCTAGTACTAATTCAGTGTTCTGTGATGCGGAATTCTCCGTAATATAGATGGAATACCTCAAGCATATACCCTTCAATCGCAGAGAACGAACGCAAAGTTACTGAATACGACAACATGCAATGTATATTTCGATGCACAATCCTGCACGATCCTGAATCGCTAATACAGCATACAGAGACTTCGTACACCATCCATTTAACTACTTCTACGGATTTTTACCCCTTTTCATTAATTTTTTATTCTATATCTGAAATTTGAACTTACACATTGTCTTATACCTGTTAACGTTCAACAAATAACTGAGACATTTTATACTAACATTTTAAAATATTCAAATTTCTACCACAAGTTATCTATGATGGATGCATTTTCAAATTATATTTTCAAAATGTTTCTCTAGATGGATTTCAAGGGCACAAGTAAAATCATAGAAAGAAAACATATGGATAATGAAACTAATTCATACATAATGAGAAAAAATACTGTTATTTCTGGTAAATCACGTAAGTACAGAAACTTGAAACATCGTAGAGCCTCGATAATGATAAAGTTAAAATACTGATGATGATGATAATGATGATGATGATAATAAAGTAGTAAAGTCAACAAAAAATTACCCTTTAGTTTCTAAATTTCCTCATGCAAAGAATGTATTGACAATCGCAGGAACCACGCACTGAAACTCATCGCTCTCCGTTCCCTTTCAGTGTGCGTTGAACGTACAGAAAAATTGGAAACCCGTTCAGTTTCTAAAAAGCGATGGGGAACATGCATTGTAAAATAACACATTCAAAAATATGTTAATTTTGAAAGTATGATTATAATGAATTAAATTCTTCTTATTGAATGCGTCAAAGGGCCACATGATATCGGCGAATAAAGGTAAAAATATAAGAAAGATAACTCTGACGTGTATTTAAGCTAAAAGAGGATATGCACTAAGATTTCGAATAACGTGGATCGCTTGAGATATCGTAACAAGCATATCGATAGGGAGTTAATAGAAATAATTGTGAACTACGGAGTTCGCCCCCATTTCTGAGAAAAAGACAAAAAAGCATACATTTCTCTATTCTTGGCGACATCTCCCGACCACAGTTCCTTCCACTCGCGAGACCTTCGGCGTGGGAGTCGGGAGTCGGGAGCGCCAGGCGCCAGGCAGGGGGCCGTGCAGGACGCAACAGGTAGCGCGGCGGCGCGGGCGCCCTGGGCCGTGCCTGTGCGAGAGCGGTCTGCCCACGACCCGCCGCGGCGCGCCGGCGTCCGTGAGTAATGCCCTTCGCCGCCGCCCCCCCCCCCCCGCCGGCGCCCGCCCGCCCCCGCCAACGTCCCGGACTGCAAAACTCGCGACCTCCAACAAGTGACTCAATGTTTGTTTCTCAGAACGATGCATCACAATATCGGCAAAAGCCAGGGCACCGTACGAGCGCTACTCCGAGAAAAGGTAATTGATTCGCGAAAATGACGCGCTCGCGTTGCCGGTTATTTTGCCGAGAGGTGCAGCGCTGCAGTGCCTTCATATGTATACTGCAACGGAACGTTGCACTCACTCACTTGCATTTGCGGGTTTTGTGAACGTTCCTGTCAGAATTACCAAAAGGGAGGAGTGCACGAACAATTCGTTTCCTGGCAAGCGAAGGGTGGGCAACACGCAGCCCACTGGTGCAAGAGGTTGTGCGTCGAGAGCGGCGTGTGTTGCGCGGGCCAGCGGCAACCGCCCACAAATTTTGACGCGTGCATGCGACGGCGTTGCGGCTAGGGAGGCACGTTCCGCGTCGCTTTGGTGGTCACTCATCCAGCGGCGGCGTCGCTGCGGAAGCGGTGCGGGCAGGTCGCAAACGCACAGCGCCGCGGCGCCCATCACGAGGGCGACATCACACGGTTCCCGACTTCCGTACACAATCTCCATTGAGCACGCACGTACTGTGCTAATTCACATGTACAGTACGCTATTAGATCAGCCGTGCGAACATTCGAATTAATAAGAACAGTGCATCACTAGCAAAATTCTTGAATACAGGCTAAACGACGAAATCATGTTCATTCACGTCCATTTCCACAATTATTTACATTCAAATCTTGGAGTATTACAAGAGAAGACGCTGGCAAAATGAGAGGGGGCGAAGGGGTAGCGGCGTCGCGCGGAGAGCGCTTGAAGCGGCGCGGAGGCACGGCGGCACGGAGCGCGGGGACGCGACAGGCTGCCCCCACGGGCTGCCGCCCTCTGCGCGCTCCGGCCAGCGGTCCCCGCACCACCCAACGCAGATACTTACGGTGGAGGACTCGCTTGAGGCTCTGCCATCTGGTTCGCGCCCTGGCGAGGCGCGGGCGCGGGCGCGGGCGAGGGCGGCGGCGCGGGCGCGCGCGCGGGGCCGCGTGGGAGGGCGGCGGGACGAGCCTGTGCACGGGGTCCAGAGGCCCACAGGGCAGGCGCGGGTGGCGGTGGCGAGGCTCCGGCCCCGGCCTCTGTCCCGGGTCCGCGCTTGCCGACGGGCAGCCGCAGCGAGCCTCCTCGCCCTGGGGCTGGGCCTGCGCCTGGCCGTGCACCAGCTCCGCTGTCATATCATCGAATTTGCTCGAGCTGAAGACGGCACTGCCGCTCAGGGGCTTCTTGTCGCTCGGCCCGTCGTCTCTAACACCACATGTCTTGCTAGCTCTCAACATCTTTACTCTCTTCTTGATTCGAGTCCCAAACTTAGTAATTTCAGTTCTTAGTAGTTTTTCGAAGTAGCGAGCGCACGAAAAATCGTCAGCAAGAAAGAAGCATACTTTTAGCAGTTTTTGCATGAAATAACGCCATATTACGTCAATAAAAGTCATACAAATTCTCGGAATTTGCGAATAATTTTTCCAAATGTTTTTACTCTATCACTTGGAGCGAAGGCGTGAGGCCACGAGCAAAAAGCCGGAGTGTCTGCGCGCCACACGTGACGAAGCAGCGCGCACTGCCGGCCAGCGCGAGACGATGTGTGCGTCGATCCTCGATGCCCACTGGCGCCTGTCGCTCGCACCACGTGGCTTCTGGAGCGCGGGGCCACAGCTGCCGAGGGCTCCGCTCACTGGCCTCCCTGGGGCCGATCAGTGCCCGGTCGCGCTTTGCCGTCAACTGCACATCTCTCCAAACTGTCCGCAACATATATTAGGGTTAAGACACCCCTGTCTTAGCGTGGAATCAGCGGGCTCTGCTAGCCAATCACGACTCTTCAGGTTCACTCCTCATTGGGAGGTTCCGCGAGGAGGGGAGGGGGGAGGAGCTTTTCATTCATGCTCCCGCCGGGCGGCGCGCGCGACCAGCGCACAGGCGCGCAGTGGCCGGGGCCGCCGGAGCCAGACGGTCGTGTCTGCGCGCGCCGCCGCTCGCCGCCCCCGTCGCCGCCGCCGCCGCCGCTCCGCCGCCCATGGGCTTCTTCGGCGCCGGCCTTCCGAGTGTGGCAGCGCGTGTGTGCAGTTCCGTGCCGTTCCGTTCCGTTCCGTGACGTCGGCGCCGTCAGTGACAGTGGAATTTGTATCTGACTGGTTGCGTGCAACGCCGCTAGAGCGTGTTTATGTCCTTTTCGCCCGGGAGCACGTGTTTGTGAGACGCTGCCCCTCTGGCCTGCCGCCAGCCGCTGCGTCATTTGGACGTTAGGGAAGTGTTAAAACTGCATGAAATGTGGTGACTTGCGATTGAAACCCCAGCGAACAAAAGCCGGGCCTTTAATTTGCTTTAGTACCCGAGATTTATCTTGGTGTCTACAGCGTCAGAGCAGCATCTGGCATCTAATTGTATGTTTACTAAAAGTTTAGCGTAACTCATTGAGTGATATTGCTGAAGTATTCTCCAATTTAAATAGAGTGATTTTTGACGGTGATTAGGTAGGACGCAGTTATCCAATCCATGGCTGAATACCAAAAAATAAGTCGTAACAAAGCTCCGGATTGGATATCCGTTTCCAGCTGGTCATCCGTCGGAAGACACTGTATTTAAATCGAAGTATATCTATTAAAATACGACTGATTACACCAACACTGCCACAACGTTGTTGCGCATTGAGATTGTGAACAAGACCTCTAGGCGAATGCGTGTGAAGAAAATAAATGTGATATTTAACTAGATCATTGCTTCTCTTGTTTTGTTATTGCATCACGTACCTGCAACACCCAAATGAATATTCATGTCACTGTTTACAGTAATTGAGTTTCAACGACTGAAAATATGCTGACAGACCATTTGTATGCCATACTATTGATAGTAAGTATTCACGACACGGCTGTCATGAGTTTTACCTGGTGAAAAGGCGAAGTTGGCACATGTTCGACATTAGGGGCTGATGTTGTCAGGCACTGTTGCTATTCTACGATTTAATTAAAGACTTCTGATGTTCGATCAGCTGGCTCACGGTATTTCAATTGGGAGCCTTCAAAACCAAAAATGAAATGGTAAGGAAGTTCCCGATTGGATAAGTGCGTCCAGATCAAACAACAAAGTCACTGTAATTAAATGGGAGCGTAGAGAAGGCGAGAGGTAGGGCGGAGCGGGGAGCGGCGAGCGCTGCGCTCAGTCAGAGTTGGCGCGCGGCGCAGGCACCGAGCACTGACTCGCGCCACTCGCCTCCGTCACTAGGCTGCGCGCCGAGGAAGCACGGAGGAGGAGAAGGTGGTGGCGGCGGCGGCGGCGGCGGCGGCGGCGTGGGGCGACAGTGGGCGTGGCGGCATGCAGGTCTCGGCCTGCCGGACGCTGGGCGAGGAGTCCCGGCCCGGACCGCCCTCAGCGCCGCACAGCGCCGTCTAGCGGCCACACGCCCACGCTCCCGCCCACGCCCCCGATCAAACGACAGTCGCTGTCTCCGGTGGGCGACGGGTGGGGGCGCCCAGATTGAATGATGCCATTTAATTACGCTTCGTCGCTCGCTGTAATTCGTCATGTGGAACGTATGCCTGCCGCAATGAATCGACGACAAAGAGATGGAAAAATCAATGAGATGCGTAGGAATGAGGTGTTGCAACACGACTTCAGTTGCTCCCTTCGTATTGCAAGTTCTAGTAATTATGACGAGATCTCGAAAAATAATTACGCAATAGACATATAATGTAAAGATATTATATATATATATATATATATATATATATATATATATATATATATATATATATATATATATGTGTGTGTGTGTGTGTGTGTGTAGTGTATTCTCCAATAAATCCTTCCTCTCTATCATTTCAAATATTTCAATCTAGTCTTGACTGGAGCCACAAACTGTAAAAATGTTTTCCTTGCGCAGAAGTGTGCGCGTTGCGCCTGGGAAGTCCCACCCGCGGCGGCGCGAGGAGGGGCGGAGGCAACGGCGGATGCTGGCGAACGGGCTGCGCGAGCGGGGCGGGCGGGGCGGGGCGGGGCGGGCGGGGCGGGCGCTCGGGGCGGAAGCGGTGAACGTGGCGTCATCGCCGCCCCTCGCCGCTTCTTCTCGTGCTGGCCTCCCCGTGCTGGCTCCCCATCGCCCCGCTCTACCTGACAGGCTGCTCTTTAACGGGTAGCCTTCGGCGATCCCATTGCATGTTCCGTGTTTTCTTTCGGCAGGCAATCATCTTGGTGTATGATGGCAGTGAACTTATTCATGTATACCGATGACAGGTAACGATGCTGTGCTCTATCCTCATCCACCAGCCCATTTTCATTGTTTTTTTATTATCCTTATCGAGTAAAATTTGAAGAAAAAATGGGTCATTGTCGATCCGATTTTTCAAACCCCATCAGAAATTGGTTTGTAAATTGCATTGCAATTTTTTATAATGCCTGCTAAAATTCACAAATAATGCACCCACACTTTCCTTCTGTAATGCTGCTTCTGTATGCATCTAGAAAATATTCCGAAAGTACAGTGGTATGTCAAATTTAAATAGTATATTATACAATGAGATTCTTTCTAATACATTTTGTAATTCGAACTTCATACAAATAAAATAAACAAAAATGTCGTTAGTAAAACTTAATTATCTAGAAAAGTGACTGAAAAACGTTAATTTAAGATTTCGGAAGATTTACATTTATTCTACAAATTGTGTAATTTATTTCTTCACGAGCTTCATAAAATTGACTATACAAGTTCACTATCTTCAAGAATTATTTTTTACAAAGATTAGAATACTTTAAATTGCTTAGAGTATGTATCCAACTTACACGCGTTTCAACAATTACGTATGCACTATCTCCAACCACCGATAAAAAAAGTATGTCAATTATTCTGACAATTATACCATGCCACTTAAACTTGGGAATCGATTTGAATCGTTTATTATCGTCTGCGAAGTGTGGTAAAATAATGTGGACGTATTTTATGTGATTTTTTGTAGTGAGCTGTTGATTCTGACACGATGAATATGATTACTTCGTCGAATGCTATAGTTATAGACATCTGTACTGGCTGAAAATGTGTTCCCACCCTTCAGTAATTCACTTTTGACAAGAAAACTCCGAAACGTAAATCAACCAGCAAGGCAGTGGTAGAATTCCTAACTTAATAAAGACACTCTTACAAGAATCACGGGAAAGAAGGATTTTTACTCATTGAAATAATTTAAGTGAAACATTTTTACTTATAAATGCAATACAAATTTTAATGACTATTCTGATCACTTCAAGTGTATCGTATTTATAGTCACTAGAGTATTATCCCCAAGCCCGGAGCCAAAAAGTATTTCAGGTTTTTGTGTTCGGATCTCCATAAATATTTTTAAGATTTTTAGTGTTAGTTTCAAACAAAACATGTACAAGTATATTTATTATGAAACTACCACTTTGGGTGTGCTGAGATCTCTGTACGGTATGTTGGCTTGGGCTATGCCCTGCGCCCCATCTGCTCTTAGATCCGCTCTGGCATGCGAGGAGGAGGAAAACCGTGGACTCGCGACCCTGATAATATAAATATATAAACTCGTAAACAATTTGGGACAACGAATGTTAATAAATCGATAGTTTATTACTGAACTGCATTATTTGATTTTCGAAGGAAAAAACAACTTGTGATTACATATTAATCAGGAAGTAATTGGGTCACATATTATGAACGTCCTCTCTTTCTCTTTCTTTCTCTTTCTCTTTCTCTCTCTCTCTCTCTCTCTCTCTCTATATATATATATATATATATATATATATATATATATATATAGAGAGAGAGAGAGAGAGAGAGAGATAGATAGATAGATAGATAGATAGATAGATATCGCGAAGGACAAATGATTTTTCTTCATTTCATAAGAAACAATTGACACAAAACTGTATGTGTTACTGTTGTCTAGGCTCTCCCAAGTCCATCAAATTTAAGACAAAAAATAGATGTTGGCATATTATGACATAAGGAACAGATTATTAAAACACATTACACTTGCATATTACCTTCTAGACCTTTGAAAAGAGGTTTTTCGTGTACCTTTAGACAAGAGTTTTGTGGGGCTTGCGTTTTCCAGGAGTTAATTAAAAATTATTCTACAAAATAACACCTTCTAACCTCATATTACACAATTTAAATTTACCTCCTCTGAGAACCCCTATTCCGAAGCGTGGGTGGTGAAATACGAGCAGTAAGTCGAAATCTATGAAACATTAAATTGAAAGAGTAGAAGAAATAATATTGCACGATCAAATTAAAGTGATTATTTTCTTTTCCAGTGAAATTTAATTACAACGCTTAGCAATATTGTGGCAATAGTCCATGCACAATGCCGGGCATATAATGCTGTAATGCTCAGTCCATAAGTGGGCATTCGAAGTTGAGATTCAGCATACAATTATTTTCACATTTAAAATTATTATTAACAAAATGCGGACCATACTGGTCCAGATAGTATTTGTCAAATAACATATTGAAAGATCATAAAATACTAAAAGCTGAGTATTTTAAAATTATTTATGTCATGTCTTTATTAGAATATTTTTTGATGATTAGAAATATTCTTACATTCAAACATTTCGAGTTATAATGCATGAAATTCAAAGTTGGGGTGATTTGGTAGTCCAATTTGTGAAAATATTTCATCATTTTAATGAATTCCGATCTCTGGACGGTCCTTAGGGTTCCTAGGCTATAAATTAGATACTTCAATGTGAGACGCACCCACCGACGTTAATACTACGCGTTTTTATGCAGTTTCCATCAAATAACACAGTCGTTATTTTATTTCTGAATAAAATTTGTGTGAATAAATGTTTTCATGAATTTTTACATAAAAATAAAACAAATCGTTGATATTCAATGAATTCGTATTGGATCTAGGATTCTTTTTGTAAGATTTCGTAAAGAATGACCAGCACACACTTTTAAAATATTGTGATAAATTTAGGTCTACGCTAGTATTTGGAGAGGTTTTTATTCAGCTACCGATGTTTTGATTTTTCATTAGATCTTCTTCAGAGCTGTATTCATCTGTATTTATACACCTGTTTCTCATGTGTTATGTATTCTTCCCATTTTCTATTTCACGAATTACATGACATTAATAATAAAACAAATATTTCTTTTACAATATTGTTTTTTTAATATTAAAAAGACAATTCCGAATAACCGTAAACCAAGCTTTTACATTAAAAAGCATTCATCCTGTGTGTTACCTCCATTGAACTATTCCTCATTTTTCGGTGATTTCTTCCGACGAACACTACATGCCAATCTTGTCGCAAAAGAATTTAGTAAATAAAATTAGTTGTACTACAACAGCTGATACTTTCTTGTATCAATTTAACGATCATTTAAAAGTACACGAAACAATTCACATTATCAAACTAGTGGAGCTATGTAATTGCACAGACTTCCTCGTACTAGTTTGTTTTCTTATCTGATTAGTCTCGACTAGCAATTCGGGTTTTCCCCAACCTCTTCCAGTTCCTCCTTATCAGTGCCTAAAATACCTTTTGTTCATATTTTTTTGTTTTATTTATTTATTTATTTATTTATTTCCACAGACCAGCATAACTGCTTTACAGGGATTGTTTTCATATAGTAACAACTTAAAATACAGGTATACAAATAAATAAGACTTTTTCATATTTTCTCAATGCTTCGGTCCCCTAATAGAAGAATTGAAATACGATATTAAGAATATTATAGAAGAGCAAAACCTGGTAATATATGTAAGTATTCATTCAGAAATTTGGATCTGTTTTTGAGAAAACGCTTCTTTTTATAATTTTCATATTTCACTTAAACGTGCGCGAAAACTGCTAATATTAAAAAAAAATAAGTATAGATGCCATTAATTAAACAACTACTTATCGAAAACAAATTTCAGTTGAAGGAACAATCTCTATATTCAAATATGTATTTGTACGAGGTGACCAAAAAATTTCCAACTTTTGCATTTTTCAAAAATTCAGGGGTAAGGGGCAAATTAAGACATATGCCATGTTTACAAAAGTATTTCACTTTATTCTAAAAAAAACTGAACCAAGAAAATGTTGAAAGTGTTTCAGGACTTTTCTGTAAAACATCAAAATGATTAATGTTTTTAAATCGCAGAGCTTCAAGTCCAGACTGATTGATCAGAGTACATTCATTTTCGAAAACGGACATTTTGACAAAAAAAACACACATTTTTAGGATTCCCTGATACCGAAAAACTGTTATTTCCGTAAATAATCTAGAAATCGATTCCTCGAGGTATTTCATAAATATATGTTAACTACGTATATTATTCCGTGTAAACGTACATATAAGAGAAAGTAAAATATCTACATCACTTTAGTTTACCGTTTACTTATCTGCAATAAATCTTTTTTCTTGGACTTATTCAACTTACTTTTGGGACAGACCTTGTATTTCAGAAAAAATGTTATTTGCTCGGCTGCCCAACGCATAAGAAGCATAGAAAATTATTTTTGAGAAAATCTTGTTTACGCCTTTACAAAAAATTGTCACAAATTGACTAAAAATGAAGCGAAAGCGACTATTCAAATACACGGTTCGTGAAATGATTTCAAGATTTAAGATTGTAGAATAAATTGCATTAAGAATTGCATTAATAATTACAACTCTCTAATACGGATAAAAACCACGTTTAAGTAAATTATCTTTGGCAATTTCCGTCCTTCAAGGTATTTTAATGAAAATGAAAATTTAATTTTTCAATGTGTTCATTTTAAAGAAAACTAGAGGTGCTACAACAGAACATTCTCGTATCGTTTGTAACGGATACGCAATGTTATTAAACAATATGAACCTGCAAAAGTGGTTCGAAGCAGCAGAACGTTTTTCCTCGTTGCGATTCTAACGGAGGTCCTTTTAGTTAGCAGGTCGACATTTTCCGATCGATCTTAACAAACTCAATGGATTGATTGATAGTGATTCCGAGCGTGTCAACTACCAGAGTCATTAGTCCCATAAGTGTAGTCCAAGTTTCTTTATTTGGGAGGTGGCGGTGTTCTTCCTTCGTTGGATGGCGAGATCCGGCGTCAACCTACCGTCGGCTAGCGGGGTTTCCCCCGAACCAGGTATCCCCCACCAGCGAGACACCTCCCCAGCCGGGACAAGCTCTGAGCTCCCGATCGGTCTCCCGTCATGTGTGGTAGTGTAGTGCACGGTAGTGTAAGTTTGTGTGTGTAAGGGGTGAGGATAAGACAAGGAAGAGGAAGGGATGATCGCGCGCGGACCGTGGCCCGTTTGTTAAGGTACTCCTCGGGGATTCGCCTGGTGCTGATCAGAGAAACCACGGAAAACTACCGATCAGAGCAGCCGGCCGCTAGGATTCTCCTCCAGACTTAACGAACGCAAGGCCATGGGTGTTTAAAACATATTTTGATTTTTAGAGGTACTGTAGATGAAGGACCAACATTTTCAAAGTATTCTCAAAAATGGCTCCAAATTGTCTTATTAAACTTATTCTTCGAATAGTGTAAATGACATTTAAAAGACTGGCGGGGGTCTCTGTTATATTATCATGGCGTATCATCAATCTGTCATTTCTGTAATAGTAAAAGTTAATGTTAAATTTTCTTCCAAATGAAATTTGTTACTGAAAGACAGATATAAAAATAAGATAATGCACAATTTTTCAAGTAAGGTCATTATCAATGTATGAGTATCTTTCGCGTAATTTTGCGTGAAATATAGACAATTTTAAAACAATTTCTATCAAGATGGCTCCATTTTTTTCTTTAAATATTCTCCTTGTATGTATCAAAGGACGGTAAAAAGAGTGGTGCTGATACTATGTTCGGCAAACACTCTGTACTATCGAAAATGGCTATAATTTAACATAGTGTAAATAATAATATTGAAGATAGAAATTTTTGTCTTCAATGAAATCTGTGAGAAAGTACTTGCTATTTTGCTATGATGTGTTATGTTATGTATGCTGTATGACTATGTTATGCTATGCCCAAGAAAATTGACGAACATTAATCAACAAATTCGAAGATTTTTTAGAAAAGTAAGAAAATGTTAAGAAGGTTTCTTGTAAAGTACTCCCAATAATAAAAACATTCAATTCAATTTCGCAGAGCTTTGAGTTTGATGAGATCGATAGGGAATATCAATTTTGGAAAAAATCGTGGCAACGGTTTAGGCTAGTGTTCACCAAGGACGGACGGATAGCCGAGACAAAACAAGACAGACGTCTTGCCGCCAATTGATCTTTCTGTGTCAAGTTCCCATAAAATGTGGATTCTTACTACACTGTGGGAACTCCGCGTTCTCTTACAGCCAGGTGTGCCCATAAACACGTTGAAATCTTATTTTACACGTTAAAAGCAGTTTGAAGTATTAAATACAGTTACTGTACTAATTCGTAACAGTCGCATCCTAGTGAGGGGGAGGAGGAGGAGGAGGGGGAGGGGGAGCGCCTGAATTCGCCATAGTTGTTTTTCTTCTATCATTGTCGATATAGATAGCAGTAAGCACTTGCAAACTATTGAGTGAATGTTGAAATATTTCTTTAAGAAACGGACGTTGCCATGTGTGTCCCTATGGAAAGGACCGTAAGGAAAGAAAATGTTAAAAATATGTATACCCTTGGCATTCCTCAACAATTGAAAATATTTAAAAACGAACATGGAGAAAATTATTTTAATATGTTGTCAAATACATTATCAACAGTGCTTAAAAATGTTTCTTCAATTATATTTTATCTGTGTTTATTTATATACACTACATTTTATATAATTGCAATTTGTTCTGGAGTTCGTCGTGGACTCCAGAATGCTGTCTTTCGGGTACCGATCACCGGGTACTGACATTGGTATGCGAAACTAATTTTGCAACGTAGCAGCTAAGAGTTATAACAATGTAGTTTGAAACCATGGAAACAATCAGGTATTTAATTTTATATCACTGAAAGCTATATCTGAAGACTACGTTTGAAAATTAAACCATGTAAGTATTTTGTTTCATCTGTTGAGAAGATTGCTTTCAATAACTGTGCATCCCCCAGGCTGAACTGAATTGTGTTGTCCGTAAATTTGATAACATCTTCAGTATTTGAGCAATTGCGTTTTTGACACGTTAAAAGACACAGTAACGGTTTCTTCATTTCTGTTCTTTTCCGGGGCGAATTTAAGTAACGGTGGGTCAACAAACGATCTTTAAGAGAAAACAGAGCATCATCTCAATGATATCACTTAATCTTTTACTGAGGTCCATGGTTTGCTTGCTGCACAAGAGGTACCGACGTGCGCTTCTTCTGTGCATTCCAAGATCGCAATTGTGAAGGACGCGGAAGAGAGTCGCAGAGGAGCCTGCGAGCGAGGAAGCAAGTGAAAACGCAGGCGGACCTGGCCTCCAGCACGTTCGGTGGGGAGAAATGCTCACAAGGGCGACCGGTGCGAGCGGTGCGAGCGGTGCGAGCGGTGCGAGCGGTGCGAGCGGTGCGAGCGGCGCCGGCGCTGCCGTGCCAGAGACCACGTGCGACGCGGTGGGTGCTCGCAGGCCGCGCCTCGTGTTCGCGCTTTGCAAACCGGAACGCTGCCTGTTCCACAACATATTTTTCTGGAGTCACCGCCTGCGGCACCCAAGCGCCTTCCAAGATCACGGCAGGGCTTGGATGCATCCACAGATGATTACAAGGTAATTACAGCAGAAACGAAGGGAAATTAATAAGATGTTTTTTGACATTTTCACTTTTGCAATTCCCGAGTATCTCTTAACGATAATCATTTCTTTCAGCCTAGTGACGATCATTAAAATTATATTTGAAGTTCTTAGACAATCTATTTTTTTCTCACCATGTCTAAAAATACAATAATTTGTTTCTGCCTAACCGCAAGAATTTCGTAACAGATTCCTGAAAGATTGTCTAACGTTAACGTGAGAGTCATATACACCAAAACTTTGCTCTCTGTTCAGAATTCATCTCGGTTTTCATTACGCAATACGTAAGCAAATTATAATTTGTCTAATAACTAACGTTCGAAACTTCCTCAATAAAACCTACGTTGCCCGCTCTAAATACACAACGAACATCGTAATGTTTACAAGTCATTCCCACTTGAGCCACATTTTCGAGTACTATTATTGTTCAATCGAAGAAATCCAATATCTGAAGGGAAAATGTCAAGATCTGTGTCGCTCATTGGGACTTTTGGAGTTTCTTACACTCAGGGAAACTTCATGACAACTGTTATGAGATGTATAAACCCATACTTTTGTATTGTATCTCTAAAGTTAGGCGCACTTTTTCAAAATAACCACAAGCTAAATAAGTATATAAATTAACAAATAAATAAATAAATTAAAAAATAAATAAATAAATTAACAAATAAATAAATTAATTAACAAATAAATAAATTAATTAACAAATAAATAAATAAACAAATAAATAAATACATACATAAATACGTGAGTTTATTTCTTATAATGCTACTAGTATATTCATGAAAATATTTGTTTTCTGAAAAATTGTGTTTAGTTGATGTTGATTAAACTTTGGGTGCGCATACATGATACGAAATAGCAAAACGTTTTTGATCGACTACTGTGGCTCAGGGCATGGCGCGCTGCCTTCGCATTCGGGAGGCCCGGGTTCAATCCCTGTGCCAGTCACTATGACCGGGGTTTTCGTGGTTTCCTTCGGCCATCCAGGCGAATGCTTAGATGATATTACTGAAAGGCCACGGCCGCGAAGCCGACGTTGCTACTCGAATTCGTTAACAACGTGACGTCAGGAAGGTTAAACAAACTCTAGACATCGCGGGTTCCTGGTTGGGTGACCGACTAGAAACCCTGAACTCTAACGGCCAATTGCCCTTTATGGGACATATAATGGCTAAATACAAAATATTTTTTTAGTGAATCATGTATCATATCTTATTTAGTGTGTTTTTGTTCGTACTTCGCCTTCTATTGTTAGCATAACAGCGTTTTCTTATTTCCTTATACTATATACAATGTAGAGTGGAGATATTACAATGCATTCATACACAAAATTGTATTTGAAATGTCAAAGATTGTACCAAAGCATTCAATTTATAATATATAAAAACACCACCATCGTTCATTTTCTTGGGGTGGAGGGAAGGTCGGTTTTGGAGAGATGATTATAAACAATGTAAATTAACTACCATAAAATGTTTTTAACAAAATTAAAATATTAGATTTAATATTTAATGAATACTTTATGGTTTTAAATTAAAAGATAGTTTAAATTTGTTGTTATAATCGTTTGCAAAATGCCAAAGGATTAGGATATTATATTTTTCATTCTATGATACAAATGTGAACAGATAGAATTTAAATAAAAACGCGTGATATCGATTTACAAATTAAACATTCGCTTACATACAAACATTACTGATCAGGACTGAAAAAAGTCGACAAGATTTCACAAAATTTCACTCAAGCCTCTTCTACTATTTCTTTTGATTAGATTTCTTTCTCTTTTCTTCTTATTCTTTTTATGTTTTCTTTCTCTTAAGTACTTATTAACCACGCCTTTTCCAGGCTCATGCAAGCGATTCATGCCTTATTCTTTTGCTTCCGGCACACTGAAATAGCGCAAAATGTCACAGCGTCCCATGATCACTCGCTTGGCACCTAGAGAGAGACCTTACTCCGTCAACACTGTTTCCGGTTGCGTCGGCCACACGACAATACGATGAAGTCACTGTACCACCGCTTGTCAAGTGGAGGAAGAAAGATATGAGCTGTCATATGCGTCTAGAAAACAGTCGAAGACATTTTCCATACGTACCAGTGGGCTAAAATACAGCGAGAATCAGGATTCCCACACGTAAATAAAGGATGAGGACAGAACACGCGGTAATTTTTTCGATACGTTTTAGACGTTTCTATATTTTTTCTTTTGTTTCTCATTTTTATTTTTCCTGCGCTTTTAACATTTAAATTTTTTTCTGGACATTTTTTTCGGGAGGGAGCTCCCTCCATCCGACACTGCGATTACATCAGTAACATATCCAACAGCTTGAATTACACATCTGAATTTGTTTTGATAAAAAAGTTACGTCATTTTTCTTTCCTTCTTGCGCGATTTAATAACATTTTAAGAGTATTTTATTGATCATATTTGGCAATGTTTTAGGTCATCAAAATCCGCGCCTTAGTTATTTTATTTCCCCATCCTAGGGATACTAGTACGTACATTAATGCCCGACTGTAAGTCCAGTGCGATCGGTACACTAAGATTGTTTTTTTTATTAAAAATGTTTTGGCCGAATGTGTCGTATTACAGATCATGTAGAATGGCGCAGAGTAAACTCAGCTCATGCTAGGATACGTTTTTATTCGTTTTAACGATTATCCTTACTTATTTTTACGGTGTAGAGAGAAAGTTATGTAATGCTGCGCGTAAATCTACTAATTTTCGTCAGAAAACTCCTATGACCCTAGTAACGACAAAGTGGGAAAATAAAGAAGCAAATTTTAGGAAAAAATACTCTAACACGTGATGAGCCAGAATCTATGTTTCGTGGGATCATGAAACCGAAAACTCGAATGATGGCAAAACCTCTGACCGCTCGTCTGTGAACAACGCTAGCGGCTAAACCTTTCAGCCGATTTTCTCCGAAGTTGAGAGTCACCAATCGATCTGGCCGAGATCACGGTCCTTGGAATTTGAAACCGATATTTCCATTTTGTGGGTGAATCCCCTAGGATATTTTTTAAAATTGTTTAAAAATGGCTGCATCGTTTTGTTTACTTTTTTGTTAGATAGTGTGAAAGACGTTTAAGAGAACGGTGTAGGTCTCATCTTCGTTGAAAACCCTGATTTTTCGAAAATTGAAACGTTCAAAATTTTTTCGGACTCTTCCTACAGCTAAAATATTAAAGATAGAGATTTTCCCCCTAATTAAATATGTTCCTTAAAGATGTTTTGATAAAAGTTCACGCAAAATTTTTCGAAAATTTGAGTACTTTTCGCGTAATTCTGCGTGAAAATAAGGCGAAAATAGTGCTATTTTAGCACCACTAGTTAAAATTTTTTGAGAAGTTAAAATTATTGGTTACTGAAAAAAAATTTTTGGATGGGGGGATCTTTCCTATCCCCTCCCCCATGGATCCGCGCCTGCTAACATTGAGATCACCGACAGCGACGACTGACGTAGTAGCTATATCACAAGTAAACAGTACGGTACGATTAGTGTAAATGCTTATTTTTGGGATTTCATATATACGATCTGCAGTTTACAAGAACACGTCGAACCGAAAACCGCATATGTTTCAAAGCAGAAAAGGAACATTAACTAGAAACATTTGATCAAGACCTTCACAAATAGCACAATTATGTCAATGACAGGGTGTACCCTGCCATTCAAATTCCTGTGGGAGAGCGAGCAAATGTGGGCAAGAAAGTAACGAAAAGATAAGTGACAAAGATTAACCTTTGCATGGCTGTCCGTAAAACAGTCTTAGAGGAAAATATTTAAAAAAAGATTAATACAATTATTACATTTTTAATATTGTCTGTAAATATGATTTTGTGACTTGTGATCTACAGTTAGTTATATTGGTAACTAATTATTAAAGAAATGCAAACAAGAAATTGTGAAGTAATTATTCAGGGAATTCAGGGACTTTAGAAAACAAAATTTTGTGTGACCTGAACGCGCCATTGTCAAATTTTAATTATGTGTTACAGGCATATTCTGCCCATATGCCTTTATTTTGCTCTTCGACTTTTAATTTCATATTTTGTTTCAAGCAATATTTTTTCTCACTGTTAATGCCATTCCCTCCAATAAACGAATAAAATTAATGCTTTTAATTCTACCAAATGCCAATCAATGTACTCCAATTAATGCCTCAATATAATGGACTACTTTTGCATTTTCAGAGGAGGAGTTCACGCAGAATTACACAATTACATTAAGTTCATGAGCGTAGTGAGGGTATTTCAAATTGAACTGTTATACTGACTTAGACAAATTATTATTATTATTATTATTATTATTATTATTATTATTATTATTATTATCATTATTATCATTATTATCATTATTATCATTATCATTATCATTATCATTATCATTATCATTATCATTATCATTATTATTATCATTATTATTATCATTATTATGGAAACACCACTAGCTGACTAAAGTCGGTTTAATATGACATTCCAAAACTCCAATACATACGAGGCATATTCAAAAAATATCGATCCTTTGGTCGTCAAAAACAAATTTATTGATTTTTTAGGTGCAAAAAAACTAATTTCCTTCAAATTGCTCAGACGTTTAGATTGCAGAGAAAAATATTCGAATAATTAAAAAAATGCCTTCCTTGAAATTCCTGACAGCTTCTCTTCATTGAGCTTGGAATCTTACTCTTACTATTGCCTTGCCTGTTTATTCGCGAATCTGTTATTTTGGTCAAAACTGACATACGTAACGGTGGGAACATATTTTCATGTAATAGTGATATTTACAATTACGATACACGTCGTAGAAATCACATTCATCAGGTGTCAATATCAAAAGCTCACTTCAAGAAATTCACATATATTACATGTACACAACTCTACAACATATAACCAGATGACTTTAAAGAATTAAAATCGGTTCAAAAATTTAAATTAAAAGTAAAATATTTTCTGTTCCATAACTCTTTTTGTACCATTAGAGACTAAACGAATAGTCAAAAAGAAAAATAATGTGTATTTTAACAAACAAAACAAATATAATGAATTAGTTTACATTTGAATTGTATAAATTTTAAAACAGACTTAACATGTCTCTAACAAGTAATGTACGTCAGCTTCCGGGTCAATGATCAGGGTATTTTTTTCGATCAGGGTAATTTTTCAGTTCCCCTGATCCATTGAGCAAATGCTGAGATGGCCCCTTGTTTTGCTTCTGAATGCAAATGTAGCTGCACTAAGCGCAGGTTTTGTTGAGCTCTCATTTTGCTTGTAGTGGTAGGAGTAGAGCCAGGGGTGTGTTACTATTTTGTTAGCAATACAAAACAACCAAATCTTCTATTCGTTTACAAATGCAAATAAGTTTTCTTCATCTCAGGAGCGAAACTCTCTACTTTTGTTCAAATGTTGTTAATCTCGCGCTTTATAAATTTTATATTGTTATTTAATTTTCTAAATTTTATTTTATTATTTTAAACGTTTATTCATGTTTCATCTATTTATAGTTAAAGTGTTGAGAGGGGATTCTGAAGCTTAAAAAATATGTGCAGATGGTGCTTCTCCCCCATTCATCACGTGTTTACTGTTCTTTCACTAAATAAATCAAATTAAAAAAAAGTAATCTTTTTGGTACTGTACACACTGTTCCTAGCGCGCCTACCATTGTCGGAAACACTTCTCGAATGTGTCTATTTAATGGTCATCAGCCGGTCAAATCGCATTCAGCATGGTGTCTCCTATTGATTCAAATTGGGTTTCTTGTAGTGGCAGTTAGATATTTAGAAATAGTCCAAAGGCACAAGGATCCTTATCGGGGGAGTAGGGAGCCTGACGAGTCGCAGGAATAATGTTTGGCGTAGAAAATCCGAATCAGATGCGCAGAATGGGTGGGTGAGTTATCACGAAATAGCTACGACGGTTTGCTGCCCACAGATCCAATGGTTTGCGCCGCACAGCATCACGAAGATCACGAAGGCGACGAAGATCGTCCTGGCACCCCAGGACCAACTGTTCCTTCTAACGCTTTGATCGTGTATAGTGTACTCACGATGCACAACCCCACGCGAGTCGAAGAAAATGGTCAACATGACTTTGGCATTGTGTGCGTTTTTTTTGGGGGGGCGAGGTTGAATATTTTACTTCTGACGATTGCATCTTGATCTGTGGGTCGTGCCCATACACTCTCAACTTATTGCCTGTGATAACGGTGTTCAGAAAGTTGTGGATACTGTTTGCATTGTCCAGAATGTCTTGTGCGATTTCCAGACGGCATTGTTTCTGTTGAATTTGGTAGCAGATTCAGTACGAATTTAGCAGACAATCTTCTCATGGCAAATTTACGATTAAAATTGAATGTACCGATCCAATGCTTGCTCCCATCTCGTCTGCAATTTCTCGGACTATGATATGACGGTCCTCCATCACCAAAGTCCACTCTTGCTCAATGACTTCTCATTTTGACTTCTTGAAGGTCTGCCTAAACGCGGTTCACTCTCCAATGATGTGCAGCCATCTTGGAAGAAGTTGTACTACTCCTTTATTGTGAGACGTCCATGACATGGTCCCCGAAAGCATTTGAATATTAAGAATAGTTTCCGCATGCATAGCCAAGCTTTTGGCAAAATTTAATAAAATATCGCTGCTCACTCTTTTTCTAATTAATTGCAATCAGACGAGGGTTCACTAAAAGTCCTTACGCATAGGCTAACTGCAAGTAACTCCTGCTTCTGCGGGCGGGAAAAATTCACGACGGCTTATGATGATTTCCAGATCTACACCGAAGGGTATCTCCCGCGCTCCATTGGTTTACCCTGAAAAAAAATATGGTTCGATACTTTTTGAAGACACCTCGTACATACATTATTTTACGTGAATGTGAAAGAAATGTTGTCCATCTCTAAAATGCTGATACATTATCATTGTGTAAGTAAGGGCAAATATGATTTTGGTAAATAACATTATTTAACATTTTGAGAAGTGAAATCGAATTTTTTATTAACTCTGTTAGTGTGTTTCCAATCAACATTTTACTTTCTCGTAAAAATTAAGTACTATAATCCAGTGGCAAAAATCTGCGATTTTTCAACAGAAAAACTCGTATTGCGGGGCCCTGGTAACGAAAAAGTGTATATCTCTCGTTCCTATATGAAGTAAATTACTTCCTCTAACACAGGGGTTCTCAACGAAGTCGGTATCTACCCCCGGGAGACGATGACATTTTAAAGGGGATCAATAATTATCAAGGGGATAATATGATTATCAAGGGTATATTTGGGATTAGTAACCAAAAATGAACTGGTGACTGATCAGCATAATCAAAATTTCATTGAGTACAAAAAATATTAATGAACTTGTTAATTTTTTTTCTCATTTAAAGCAACAGATCATAATAATAAGTTACAAATTCGCTCCTCTTCTTTCGTATCCGTCGTTCATATTTAGGAGTTACGATCTTTAGGAAACTGAAGAAATTATAACTGTGCACACACAACGTTACTCTATGTAGCACGCAAGAAAATAGTTAATGCCTTATTTTGGCCGTGTGTAAATTGTGGACCAAATACCAATAATCCCTTGATCTTTTCTCGCGAAACTTTCTTTCTAATTCTACATGTAAATTCGGGACTAAACCAACCCAGGTAAGGAAAAGGACCGATGGAGCAGGTAAGAGCGTTACGGGGCCGCCGCAACCGTCGCCGCGCTGCAGTTCGCTGCTTTTCCTTGTAGCTAACTGAAAATCTGCCAGACTCCCTCCCCTATCAAAGTGAAAAGCAAAGAAAGCACAAGAAGAGTGTCCAAATTTTAAGCTCAGCGTCATAGAACATTAACTGAAAAAATGGAACAATATAAAATGGCAAGAAAAGCAGAATTCATTCAATCAACGAATGATTCAATAGATGAAAACCTACTTTAACCAAAGCAAATTTCGAAAGAAATATGCCAGTCTTGAAAATTGGGAAGGGAGTTGTGTTTTAAAACTAATGGTTATGAAAATGTTCTTTGAAAATCAAATGCCATCTTCCAATTTTACCTGGATGTGGTAGTCGGTCTGCAATTTAAGTATGCCCTTCTCTGGGTCGGTCAGCAATTTACTTATGGGTTAAACTCTCATTTTCTTCCTGCTCCACAATTTACATACCCCGCTCCTTTTATCGTCTGTGGCCATCAGGCCGTCTGACCACGCAGATTTCGGTATGCTCCTATCACCATCTAGTGAAGAAGGTATTACTCTGACGACGAAACGGGCGTTTTGAATTTAGTTCAGGGGCTTCTTTTAGGCTTCAGGATATTTTCAATCTAATAAATCTACAACATGTGATAGCCAGCTTTACATCCCTAGAAAAATACTTCCAGTATGAATGATTTTTTTGGACTTAAGCCGTTATACCACCGAACCCGAGCTGTTTTGCCACCGAATATTCTCCACGGCAGAAATGTTATGGCTATTTCTTAAAACACCTACTCAACATTTTGTAACTATTGCAATTCAGTGAAGATTAGAAACTCATGTGGCAGTGTCTTCGATTATTGAAAATCGAGATATTTACAAGAATAGTTTACGAAATTCTTATCTGTAAGGTATTTACTGCATTTCTTTGTGTTGTTATTATAAAGAATGAGGTCTATTATATAGAAAACTTAAGGGGGTCGATAAAGCAAACAATTCTCTTCAAATATGTCGATGATAGAAAATCCCTGCAGGAATCCTGATAAAAATCCCTGCTGTCTGGATTGGGAAAATCTGCTTTAACACGATGTGCACAAATCTACGTTTTATGGATCTTTGAAACCGCAAAAATCGATTGACGGTTAAACGAGTGTCTGAGCTTCTGTCCGACTGTTGATCCGTCTCTGGTCAACGCTAGTACCTAAACTTTCGCCATTCTGATATTTTCTCCAAAATTGATATTTCTCGATCGATCTGCACAAAATCGAAGCTCTGCGAACTTGAAACAAATATTTTGCTTTTGGGGGTACTTTACATAAAGCCTTAACAAACATTTTCAAAATTTTCTACTTCTCACTAGTTTGTGGTTGACACAATATGGTTGAAAAGCTGAAGCATATAGAAAGTTGTACACAGTGTAATGAACAGGTAAGTGCTAAAAAACTTAACGATTCCAATGGAATCATTAAGTTTTTATCTGAAGCTGAATTTTTGCACATTGGCGAAGTTTGCTTAGTTGCCGTTGAATTTCTGCGAGCATCGGAATTTAGTAAGAGGCTAGTGCCATGCAGCAGCAAAAATGCTGCTGAACAAAGCCACACAAAATAGTTTTCCAAAACGTAGCACACACACTATAAGAATAACAATAAAATACTTGTGTATACTATCGCAATAAACTAAATATTTTAAGAAAACAGTCTTCGGGAATACTGCAAAACAATGTATTTATAGATTACAACGGCTTTTCATGCCAAAAATATCATAAAAATTGCAGTTCCATAACACAAAATGTAAATAGCAAATATTTAATTGCAAGCACACTGTCAAATGACGTAAGTTGAGTCGTAAGCAGAGACACACTCACTATGAAAATGTGGACTTAACCTCAGGCATGCATTGCAGGCAAAATTTGCAGATTATCGTAATCAAATATTTTCATTTTTCAGTCAAAATCGAATTGTTTCATTGTGCTTATACTTTTACAATTTTTCGGGTATCTAACGCAATCATAGCACTTCTCACTCGGCAAGAGGTTGCCTAGTTTTCTTTCAATTCCTGCGAGCATTTGAATTTTTTTTCTTAAGATTTAGATTTATTTAGTCAAAAAACAGTAAAAGCTGTATGTGACGTATGAGGGAGGAGAAGATCTGCGCCCGTTTTCTTGTGTAGCTCTATGGATGTTGTTTATTATCCCTCAAGTTCCTGGTAATCTAGTCAAACCATAAACTTGACCCGAAGTTGCACAGTTTTCATACAGTTTCTGCACGCATTCGAAGTTAGTAATAGGTGTTTTTATATTTTTCTTGGGTTCCTGGGTGGCTAAAGATACTGTAGACACATTTGTCGCAACCAGAGGCTATGGAGTATACTTTCATATTCTGTGCTCATTGGATACTAGTAACTTAGTTGTTTTTATATGTTCCTGTGTTCCTGAGCTTCTAATGAAATCTTAGACACCGCTCACCTGGCTAGAGGTTGCTTACCATTGTATTTCTGCGCGCATGGAAAATGAATATAATATAATTTTCAGGAAACAGTTTCGCTATTGAACAGTCATTCATTTTTAATTGTTCTTCTGAATATTTACTTTGATTATTATTACTTAATACTGGTTTAATTACGTATACCATTTTAATAAATGTAACTATAAATAATTTTTGAAATGACAAGTCTAGTTTCGGTGCAAATTAATTTCAAAAATTCTACATAATAGATTAATAAACATCAGTTAAGGAAATTGTTTGTACTATCACTAACATGTATTGTTAATTGAGATAGAGAGATAAATAGTGATCGTAGAGATAAATAGAATGTGCAATAAAAAGTCTATTGTTGTTAACCTAAAAGACCGGAGAAATAGACTTGACCTTCAGAACATTGTTTATCGGATTAACTTTCAACAATGTTCAAAATCCTACATTGGACAAACAAAGAAAAAGTTAAAGAGACGGGTATCTGAGCATATGCGTAATATTAATGAGATTTCAGATTGGTATTATTCATTTACGGCACACAGGCTGGACAGTGGTCATTCCATCAATTTATACAAATGTGGAAGTATTGGAGTCAGCGGGGAATTATTTTTCTAGGTTGGCTCTGGAAACTCTTCACCCAAAAACTCCCAACTCTCTCAATACACAGGTGGATTCGAATACTTTCAGTGTCAGTATGACTGTCTTACGTCAATGGTTTCAGATAAATGATGCTTTGGATGGTTGCTATATTCAGATATATTTTCCTTGTATTTTATTTGAGCGAAAGTCATCATCTAAATTTATCAATATTTCCTGTAATGCAATTTAGTAACTTAATATTTTCTTCGTTATATGTTATATTTCATGCAACGTATTTTGAAGCCCCTCCCCCTCTTCTTTACAACGATCTTAGCTGATTGTTTGCATTGTACTCTTTGTAACAGCCATATATATATATATATATATATATATATATATATATATATATATATATATATATATATATATGTTTTATGGTGTTTTTTGTTTGAATCGGCGAGTCTCAACATGTTATGATTATATAGAGAGTTCTTTTCCATTCGCATATATTTGTTTGATTAATATCATCCGTGAAACGTCTATTCATATTCTTTTTAAAATATTTAGATTAATTTTCTCTTTTACTATATCTAGCCTGAAGAATGGTAAAAATGAATTCCGTCACTCTGAAAAACCGAATTAACTTTTTACGATGTGATTGCTCTGAAGATCTGAATAAACTTTTTATTATCTATAAACTGTCTGTCGATAAAAACTCTGTGGCCAAATTGGTTCTCTTGAATCTCTTGTTTTTTCTACATTTACTATATTAACATCTCAATTTCCGAGTAACAAAATCCGTCTTTTTATCTTTCATACCCTCATTATGTCTTGGCAGAGGTGGACTAAAGCATTAGCTGAGTCAAGTGAAGCAAGTGGGTTTTGTGGGGAGCATTTGAAATGTTGAACCCGTGGTCGCCCTGCCGGTCGGAGCCCGCGTCTGGAGCGCCCTCGTCCCTCGGCCGGGTTGCTCTAACGAGTTCTGACAACATCGTTGTGGAAGCAGCTGAGCTTTTCGATCCAAGGTGCACATCGGTGGTCTTCGCCTCAAGGGAGGTTTGTCTCCCCGTTACCTTTGTTCATGGCCCTTTTTTCAATGATACAATGCGTGTTATGGATGACACAATCCCGATATAAACATCAATAGTAGCAACATGGCACTGAAACCCTGCTGAAACATTAACCTGCGAAACAGGTTTACGACAATGACTTGCCTAGATTCTCTACTATCTTCATCAAAACAATTTTTGCTTATTACCACCGGGGTGGTTACACAAAGGCTTGCCCGACGTCTGTGTGTGGTAGAGGAGAAGAATTTAGGTGAAAAATACTGCTTGGTTTTGTTAGTCCAGTGGTCATGCATGTCACATACATGAGTATTCGAGGCATGTAAAACGCTTTTGGAAGACAAGTACATCACTGTGTTTATTAAGTCCGTATTGAAGGAACCGCAGAGAGTTGGTGGTCTGTCCCTGGAATGTTTCGGCAGAATTTTACAGAGCTTGGTCCAGCGGTCTCGGACAGGTTGATAACACCACAAATATTCTGTTCTGCTGCGCCTTCTTTGTACTCTTATTTTCTCAAGTAACCGTCCAAATGGCTTGTTTCTGGGAGGTTCTTTTTATGTCAACAGTTGGTATTCTACTTCGTATAATGTGTTTCGCCGAGGATAGCTAATTAGCCCTCATTAAGTTAAGCTTTCTTTAGACGAAATAATGCGCCATGCGATACATTTTGTATTTCTCGTCATTACTGGAAAGATACCTGATTGGACCTTCCTCTCCCAAGATGAAAAATAATTCTGACTCTTAATAGCAACCAATATTGCAAGATGCAAAGAAAAGAAAATTATTGTATACTTATTGTAATATTATATATATATATATATATATATATATATATATATATATATATATAAATAATCTTTAATAGTTCGAATTTTTCATGCAAAAAGCTCTTCTACCGTTCAATCTAGTGTACTGAACTCTTATCCTCATCAAAAGTACAGAAAAATAATACTTGCTTTTTTAGAGATTCCTACCCGGAAACTTATATTTGCGAAGTTGGATGCTACACCCTGGAATAGTTATACACACGTAGTTCAGCCGCTACAATGAATTACTAATGCTAGTGGAATTTTTACACAACGTACAAAATTGAAACGCTGTATACTCTAGATTACAGGGAAACTAATAATATTTTCAAAATAATGTACTTGGACAGACTTAAAGATAAAATAATGAAGAGTAGAATTCATTATGCATCAATAATGAAGCTTAATTGATCATCAATAATGTTCGAAGTGTAAAGGAGAGGATCAGGAAAATTTTTAACATAAACAAGTTTCGAAATTTCTGAGATTGAAATAAAAATGGGACCAATTATGCGAATTCTATTTGAGCAAAAACTTCAAAGAAAATATTTAAGTAGTTTCATAAAAAAATCTTGTTTATGTACGGTACTTTTTTAAAAATGTCATAATTTCACTGAACATTAGGCGACCATTCACATCATTTCAAAAATCGTACATGATTTTATTTACAGATCTGAAGTAAAAAATTAGAACTAGAGGTATTATAAAATTGTACAGATGTCTCTTACGGTCCCCTTTCTGATCAGTCCGGGCTAAGGTTTCGAGTTTTCACCACACCATTCATGATGCTATCTATTGCTGACTGAGAGGAAATCTACCAGGAGCCGGCTGAGTCTAGCTCATAGTCAGCATTGCAACAATTCAGCCTATTCAGTACCAGGCGATGTCGGAGCAGTACACAAACAAACGGGCCACGTACTGCGCGATCTTTCCTTCCTCTTTCTTATCCTTTCTTATCCGTCTTATAATCAGCCACACACTTACAATTACATGAACTACATTACCACACTTGTCGGGAGTCCAATCAGGAAAGCTTGTCCCGACTAAGGGGGGCCTCGCTGGAAGACGTCCTGTACAGGGAAATACCCCATAAGCCGACTTGTAGGTCACATTTCACTACCCTGGGGGGGGGGAGATTGCTACTTCTCGCGAAAAAGCATTCACTACACTACAGAACTAACGACCACAGCAGTTCACGAAACTTCATTCAATAAATCAACCTAGCAGGGCATCCCGTGGAAACTACTTCTTCCCGGAGAACTCAGGAAAGAGCACCATCATGTTTCCCAAATATCACGTTCAGACAACCCTTACACCTTACACGCATTTCGGCCTAGTTAAATTATATACTATATGCCAGTGGTAGCCATCTCGGTGCTTGTTCAATGAGAAACTAGTCCGTCAATTACACACAGGCAGATTGTTCACGAATCTCACAGACATTTACTGGCAGGGAATATTGAATGATTATGGTTTTGATGTGATACTCCAGAGATAGAGAATTCTCCCACATTGCAAACACAATTTAAGTCCTTTATGCAGCACGAGGTTGTCCAAACCACAGTTTTAGTGTCCGCTCTCATGGTTGCCATTGTCTCAAACTCCTGTGTCACGAAATTGACTGTCTTAATCGTACAATTTGAAAACATATTACGACTCTGTTCAAAAACAAGGATTGCTTAATAAAAATTAAAGCAATTAAAATTTAATAGCCCTTTTGGAATTACATGTGGTCTATTACGAAAGCGCACTGGAGCACTAAAACGACGTATCTCAAAGACATATTACATCATTCGTTTTCATTGCAACAATTTAAAAGAGATACACAGTTTTTAAAATTTTCAACCACTAATTAATTTATAATTTTCCAAAAACTAAATAACGTTCCAGAATATAATATAATATACATACAATTGACTGATTATATCCCCTATCACAATTGCTAGATTGTATCCCCTAACATAATTGTTAACTTTCTTTTCTGTAATATTTATATTACGAACACTGTTTTTCACAAAATATGTAATTTTTTCACATTTTTAAATTTACCTAATTCCTTTATATAAGAGTTAGGAATATCATTAATTATTTTTCTCGATGAAAATTTAAGAGAGAAATTTTAAATTGTTGAAGAAATGTAGAAGTTGTAGAAATTTAGAACTCAAGAAACGGACAGACGGGCGGACAGACGGGCGGTCAGACGGGCGGACAGACGGGCGGACAGACGGGCGGACAGACGGGCGGACAGACGGGCGGACAGACGGGCGGACAGACGGGCGGACAGACGGGCGGACAGACGGGCGGACAGACGGGCGGACAGACGGGCGGACAGACGGGCGGACAGACGGGCGGACAGACGGGCGGACAGACGGGCGGACAGACGGGCGGACAGACGGGCGGACAGACGGGCGGACAGACGGGCGGACAGACGGGCGGACAGACGGGCGGACAGACGGGCGGACAGACGGGCGGACAGACGGGCGGACAGACGGGCGGACAGACGGGCGGACAGACGGGCGGACAGACGGGCGGACAGACGGGCGGACAGACGGGCGGACAGACGGGCGGACAGACGGGCGGACAGACGGGCGGACAGACGGGCGGACAGACGGGCGGACAGACGGGCGGACAGACGGGCGGACAGACGGGCGGACAGACGGGCGGACAGACGGGCGGACAGACGGGCGGACAGACGGGCGGACAGACGGGCGGACAGACGGGCGGACAGACGGGCGGACAGACGGGCGGACAGACGGGCGGACAGACGGGCGGACAGACGGGCGGACAGAGGGGCAGGCAGACGGACGGGCAGAATGTCGGGAAGAGGGACAGGCCGACTGGCGCTCAGACGGACGGTCTGGCAGAATGGCGACGGACGGTCAGGCTGATGCATTTGGGAATGGACAGATGGATGGACTTGCAAGCTGACAGACAGTTGAATAGATACACGGGGAGACGTGTGTGTGTGCATATATATATATATATATATATATATATATATATATATATATATATTGAAACGCGGTGCGTTTCTATATGTAATTAGAGACCCAGAGTAATAATATAATTACAACTAATTTTGAACTGCGCGGCATAGCGGCAGGTGCGGCGATCGGCGGTGGGGGGACTAGTGAACGTTGCCGCCGCCGTGGCCCAGCGAGGGGGGAATTTCGGCCGTTACGAGCAGAGAGCGGCAGTTTGGCAGTTGGAGAATTGACCGTGGGCTGGTAGGAGCGTAAGGCAGTGTTCGCTACGAAGGATATAAGATTCAAGGTAATGTTCATGGAAATGCAGATTAGAAGCCAGTAAATGGAACGTTGGTACAGGTCGGTGTGTAGAAACTATAGCTTGTATCCGTGACATCAAGCGTAGTGAAAATAACAACAAAACTGTGCATCGTGAAGCTGACGCCGGTGCGAGTAGTGGCCACGTGCTCAGTAGTAACAATAAAGAAGTGGAAAAGAACTAATGAAAGGTGTGGTGATATAACTAGAAGTACATCGCTAGGGCGACTTGGACATAATCGAGAGGCCGTGAGTGTGTAAGCAGAACTGCATGTTAAACAACCAGCATCGGAGCCGAGGACTTCGCGTTGCCGCCGTCGCGCGCCGGGCCGCCGTGAAGGTCATCGGCCGCTCCCGCCGTTAGCGACCAGCCGCGACAAACGAGGTATTCATTGGGGCCCCAGGTATGATGAAATCACATTGTATACAGAACCTTGGTACCAAGACGGAGAGTAATCATATGTTTGATCATGTAAATAACATGTTGTTTCATGAATAAATGGTATTTGTGTTCATGCAAACTTATTACTTTGATTTTCCAATGTAATATCGATTCCTTATTCCTTATCCCATTCACGAGCAAGACACCCGTCCGTTACAACTTTTATTTGCAGTGGAAAGTACCGCCTATCAGGTACGTCACAATATATATATATATATATGCTGACGAAAAGAGGGGGCGACCGGACAGGAGAACAGACAGGCGGTTACAGAGATATTCTGACTAGATTAGAATGTACTCGGCTTCTGACGGCAGGTTTTTCCCCCTTCAGGGGTTTTTTCCTGAGCCGTACCTTATGGTCTCTTCCGCGGCTTTGATGCGATGGAGAGACCATTTGGGGTGAATACCAGAATTCGAAAGATTAGAACGCGAAAGGATGTAGGTATTGTAATGGCTTAAAGGCCTTCGGCCTAGCCACATAGGATCAAGTAATCTAATTGATTTGTAATAATTACCTATTAAATAAATAATAAATATTCTGACTAATAGATGGACGGTCAGAGAGACAGGTAGACGGGACGTGGTCGGACACACTGACGGTGAGACAGTTGGGCAAATAGAGTGACGACAGTCAGACGGAAAAACGAAAAACTGCGGACTCTCACCGCCAGACTTCTGGACAGATAAGCGGTTGGAAAGACGGACAGTGATAATATTCAACAGTCTTTTTAAATATCGTGAAAGGAAATTCAAAGAATATTCAAATGAAAATATTCAGTGAATATTTTTTAAAATCATAAGCTTTGAGACTGGCCCGATCGTTCGAGGAATATTCATTTTGAAAAAAAATGTGTGAATAGTTTTGGCGATATTATTGTTCACAAACGGACAGACACACATATGTGCATATGGTCAGACGGACATTGAGATTACAAAACAAAAACAAAAAAATATTATTAGACCCCGAAATTTAATTATTTTTTTTTGATAAAATCTGGAAGTCAATTTTTCGCATCATTACCAAACATTCTCTTTAATAGTACTCCATATATACAGTAAAAAGTGTATAAAGTAAAAATTAAAATATGCATTTCAAATTCCGGGTGATGGAACGTTCTTCAGAAATTGATAGTTTCTTACTTCAAGAAATTACTATTTTCTCCATTATCCTGGGTATGTGTTATGCGCTAGTGGTGTCCACAGACTAACAGACCTACGAACTGACCTTTTTAATAGTTACCGCGTACCCGGAAAACTGCGGATGCCAAAAGTTAAAAATCGAGGCGGAGCGTAGCGGAGCCGAGATTTTTAATATGGATGAGGCATTAATAACTCTGTAACATTTAGTGGTATGTTCAGCGTTTTATAGGTCACCATAAAATCTTAATTTTTGTGAGAAAATTTACATTGCTTTGATATGAAACACATGAATTCTGTTCTTGGGGCACAGTAATCGATATTGTTGGGTATTGCTTGCTATATATCTATTTCAACAATACACTTGTACACCATGGCTCGTGGAAGATGGACGCAAAAATTAGTCTGTACCTCAAGAATTTATCTCAACGTTTTTTTTCAAAATGCACAATTAATAACATAATGAACATCCCAAAAATAATGCGTTTCTTTGATTACTATTTGTCTTGTACATTACCATGTAATTTTTTCTTAATAATGTTGACTTGCGATGAATGGGCGGTTGTTTATTTAGGCCACTAAGATGTTAAAATCCGTTACTAAGGATTTTAAATTTCGTAACCTAATGTAGATACAAGTGCACTTAATAAACGTATAGGGTTGCATGTTAACAAGGGTAAAAGACACATGTGACCGATAAACAAAATAACAGCTTTTCGATATAGAACATCGCAAAACTTGTTTCCGTTAAAAGATTGTCATCCACGTTTTTTTACCATGAAATACCTCTCTCTACATACACGATAATGTGTGCAACAAAGTCAAAATCCTGATGATGCTGATCGCCTTTCAGAAGAAATCGACTAGCAATTATTCGTTAAATGCTTATTCCTCTACATCATACTTTATTATAAAATATCATTGCAATCAAGTGACATTATTGCAGATGTCAAAAACGTCGGAAGACATCATGAACATTACTAAAAACGATTATCTAATGTGGCAGGGGCAAAGGTCAGACTGCTACTCGTTTTTGCGCCAACTTCCCAGCTACAGTACAATATGTCAAAGATGCGGAAGCTATATAATAAAAAATAATGTAAGCATATTTCATTGCTGTGGAAGAAATCGGGCCTTTGTGTTGTTACATACGAGGAAATATTTTATCGTGCAGGGAGAGAGGATATTGTGTACTGTTTCCATATATTAAAAAATAAACTTTATTATTAGAATACGGGAATGATTTACTTGAAGATCAGACGAGTGAATTTATATATAGGTTTAGGAATATAGGTTTTTTTGATTGATAGTCTTGAGCACTTTAAACTTTAACATATTTGTGCACATAAAAAAATACATAACTAGTGTTGCTAAAACAGCACGTACTTTCTCGCATAGTCTGTAACGATTAGTAATATTGTAGTACTACTTGAAACTGCATACGTTTTGCCCACTGTACAATTCTGGATATCACGTGCTCAGGTTAAGCAAGCTAGAGTGTAGCCACTGCACTAAATTGCTGAAGTCGCCTTACAAACTTTCCGACAATTTAATAAGAAAGATGAACCTATAATTTCATTTTTTTTGCATTACGTTATTTAAAGTTTAATTTTAAAGAACGTATTTCAGACAGAAGACAAATGGACTCTACCCACCTAAAAAAAAGTATCGTTTTTATATTAGTATAACCTTGAGTTTGGTCACATCGATCGAGGAATATAAACTTTTGTGAAAATCCTATAAACAGTTTACGCCTTAGCGTTGACAACAGACTGACGGACAGACGAACGGACAAGCAGATGTTTTGCGAGCACTCTATTTTTCGGAATTAATGACACACAAAATATTGATTCTGACGTATTATAGGAAGTCATTTAATTCATATAGGAGTAAGAATTAACTTTTTCGATATCAGGGACCCACAGTACGAGTGTTCCTGTCGAAAAATCGGCACATTTCGCATTAGAATATTTCTCTTTACTTCGTAAATACGTAGTATGGACGAAAGAAAATGATGTAAAGTTTTTTAACTTATCGTTGACGTTTAAGAGACCTTGGGTTTGGTTTCCTGGGGAACATTAGATATTACATGAATGAATAATAAAACTACTAGTCCTATAAAATGACAGACTCTTTCATTCTAGTTGGTTTTATATTATCTTCAATTGAATAGCATTTGGATTTTGTGCACTCTCTTCCTAGCTGAGCCTATCGAAGCCAAAGGACCTACCGGAGCCTCCGCGGTGCCTATCGCTCGTTTGGTGACATTCCCAATGAAGAGCACCGTCGGACTACTCCTTGCTTGTCAGGTCAAAAGATTACGGAAAGATTATGGTATAGTTAAAGAACAGGAGACTCAGAATGCCCCCACACACCACTATTATTATTATTATTATTATTATTATTATTATTATTATTATTATTATTATTATTATTATTATTATTATTATTTTCGTTAATCGGCCGACTAGGACCACGCATGCAAGCATCCTGCATTTACCGTGGCTCAGTTTTTATTTATTATCGCGGTAGCAGGTGCTTGCAACAACTTTTTGCGGGGACCAGCATTTTTTGCTGGATCCGATTTTTATCCCCCACGGTTGTTAGCCCTGGGGGTATGGAAGATGAAATGATGATATGATGATAATGAGGGTGAAAGGACAACACATACAGACATACACAAATACATCCATGCCCGAGGCGGGACTCGAACCCGCGATCTTCTGGTCCGAAACCACTCCGGCACTACTGCCTTAGCGATCTCGGCCATCTGATCGGCATTATTATTATTATTACTACTATTATTATTATTATTATTATTATCATTATTATTATTATCATTATTATTATTATTATCATCATCATTATTATTATCATTATTATTATAATTCCTTTAATTCACGACTTAAGATGTTATGAGTGCGTTGATTAACAAGTCGAGGACGTTTTGAAAAGACAAAAAAAAACAATTACTTTTTTGTCAGGGAACCCCAAAATGTGTATTTCTTATAAAAACTGGAAAACATTTTTTCGCATTACATAACTTTTCCTATACTACGTACATTAGTCCTATGTACGTCCGTATACGAGAAAGTAAAATGTCAATTAGAAATGAAAGAACAGTGTTCTTTCCGCCGATGACACGAATACTCTTTACAAAAAAGAAACAATAAAAAGCGTGAACGTAGCGTAGTGCATGTTTTTTATCAGGCGGTGGCGGTGATCTTCCCCTGTTGGATGGCGTGCTTTAGCGCCGACCTACCGACGGCTAGCGAGGTTTTCCCAACCAGGCATCTCCAACGAGCGGGGCACCACCCTAGATGGGCCAAGTTCTAAGCTCCCGACGGGTCTTCCGGCCGCAGGAGGCACTGAACTTCTCCCGCAAGAGAATCGGTGCCGACCTACACATTTGCTTGCAGAGATTTCCCGACCAGATATCTCCCGCCAGCGAGAGTTTGTCACCCGACTGGTCTCCTTACATGTGTGGTAGTGTAACACATGTTAGAGTAATTGTGTGTAATTAAGGTGCGATAATATAGCGATGAAGAGGAAGGAAAAATCGCGTGCGGTCCGTGACCCGATTGTCAGCAGAGCAGCCGACCGCTCGAATTCCCCTCTAGATAGCTACTAAATTCGACCTAGCTGACTCTAAAAAAGTTAAAAACTTAAAAACTTAAAAAAAGTATTGGAATAAGAAAAAAACTGCCGTCATGTATTTTCTGCGAGTCTCTCTTTATTGCTCTTGGAATCTTAACTTTGCCATGATTTAGATTTATTTAGTCACAAAACAGTAAAAACTGTATGTGACGTGTGGGGGAGACGAAGATTTGCGCACGTTTTCTTGAGTTCCAGTATCCCTTCCAATCATTTAAACTATAAATAGTTGAAAGATAAGTAAAAGTTAAAAATATTTAAATAAATACAAATAAAATTGTAAAAAAGCGCGATAGGCGACATTTCAAAAACTAAACAATTTGTTCCCGAGTTACAGAAAACTTATTTACAACGGTAAACGAACTGAAGATTTTATTTTTTGCATTGCTAACAAAATAGTAACTCACCCTTACCTTTACTCGTGACACTACAAGCAAAAGGAGACTCAACAAAACATGCGCATCGTGAAGCTACATTTACGTCCTGAAGCCAAACACGGGGCTATCCCAGCATTCCCTCAACGTACCAGGGAAACTGGACAAAAACCTGATCGAGATGGGGGTCATTGACCCAAAAGCTGATGTATATTATTTGTTACAATCATATTAAGTCTTTAAAAAAATATTCGAGGAGCAAATATATTCATTTCATTGGTAAATAATAAACAATTTACATGTTTCTAGAGTTATTCTATGCTTTTATGATGCAAATTTTTTGTCTAGAAGTCATTTCTTCAAGCCAACTAATTCATTTTATATCACTTTTTTGTTAACATAAACATTTTTCTATTTGTTGATTAGTATAGTCTCTAACTGTAGAGAAACTGTTATGCAGCAGAGAAGATTTTACATTTAACTTTAATTTGTGTACCGACTTTAATTTTTTAGTGTCATCTGTCAATGCATTGTAAAGAAACGTACACATATAGTACGAGGATTTCTGGTAGAGAGCTGTTGATACTGTCACTTGATGAATTTGTCACGTGATGAATGACGTGTTGCTACGACGTGTGTTGTAATTATAAATATTCTATTGCAGGAAAAAATGTTCCTACCGATAGGTACGTCAGTTTTGACAAATATTACAGATCCGTAAATAAATAAGATGGCAATGGAGCTTAAGAAAATATGTGCAGATGGTACTTCTCCCACGTACAGATTTTAGTGACACCTTTAAATGTGTTCGTAACATTTATGAAGACACATGTAGATACGGTGTGCTGTATCGTTGTTGTTGTTGTTGTTGTTGTTGGTGGTGGTGGTACTGGCCGAAGGCTAATGCTGTGCCGCAGAGTCGTCGTCAGTCGTCAGTCGTCAGTCGTCAGTCGTCAGTCGTCAGTCGTCAGTCGTCAGTCGTCAGTCGTCAGTCGTCAGTCGTCAGTCGTCAGTCGTCAGTCGTCAGTCGTCAGTCGTCAGTCGTCAGTCGTCAGTCGTCAGTCGTCAGTCGTCAGTCGTCAGTCGTCAGTCGTCAGTCGTCAGTCGTCAGTCGTCAGTCGTCAGTCGTCAGTCGTCAGTCGTCAGTCGTCAGTCGTCAGTCGTCAGTCGTCAGTCGTCAGTCGTCAGTCGTCAGTCGTCAGTCGTCAGTCGTCAGTCGTCAGTCGTCAGTCGTCAGTCGTCAGTCGTCAGTCGTCAGTCGTCAGTCGTCAGTCGTCAGTCGTCAGTCGTCAGTCGTCAGTCGTCAGTCGTCAGTCGTCAGTCGTCAGTCGTCAGTCGTCAGTCGTCAGTCGTCAGTCGTTGTAGCAGCAGTAACATTTTGTCTGCGTCTTCCAACAACTACAATATTGAAGACTTAAAAATAATAAAATCTGTTCTAAAATATTAGATCTTCACAATATAACATGTATAATTTTTTGGAATAACGAGTAATTTTCACCTAATATCGGCTTGAAGTTAATGCAAATTATAAACAAATTTTCATTAAATTTTAAATTTCTTCTTTAAATTTGTGAGAACGCTTAAAATAATGGGGCAGTTCTAATATTTGTTGAACTCCCTGAATATTCGAAACCTGTGTAAGTTAAAAATAATTGGGAAACCATTTGTGTTTCATAGTCGGGAAAAGCGGACATTACCGCGCGACTGTATGGTGTAGCGGTAACGAGGCTGGTTGTTTATTGGAGGAACTGAGTTCGAATTTCGGAGAAAAGAAAACAATTTTACTGTTTGGAAAGACGTTTGCATGTTCATGTTGTAGATTAATATTGCTAAGCCGTTAGAAATAATTCGAGAAAGCATGTACAGTTGTAACACCTCAAGTTTTTCAAATGCACAAACGTTTATATTCTAATTTATAATGCGCGCAGAAATTAAAAGAAAACTATGCAGGATCTGACCATACAAGATGTGTGTTTGTATTTTCGTTAAATGCACAGGAACTTGGAATAAATCCAAAAGCATTTATATTACTAATTACACATAAAAGACTCCATAAACGAGACCATGCAGACTCCTGCCGTGTGAGAGTTGTCTGTGGTTTCGATAGGCGATTTTCGATTTTCCAGACCTGCAAACATCTATAAAAAATTCAAATGTGGGCGGAAATTAAAAGAAGAATATGCAGCCTTTGGCCGCGTAAGAGGTGTTTACGATTTCGTTTCCCAGGAACTTGAGAAAATATTACAGTGAAACGGTTCCGATTTTGACTGAAAATGCAAATATTTGAATGCGTTATTCTGCCTTTTCTCATCTCCTCGTAGACTGAATTCTCGTACTCAGATCGTCACATTTTCGAAACAGATGATGTCATGCGCCTGCAAGACCACGGAAGAAGCCTGCCATCATGCTATGTTGCTATTCACGTGTTGCGTTATGAAAGAGCAACGTTTTTGATAATCTTGGTATGCAAAGAATTGTTGTGATTGGTACCCGCATATACTATACTATGTTATTGCTGTATCATGAAGGCTTTTTTTAAATATTAAATTTACAGAAGTGGTGTGCGGCAGTATTTTGTTTTTCTCGGTGAGTTTTCGAGCTAATTTTGGGGGAAAACATTTTTTGTGGTTTTGTTTAGTACAATTTTTGCTGCTTCAGGCTAGTAGTTGGTCACAACTTACAGATTTACCTACTCATCACGTAGTAACGGCTGGAATAGCACTGGCGTTACTCAGTGGCAACAAGGTTGCCTCTGCAGCATCGTTGACCGAGAGGTCCTAGAGTCCGAGACTCGGCGATGGTGAACATTTTTACTAGCTACAGAACTAGGTGAAATTCAGCGATTATCTGGAGGAGAATTTCAACGGCTGCTCAAATGTTTAGGTTGGTAGTATTCTGTGGATTAACCTAGGCAAGCACCAGAACACTACTTTAATAAACTAAGGCATGCTTATCTTTCCTTGTCTTTTTCTCTTCCATTAAGAACACGAACACACACACACACACATGCACTACACTATCGGAAAACCACGCTGGAGTCTAGAGCTGTCCTAAGGCGGAGCCCCGCCTGGTCAGGTACCCGAGGGGAAGAAACCCACAAGCTGACGTGTAGATCGGCGCCGAATGTCACGTTCCCGCAGTGGATAACACCACCGCCTCCCGGAATATAACATGCACCACACTTACGGGACTAATGTATTCAGTCATTGAAGCCCCTGAGTCAATAATACGCTCTCATTCACTCGCTATTGAAACATCTAAAGGACGAAAACATCCCTACCTGCAGATGCGAGTCGAAAAATCATGCTGGGGAAAATGTAGTTCACTGACGGCTTATCTTCTTAAGACGTAATATTTAAAAGGAACGGTCAAAATTTTCGAAATATGCCATTGGGCATGGAGTCTTCTTTGAAGTGGAAAAACATCACTTGCAAAAATTTCGTTGAATTTCAAAGGCACAGTTCGAAAATATTCTGAAAATGTTCCCTCCCATCATGGCGGGTCCCGGTGCCGAGCAACGGTCAACAATTGACCCATAGTTGCTAAGCAATTGATTATTAATAATAATTACTAAATTGAATGGCTGGCAGTGACTACTGAATTCTGTTTTACTGATAAGAAACTTTCATGATATTAAAAAATAGTTTATTATACAATTGGATTGATGTTGCCTGGTGTGAGAATATACAAACATGAAACTACAATTACAAATATAAATAAAAATACTATAATTTATTTTTTGACCCCTATCTAGTGAACGCAGATGACATTTACATATGCATAGTAATACAAATACATATATACTCACGAGTATATATATATATATATATATATATATATATATATATATAACTTGCATACTACATAAAACTACATACATTAATATGGGGCGGCTCGTGGCGTAGTGGTCAGACTGCTCTCCTTCCACCACTGGTACCCGGGTTCGACCCCAGGCGGTTCAAAGTGGAATTTGTGGTGGACTAAGTGGGTACGCGGCAGTATTTCTCGGGGTACTCCCATTTCCCCTGCCAATACGCATTCGACGGGATCTACGGATGACAGCGGCGCCTAGGCGATAGCCAGAGAACTAGCTGGGAAGGGCAGCGGCTACTTCAGCGGGTTAACGACAGATAGGGTCCCGGCTTGCAGAACTAGAGAGAGGGGAAATTGAGAGTGGGGGACGCCCCCTCCCAAGACTCTAAATGGGTAATTCCACGTCAAATCGCACAAATTTAAGAACAATTTGACCTTGATTACCTAGATTTTTATTTTTTTCTGTAGAGTATAAGCAAAAATATGAAACACGTGTTTTTAATTTTTTTCCCATATATTAGTTTTCGAAATTATGTGAATTTTTAAAATTTTCGAAAAAATGCTCATCGTTGATCATTTTTAACTCGTGTTGTAATTGTGACAAAAAATTATTTTGCGTCATTAAACAAAACATGCTCTTTTATTGGATGTATATATTAAATTCATTAATTTAAAAAAACAACTTTTTCCTATTTAATTTTTTTTTAATTTCTTCCAAAACTTGACAGTTTAAAAATTAAAAAAAAAATTGAAATCTCTGATACGTTTGATAAGTTACTAAGTAGGACATTGAGATGATTCTGAGAAATTAAATACAATAGAAATGTCTACTTTTTGCTGCGGCGTCTGCTAGAGCGTCACCCCTCAAACACGTGCCAATCAGCAGTAGATTACCATCAATATACTTTCATAGAGCAATGAACAGAAGTATCCTTTCACATCTTACTTTGTGCCATATACTTATATATGACCTTCATAGCCGATTAAATTCAAATTAGAAAGTTGCAAACGGATTCAATTTAGTAGTATTAAACGGACGGAATATTTTTACGAATAGGAGTATGTGATACAGTTAATTACGTTGATATTTCCTTTACTTCACTTCTCAGAGAATAGCATTAATTCACATTTTCATAAAGAAATGAAATAGTATTTTGATCCTGTTTGATATTTTTGTATGTTTGATACTGTTTTTTAAAAATTATAGCATTGTAGTCGTCTTTCTACGTATTGTTCAGCGTTGTTAAAATATAAAGGTAATGTTCTTCACATTACCGTTAGCACACTTAACTTCCTGGGTAAATTAATAGGTTCCTGTCAGGATTGAAGGCTAGCTTTTATTGAGAATATTATAGTTACCCCCCTCCTTACATCGCAAGGTCCCTTTCCATAAATGTTGCGAAGCGAAGAAATGTCATTCAGCAATCACATCGAAGGCATCTTTGTGGAAGCATAAACTAGCATTATTTTTTAATACTGGGCACTGACCCCATCCAAAAAATATGTCTGTTAACAGTGTCATAATCTTATTTGAGAAGTGTTATGAGTTTGTACTGAAAAGGGTGAATTGAATTCGTGTCGTTTTTCAGGCATGAAAAAAAAAAAAGATTTTTTAAATGCTTTGCTTTCTCTGAAGTATAGCACAAAAGGATGCATAGTAGCTTAATTAACTCACAGCTGTCTGTGAATTACATTTTCAAGTACGAAAGAATAATTTTCTAAAAACTCACACTGGACAAAGAAAATACCCAACGTCAAATTTTATTTTTGGCTCGTGAAGAGAGCAGAAGACTGCAGAAGAAACAGAAGACGAACTTAGTTTCTTTATTACTCGTATCAGGTGATACGTTAGGGTGACCAGGACCTTTTATTCATCATTGGGGTAACCAGGAATGTTTATTCATCACTGCCACTGCCCAACATATTTGCGGCATGATCGAGTATGGTCGATTCTCATTTTCTTCAAAAATTTTATTTTACTCGACACGAGAAGGAATTTTGAAAACAATTTTATTCAATGTCCATAGTTTTTTTGATGGCAACCAGTCAATTTTCAACTTCTCGAGAATGCTGCTTGTTACAATCTAAAAGTACACTTCTGCAATTATAGATTTTCATATTACGAAAATGCAAATTACAATAGTTTTGTTATTATTGATAGACTATCTATACCTACTAACTTCACAGAATAATGCACATGTTTCGCGGATTCTTCTGTTTACACAATTGACTATATATCTGAGAAGAAGACTGCTCTATTTTAGGCAGACCCTAGCAGTGTCAGTTGTTTATAAATAAACGTAATAGTCGCATTTCGTCAGAAGACTGCCATTTGAGACCGTAAGTGTGTTTCTGCGATTCATAACATGACAAGTCTCACGACTGCTTAATGCTGCACGTCACGTTGCGACGAGTCTTTGACGCCCTGCGCTGCCTACATGATCCGGTCAACAAACTATTTTTTTAATGTTATTTATGCGTGTCCCACTTTGAAATTTTGCGACGGGTACAGCTTGAAGCTGGCCCTCGAGGGAAAAAGGGAGACGAGTTTAGTTTACATACATTCACATACACACTCAAGCCCACACCTAGTCCCATAGAAGCATATTCAAACATCTAGGAATGAAACTTCTACCTAACATCACAATCTAATAATATGCAATACCTATAATTATTACATTCTCTAACACGTGAAACTCTCATTGACATAGTTCAATCTTTGACATAAATCAATAAATATCTCAGCCTATCAAATTAGCCTAGCTAAAACTAGTGGTGCTACAAAATGGCACAGACTTTCTCGTATTAATTTTCAGTTTGCTTTGGCCTCGCTTAGCTATTCCAACTGGCCCCATATTCTTGCCTGCTGCCATCTATCACCGCCCAAGGTACATGTTTTTGACATGTTCTTTTTCTGTTTCCTAATTGTAGAGCGGAAATATTATTTTAAGATTATTATAGAACAGTAAAACTTAGTCCAAAATGGCAATTTTCGTAGCAACATTTGGACCCAGGAATAAAAAAAGCACCCAATTTACACAATTTGACTGCTTTTTTATTTTTCGTTTACTTTGACATTCTGACCAAATATATTTATTTCTTTTGTAAATAATAAACTATTTACATTTTTATAGAGTTTATTTATGCTTTTATAATATAACATTTTTCCTATAAGTCATTTTTTCAAGCCTACATTTGAGTGCTTATTAGATGACAAAAGTTATGGGATAGCAATATGCAAGTATACAGATGGCAGTAGTATCGAGTACAACAGGTATAAATGGACAGTGCATTGGCAGAGGTTTTATTTGTAATCAAGTGATTTATTTGAAGAGGTTTCTGATGTACGGGCGACAAGAATTAACAGACTTTCAAAGCAGAATGGTAATTGGAGCTAGACGCATGGGACATTCCATTTTGGAAATCATTGGGGTATTCAATATTCCGAGATCCAGAGTGTCATGAGTGGGCCGAGAATACCTATTTGGCAAAACTACTCACCGCGGACAACGCAGTGGCCGACGGCCTTAACATAATGACAGGGAACAGCGGCGTTTGCATAGAGTTGTCAATGCTAAGGCGCAAACAAAACTGCGTAAAATAACCGGAGAAATAAATGTGGAACGTACGATTAACGTATACATTTGAACAGAGCAGCGAAATTTGTTTTTAATGGGCTCTGGCTGCAGATGACCGATTCGAGTCTATTTGCTAACGGTATGACATCGCCTCTCATGAGCTCGTGACCATATCGATCGGACTCGAAGCGACTGGAAAACTGTTTTTTCCTCAGATGAGTCCCGATTTCAGTTGGTAAGTGCTGATTGCAATGTCGAGTGCGACGCAAATCTCACGAAGCCATGGACTCAAGTTATCAACAAGACACTGTACAAGCAGGTGGTGGCTCCATAATGGTGTGAAGTGTTCTTACATGGAATGGACTGGGTTCTCTGGACCAACTAATTCGAACATTGACTGGAAACGGTTATGTTCAGCTTCTTGAAGACCATTTGCAGCCATTCATAGACTGTGTTCCCAAACAAGGATGGAAGTTTTATGGATACCAATTCGCCTTGTCATCGGACCACAATTGTTCGCGATTTTTTTGAGGAACATTTTGAACAATTCGAGCAAAGGATTTTGCCACCCAGAACGCCCGACACGAATCCCATTAAACATTTATGGGACATAATAGAGAGGTCAGTTCGTGCACAACATCCTGTGCCGGCAACATTTTCGCAATTACGGACGGATATAGAGGCAACATGGTTCATTATTTCTGCAAGGGACTTCCATCGATTTGAGTTCATGCCACCTCGTGTTGATGCACTTCAATGAGCAAAAGTAGGTCCAACACGATGTTATGAGGTTTCCCATGACCTTTGCCACCTTAGTGTAAAAAACCTCTCAATTTCGTATGACTATATAACTCGTGTATCGTTAAATCTGGACATGCTACGAATGTTCTGACTGCAGATTTGGAATCAGCGCATTCGAATAAATGAAAACCAGTTGAATGAGGCGTCGCCTAAACCATTTTAACAGTATTTTCATGAGTTGAAAATTTCTTTATACTTCCTTTATTTCATGTGCTTGCTTTGTTCAAATATTTTTGACAGTATCTGACATTGGACTTACCAATACATCGTAATGTCATACTCCCGTTCAAATATTCCCAACACCCAATAGCTTTGTATATTACCTCCATACGGGATATGAACTGGAAATATTGCAATTTCAAAATTATTCACTATACTTGGAGGTATGAATGACGCGAAACGTTCGGAAAATTGTCGCAAAATCTTCTACAACTACATTTGATTCCCCTGAGTTGCTTAACACTACCATATTTTTGTCCTCTAATTATTTAAGATTTTAAAGCACTACCAACTCAGTCTGATTTGTGTTCTGATGGCGAATATATAGGTAGTAAAAGGTCACTATTTTCTATGTTTACGTGAATAAGGTAAATAAGATGCAAGTCAAATTAAATTGAAAACCGATCTTTGCACGCTTAAGAAATGTATTCTCTAGTATTACGTATAGTTCTTGGTTTCTTCGTATTTACTTAAGTTCTTCAAATTTAATATTCCAAGGTAATGTACAAATTTATTATAAAAAATTCATATGCAATACGAATACTACGAATTCACATCAAATTCTGGCGCACAATTTTCATTTGAAATAGTTCTTTCGTCAACAATTATTGTGCCATCCTCATGGGAGAAAACTATGATGACGTGGACTACATTGATCTATTTAGGTAGTATTGGTTCATTTCTCCGTCTACCAAATACGATGGCAGTGCATCGCAAAAACATATTTTTGAAAATTTCTTAGAATTCCTGTCCAGATTCAAAAACAAATTATCAGTTACTCATCAGGAGACCGAGACATGTAGAATTATACATCTCGATTGGTGTACGGGAAGTAGTCTAACCGTGAGTGACAGAACTGCACATCCGAACACTCGAAGATCCGCGTATCCGCGCACTCGGAAGTTGCTCAAATACTGTATAGGGATTACTTATATTTCCCCCTGTAGCAAATTCACTCTTGCTTAGTGTTATTTGCCATTCACGCGTTATGGAAGGCGAACCTTTTTGATATTCATGGTATGTAAAGGACTGTTGTTCTGAGAACGCGTAAATACTATAGAGTGTTATTGCATTATTCGTATAGACTGGTTTATTTAAAATAATGAATTTCTTGTTGTACTATACGATAATATTTTTATTTGTTTTTCTTGAGCAGTGTGCATACTTCTTTTTTTGGAAACCATTTTTAGTGGTTTTGTTCTGCAATATTCGCTGCTGGACGCCACTTGTTGTCTCATAGTCTCGGTGCACTCTTAAATGTAGGAATATTCCAAGACATTTTTAAATCAGCTACGGTTAAGTTTCTCTTCAAAAATGGAGTTTGAAATATTCAGATATGGCCTCATTCCTTTGATTTCTGTTTTCAATTTGTTTGAAAATGTTTGTAAATTTTTTGAAATCATTTTTTTAACAGTATTATATTTACTCATCGTAAAAAAACGCTGCACCGGGGTCTCGACCGACATGCTTCAGATTTGACGAGAATGTTGCAGACCATCAGTTAAGACAATGCTTTCTTGGTGACGGTCGGCCGCGCACTCAAGGTCGGGGGCTGAGAGCTTGGCGCCAGGCCTCGGGCCTCAAAAGGCCATGGCAGCCATCTGCCGAGCCCGTCCCGCAGGTTGGATGGCCCTGTCAGCGCACTGCGCGTCAGAGCGCTTGTGCAGGCGGTCGCGTCGCCCGCTGTCGGTGGCTGTGCGTAGAGGATGGCGCGCACGCGAGACATGCAGGTCCTGGCCGTCCGCCAAGCAGCGCGAGGGATGAGCACATCCAACGGGAACAGGAGGTGCAATTCAGCGGGCTGTGCCAGGGCTCACCCGCAGGGCTCGCCACGCCTCCCACTCCCACCCCAGCAGCGTCGCCTCAGGCGTGCCTGGAGCCAGGAACCACGGACTATGGACAAGCGCCCACGGAAACTGGCAGATCACCTTCCGCGCCTGCCTGGGTGGCGACGATCACGGGGTTTATGTCTAGAGGCGCAGTATGGAGCGGCACAAAGAGCTTTCTGGTTTCCCATTACACGGCCCACTAGCTATGGTGGTATGGAGCTCGATTGTCTATGGTGCCCGTCCATCGATAATTTTCCTCACTGGCACCATTACAGACGCATTGCATGTTCACGAAGTCCTGCAGTCCATTGGTTTTGCCGTACGTGATTTCTCACTCCTATGACTAATTTCAACAAGAAAACACTCTTCCTCATACCACTGCCGCCTTCATAGCGAGCGTTGCAGTTGTGGGTACCCTGCCATGGCCAAGCGCATCCTAGAAAGTTTGTGATGCAATGGAGAATTCGATCAGGTCTTCAGCCCTACCGGACAATCTGTAAGAACTGAACACGCAGATGCAATCTGCATACGATGGATGACCACAAGATACCATTTGAGACCTGTAAAACTTCATTCTGTCCCGTCCAGATGCGTGTGTTCGTCAACGCAACTGGAGGGGATATATAAGGAATATTTTATGGAAGTGATTAAGAATATTCTGTTATGCTTTTAGAAATCATGTCAATTCAATGAGTCAACAAACGAGTTGCTCCGTGTATTTTACAAATATTCCTTCTCGTCTAAAGTAAGACATAAGATTTTGAGAAAATTCTTGGGACATTGCCCAAACCATCATGTTGCAGAAACGAATTTTGCGAATAATGGGTAAATCTTCTTCGTGGTAGTGGCAGTATACAACTATAAATGAATAGGTCCTTTTTTAAATCAAAGACATACTTAATATATCGTGCGTTTGTGTCTAATTCGAATCTTTATACATAAATACGTCATGCCTTGATTTCATTCATTAAAATGACTCGCTTTGATTTGTATTCATCTACACAGTTCCCAAATATTCACAAAGAATTATTTGTACATTAAGATGCTTAAAAGACAACGTACCAAGAAATCGAGATTATAGAAATTATGGTCACGATACTGTCTCGGGAGAAAATGTGCTTATTTATATTACATGCAATGAAATCACATTATATTATTCATACTCGTGCATTGTATATCTCTCTGCTCTCTGACCACAAACGACAGACAAAGATGAATAGCTCATTGGCACGCTCATTGTTTTCAAACCACTTGTCACGATTATTCCATTTGTATATCTTCATTCCTCACAATAAACGCCAAAATACATGTATCAAGATATTGATAGAAGTATTTTTTCAATTTATAACTATCCTTGTGATTTATTGGCAGATCTTAGCATATCAAATTATTTATTCAGAAATTATTATTATGTTTTATGTATTAAGTCATCCCGGTGGGTGTTTCTACTTTACGATCCGAGTATTTTTTTCATATGAAAATTACAATGGTGTTACAACAGTACATACTTTCTTGAATTGTTTTTAACGGCTTCGCAAAAAACATTTTTACTTGAACCTGGAAAAGTGTTTTCAAACAGCGAAATTTTTTTCCACGCCGAGACTTGAACTCAGGTCCATCGAGTCAACTCGCCGTGCGCTTTGTCGCAGACCACGTAGTCTCTGACGTACTCAGATCAACACTTTACTCAAACCAACGCTCTTCGTAACGTGCAATTTTTGAAAATCCAGAGAAATAAACGAAACTGAGATCTTCGCCATTCTTTTCAGTCTTTCTCATTTTATCCGAGGAAAAAAAGAAGAAAAAATTCGAGCGTTTTTTGAATTTTTTTTGTAAATAACATTAATATCAAGCAGAAATTACGCACAATTTAAAAAAGTTAAACATGACCTTTCTTAGAAAGCTATTTTTTAGAACAGATTTTGTGCAAGACAAACATATCTTTTGTCAATTTTGTATTTTTGAAATGTTAAATTTTTGTAGTTTTCGAAAATACAGAAAGTTCGCCAGGAAATGAGGCTAGCATCATTTTTTACCTTCTTTGTTTTTTCTGAAAATTTGTCTTTGATGTACGAATAGAAAATTTAAGAAACATTTGGAGCAGTTTTTGAAAATTTGTTTAAAAATTGTCTATATTTCACGCACAATTTCGCGAAAACCACTCGTATATTTGAAAAATTGTACATGACATTATTTCAAAACCTGTCTTTAAACAACAATATTTATTAAGGAAAATCACTATCTTAAATACTGTAATTGTAGGAAGGCACAGAAGAAATTGAACTTTTGGAATATTCGAAAAATTGGAGATTGGAAAACGTAAATGAGAACTGTGCTAATCTTTTAGGCATGTTGATGAAATCCGAAAATTAAGTTTAATAATAGAATTTTACCCATTTTTGAAAATAATTGCAAATGTAATTGAAGCTTAATATTTCTCAATGATACCTCAAAACCCGCTACTGAGTTCAAACATCGACGCGCAGCGCCGTTTTATTTTCAAAGGCGGCATTTATACTGCCCGTACGATCGCCCGAAGGTTAAATTAAAAGAGTGGAGTATTTGAAGTGTCATGTACAGTACCCTCACAAATCAAGTGTTATTGTGAAAGGAACCGTAACTGATTTTTGAATGTGGTGTAACCTTCAACTACGATTCTTCTCAATTCATCGTCTAGTATTTGTCCTGACGTAGGTCGGTCTGTGGTGGTAACATCCCACTGTATCAACACTGCGTAATTTACAGATTCAAAGTTTAATTTCAGTTCTTGAAAATTCCGGTTACCAACAATTGTTTTTTTCTGCATTCGAAGATTCCATTCAACGCAACAATTCCAAGAGCCAGCTGATCATCAACCATCTTTGACAGAAGAATATTTTCAGAAGGGGAAAAATACGCATTGCGTTGAATAACAGGATCAATGACTGATGTTATTTCATGATTTAGTCCTCTCGAAAGTTGTAGGTTTTCCACAAATGCTCATGGTCATTGTAACACTCTGGAGCTTTTTGATCATGAACAATCCTGGCATGCAAACTTTCATTATCAGCCCGAAAGTCTCTGAAGGCTGTGGCGAACTGAGCTGTAAAAGGATTTGTGTTTGCGGAGTCTCCGCGACGCGGGTCCGTGCGGCGCGCGGGCAGCCGGGCAGCGCGATGACACGGGCTCTGTTGCACGCACCCAGGCAAAACGGAAAACATAGCCCATGAGCTTCCAAATGTCGGGTTGTGTTATTTGAAGTCTAGTAACTTCCAAACCCGTTTGATGTCTCACAAATATGGTCAATGCTGCCGAACAGTGAACAGAAAAATCAGACATAGCAGGACTCAAATGTGAGTCGTTAACAGTGATGACACACGGCGCAATTTTAGAAAATTATAGTGGAACATGAAATTGTTCGAAGCAAGGTTCTGAAAGTAAAGATATCAAATTTTAATCTTATTTAAATTAAAAGTATTTTGGATAAACATTTACGGAGCTTTGTCCATTTGAAAAGTGTCTATTTCTATGGTTTTAACGTAAAATTAGCCTTGTTCACACTAATGTGACACACTGTTGGAGTCAAATAAGTAACGCTTGATGATCATAAAATTGTTGCGAGATAACGTGGGATAACGTGGTTCAAGCAGGTAAAGTGTGGGGAAGTACGCTTAATTCCCTCTCCCCTAATGACACCCAGACGAGAGCAGGTGACCGTCGTGGCCACGAGGTCGAAGAGAAAGGCTCACGCCTGCTTCTTTAGCGTCGAAAGAAAATATTCACAAGAACTGTGATTCCTTCGTAAATTGTTTAAAAGTGAAATAAGCCTCCGATTCAGGTAGATTTAATAACAAACTTTTTTTAGCTTCCCAACAAATATGTTACAGACATGTTCACATGCTTTTTACTCGCTGGTTTAATAAGTATTAAGAAATTATTAGATCCATATTCCGAGATCAAATGTTTGTTATAATTATATCAATAATAATAATAATAATAATAATAATAATAATAATTATTATTATTATTATTATTATTATTATTATTGAAATACTTTAAAAAATATTTTAAAAATAAAAGCAGTTTTGAAAGAGCGGACTCAGTTATAGGTTCATAAACTCTTCGACAGTAGCAGGCTTGTTCGAATAAACTTTAGTTTTGAGGCATCACTAGAAATAAATTTTGGTGGAGACAAGACAGGCGAACGATGGGGGGAGGGGGGGGTCACAAACGAAGAAAAATTATACCGTTCCCAAAATACTCTTCTAGAAATTGTATTGTGATCTTGGTAGTACGTGGTGTCGCCCCATTCCGCTAAAACCAACAATTATTTCTTTCATAATTTTCAAGAAGAGATACAACAATTTTTCAATATAAACTGATATGTAGCTGCCGTTACTGTTTCATTGAAATACAACGGATCATTCTGCATTGAGAAATGGCACACCATACTCCAATCTTTTTTATGTAATAGTCTCTCAACTGTTTCCCGTGTTCTCTCAGTACCCCGTAGTCTACTATTTTGCTGTTTAACATATCCATCCAAAAGAAACAAAGCCTCATCACTGAAAAAATGCTATCAATGCCTCAAGACATTCATTAACAAATTGTCGTAGCCCATTAAAATAATTCATGCAAACAACCCGATAAGCAAGCATAAGATCCTGAGATGGCCTCTGTTTGAATGCGCGCATTTTCAATTGTTTTGTGGCACAGTGCGCCCTTCCGTACATAACCTTGCTGATTAATGATGTTTGCGTGGAAGTTGAAAGAACTTGCCGAACTCCCTCTGGTTTTTGCTCCTGTATGCTAGAGCACTGTATTTCGGCGACTGCGTTTCCGATCAAACACGCCCCCTGTCTCGTGATAGCACTTCACTAACCGGAACAGGGTACTCTTCGGAATAGACTCGGTTTAAAGTTTTTCTCTGAAAGATCCCTGGCACTCTTCGAAAAATTGCGTTCGGAAATACTGCACCACAAATCTGCGTTGCTTTATGCTGAGGCGCATCGTTAAGTCAACTTGGAAACAGCGAATGAAGACGCGTACTGTTTTCCTTTCAGTAGGTAAGATCCAGGTCACATGAAGGGCGCGTGAAAGGAAGAGGCTGGTGAGTGAAGATCCTGTCGCAGAAATGCAGCTACTGTAGTATGTTCGTTAGATCGACCACGGTGAAGTACTCCAAAACATACTTAAAATGAAAGCAAAATCCTTGTTCTTCAAGATGGTAAGAAAAAAATTGCACTTAATGGCCTCATTTTTTAATTAAATGTTTCGATTAGTATAGGCTTTTATGGGAAAACTTTCAAGGCTATAGGGTTTTGTAAGTTATTGAAGATTATTCTACGGTGAAAGTACTTGTTTCTTTTATTCAGTACTAGTGGCCACTTCAATGTTTCGCTATTGCATTGTATACATTTCACATACTACTACTCACGTGATTGTTTATTACGTTTCACGCAAAGCTGTGCCAAAATTCTAATAGATGAAAGACAAGTATGGCCTGCTTTGGGCTTGGCTGTCAAGTTATGTAGTCAAAACGTTCTCCCTCAAATTTGGACATGCGTTCGCTATGACATCTTGGAGAAATCTAATTTACTTGTCCGATGTTCAAGTAATAATTTCGGCCAAAATTTCACAATCATAGGGGCAGAATACTTGTATACAGTGCTTGTATACAGTGCAGTGCTTAATCCTTGACTGTACGACGGGTAGCGCAGAGCTAAGGAGCCCTTCATTCGTCGAACGAATGAACATCACCGCACGTCCGTTTTAATTCAAACCACATTTTAAACACTCCCTTTACTAATGAAACAGTGTCAAAATTTCAGCGAAATCGGTCGAGTAGTTTTTTCGTCAATGTACGACACACATATGCACATTCTCTTTTATTTCTATATAGATATATTACTTACGTGTATTTATATATAGGAGTAATGATTTTAGAAATCAGATTGTATTAAATACGACATACCTCACCGGACATTCCGAGAAGTAATTGATAAAAAACGGATGCGAAAATCATCGCAACCGGAAAGTATTGGCTCTCGGTCTAGGAGCTCTTCTAAAGAAATCATGCTATTGTCACCTCTGTTTCTCTTGGCTACGAGATAAAACCACCCTCACTTGAAATTTTGTATCACACAACCACATACTATTTGACGAGAATTCACTTTCATTGTAAGCGATGCGGACTAATATTCAAGGCAAGAATGAAAAGTACGGGTGGAAGTGTGGAAGTCAACTTAACCTCTATTACATATTGCCAACGTATGAAAAACCATGCGAGAGACTAAATTGATTAGTAAACATTGTTTTTCTAGAGTAACTATTCAATACTTCTCTTTTAACTATTAACAGATAATTATTTAAATGCTCCGTTCACGTTTACAAGCAGCTATTGTTAATTTGTAGTTGTAATAAATGAGCGAGTGTTTGACTAGCAACTGGCACGAAACACCATTCTAAAGGAGCTATCCGAGACGTAGTGTTGCAATTCTTTAACTTCTCTCTTAGTGCCCCGCACAGCAGGGTTGCATTTTAAAAGTATATGAAATTTACTTTTATCGTTGTAGCGGGCTGAAATTTGCTGGATACAAGGTCTGTCCCAAAATTTTCCGGAATGTATTTTTTTAAATCACATACTCAATATCAGTTTACGAAGTTTTCAGAACTTTTCAAAGTATTGCCCCGCGTTGATGCGCCGTTGCCAGCGCTTCACTCAATCACTGAAGGCGCTCTGGAAATTGTCAATGAGAATCTTCTTCAGCGTGGTCGTCAGCAACTTTCTCAGCGGCGCATGCCGTGTTCCTTTTTAACTTTTCTTTTGATCCCTCTGAAACAAAGAGGAGTCCGCTGGCGCCATATAAGGGCTGCACGGTGGCTAGGGCTTCGTTGTCACACCTATTTTGGCCAGAAACTCTGAGACAATGAGCGTGATGTGACTTGAAACGTTGTCACGGTGCAGGATCCGATTGTCGCGAATTTCTTTTCGAACAATTTTCCTTTGAAGATCCTCAGTAAAATGAGGTGAGCGATTGTTTTTGGTATTCTACACACCTATGCAATCATCTATCAAACACTTACTCGTCGGTCCTTGTCCACAACTTGATGCACTTTTCGAACCGAGCGGACGTCGTCGTTGACGGGTTCCCGACCACGTAGCGTCTTGTGCCACATGAAAGTTTGACTGTTTCATCGCCCCGTCATAGGCTTCGAGCAACTCCGCATCGCTTTTCCCCACTTTCACAACGGATTGCATAACGCTGCTCCACAAACGGTTCCATTTTTTCACTCGATGAGAGTGCTATTTATACCGGTGCACGGAGTGTGATCCTGCCTCAAAACTCCTCGCAAGTTACTGCCACCGATCTCATTCCGAAGCTTAGATCGCCCACCAACTTCTCCGCCCGAAGCGCCGCCTCGCCAACCAGCATTGCCAGCTAGAAAAAATCATTCCGGGCACTTTTGGGAGAGACCTTGTATGTGCACAGCCGCTTGCCTTTGGACGACGTCGACAGCGCCAGACCGGCGCCCTGCCCCGTGGAAGAGGGGGCGCGCCCGAGCAGGGACAGGTCGACGCCGTGCGCGGCCACGCCCCCTCCACACACACGCGCGCGTCACAGAACGAAACCGGTGGGCGGAGAGCTTCGCCATCGCACACGCAGCACGAGAACACTCGTCGCCAACAGCGTTTTGCCAAAAATTCGCATTCAAATCGATTGTGGAGAGCCGTCCGAACGGTTGCATTTTGAAAATTCACTTCGCTTGCTGACAGCCGTCCGCATGGCCACCTTTCAGTTATGACTACTTCAATCGGGAAAAGCCGACAGTTTAAATTTTCGCATGAACGAGTAGCCGGGAGAGACGGCAGCCAAGATCCGTGCGCAAAACGCCGTAAAAAGCGAATCGTTCTTTTGCGGAATCGTTCCCGACATCCCACGTGTCAATGAAAGGCATGCGTCGCTAGGAGCTCATCACAAGATCGCTGTGACGCCAGTCGCGAATGATGAGAGCAGATAACGGACGGTTAGCAGGCCCGATGGACTGTGGACAGCACTCGCATGGTGCACCGTTGGGCGAAACCCTGCGCAACGCCTGTGGATTCCCGACACGAGCCCGCGCCACAGCTGCCGGACCGTGGCGCGAGCCCGCATCGCCGCCGCACTCCCAGCCACCAAAGTCACTGCTGACGCCCGCCGGCATCCGTGTCGTCCGAACCCTTTTGGACGCGTAGCGCGAGCACTCTGCCGGGGGCAACCTGCTCGAATGCAAAAGAGGAGGTTAAATTTATCATTAAGTAAAATTTTGTCGAGTAAATTCCTACGTTCAATAATTTTGACGACTAAATTCGTAAGTTCAATCTATCCGAATGTGCTTCACTGCGTATGCATACTACACCTGAAATACAGTCTACGTGCCACCGAAACAGAAGGCAAGGGCCTTTATTCGGGCAAGGTTTTTGCCAGTTATCGAACGACAATGTAATCAGCAATGTGTAATCGCATGCTAGTAAACATCTGGTAGCCACGTCACTAACTCCGGCAGCGTAGTTTCCTCTGTTCGTATAAACAGCTGAACTTACGCTAGTACATCACACTGATAGATAGAGCTTCTCAGACGAAAACTCTGGTGCCCGTGTTCGCCAAAGTGATTTCGCTGACCACTTCACAAATTCGACATTGCAATATCTTTTAAAATTGTTGTGAGCGAAGTGCAAAGTGCGAGTTATAAATTTTTATACACAGAAATATTACTTTATATTTTTACTTTCTCGCACTTCGTAGGAAGAGAAAGTTATGTACTCCTGCGCCTGAAAATGGCGAATTTCTGGAAGAAAAATACTTAGGGCCAGACACTCGTTCCGAAAAAGTGGATAAATCCCTTTGCATGTATAGTAAATTACTACTTCTAACATATGTGAAATCAGAATCCATGTTTTGTAGGTCCTTCATACCGAAAATCGGTTAACGGCAAAACGTCTGTCAGTCTTCGGCAAAAGTTAGCGCCAAAACCGTTCAGCAGATTTTCTACAAAATTGGTATTCCTCGCTCGATTTAATTCAGAAGTGTCAAACTGCGAGTTACTTGCTCGCCTGGGAAGCCGGCGCTTCTGCGAGCACGGGCAACTTTCCCTGATTCGGCTCCATTTCCCCCCAAATCCAAAAACGGGAGTACACGCGCAAGCTAAGACGGCACGAGAAGGGGAAACGAAGTTAACAATTCTCTCTTACGCCAAGTTTTTTGAAAGATAATCTGTTGAATGTTAAACCTTCAAATATGAACGTTGGAAGTTAATGCAATTATTGCACTCTCTAAACACGATGATAAAATCAAAATACTTTCTACTCGAAATGTTTCATTTTATTCTCAATTGGAAATTGCAAACCTGATTGATGCATCATTACAAATCAATGGATAAACTCTTTGATTTAGTGGAGAAAACAAGAATTAATATAGCTAAATTTAAGGCAATAAATAACAACTGACTTCTTGTTATGACTTGAGTGTCATAGGCCTTGTATCCAGTGCTGTACCGGCACACCCGGGCAATTTGTACAACTCTTACCTTAAATCTTAACTTTAGTCGTAATCCTTACTCATCCTTAAAATCTCCAATTCTCTGGTCGCAGTGCCGTTAACTCCAGTAAGCTACTTACCTTGCCCGCGACCTTGACATGCCTGATTTAAATGAACGATGTCTTCTGAGTTTCAAAAGGGTATTTTGATGTTTTTGGACACTATATAAATCCTCAAACACTTTTTCACTATTTTTTCAAAAATGGCACCAAATTTCTTACATTAAACATTGTCCTCGGGTAGCGTAAAGGACGCTTTAGAGAATGGTGAAAGTATCATGTTTGTTAATATATCTGATTTTGCGAAAATTGTAAAAGTTAACAATTTTGTTCAGCTACTTTCTACAACTATGATACTAAAGATATAGATTTCTTTCTGCATGAAATACGTTATTAAAGTCAGATATTGAAATAAATTCATGTACAATTTTTCGAATATGTAAGTAGATTTCGCGTAATTTTGAGCGAAAGTTAGGTAATTTTAAACATGTTTTTCTTACAAACGGCTACAAATTTTTCTTTGAATGTTCTCCTCGTATGTACCAAACAACAATCAAAATTGCCCTAGTCTTATTTCCTGTTAACTCTGTATTTTCGAAAATTACAAAAAGTTAACATTTCAAAACTGCAAAATTGAAGATTGCAGTTTTTTTAAACATGCTGAGATGGTGCCTTATTTTTCTTCTGGACATAAATGAAGTTCACTATATGTGCACGTTATCTTGAGCTCTGTAGGGGAATAAAGTTATTCAAATAATCGTTCTCTACGTTCTCACGGTAAACATCCGATTGCTTGTTGGGGAATGATACGTGATAATAGCCCAAGTATATAGCTTATTTCCCTGTGGAAATAGTGTTTATTATACGGGATTACTATTTATGACCAATTTTTGCCAAAAACGCTCGGTGTTACCTGTATTCATAATTCAAATTAGCATGTTTGTGAGTTAGAGTAAGAATACAAGAGCTCAAGGAAACGTGCACAGGTTGTAAATCTCCCCATAGTACGTCACACATACTTTTAACTGTTTTGCCCGTTAAATAATAAAAGTATAAATAGATATAATGGGTGTCAAATAGGGCCAACACATTATCGCAGGCGCTTGAAGATAGTAATACGAAATATTTAAAGAATGCTGGATATTCGTTTGAAAATTCACACATTAAAGTTTTAAAAGACCTTATATTTCCATAACACTTCTTCCCCTGCTTTTCCTATTATTTTTAATAATTAAATTTGTTTAAAAACAAACAACAGAAGGAACGATCCGCTTTTCCTACACGACTTGCCTTTCGAAACGAGGTTACGTTATGTTCATCGCTGGCACAAGTTCCTGAAGTATTACATACGAGCACTAACTGTGCCTATACTACTTAGTAGTGTACGAAAAAGTACGTTTTGAGTTGTCACTTGTTTCTCTACAAACATATAACATACAATATTATATTAAAAATTACGTTTTGCACATTCACTTCGATATAGAGTTCACAAAACAGACACGGTAATCTTGCGGTCAATGTACAGACTGAGCAACTTGACTTGAGGGCGGCTTGTGTGAATGCGTCCTTAGCAGAAGAACCATTTGTCAACCATCAAAAAATTAAACAAAACGTCACTTTATGTGACCCGTACCATGAATCGAAAGGTTGTTGCGTAACTGTTTGGATTCATCCGTCTACAATGAAGACAGTATCCAAGTGACTCTCAACATATCTCATCACGTGAACCTACATGGGTGTAATATGCCGAGGGACAATCAGGTAGCGAGAATTTGAAAATTTGCCATAGCGACAACCCCAGTCGTGCTGTTATTCTTGTCTATCGGAGGCATTCCTGTACTTGAGCAGTTATAAGGAAGTAGGGGAAGTGAGCGGAATAACCCCTAAGCAAATTATTATTTTTCTGGGGGACTCGCCTTTTGCATCCAGCGGTCAGTTCTACCTCATTCCTGCTTCCCAGTTAATCCTCTTTCACTTTTCGTTATCTCAGAAGGCTTTGCTCGACTTAGCATCCCATATCGTTTATTCAATGTTTCGTAAAGAGGATACATTTTGTTAAGTTTCCATTCATAAGTTGCGCAAATAGATGTTTTTGCACCCGTCTAGAGAAAACCTCGAACACAGGTGAACTTGGCAGAATCTTCGGAATTTTGTATGTTAAGTGAGAAGATGCTCGTGAGAGGTTTCAAGTTTTGTTTCCTCAAACTGTTAAGTGTGGTTTTCAAAGTTAGGGTGCTCTAAAAGGATATGCAAACGTTTCTTGAAAACGAGACAAAAGTGGATCAATTGACGACAAAAGAACAGATGTCCACCAATATGACACTAAGCAGACCGCGGTAAGCATAGAAACCAACCCTTACTAAGAAGGAAAAAGGAACGAGGCCCAGTCTACCTCTCTTTGGGGACGTAGGTAAACGGCTTAGGAAAAGTTGACCGTGGAATGTAATCGGTATACTGTCGGTCTCTGAAACTTTAGGTGACATTACAAGACGGATATTACAAGATCGATGATTATAACATTGAAATATAGTATTTATCTATAGACACAAGAGCAAATTCCAAGGTGTTAGTGTGCATATTAGTAATGTTGCATTGGATTCATTAGAGATGATAGGGCATGCTGATGCGAGTTCATTAAATCGCGCGCAAGTTCCATTGTTTAATGTGGAGGGGAAATTACGAACGTGACGAAGCAAGCAGAAGGAAAGATTGAAAATAATGAATTGAAAAAACATCCGATCCATTCACTTATAACAATTCGAAGACAAACGTTGGCTCTGTCGCGGAGTCATTGAGCAACTGTGTGCAATTGGGCTGACGATGGGCTGCGAGAAAAGAAATGCGAGTGATTCAGAGCCTCTTCGCGGATTATCTCGCCAGGTACGTCAGAATTAAGTCTTTAATACTCGCTTCTCCCAACTCGAAATGCGTTAAGGACGAGCTGGATGGCATTGCATAAGGCGCGGTCAGGTTCGTCTGGACCACTCCAATACTTCCGGCGAACTCTTCCATTGAGGACAGCGGTATCTCAGGAATTGGGGTCAAGGGTTTTCAGCCATTGCCGTTCTGAGTCTGCTGCTAAGGTGGCGTTAAGCGACAACTTTCTTTCATCATTCCAAAGTGAAAGCCACAGAGGCGAGTGATTCACCTCTCAGAATCAGTTTTGATGCCGAACAGGATCATATTTATGAACAGATCCGTTTCAAACGGGAATCCGGACGTTGTATTAAACCAACACGAGAGGCCATATAATTGAATTAAATTTTATTTTCACTACAATATGTGAAAAGGGTCATTTACTCCTTATTGCAACCCACGTGGAGAAATCGACGCAATAAAACCGAGAAAATGAAACGGCGTCTTCTAATCCGCGAATCTTACTTTGGTATAGTTGTAATAGAGTAATACACTAGTTTAAAAGTCGCATAGTATAGTATTATAATAGTAATTAAGTTGGCATGGTTGTAATAATATACTACAATAGAGAAAAAAGCCATTCCTCTATTTCTCAAATTCGCGTGCGGAGATGACGCTATTGCTGAGCATGATGCAATACGAAAAACATTTAGCATCACACGCAATATATCCATATCCACGACCAGCATATACAAAAGGCACCACTACAAAGAAGGAACGAGCACTATTGCACAGAAACAATGTAAGCTCCCATAATCTATAACACGTACAGCATGGAATGTTTGTAATGCGTGAGTAACTGTAAAGTTTGATTTCCCTACATCCTCTGCAGCACTCACAAGACCCTGAAGAGCAAAGTAGAATATTTTCTACTGCATTACTGTACCTAGAGGCCATTACATCAAAACAAAAAAGAATAGTTATTTTAACTGATATATAATGGGAATAGTTGCATTTGTATTGTATAATTTTTAAAAGCCTGTGACAATTAATGTACTTCAACTTCCGGGACAATGAACCCCATCTCAATGAGGACTTCGTCCAGTTTCCATTGGGCAAATGCTGAGATGTCCCTTGTTTTGTTTCTGGACTTCACTATGCGCACTTTTTGTTGAACTCTCGTTTTGCTTGCAGTGGTAGGAGTAGAGCTGGGGAGTGTTTTACTATTTTGTTCGCAATGCAGAATAATTACACCTGCAGTTCGTTTATCAATGGAAATAAGTTTTCTATAATTCTGGAGCGAAAATGTTGAGTTTTGAAATGTTGCGAACTTCGCTTTGTTGGTACTTTTATTCATCACTCAATTATTTATGGTTAAAAGATGCGGAAGAGCTTAGAGTTTTTACTGTCCTTTGACTAAGTAAATAAAAATCAGACGTTTTTGTCCTATCCAATTGCTGAGTCCCCGTTTATAGCGTAGCCTATTCGAATTTTGACATCAACGTGAAAGAGCAATAACAAATAATAACCAAATTGATGAACCAGATTCAGCTCTCCAATGCGAGGCAGAGAGTGGGAGAGGAAAGTGAAGAGTGTGGAGCATAAGGAGCTAGACGTGGAGGAGTGGGGGGAGGTGCGCGCGGTGGACGGCCTTGTGACGCGTCGCGACGGTGCTTCGTCACGCGACAGGGGGCTGCGGGCGGCCCCGCCACCTTACCCACGTTACCGGCCGTGGTGCAACCGCGCCAGGCGATCTGAGAGACTACCTGGGTCCTGCGCTACTTTTATAACCGTATTGTGCTCTATTCAAAAGGAAAAAAAAATAGAAGCAGTATTTGGGAAAATAATTTTTTAATTGCCTATACTTAACGTAAAATTGCGCAATAACTACTCAGATTTTCAAAAAATTGTAGCTGGCCTTATTTGAAGTTCTATCTTGATCTACCTATGAAGTACTATCTTTGAATCTTTGAAGATCTATCTTTGAAGAACAAATTTCATTAAAGGAAAAACCACTATATTCAATATTGTACTCGTAATTGTAGGAAGAACCCGAGCAAATTTTGAACATGTGTTTTTCACTAAACAAAACCCTATTTCATAATAGGAATTTTTGCCAAAATCATCAATTTTAAATTAATTTGTGAAGTAATGGAAAGAGCAGGGAGGTTGGATTTACGTATTAAAAATTATGAAATCTTACTATATGAGCCTAGTTTCACTTTCTTACTAAAATATTCAGGATGGGATTCAATGTTTAAGTCTGAAATTTGCTTTGAATTGAACTTTTTCTTGGAATGAAGCCTGTGTCTCTTAATAATGGTGAAATTGATATTACTTTTGTTGAATAGAGCGGAAAAGGTTCAGTTTCATTTGTGTAGCGATAACGGAGAAGGAAATGTATCACAAGTTCAGAAAATCTCATAGTCGTAATGTTCAGCGATGCTCAACAGGATCAAGCAAACCACTATATCTACGAACTATTTCATCTATAAATTCGCAATTTCAGAAAATATCCATTTAGACATGTGGAACAAGCCAACAAAATTTCATCAAAATCCGTGATGGTCGCACGGGAAGCAGTAGATCTCTTTTCATGGAATACTCCAAGCAAACGTATGTTCTATGTATATTGCCCAATGGAAGTTCGTGAATAATTTACAATATTGTGAAGTCGTGTACTACTTAATAGTATTGTTCAACCGAACAGTGGTTATACTCTGCACAATTAACGTGCTAAATTGTGTGATCAATTCTCCAAAATGTATGATATAGTTTTGATATTATTATCATCTTGATTTGAAAAAAAAAAAACTTTTCATATTGATGGAGATAACGTTCCATTTCAATACGTCTTTCTCGTTTGATATTCCGCTCATCCTGAGAAGTACATATGCACTTATTAGTTCATTCATCCTATGGCGTAGATTACGAAGGAAAAACTTTTATGGCAATAACTGATGAGCAATACACAATTTCGTCTATATATCGACAACAAAGTAGGGAAATGAAACTGAAGAATCTTGCATTTGAGGGAATAGCAACGAGCTGAAACTAGACAGCTATATTATTTGGTTCTAACATTTCTCTTTTCCTGCCCTGTCGCGTTTCCAGGAATTGCTGAGCCAGGGAGAGGGGGTGGGAGGTGGTGGGAGGGGCGGGAGGGCTTGTGGGGGGGGAGCAGCACCTGCTGCTGGCTGGCACCAAGATGCGGTCCTCCACGTATTATCTAGGCACAGCCTCACGCTCTGAGTAAGGTCACGCAGGTCTGAGTAAGCAGTAGTACGCTCTGAGTAAGGCCACAATACGCTGGCCGAAACGTTAGCCACCATGTCAGTGACGCGGCTCGTCCCGGATAGCCTAGATAACACGAACTCCAGCCGCGGAAGCCTAAGCAAGCGGACCTCCACGTATTCCACACACTCCTCGCCCTCCTCCCTCTCCTCGCCCTCCTCCCTCTCCTCGCCCTCCTCCCTCTCCTCGCCCTCCTCCCTCTCCTCGCCCTCCTCCCTCTCCTCGCCTTCCTCCCTCTCCTCGCCTTCCTCCCTCTCCTCGCCTTCCTCCCTCTCCTCGCCTTCCTCCCTCTCCTCGCCCTCCATGCCCCAGCCCGCGCGCCCTTGTCTTCGCGATGACGCTTACAACCGCGCGCCTTCCAGCTTACACGTACACATTCAATATTTTGAAAAGCGGAACTCTGAAGTGCCTTTGCGAATTGATTCCCTTGTTTTGATATGGACGCTTTGAAACCACTGTCAACATGCGGCAGTACTTTGAGGAGTCTCCTCGACGAACGTACTTGGATTGTGGATTGTTTGTTCTGAGGATAGTAATGCTAACATTTATCAGTCAGTCAGTGACCTCTGCGCAAAACAGTCAAATCGAATTCTCGATGTTTGCCCGACTCTGCGTATGCCCATAGATAGACCTTTACCATTCAAATACCCTGAAGGCCTCAATACTCTGAAGAACCTCGTAAGATTCGTATCAGAGAATCCCTGCTGTTGTATAAGTGAATGCTCTTTCTTTTTGCGGCTTTCTATTCTGCAAGTTAGCTGATTTTTAACCTGAGTGGAGAGGGGGCAAAACCAAAATTGTTTTCCATATACATTTTGTTTCGTTCAGAAGCGAAATGTAAATTTATCAATAATACAGTAATTGACGGAAAAACCTGCAGAAAATCAACAGTTTATAGCTGATGAAACCACCTTCCACTCACAGACAAATATAATATGACAGAGCAGTTTCTAAGAAAAAGGTGGATTTATAATTAACACGCTCCATTTTTGCTCTTAAAATTCCTAATAAAGTTCAGATTCAAGAAACAAATTTACTCTGTTTTAACAATAACATACATTATTTTAGAATATTTTCATTCTTGAACACGAAAGAATGTATTTGATCAGAGAAGAGATGCTCAATTTATGGGGAATACACAGAAATAGTTAAAAAGGAAGAAACATTTAAGAAATGTTTAATTTGAAGTGTATGATTTAGCCAATTACATTCTGGTGAAAGACATGGTTTTAATCATATTGAATTAAAACGAACTCTAAAATTCAACATTTATTTAATTGTTGCAAATACTTTGTATAACACTATAGTTGTGTAATAAGTGAGCCTAATGAAAAAGATGCAATGTGTAATACTACATATTTCATTGATGAACAAGAAAAGCCAAAATCACAAGATTGTTATTTCTACGAAGAAATAGTTTTCGCAAATAGTTGTGATTTTACAAGGCACTCGATGTGCAGCGTAAAACACCGTCCCTGGCCGAAAAATAAACGGTTCTACTCAGACCGTTAAAAGGGAGAAGAAAAATCGTGAGATTAACTCTTTTGTGTGTCGACAATTTTACCCAAAATGTTATTCCAAAATAAAAATTCTTGCAAAAAACTATTCTTGCGAAAATCTAATGTTCTTCAACACTAAATTCCAAAGTCGACAGCATGCAGAGCGCCTGCCAGAATACTCGCCTGAAATCTCCCACTTCCAGGTGGCGCCGCGCGTTGGACTGGACTCTTCCGAAAACTTGCTATTATGACGTAAATTGCTAGCGGCCTTTCGCGGGAAGCGTTAGGCCCGCCACGAGCGAAGCGGCCGGCCGGCCGGCCGGCCGGCCGGCAGGCGGCGGGGCCCCGCCACGCTGCCCCCCACCGCGCCGCGCAGCGCACGCCACACCGCTTTCCGCCTCGCCCCTTCCACTCCCAGCCACGCCCCCTCCTACCCCGCGCGCCGCTCGTAGCAGGCGTGAGTCACTGAAGAGAGCCGACGCCACGCTGGAGCACGAGACCTGAGGCAGGAACCGTTCGCGCGCGCGACGTGCTTGGCATGTGCTACCGAACACTGAACCGCACGTTGTCCAACGGAATATCTCCTTGTTATCTTTCTTCAGCTGCCAGTTGACAGCTAGCAAAAAAAGTGCATTGTAATCGTTCGCCTTCCTTGCTCTCATACTTCGTTCTTTTTTACGAGAACAGTTCCATCTTATTCTGAAGCTCACTTTTAATATATTCTTACGTAATTTTCTTTCTTAATGAAATGAGAACAACACATCAAACCTGATGAAAACCGCAGTACACGACTATCAGCCATTTAGCTACTTTTTGCTGCATGGCACTCACGTGTTCGTTTCACGTGTTCGTTTCGTGTTCGTGTTCGTTTCAGGCAAACTAGTGCCGCTTCAAGAGCACACTTTATCGAATTTTTTTCTAAATTTGCAATTATCGAAAATTCAGAGAGTTCAACGATGATGAGGCCTGCACTATTCCTTTAAAAGTCTATCCGTAGAGCAAAATTTCAACAACAAAAAAGTCAAATAGCTCTGACCAGATAGTACATACCAAATAGCTCTGACATATACTGTCTCTGACCATATTATTGTGACGGCCAGCAAAATTTTATGATTTTTCCCCTTCCCTTTGAGAGTCTCGCTCTTACGTCGTAAAAAGAGAAAGTATTGTAATCGTGCGTCAGAAAACGGAAAATTTAAACTAAAACACTTATTGCCAGGCCCTGGTAACAAAGAAGTGGATAAATCCTAATACTACATATAATAAATTACATCCTCTAACACTTTTTTTTGGACATTTAAGGTTGAATCAACTACTAGGTCATTAGCGACCACTATGGCGTGTAATGTTATGGTAACTATGAGGATGACACGATATGGTAGGACTGTGAAAGGACGAACACAATATAACCATGCCCGAGGCGGGGCTCGAATCCGCGATCCTTCGGTCCGAGGTCGCTACAGCACCACTGCCTTAGCGATCTCGGCCATCCGGACCGGCTCTAACACTTTGTGTACTCAGAATCAATGCTTTGTTCATCCTTCATACCGAAAAAACCATTATCGGCAAAACGACTTTCGGTATGTGATTAACTCTAGCGCCTAAACCGACCATCCAAATTTCTCCAAAACTGATATTCCCTAATCGATTTAAGTAAACTCGAAGTCCCTTGAGGTTAAAAGGGATATTTTGATTTTGGGGATATATTATATGAAGCCTCAACATTTTCAGAATTTTCTCAAAAATGGCTTCACATTTAGTAATGAGTAGTTTTCGCAAAATGTTTTTGAAATATAGGCAATTCTTAATATTTTGAATTATTTTCTTAAAAACCGCTCCAAAGTTTCCTTTAAATTTTCCATTTAAAATCTTTAAAAATGGTCATGAAAAACTATTGCACCTTAGAAAAAAGCATTTTCTCAAAACTCGCTCGAGTTTTTTCCACGGATAGAACAAGGAACGCGTAAGAGAATGGTAAATATCTTTTTTCATTGAACTCTGTGAACTTTCGAAAATTGCAAATTTAGAAATGATGCTAGAAAGTACGTCCGAGAAAGTAAAATGCGCATAAAATTTCACTGACTGTATTGGACTAAACTTAGTTTACGATTTTTTCAGCTTATTGCGGTACTTTCCAGCCGAACGGACAATATAATGGGAAATTTTCGCGTTGCTCACAAATTATTTTTGCAGTACGTTGAGGGATATACTGCAGCAATATCGCAGTGCTTCACCATAAATTAATATTATGATATTGGTCTTATTTTAGAGAAATGTCACTGGAACCCCTTCGTCGCGAGTCGGTAATATGCTCTGTGCTATTTCCAACGTGTTGCAAACAATTCTGCAGACATATTACGACTTCATGACAAAATAAGAATGACCGGGATAGGTGGCTCAGAGCATTAGCTGATGTCACTGCAGTGCCTCTGACCGAGAAGTCCTACGTTCGAGTCCTTGTGGCAGGATTTTCGACAATAGTTTATCGGCTTCGTCGAGTTCAGTAGCAGTGTGGAGGAGAATTCTAGCGGTCTGCTGCTTTGATAAGTAGTTTACCATGGTTTCTCCGATCAACACCAGACGAATGCCGAAGCAGTACCCTAAGAGACGGGATACGAAACACGCGCGATCTCACCTTCCTCTTCTTTTCCCTATCCTCACCCCCTCCTACACACACATACACTGACATTCACTACACTACCACACATGCCGAGAGACCGGTTGGGAACTTAAAGCTTTTCTCCAGCTGAGGCGGTGCCCTGCTGGTGGGAGACTCCTAGTTGAAGAAAACCCCACTAGCCGACTTTAGGTAGGCGCCGTATCTCGCTATCCAGCGAGAGAAGATCACCACCACCTCCCGTGGAAAGAAACATGCACCACACTTACCGGACTAATGACCTTAGCAGTTGACGCGCCTGGAATCACTAACAATCAATCAATCACAAAAAGAATGACTGGCAATGTAGCACTTTAAAAAATGAGTATATGACTCTCAACCTCAAAGCCATGGTTACGTGTCTCCCAGTTGTGGCGGTCGAAATATATTTTGTGACAGTATTTATTACCATTGATGTTCCCAAGGTTGACTGTCAGTGCTAATGAGGCCTCGATGGTTGGGGCCAAGAACCACAGTTCTTCTGACATTACTTCCTAAGTGTTTCCACTAACGCGCATCGGCCGTTTGTACGCGAGTCCTATTTTGTTTGGTAACGTTTCCCACTCGTATTCTTTGGCGAGAGTCAGAGAGTGTAGCGGGAGCAGAGAGCTCATAGTAGGAGGCCGCATAGTATGAGGCGTGTCACCAGACGCCGTTCGGACGTTTGGAGTGTGAAATAATACCTCTGGAGAGAATGTTCACGTATTTTAAGTTTTCAAAGGACGTAATAATAAGATTATCTGCTGAATCTATCCCATGCGAAGGCTCATTGTCACTCAGTGGTAAGCGAGAAAATGTTCTTGTGAGGTTAAGTCCACATTACTCTTCTCGAATAAAACAACACACCTCCAGTAAAAAAGTGTCGTAACTCGAAAAATGTGATTTTTCAGGAGAGCGCTTTAAAGGATTGAAATTACATTATCAAATCATGTTTATGAAGTACCAACATAGCCAATAATTGACTAAAATATGCCTAAAACTAATGACACTATTCTAGGACGCATGAGCATAAAATTTCACTTTAAATAATGTATATAACTCAACATTCACTTTTTTGAGTTACGACACTTTTCTACTGGGTGTGCGATAAGTATTATTAACGTATAATATATTATTAATTTGCAGGCTTTTCATTTGACGGTACACGAATGTGTGTGTATGGGTGTGAGAGAATACAGTGCTTGGATTTTTGGACAAGTTGAGAGTATTCTATAGTTTCGGCAATTGTGCGGAGTTTTAATAAGAAGAATGTTTTCAAACTTCAGAATTTATGTCGAAACTTGATTATGTTGATCATAACATTTTGTTAATTTTATTGTCTGTTTCATTAATTTTGTTCAATGACGGTTTATAACATCAGAGATTCTGTTTCCCCTCATCAAGTGTAACTGAAACTGTATTTACAAAATTAGTTGCCGAAAAGAAGTCAAATTGATGTTTACAGTATTGGCTTAATTGAGGAAGAAATTTAAAAATAAATAATTAACATCATACCCTATTTAATGTGAAAGCTCACCGGTTATTCTATACGTCAAAATATTACAACCCAATTCGACTATATAGTATATATAATATATTTCTCATTGTAAAGCTTCAATTGTGACAGGCGTGCAAATTTTATGGACTTTACATTGTTTAATTTGAGTTTTTAAGGTAGGCGTGTGCAGACTAAACCAACTGGGGATGTGTACACTACGTCTGGCCCTCCTTTCAATTAACAATTTTATTTACATATTTTTAATTATTTGTAAGTACAGACCTCTCAGCGACCCTTTTTTTAAAATTATTTTCATACTACCATCATGTTCCCTTGTTACCTGCCGAAACTCCTTATTCTCATTTCTTTATAAATATTGAATTATGAATTTAATATTTCAATGCAATCTTTCTTGACGATTTGTTACTAGTGTAAATGATCATCTGGATGAATATGTAAGTATACAATACTTTTCACTTTAACTGTATTTAGAATTGTATAGTTGGAATTTGAAATTTGGAGCTTGATCTAAGAAAATTTGAAATTTCCTTTCTTTGATGGTTTGAGTTTTAATTTAAGGGTTTTATTTTTAATTTATAGAACAATTGTGAATGTTCTTAATTTATACATTGAGAATACTGTAATTTTTATAAATTACTAAGGATTAACAATTTTTATGTTGGTAAACAATGTACTGTGTTTATAATTTATCCCGTGTGACATCGCAAACTTCATGCTGTGAGGTGAGAATGTTGTTTCTATAATAGGTAATATAAAAACTTCGAAACAATCAATTTTTGAAGACTGCTGTCTTTGATTCTGTCATAGATTTTCATGAAAAAAAATCGTATATAAAATTTTTTATCCAGTTTCAGGAAACATGTGATACTAATGTCACGGGGCCAGAATTGAGATACTATACAATAAAAAAATTTCAGAAAGAAGAAATGGGGATTTGAGGTAGCCCTCGCCTGCGCTTTTTTTATAAAACTTTATAATTTGGGACTTATTATAGTTTGGGATTGACGTTAAGAAATGATCATGATTAATGCATTTATAAAAGCTATTATATAAGACTAATTTTAACGTCTTTGGACACTGAAAGACCTACAAGTAATAATTAAAAGTTCAATAAAATAACAATAATGTGCATAAATACAATGGATTATAATTGGACCTCTTGATCATATTCCATATTCTAAAGGAGTAAGGGATCTCTTAGAACTGAGATAAACTAATTAAATTTGTGTTCATTGTACTGTTTCATTTCTGTGGCCTAGTGCACTTATGAGCTATTACTTGTTCATTATGAAAATGTATGAAAAGAAACTGTAAATTGTTTTTCAAATACAATGTAGAATTTGTAAATATAACCATCAAGTGTTTTTTTCATATCGATTTTCCAATTTTATGTATTTCAAATGCTTTCGCATTTTTTCATTTTCCAGTTTGTGGTTTTCATGCCCTCAAAACTGTTCATCAGATTAATTAAATTAAGTTGCATATTCAGACCCTTGCTTAACTGAAGTCATTTGCAACTAGCAGCACACAGCTATCAATAAGTAAAGGTTAAAACTAATAAATTAGTTTCATGAAATATTTCATGTATTTATGGTTCAGCCTCACACGTTGCAAATGACTTAAGTGACACGAGAGACCAAATAAATCAATACAAAGAAATGAATTCACAGCAATTTTATTTAAAAATACTCAATATTATTTAATTTCGCTTAATTTTGTTTTCTTTTTGCTGGGCAGGGGACCTAAGATATTTCCCTTCTTGGTATAGATCTCGGTTAGTAGAGAAACTATTTTTCAATCTAATATGAAATTATTTCATATTTAATCTTAATGTGTCAAATTATTTTCAACAACTGTTTTTAGCGTCATCGTTTGAAAAAAAAATTATAAAAAAATTCAGATTTTTGCGGTTTTTAAAATATTTTTTAATGTAACAATTTCTGGATTTAAATTTACAATTAAAAGGTATGGGAATAAAACTAGGCAAAACTCTCCAAACAAACATATGAGTTGATGCAAATACTAGTTCCATTGTTGGCATAAATATTTTTTGTAGTAACTTAAGCGAAAAAATGTGGGCTGTGGAACCACTTGCCGTAGAGTAAACCACAATTGCAAACATTATTGTGGTTCAGGGTACTGCGTAGCCAAGGGGACCACCAGACACCCAACGGGGGCCCCACCGAGGTCCACACATGACACCAACGAACAGTGTCAACCGCAAAATAGCTGGGCCAAATTTTACTATTGATTCTGGTAGGGGGAACCGTATTTGAATGTGCGGCAACCATTCCTTTTTTGCATTGAGTACTTAGTCACGGAGAGTTTTGTGGTCTGTCGAGGCATATGACTGAACTAGGAAGAAGCTAAAAAATAAATATATTTTCGGTGCCCTGAAATTAATGTGTTGTTGTTTGGGCTTCTAAGAAACATTGTTTATAGGATGATAAATGAGTAAGTTTAGCGAGAGTTCCAAATTCGTTTAATCAAAATTGTGACATTAATCTCGTTGAAGAAAATGCTATCCATATACGCTTTTCTTTAAAATTTTGGTAGGGATATTGCGAAATGGACTCTATATCTGACATAAACACCGTATTGCTTTATATTTGTTTTTTTTTCAAACATTTAAAAAAAATATTTTTTTGACTTGTCTCTCACGTCGTTAATTTTTATATTAGCGGGAATTTATTCACAGTATTATATTTGAGTACATGTGCTTTAAATAATGTCATATAAAGTTTCTCGAAAACTCAACCATTTTTGTAAAAACTACCTCAAAATTCCGCATTTTCAGAGACGCTGGATCGCCATTTTCTCAAAAACGGCCCCGAATGTTTCTACAAACTTTTCGAACGGATAGTGCTAATTAATATGACAAAGTTCATTTCGGGCTATTGTTTTCTAAAATTACACAAATGTAATTTTTTTAAAAATAAGTCTCACACCCGGAGTATGCACATTTCCAGCAATTTGTAAACTCTATTGTATTTCTGAGTTAAAGTGCTTCAAATGACTTTTAACGAAGTCTTTCGAAAACCCAAAAGTTTTCTGTAAAAAAAGATCTTCAAATTTCGAATTTACAGTAGCGCGTAATCGCCATTTTTTTAAAAAACGGCTCCAAATTTTTCAAAGAAAACTGATATTTAGGACGAAGTTTTACTGTTCTTTTATATACTTAAAAGAATATTTCCGTTCTACAATTAGGAAATCGAAAAAAGTATGGGGCAATTTCGTATTGGTAGCCGACACCAAAGGAAAGAGAAAACTAATAAAGGAACGTCTGTGCCATTCTGCAGCAGCACTAGTTTATTTCTGTGTGTTTTTTTCCTGAACAAATATATTAATTTCTTTTGTAATTTATAAACAATTTACATGTTTCTGGTGTTTATATGCTTCTGCAATGCAAAATTTTGCCTAAAGTGCATTTTTTCCAACCAGCTTTTGAGTAAAAGTTGTTATTGGTTCAGGAAGAAAAAACAACACAGAAATAAACTAGTGCTGCTGCAGAATGGCACATACGTTCCCGTAATAGTTTTCTCTTTCCTTTGGTCTCTCTTTCCTTTGGTTATTGCAGCTCAGCCATTCGGAATATCTAAGTAGTTTAGTGACCGATCTCTATACAAATTGGCACATCTACGTGTTTTTTTTCACCCAGAAGGTTTATAAGCTGTTAGTTTTGTTGTAACTCCACTGGATGTCGCTGCAAGACAAGATTGCCCTTTTAATTCGATTTCCATTCAAACTCTCCTCCTTCATTGACCTTCATTGACGGAGACAGAAAGTGACAGATATAGAGAAAGACAGAGAGAGAAAGAGATACGCAGAGATATAGAGATAGAAACAGAGACAGACAGACACAGAGAGACAGAGAGAGAGACAGACAGACAGACAGACAGAGAGACAGGCAGAGAGTCTGACAGAGAGAGACAGAGAGTGGCAGAATGAGACAGACAAAAATAGAGACAGATACAGAATAGAGACAGATACAAACTGAGATACAGAGACAGAGAATCAGACAAACAGAGAACAGATGAAGACAGAGAGAGATACAAACAGAGATGGACAGAGAAATAGAGACAGAAGAGATAGAGAGATGCAGAGAGAGAAACAGAGAGTGTGTGAGAGAGAGAGAGAGAGAGAGAGAGAGAGAGTGAAGAGACAGGGGCACAGAGAGATGCAAATAGTGAGGGAGAGACAGAGATAGAGTAAGACAAGCAGAGAAAGAGACAGACAGATATAGAGATACACATAGAGATACAGAGTTAGGCAGAGTGAGGCAGACAGAGAGAAAGAGATAAAGAGACTGATGGACAGATAGAGAGAGAGACAGAGACAAACAGACAAAGGGAGACAGATGCAGACGAAGAGAGAGACAGACAGACAGATGTCGACAGTGACAGACGGAGGCAGCCAGAAACAGTCGGAGGCAGCCAGAAACAGACGGAGACAGTCAATGGATGCCCGAGGCAGACAGAAGCAGACGGAGACAGTGAGAGAAACAGAAACAGAGGGAGACACACAGACAGAGAGAGACAGAGACAGTCAGAGAAACACGGAGAGGCAGAGACAGATGGACAGGGATAGAGAGAGGCGGAGACAGAGACAGTCATAAAGACAAACAGGGACAGAGAGAGAGACAGTCAGAAAGATTTAAACAGGAACAGAGAGAGACAGAATCAGACAAACAGAGACGGTGAGAGAGAGGGTCGGTGAAAGAGTGGCGGTGAGAAAGAGTGACGGGAGAGTGAGACGGCGAGAAAGAGAGAGAGAGAGCAGGAGAGACAGAGAGACGGAGAGAGATTGAAAGAGAAAGGGAGAGAGAAAGAGAAAGGGAGAGGGAAGGAGAAAGATGGAAATGGAGACCAGCGAAACCCGGCAGGAATTGTTCTGCTCTCCATTTCCATCTTTATCCTTCCTTCTCACTTTCTCTTTCTTTGTTAATAATTCAAATCTTGTTATCATGATCACATGGGATAAATTTGCCATTGCAAAGGAAACGGTTTTGCCGCTTATAGTCTTCATGTTCTGGAAAGGTGTGTCACCACAGATTACCAATAACAATAAACTGATAGTCATGTCACCACAGATAGCGATAAAGGCATTTGCCATAAAAGTTGTATCAGTAGAACTGTTGTATTAACGTTATAATTCCTCTGAAAAACAATTTCATTATCACTCATTCTTACCTTCTATTTCTTTGAGGCATGGGGATATATTTCTTTCCGTTACGGAAATTAGCCATACTTGTAGAAAAAAAGTTTTTAAATGAAGAATATTACATTAATTAATCACATTAATTCATAAATAAGAATATATTATAATAATTGGGTTCATTAGATGATTAACTGTTAATCAGGGCATAGGAATGTTGAATACCGTGCTTGCTTTGCCCCTCAGGGTAACGGAAATCAGGAAACTCTGAGGCCTATTTACGCCGTACTGCAATGGAAGTTCTTCAGCAGTGCCATCTCGCCGTCTTAAGCCGCTCTTCCGCAGCCTTGGTGCACAGTGCGTCATCATTGCCGCGACTAAGGAAACAAAGGTAGAGAAGAGAACAAACTTTTCCGCTGTGAAACGGAGTGGAGCGCAGGCCCTCTCCATCGAGTTGCCGCCTACAATCGACGTGACCGAGTCGGGGAAATCCCCACGCGGTTAGCTTCGGTCGCACCCCAATAGCGTTGAAATGATGACGTTGTCTTGACGTAACGTCACGGCCTCCATGAGGACTCCGCGGGCCCGCTCCCCGCGCCCCGCGCCCCGCGCCCCGCGCCCCGCTCCCCGCGCCCCCCTCCTCGCCCCACCCTCTCGCGCTCGCAGTGGAGCGTGGCGAGCGCCTGGTCATATTGGCCGCTCGCGTCCTGCCTCAACTATAGGGCTAGGGAAGTCCGACGAGATGACTGACTTCCGGCGAAAGCCTTTTGCCAGCGGTAGCGCCTCTTCGGCGAAAGACAGAGTTAGAACGGCTGCGGCGAACAACGCGTGACGCTCGCTCTGGTCTCCACCGCGTTAAACATCAAGAGGTTACGTCTCGACGATTAGGCTGCTACACATCAAGCACGAGTATCGAATATAGTAGAAAAAGTGGTTGCTTTCAACGTTTCATAGCTGCAGGTACTGTATGAGTATCTTGGTTGTGTAATTCGTGAAACAAATGTAAATACCACCAACCCGTAACAGCTTAGTATTAAATTTTAAATCGCAATGGTCTTTGTTCATTTTCATATTCATTTTCAGTGCTCTCAATATTCAATGTTTAAATATTATTAGGAACCTTCATAGTTCGTTGTGCTCAGGATCGCAAGGTATTTTGGACGTTAAAGAATATTAATCTTTCGTACATGCTCAAGTAATGGAGATATTGTCTAATTTGTTCTATTTAAACATTTTTTAAAATGTTTAATGCTCCAATTTTATAAAATGATCTGAAATCCTCTTGATGCTGAACACTGTGCCCGATAGTCATTGTTTATTCGGCACATGCCTCAAGAGTCCGTGAAGTTGGTCCACGCAATCCCGACGACCTACCAGTTCCATTGAAGTAGATTGATTTCTCAGACCCTGGTACGTCATGGTTGTGGCAGGGGGCGTGGCCACGAGGCCGCCGTTCACGTGGCACGAGGAGGCGCGGCAACAGCACGCGGAAGCCCCCGCCCCCGCCCCCGCCGTCGCTGCCGCCGCTGCCGTTGCCGCTGCCGCCGCCGCCGTTATCTGGTCGTGCATGCACCTCTCGCAATGCGACTTGTAAACACGGAGCCCTTCTGCTAGTACATCAGGCGGTGGCGAACTACGCAGATGAGGGCATTCCACAATTCATTAAGACGGCAAGATATCACATAATCGTAATAGAAATGAACAATCCCCGAAAGCCCTCCCGCCGAGGCCCGTGCGCGGGGAACAGGAAAGAAGGGATGTGGGTGGTGGGAGAGAGACAGCAGAAGCGGCAGAAATAAGGGGCTTGTAGAACGGGAAACGTTTCCCAAACACAAGAGGCCCATGACCCGGAGCCCAAGTACTTGTCGAAAGAGCCGTCGAGAGCCTGTGGAATGTCGTGTAACAGCGCAGAACAACGTGAACGCGGAGTTTCTTCCAAGCGTACAGTAAACGGACTGTTACGTAAAGTTCTCCAACACTTGGCGTGTTGTCAAGTACCTTCCAAATGTAAACATCACGCGTCCGGTAAATAGTCTCCAGAGAAGCTTCTTGTTTACACAAAGGGCGTCATACCAACATCATTTTATACAGTTCCTTAGACAGGCTAACCAGTGGTTTGAAAGCTACGATACATAGTATTACAAGTGGATTCAGAAGGTCGCGCATATCGGCAGTGATTATTATCTTGTCTTATGGTCGTCTCTGCTAGCCAAAGCAGCAAAACAGGCTCGTGATTCTGGAGCACTCGTCGCATCTGTATAATAGTTCATCTGTTTTGGCATTTAACAGCGCTTCTGTAGTAGTGCATCTCTTCTAAGAACCCTACTCTCTTTTCACCTGTCGCATTTATGAGTATCCATAGGCTACGGATACGAACTGGAGAAGCCGCTTTTTCGTTTGAATTCTAACTGCTCGTATAAATCGCAATTTCGGTCATTTAAGTTCTGTATTAATTTTCAACTCATTGCAAACTAATTTTTAAGAACATACATGTTTGTTCTTAATCTATATAATGTTTGTTCTTAATCTATATAATCTAAATATCTCTCTGTATATATATATATATATATATATATATATATATATATATATATATATATATATATATATATATACATATTGTAAAAATAGTAGAAATCCTACCATGTATGGATAATTGCAACCACTCTTGATTACGAGTGTCGCGTGAAGCGTTCTGGCGCATTTCGTGCTTTACGTGCAATGACTGAGTTCCTGTCATTCGCGAATGTTTTCTGGAAAGGTCATGGAACGGAACGCAGACTACTCTGTTGGGAATGCATACTAGTCCTCGGTATTACGTGTTGGGTGGTCGGTCTGCAGGGAAGGCAGATAGTCGTTCTGCGTCATTTCATATTTTTCCACTGTTTTTATGGCGTTTGCGAGAACAGCAGTCGCACTCTGGTGTGTGTGTTTCCTCGAAACTGCGCGATGAATTCTCACTTTTTCGCATGTGTTGAGAATTCATGCTAAAGACCGAACTCCACCAATTTGATCGTTTTTGTACCTAGATTCATAGCACCAGTTTCGTATGCGTGCACATATTATCACCTATTGTAAACGTAATATTAGACTTAGATTTATCTCATCTAGTTTATTATATCGTAAATAAAATTAAATATGTTTTAAAAAAATAATCTTTCAATAAGGTCAAGTTTTCACATTCTTATAAAAACGAATAATTTTTGCGGAATTCCTGTTGGAAGTTATTGCAATCGATAAAAAATTAATAAATTGCACCAATTTTTTTTATTAAATTTCACTTCGGATATCGAAAAGGACGCTTAAAATGGCTGTAGTCTCACTTTCGTTGAATTTCCTGAATTTTCGAAAATTGCAAAAGTTATACATGATGGAAGATAGTATGTGCTGTTGTAGCACCACTAGTTTGAGAGTAGCATTTCATTAGTACTGGATGTGGTGTTTTGAATTTATTACGTTCGCACGACAGCGATTATTTGTGTCTTAATTCTGTGAGTTGTTTTCGAAATTCCGGAATTCGTTTTGGAGCTCAGGTAATACTAGCGAGAGTTTCGAGTTTGTGAATTGTTCTAATACCTGATGGACTTTTAACCGGAGACTTGTCATTATTTTCTGCGTACATTCCTAGGCAACTCATACATCTAGGAGATACCTCTCGATATTTCTTACATTGCGAGTAGTGGGGGGCGGGGTTCTAGACATTTTGTCCACCTTGCTTCGCGATTACAATTACAGGGAAATCAGATCTAGCACCTTCCTAACGCGGTCACCACAACTAACGGTCATATTTTCATGGATCCGATTGATTTTTCCATAATGCACGTGCAAAATTCCCTCTTTTGAACGGACGGCCTCCTGGCCTCGCAGCCAGCATCCAGGCACTTCTCGTAGAATGAGCTCTTTGAACCTCGATGGATTTTGAGCATTAATAGAAAACGAAACGGACGACCGGTAGGTAAACTGTTGATTCAATGTTTTCCTGCGTCGGGACGCAGTGTCAGATTGCTTACACAGTGAAATCTTGAGTCCATCCTTCATACATGAGTTTCTGTTTAAGGCAAATACGGAAAATTTTAATAAATGCCTCTATGAAATAAAAAAAAATGTCCTAGTCGCTTATACCGGAAGTTTTTATGGAGTTTGTTAGCCCCTCTGTGGGAACATGTAAAAGTCGACGAAGTATGACGCATGCGCAAAATTGATCTGATCGTCATGACAGGAATGCCTACAGCAGGTAAATTGCATTTTGAACTCTAATTTGTCTGTGAGGTCTGTTCAGTAGAGACGAGAAATGCGTTTCTTCAATGGTGTTTGAAACTAAACGAGGGAAGGCTTGTGATTCTAGAAAATGACAAAAGTTTCAGCTAGAAAACGTGCTGATAAATTTTAAGTGCGGTAAAATATAATTTTAACAAAAACATAAAAAATAAAGGACACATTTTTGTTAAGTTTTAAAACTTATATTACTTAAAAGAGATACAAACTATTCTAAACTAACAACTCTGTAAAGATAATATTGAAAAACTGAGTGAAATCCAGGAGAGAAGATATTACCTGTCTTAAAATTTAATTGTAATTTGTTGTTTAAGTTGTAATTTGTAGTTTAAGGTAATTAAAATTATTTTACCACAAACAATTTGTTTAACATCAGTTAGCACGATTAAACCTGAACTACTTTTCCTATACTATCATAACCTTGGCTAAGCATAACCAGCACTAATATTTTTACCGTTCTTTTCCATACATGAGGAACAAAAGTAAGGAAAAAAATATTGGAACCTCTTTGAGAATAAAATTGTTTAAAATTATCTTCATTATACAAAATACGCGAGAACTACTCACTTTAAGGGGGAAAAACTTCAATGTTTTAGTTGTAGGAAGACGCTGAAAAAATTTTGAATTTTTGCAATTTTCCAAAATTATGAAATTTTAACGAAAATTAAAACTGCGCCATTATTAACCGTTCTCTACGCTACGAGAAGAAAAATTTAATCACAGAAAATAGAACCATTTTTGAAACAAATTAAAATGTTGAAGTTTCATTATTTTCTCAAAAAATCAAATACCCGTTTCAAACTCGCAAGGTCATGGGTTCGTTAAGATCGATCGGATAACATGAATTTTGGAGCAAGTTGTCTCAATGGTTTAGAAGCTAGCACAGACAAACAGACGGACGGAAGGAACGCAGAGATGGACGGATGCACAGACGCGCAGACAGCCGTCAGTCTATTTTTCGGCACGAAATATCCTCAAAACTTGGATTCTGACTACATAAAGGGCCGGAGGAAGTATATATATATATATATATATATATATATATATATATATATATATATATATATATATATATATATAAATTACTTTATTGGTAACAAAATATATCCACTCCTTCGTTCGCGGGGACCTACAATACACCGACAACTGACCGGTATTGAATGAATGGCCAAGCCTAGTGTGTGACACAAAGGGCAAAGGCCTCCTGCAAGAGGGGAAGCTCTTGTAAAACTCACGTGGTGAGCTATTCCACGTAAGTAGGAATTAGCACTGAACATCTGCAATTCCTAACAGGTGTTGGTATTATCACGATACATTATCCCATTGACTACCACGAATATTAATGAAGTTGGTAATTCATTTTTTCTAATAAAAGCGCTAAGCACATGTTTCTCTCCCGAGGCTGACTTCCAAGCCTGAGTAACGCCTGTGTGAAGTAATGCGCGCGGTGCATACAACATTTATACATAAATTGCCGCTAATGTAAATATGAACTACGTGAGAAACAAGACAACAAAATTCCTTTCTAAAAATCATGTGTTTTTTGTCATCTTATAGAGTGCATTTATCACTATCACTACCAAAAGTTTAAAGAAGAACTCTGAAAATCGGACATATGCCACCTTTAGAGGTGTATTTTACTCTTCTTTCTTATAAGAAACTTAAAGAAAAAAGTTGGAGGAGTTTTTGAGAAAATTTTGAAAATGTCCCAGGGACTTTATGTAAAGTATGTCAAATTTTAAAGTATGTTCTTCAAAATCTCAAAGCTTTGACACGAGCCAGATTGACAAGAGTTTTTTCAATTTGGAAAAAAAAAATTACGCATGGTTTAGGCGCTAGTGCTATTCACAGACAGACGGACGGACGGACGTTTTAAAGAGAAACACACTTTTTCGGTATCAGGGGACCCCAAAACGTGTATTTCCGTTTAAATTTTGAAATCGATTTTCCGCAGTATAACATAACTTTTCCTATACCACATATATTACTCCGTATATACGTATGTATATGAGAGTAAGAACATTTCGAGAATTTAGTCTATGTGCATTTTTTACATTTAATTTTTTACAGTCGCATCAATAGAGATATTATTAGCGACTATTCTGTAAGATTACAATAAAAATAATTCCATTGCTTGGTTACATATTATTTGCACTTTTACATTTGTCAATAATGATTGCAAAGTCATTACCGTTTATAAGAAACCAGTAGTTGAAAATATGTCAGTATTTGTTATGATAATATACATAGTACAGATATTCAAAAGCAGTGTTACTGTTCCTGTGTGAATTCTACATCGTTTACTACAAGTAATTCAACTACTCAAGAATAATCTGGTCTACCAACAAATGTAGTTCGTATGAAACAGTGAAAAAAGTGTGACTGATGTTCATTTCATATGTACTGCAACATTCCAAAGTTGCTGCTTTCATATTAATTCAACAAAATTTTGCATATCGAGTTATTATTCATAATTGAACTTAAAGCCATTTATTTATTGTATTTGTTGTTTCTTAAGTTGAATGGATCGAATTAATAAAAAAAATCGAAAAACTTTATGATATGTGAGAGAGCTTCTTAGTCTCAATTTACAAAATTTCACAATAGAAAAAATTGTTCACGTACAGTTTGCAGACATACGTAGACCCAAACGTAGGCCAACTTAAAATTCGGGCGGCATGCTTGTGGACCTTAGAAAACTGTAACTGGGGTATGTGTTAAAATGTATATCTTCCTTTGCTGATAGTTGTCTTTCAAATCTGTATCATTTTGACAATATATAATATTTCCAACAGTAAATCGTGATTTACGCTGTCAATATTGAAAACAGTAAAGCAAAAACTTTGATATCTGATTCATATCAGAAATTTCATGAAATCTATTTTCAAAATATTCGTCCTTCAACGGTGTAGTTGTACTCAGCTGCATGATTCACCTTGTAATGACTCTTTGGATAATACTTTTTAACATTGTTAAATCTATTACGACAAACTAAACATTTTATGTTACCCCAAGTTTTAGAAAAAAACCTTCTTTCCAATTATTTAAAAAAAAATATCGGACTATTATTACGCGAGCCGCTTGCTTACTCTTCCATCAACGTCACTGTGCTGTCCGGCCATTAGGGCTGGAATTTTACATCTTAAATATCCAGTTAAGAAAGTGAGTCGATTGTACAACAAAGATAGAAAGCCCGTCCACATCTGTGCAAAAGAACTAACAATAGTGAAACTAAACAAATGTTTTCTCGTAACAAATTTATGTACTATATGTACTACAGTGTAATTACAGTTCAACAAAGAATAAAGTAAGTGTATTATTTAACGAATAGAAAAACCGCCCTCAAAACAGAATGCACCTTAATCCTTTATAAAGCAGTAATTCCCCCTACTATAATGTATGCATTACGGTACATATACCCATTTCGGTACAACACATCTGCCACAATTATAAAATAAAATAATTTTCCAAAGTAACTCCTGGGAATGCCTCTGAGCGCCCCTTGGTTCATTAGATACACACAACATTCAGACTTTCAGAATAGAAACTCTCCGCCAAACAATTCTTAGAAGTACCCTTAACTTTTTCACCTCCTTTCAGAATATACCAACAACCAATCATTACAATTAATTTGCAACAACATCCGGAATCCTAACCGGGTTTTCTCATTATAAATATTTAATTCATTTTTAATAAATAATTTAAAAATAAGAACAAACAATATATGAATATGCAAGTATCATGTGCTGGAAGAACATCAAACAATAATAAGGAACCTGAGGACTTCCATTATATTTGACCATTTTTGAAGGAATTAATGAAATTTATGAATCTAATCTTTTTATATGCGAAAAAAATGTATTGTATTTTTTATTTATTTTTTGGTGTTTCTATTTGAATTGTATAAATTATAGCAATACCCGTAAAGCAAATGTTCTTTTTCTGTGGAAGTGTTTGTCTCTAAAGACAAAAAAATATTGTGAATGAAGTATATCACAGTGAAAAAATTTAAGGGGGTCAATGAGCTAAACAACTGTTTTACAAGGAGGTGGACGGAAGACAAAGGTTGGGAATCCCTGCTCTAGAGATAACATTTCTAAAAATGTTTAATGGACTTCCCGAAAATTTCACGTGAAAATACGCAAATTTCGCTTTAAAAGCAAAAGATATAATTCGCGAAAAAATTTTGAATTCTAGGTCGGGCTAAATTGTAGCGACAATTGTAGCGACAATTGTTGTGACAATTAAATTCGTCAAGAAAACACGAAATTGCTTTAATTCCGTTTTCTTAGCTTTCATCGTTCATTTACAGAAAAACAACATCTTCTGCACGCACTAATTACAATTCTGCTCTGGAGTTCTTTTTCCCATACCCGATATTCATTTGCAGTTTGTGGACCATTTGCATTGAGCAGAACAGTGCACACACTAGAAATAGCAAAATAGCAATTGGGCTATTGATTGCATTATATTATCAGCACCATCCTGTTGTATTTCTATGTAATTTCTTAGATACGCGCCAGTACGTTCCAGAAGCTTTGTTCGCTTCACTGCTCGTGGAGGCGACAGTGGCGGCGGTGGCGGCGGTGGCGGCGGTGGCGACTGCGTCTAACCTTGAAATCAGCTGGGGAGCGCCCGTGTCCCTGGCCCAGCGCCGCGGTCGTTGCCATGCCCCTGCGCTGTGTGCCACTAACCAGCTGCGCTCTCCCTCCCACTCTCGCGCCCGGCCGCTCCCTCCTCCTATCATTTCCTTCTCTCTCGGGCTGTTGCCTTTATGATTTTCTAGTCTTGAATATTAATAAATTTGACTTCTTGACCTGTCCTTTGTGCACGTCCAAGGATTTGATTAGAAATGTGCCCGACTTCTATATTCCAAATTCTGGCACTAGCACTACTTGTAGCACTACTTGTAGTAGAGGAAACAAGGAAATTCATTTTTCATTTCAAATATATGTCATAACACCATATGATATTTCTGAAGATTTATACTAAAAGATATACTTGAAGTATTGTATCCTATTGTGACAAACTACATAACCATTTTCAAATAGCCAGGTTACCAAATTACACTACATTAAATTGAAAGATATGGAGGTTGAAAGAAGAAAAACTGGAATTCATAGAACAATAGAATTCATATTTAATGTAAGTGATTTGCCTCTGCTTATTATCATTAATCTTAACCCGTAGCACGTTCTGTTTACTTATGCTTTCGGATTAGATTAAATGGTTCATTAATCTATCCGATGGAATAATGATTGTTCGGCACCAATGGCTCGGTGAACAGTTACGAAGTGAAAAATAGCTTGATGCACAAAGAAATATTACTCTTCATGAACGAAGAAACATACCTAGTACGGACATAATAAATACACATAGTACGGACGCGCCCCCTCCGAGTCGCTCGCGCAGTTATCAGTGCGTGAGTCAAAGACATATCAGTGTTTGTGCGATCGATAATTATTTTGCATAGGAGTAATACACAACCGTTTTGCCGCAAGGCAATACTTTTATTACGAACTATTTTAAAATCACTGCAAGTGCTTTGTCACATAGAAAAATTATAAAATGTATTTATATCCAGTCTGTTACAAACACAGAACTGGAAGGATAATAACACAACCAAACAATACTTTTAGCGTGTTATTAACTTCGATACGGAGTTCGATATACGAGCACATTGCATATCTTACCTGAATCGAGAGGACCGTGGTTACGAAGGAAATACGAAAACAGTTTAATGATGCTACATGTTACATTATGAAGGGAATTATGAAAAGATGAACCAACTCAAGTTAACTTCTAGTTAATTAGTGAACAAGTAAATCTGAATAAATAAAATTAGGTAAACAATTAAATCATATATGTACCACGGGCGTTAACTGGTTCTAATAATCGAACAGCGACAAAAAGCATGAGGGCCTTAGGCACTCGTACTCTTTGTCGCTGCTCGATGATTAGAACTCTCATAACGCCCTTGGTGCAAAAATAACTAGCTCGGTCAAGTGTTCAATATGTTATCGGACGATGTCTCTTTAGGGGACACATCAGCAGCTCAATAGAATTATTGAACAGTGAAGGATCTAGTGACTCGTATGTAACTTTAGTTAATTTACAATTCACGAATGGAAATCAAATCACAAATCTACCACAACAATACCAACAACTCTTACTTCAAAACCAAATGCTAGAAGAACATCCACAACAAATGGAGCAACAGAATCGTCAGCATTCACGGGGCGCCCCAACGACCAGTACGGAGGCAGCAGCCCAACATGACCTTCAACACATGTGAAACATCAACAGACTCCTGGAAACAAATAGCCAGCACAAGGTGAATCAGCAGAAAACACCAGCGTATCCTATCAGACAACGATATGTTCACATCAACAACCGACAAAGAAAAAGCGAACCTAAAAAAGTAAATGAATATAGTGACGCAAAGCGCAGAATGTTAAACCATAGTACAATGCAAGACATTACAAACAGATACTCAGTCTTTGAAAAGGTAGAAGAATGAGTTGAAAATTTAAATAATAAAGAACCACAACCTGAAATTATAAAATATCTCCCATACGCATCAGAAACACAGGAACGTCACACTTCTAATGAAAGATTTAACACTGTTAGTAGAAAACTAATTTACGTTTAAAACTACAGGGAATTCTGTAAAAATATTTCTGAAAAGCGTTGCCAATTACCGAAATATTAGAAAATATTGTGAATAAAAAAATGTTCCTTACTGAACATACAGTGTACAATCAGAACGAAACCTTATCAGTTGTAATAAAAATCGTCCCATTAATATTTACTGAGTAAGAGATCTATAATGAATCTAAACTACCCAATAAAACAAATGGTGCTAAAACAGCACGTACTTTCTCGCCCGTATTTTCATGCAAAATATCGTGAAAAATACTCAAATTTTCGAAAAAATTATACATGACCTTATTTCAAACTCTATGTCTAAGGAACAGTTTTCATTCAGGAAAATAATCTCTATCTTCATAATTGTAGTTGTAATAAGACGCCGAAAAAAATTAAATTTTTGCAATTTTCGGAAAATCACGTTTTTCAACCAATATGAGACCTGCACCATTTTCTTAAACGTTCTTCACAATATACAACAACAAAATTTAATCAAAACGATGGAGCAATTTTTTTGAAAATTTGAAAACTGTTCTGAGAGTTTCATATAAACAACCCCCTAGAATTACAATATCGGTTTCAAATTCACGAAGCCGCGACATCAGCCAGATTAATTGGAGAATATCAATTGTGGAGAAAATCAGCCTAAAGATTTAGCCACTAGCGTTGTTCACAGACAGACGGACGAACGGACGGACAAACGGATGGACAAGCGGACGGTTAAACGGACGGACAAGCGGACGGATGGTCGGGCAGATGTTTTGCCGTCAATCGATTTTTTCGTATCAAGATACCACAAAACATGGAGCTCTGTAATAAGAGTTTTTCAGCCAAAAAATTCGCGCAGCATTACATAACTTTGTCTCTACTGCGTAAGTGGTAGCGAGAAAGAAAATTTGATTTTTCAGGGGTCTTCCGAGAAGAGATCTCTCAATAACAGCTTTTACGAGTAACAGCTTTTACGTAAAAGAAGCCAGCTTGTAGTAATAATTAAAATGAAACAATTGCAAATTATGGAGGACGTAGGAGAGCTTTACTAAGACGAGTCTTCATTCTGGGAAGAAACTTTGAAGTTTTACCAAGATTAAACATTCTAATAGAGGAGTAGAAGGGTAAAGATGAATAGAATCTTAATGATAATTTTGGGAATCCTAAAACAGTTTCCTAATTCAAAGTTCAAATGGGACAAACCGTTAGCTAATTTTACATGTTAATTTTACTGTATTAATATGTGCATACCTTGTGTAGTCTGGTTATTTATTTATCAATATTAATTATTGACAAGAAAAGGAATGAATTTTCATCCTAGCTTATTCTGTCCACTGCACAAAGTAGTGATGGCAAGTTTTAGCAAACATCGATACTTCGACATATCACCAAAAAGTTTTCGATGTCGATGAACACACCAACAAAAATCATCAATGTTTAAAATATAGATGTATTAAATAAGATGAAACATATGGTGTTTTCCCATACCCTCACGTTTTTAACCATAATAATTAAATGAGTTATATATTTTTGTTGGTAATTACTCATCACTTGGAGGGGCACACGCACTGTTGTTCCATCACAGGCACTGTGGCCGACAGTGTACCTCGGGGTGAGCTCTTGTTCTCTGCGCCAGAGTGTGTGTGTGTGTGGGGGGGGGGGTGGTCGCCGCGTGGCGGACCTAGTGGGGGCGCGGGCCCGGTATTCGTACGGTACCGGCTCCTCTGCCGACGTGATCGCTGTAACACAGCACCACCTGAAATAGCCCCGGCGACAATACTTGTATGCCCTCGTAATTTCTTCAGCTTGTCGCTAGAGGCGAACTTCTTTACGGTAGCACTGGTTCCCTCATACTACACGCCAAAGGCCCCCACTACAACAGAATTGTAGGCCCCCACTACAAACGCACCCACTACAATTAGTGTTGGCCTAGGAGATCAGCTCGCATATGTCAATAGAGTTTAAATAATTATGTTTATCGAATGTAAAGAACGAAATAAAAATAAAGGACGTGTTTTGTTACTTTTCCATTTATTCACTGTAATTCATTTATTATCGAAGTAAAATTTGTTGGTTCTAATGTGATTTATAGTACCTCAATTTATTGCGAATATATTTTGCTTTAAATGTGACTTTCATCTCATTGGATAAAGGTTGCATATAGCGAACGGTTTTGGGTCGCCTGAGGATTGATAACAAAGACATTTGTCAGTGACTGTTGTTTGGGAGCATTCCATAAAAATATTAGATACAGGAAATTTTTTTTGCATCATTTTTTAAACTTTTGTTTACAATTTTTTCATACATGTGAATAATAATTAAATTTGTTGACTAGATATTTTACTAGTGAAAATTATAGTTTATAAAGTAACTGTGGAAAGTATATCACTGTATGCTAAAGTATGTAAGTTAAAGGCTGTATGTAAGTATGTAAGTTTAAGTCACTGTATGTAAGTTAAAGGCTATCCATGGAGTTTTGGAGACGCACCTATAGTGTGACGATAATGGAAAGAATCAGAAATAACTAGTGGTGCAAAAAATGGCGCAGACTTTCCCGTATTAGTTTCCCATTTTTTATGGGTCTCCGCTAGCTATTCGGACTTGCCAGCCACATACTCTTGCCAGCTGCCATCTACCGCCGCTCAAAATATACTTTTTATAATTTTCTTATTTGTTCGGCTTCCCAATAATGGAACGGATATATTATTTTGAGAATATTAAATAACAATGAAACTCGTCCTAATTGACAGTTTTGAAATATCCTTGAAAACTTTGAGCCACTTTTAAGAAAATAGCATTTAAGCGCTACTGTAAATTTGAAATTTGAACCTCTTTTCTCAGAAAACTATTGAGTTTTCGAAAAATCTCTCACAACGTCATTTCAAGAACTTCCAGTCATAAAAGCAATAGTGTTCACAAGTCGCTGGAAATTTGCATACTAAAGGCGTGAGAGATTTTTCAAAAAAATTAAATTTGTGTAATTTCAGAAAGAAACAAATACAGGAAAATTAATTCTATGTCATCTTAATCAGTACAATTAGCACTATCTGTTAGAGAAGTTTGAAGAAAAAATGGAGCCGTTTTTTGAAAAAATGGCGTTTTAGCGTTTCTGAAAATGAGGAATTTTGAGCTCAACTTTATTTCAGATTATTTAAAGCATATATAATTATAAATACATCGTGTAAAGGAATAGCCGCTAATGTAAATATTAGAGTGAGAGACAATCAATCATGAGAAGTTATTTCACGTGGTCCATAGTAGGCCAAAATCGAAGGAAGAAGAAGAAGAGTGAGAGACAAGGCAAAAAATTACATTCTTGTAATTTTTGAAAAAAGTTCCTACCAAAACTTTATTGAAAAAAAATTGGAGCCGTTTTTCAGAAAATCTTTTTTTTCTTCTGATTTTTAAAATTGCAAATATTGCACGCTATATTGCGAAAAAACTTATTTTTAATTTTGTAGTTGTAGGTAAAAGCCGACAAAATCTAAACTTTTGCAATTTTCGAAATATCAGAGTTATGTGTGAAAATCGGACCTATGCCGCTTTTATAAGTGTATGTTACTCTATTTTTACAAAAAAATTTAAAAAAAATGGAACCATTTTTGAGAAAACTTTGAAAATGTCCGGAGGACTTTCTATAAAAGAAACCCCAAATTTTAAAGAATGTGTTTCAAAATCTCAAAGACTAGAGCCAGATGGATATGGGTTTCTTCAATTGGGAAAAAATCATACACAAGGTTTAGACGCTAGTAGTGTTCAGAGACGGACGGAAGACAGACAGACAGACAGACGGACGGACAGACAGACGGACGGACAGACGGACGGACAGGCAGACGGATAGACAGACTGACTGACTGACTGACTGACAGACAGACAGACAGACACAACGGACGGACGGACGTTTTGTAAGAACCACTTTTTCGGTGTCAGGGGACCGCAAAACTTGTATTTTCGTTGAAATCTTGAAATCGACTAAAAATTCAGTTATTTTAAATCACAAACTCTCCAATTTTATTTACATAGATTTTTTAATGTGACATTGAGTTTTATATGTTTGTGTTGTATATGTAATTGAGAATGTTTGTATTTCATTTCGGCAGCCTTCAGCATTTCATTTGCACAATTTTCTAAGGTCCTTCCATTACGCAATCATTAATGCTTTTAGAAATATAAAAGTTTAAAAAAATAGTGTTTAACAATATGATTTGAAGCATAAAATATTCAATTATACTGAAGATTACATTTTCATACAAGGTTTTGGGTGCTAATAATGGATTCACTACAATTTCCAGTTACACTAAGTTAGACACGAACGAAAGAATATTTTCCTTGAAAATATCTGATGAGATAGCAAATAATTATTAGAGTAATAACAGTAAGATGGGTTATTCATATTTGTTTATAGAAATATATTTACTTAGATGTATTTAGTCAAAAAACAGTAAAAACTGTATGTTACGTATGGGGAGATTATCTACGCACGTTTTCGTGAGTTCCAGAATCCCTTCCCTTCCCGTAGGATTTGATAGATGGTGTTGTGGAAATGGATAGGTTTTTGGAAGAATAAAATGGTAACAATACAAATGAAAAAAAAATAATTCGCCAGATATATTTAAATCATTATCTGAATAAAATATTGCATCACGAGAATATACATAAGAGATCATATCATATGGTAATTATAAATTCAAACTAAACAATCAAATTAATCCTAATTTGTTTCAAGTTGGTTCACAGTGTCATGAAAGCCCAGATTACAATCTCCACGGTGGAGGTAATGAATTTTATTTTCACTGACATATTTGTTAAATAAGAAATGAGATAATTGGTTATCGGTAAATAGCAACAAAAATTTAATAAAACATATGGAATTAACTGTGACATGTAATTCCACTAGTAGTGTCGTACAAGGTGTTCGGTTTATTTCCTGTGCCTTTTTTATATTTTTGCATTAGTTTACTTCAAACTTTCAATTAATAAATATAAAAACAACAATTTACGGACTTGGGCTAAGTACATTATAGTGATTGATTGATTATTCAATACTTACGGGCGTGTCAACTGCTATGGCGATTGTCCCTGACCGGTCAGCACATGTCATGTTCTGGGATGTGGTGCTATTCCTAACTCCGCTTGAATCTGAGGTACTAAGTCGACCTAAACGTCAGCTTGCTAGGTTCCTTCCCCTATGAGTTTTGACCAACTGGGCACCACTCTAGCCGCCATTTTCCTCCAGGCAGCCGCTGAATTTGATCTGGCTATTTACAATAGCTTATACGTTTGTCGTCGGCGCACACAAACGCACACAGATCAGAATGAACATATATTTTATTTTCTCGTACCTAAAATTCCAGGTTTGAGCATTCAAATTGATCATATCAAAATAGTAACAGCTTTAGAATGATATTAATAAAGGGAAAATTCAAACTTGGTAAGAATAGAACTCGAGATAGTAAGTAATAAAATTCATCTTTTTAATGGCTGATGGAATACGTCAAAAAGGATTAGTTTCAAATTTTATGTATACGGAAATGAAGCAATAGGTTCAAGATTGTTCATCCTACAAATTACTATGTATTTTGTTGTAATTTTGCATTACTCCGCGTTCTTCCTTAAGCAAAATGTGCTGCCAATGAGTCCGAGTCCTGGCTATCTTCCTAACAAGGGCAACTCCCCGAATCTCCGTTGTTATTTCCCAAAATTCATATAGGCATACTATAGATATGCTATAGTTAACAGAAGTACCCTGCGGTAGTAAATGCGACGGGATGATAAATCAAAATATCATGAAGTTTGGCACAACAGCTCTTTACGATCTAAGCCCTACCAGGAGCATCCCGACCTTGCGCCATGGGTTAAGGGGTACGTGTGATTAGCACATAGCCATCCTTACGCCGTATTCTGGTTTTCTCAACCTGACAAGTGAGCTTTCTCATAGTCACACAGCAACAGATACTGGGACATTGCAAGGAACGTGCACAATTAATTTTTGCCTCGGCCGGGAATCGAAACCGGGGTTGCGCCATGGAAAGCGAGCACGCAAACCAACAAGCCAAGGACCATTATCTTTTACATATAATAACAGAAAAGAAAATGTATCTGTAATCAATATTCAATCAATTCTTCCATATTATATACTAATTATTTGTTTTGTACCTGTGATTTCAAATATACAATAACATACTAATTTTAAAAGCACATAGAATATTTTACATAAATAACTGAAAGTAATTACTTCAGGCCAACATACTATATTCATCGTATTAAATTGGCAATATGAGTATTGTAGTATAATTATTAACTTTTATATCTAATACTACTTTCAAAATATAATTTAATACTTTTGTTTCTATTTCATGTCGTATTTTGAGAACTGTGAAAAACAGCCTAACGTATCGTCATCAGCAACTCCAAAAAAAGAATATTTAGTATTTGGTTTTATGACCGTGTATCCGACTTTGCTTTCCACCTTTGGACAGCGAGTTTTTCAGGGCGGTGAACGAGTCGACCGCCGCTCTACGCCCCTCCCTCTGTTAGCAATAAACAGCTCCCCATCACCTGAACCCCACCATCACAACCCATAAAGTATTTAGGACTTCACCTGGACACAAAAGTAATCTGGAAAATCCATATATAACGAATCTGAAAGGATGAAGTTGCGTAAAATCTTAATGTTATTATTATTATTATTAATAATTTATTCTTAATGCTATTACTAGCATCTTCATAAGAGGAGGGATTGGTAAGCCTCTCTTGGTTTTATTTCTTCTTTCGTCGATGAGAGGAACAAGATTATGTACAACAGTGATTTTACGAAAACGAAACTACCTTCTGAATTATACTTCGTTGTATATTTCCAATGGATATTCAGTATCTCCGATACCCTTCGTTACGCGGACAATATTTTGAGTGTAAAACTCAAAACACTCTAAGAAATCATAGTCGTTGTCTGCAATGTCGTGTAAAAATATGTATTCTTAAACTTCACTTAAACAAAGCTGGTTAATCCTCTGCCCAATGAGGAATACTGAAGGCTACAGGCGACCTACCTTAAACAAATGAGTGGTTGCTCATTTGTCACTCATTTAAAAATAAGGACTCTTTATGAATCGGAATCTCTCACTCAAGGAATACTCATCACAAGAAATGATTATGAATTCGGCCCTAAGACCCCTACACCCGTACCAATTTGTTGGGCCGACCGGCCAGTCAATCCGACAAGTTGTTTGGTGTGGAGGCAAGTTGTTCAACAGAACTTTTTGTCGGGCGGTTGGTTGGTCCTGACCGCACAACCGCCGATTCCCCCACCATACTGCCAGCTAAATTGTGTACTGTGTAGAAGTGTTGGGCCAACATACAGTGATTCCAGATCTCAAAACGCTGGTGAAAATGTCAAACAATTGTTTAGTTTGACAGTTCTCTGCTACTTGGGGTTTTTGGAGGTCGCTGATTACGAATATGAAGTTAAGAAATAAAATTACGGATCAAATTTGTCAGAAGTAAATAGAATATAAAATGCAAATTTCTTTTCAAAATCAGTAATGTAAGATAATTTTAGCAACAATTTTGAGAATGAAAACAACATAAAGAAAAGTAATTGTTTTAATTTATAAATATATAAGAATATCATTATCAAAAGGCTTACTGACTCCTTTATTCAAACATGTGCCAGCAATGCAGTTGCAGCGAGATGCATCAGCTTATATGATTTTGAAAGATAATACGTAGTATATTCAAGAATATTGCAAATTGGACCGTACAATTATTATGTACTGTGACATGATTTTTTTCAGAATTTAGTAATTAACCAATATACAGTAGTCACTTTGAAAAAATCTTTTATTTACCTCGTGTTATAGTTGTAGAAAACTTTCTCAAAAATGTTAATAACCTGATGGTATTTTTCGCTGCCGTAGTAGCACACGGTTGCACGTTGTTAGCTTTCGAACTGGGCTCTGAAAATGAATATAAAAGATATGTTCCTCACCTGTATTAGAACTCTATAAGAATCAACTATTATGAACATAAACATATCTAAATAGGATTTTTTTCATTTTGGCCCGATTTTCGAGGTCGGGAATCACTGTGCAACAGTCCGACAACAGCGCTTCCGTTTCTTCAAATTTCCGTCCTTCTCACATTGGTGTTGCCTTCTCGAAATTCCGAGCACTGCTGAAAAATCGGGTAGTTGGTCGGACAGTGTGTAGCCGAGAGTCAATTTCGTTGCCCGGACGGTCGTTCCGACAAGTTGGCCGTTGTGTACAGGCCTTCAGAGAGACGGGCAGAGAAACGTCCATCAATTTGTGATCATGACCGAAAGGAAAACAGAAACAAATATCAGTGGTACATATCATTGAAAATTAATATTTATCTTCCATTTTATTTCTTACATTTATATACATTTTCTATTTGATAGATTGGTGATTCCCGGCGGGTTAAAGATATTTGTCCCGAAAATATAGTGTATGTTTTTTTGGCAGGAAGGAGCGGTAATCCTTCACGCTAGCTGGCGAGATCCGGTGCCGACCTACGTCAGCTTGAGGGAATTTTGGTCAACCAGGTATTTCTCGCCAGCGATGCTTCAGCCGGGATCATCTCTAAGCTCCCGACTGCTCTCACGACATGCATGGTAGTGTAGTACATGTGAGTGTAAGTGTGTGTAAGTAAGGGGTAAAGAAAGGAAAAGGAAGAGGTGAAGATCGCGCGTAGTCCGTGGCCCGTTTGTTAGGGTACCGCTCCAGCGTTTGCCTGGTGTTGAGAAAAATCACGGAAAACTACCGAACAAGCAGCCGGCCGCTAGAACTCTCCTCCATGAATGCGCGGATTTCGACCTCGCTTCAAGAAGTGACCGGAAAGTAATTCAATTTTTATAACCAATATACTGATTGAAGATGTTGCAAAAAACGTTTAATTCTCTTCAAAGTAGTTTTCTGCCACATACGATACGCGTCCTGGAAGGCCTCAACGGGGACCTCGGCATGGGCCCTCGCCACGGCACCTTAGATGGCATCAATTGATTCTTCAGGACGGTCTTGATTCTCGGAAAGAGAAAGAAGTCGGCCGCAGCCATGTCCGGACTGTAGGTGGGTTGGAGCAGTGTTGTCAAATTGTGCTTCGCCTGATGCTCACGAACGCCAATTGCGGTGTGGCTTGGACCATTGTCGTGGTGGAGGTTCCAGGTAGCGACGTACTCCTTTCTCACTCGGTTAACCTTCTTTCGCAGTCTTTCCAGCACATCGACGGGGAAGGTAACGTTCACGGTTTGACTTTGAGGTAAGAAGTCTCTGTGGATCACACCTTTGGCATGGAAGAAAAAAATCAACATTACTTACACTTTCGACTTCCTCGTTCTTTCTTCTTTCGGTTTTTGGGAGGCAGAGGTGTGCCACTCGCAGCTTCGACGTTCGGTTTCTGTGTCATATTCAAAACAACATGATTCATCCCCGGTCATAACATTGTCCAAACGATCAGGTTCAATTTTCACACGTTCATGAAGTGCCCTTGCGTCAGTAGCGTAGGAACAAGCTTGGCACACACCTTCCTCATGTCCAATTTCTCGGTCACCGGTTTGTTTGGGAATGTTTGGGTGTACAATTGTTTTGGGAATGTTGAAAGTTTCTGCAATGATCCGGAAACAGGAGTACGCGGGGACAGCGATCCTGACATCTCAACTGCTCGGAGCAGACTGACAAAGACATTTGAAGCTGAGAGTCCCCTCACACTTAACCCAACCGATGGGAATCCTCTGCGGTTATTTTCAGTACCCGCAGAAAATTGCATTACTTTTCGGACACCTGTTGGTTGGGTAGTTCATAGCAACTTACCGTCGGCTGGGGTACTGCTCCAGCATTCGCCTGGCGTGGATCGGAGAAACGACGGAACACTGCCGATCAGAGGAACCGGCCGCTTAAATTCTCCAGACAGCGTCTGAATACGACCCAGCTGACAAGCTACTGTCGACAATCTTGCCACTGACGGGACTCGAACCTAGGACCTCCCGGTCAGAGGCACTGCAGGGGGATCAGTTGATGCCTTGAACCACGTTTGTCGATTTTATTCGATATTTTTCACATTCTTATTGTTAAACGAATCTCCGTTGTATTTTTTTAAAATTTCAAAGTACATTGCTTCAAAAGCACATTTCAAGATTTATAATTGCAAAGCTTCAAGTAGGTGAGTTCGTTTAGGATGAGGTTGTGAAACGAAATTCCCATTATGAACGAGAGTATATAAAAAATATCATATTGTTTTAGTTCAGTCAAAATACAGCAAAGGGACGTTTTTCTCGCTGTGTTCTACCAAGGCATGTGCCTAGAACCGTTTTGCTGTACTATGACAGCGTTTCCTATGAATCTGGTAAACTACCGCATTCGTTTCCTCCACGGCAATCGTCAGAGGAAGGATGGGAGAACCGCCCTTAGCGGTTCTAGAGGGTGCATGGACCTTTGTATATGGTATACCGCATGTCCCATCAGCACGAACGGCTGGCGATGCAGTTTGTGGCTCAGTGCTTGTTGCGAGAAAGAGAGAATGAGACAGCCATAGAAACAGAGAAGAAATGCGAAAGAGAGAAAGAGAGAGAGGAGAGAGGAGAGGAGAGAGGAGAGAAGAGAGAAGGGAGGCCGTTTCTCGCAAGGTCGTTTTCTCGTCACCTAATGGAGGTGGAAATGACGCTCAAAACTAAAAGGGACGGTGTTGAGCATAAAGGCGAAATGTTTGTTTGATCAGTCCATAATAGTGCAGGCTTAGCAGTATTGTTTATTTCACTTTTAAATGGCTAAATGTTTGCATTTTTAATGATAGATTTGTTAGGAATTTTGCATTAGAAAAATTAACTTCGTGTTCGTTGGTTTACATGAGATTAGCGGGAATTTTAAATGTTTAATTGAAAGGATATAGTAGTCGCGAATAGAGGTTTCACCCGTAGCCTAGTGAGGTAAAGTCGCGACGTGATTATTTAAAGCAGATTTAGGGATTTCCGAATAGCATACTAAATCATTAGCAACAGTGGGGAACAATTTTAGTTTGCACGGACGGTTTTGGTTTAGTTTGTTAGGTTCACAAATTACACCACAAGAGGACCCAGAACATCACCCTTTGGAGAAAACGGCGACATCGAATCAACCGAGAAGACATTCCGTAAGCTTACGAACTTTATTAAAGCTGTACGGTTTTACAATATTCAAAGCCCTTAGAATCTTTTATCAAGAATGAGCTTGAGACAATGTTTTTACAATTTTACAATAAATATTAATTGTTGTTTGTAAAGAATAGGCTTATATTTCATTGAATGGCCATCAATTCAGCAAGTAGTAAATTCCTCAGAAGTTCCAGGAATCGTGATTTCTGTACAGTCACACACGTACGTGCAACAGGTAAGGTGGCGTATGTTGTATGTCGAACTCATGCGAGATCGTAAAGAAAAACAGAGCCAGCCATATTATGAGTTATTACAACAATTAATTTACGAGTATAGCGGGGTACATTAAATTAGAAGAATCTTAAAAACGTTACAAATGGCTGCATAGCTTGGAGCATGATAACATAAATTTAATTAGTAACATCCAACGTTAAGGCATATTAAAAAATAACTGTCTAGCGCGGGTCAAGACAATCGTGAAAAAGAAATAGGATAAAATATATGTATGTATATAGTGACCACCCGTTTTCCAAGATATGGAAAAGACCCACATTTCTTATTCGTGAGAGGAGAGCATCCATACTATTTGAAATGCACTCTCCCGGTCAGCTGTGGAAGAAATACAAGTTACAGATAGAGTTTTCTAGTGCACGACGCAAGTGTTACACGATCCACTGCAGTTCTTTCTGAGACGCTCTTTTATACCGAGGAATTTCTTACGGCTTTTATACGGAGGCGCTTCTAATTTTTCCAAACCGCCGACGCTGAAGCACACTTAGCAAACGTTGTTGCTGTTTTAAGGGGACGCCGAAGAGGAGATAAATATCTCTTTTCTAGTGACGCATTGGACAGAACTAACCACTCAGCAATTGCCGTTATCTTCGATAACGCAATGAATCTGTTATGGCCCAAACAAGAGAAGAGAGAAAATGTTCTACTTCTAGTTACTGCCCCTTGTACGATGAAAGCTGACTGTTGGCACATTGACCGCCAAGTTAGTTCAAATTTGGAGCCACGCTTCAAACAGCTCAATTTCGCCTCTCTTTGAAAGCATTTCAGAAGAAAAGATCATACATTTCAAACCTTCCGCTTTCAAGATCTCTAATTACTAGATCTCTACTCAAAAACGCAGCGCGAATTCCTTCCCAGTTGACCAAATACTCATTTCGTTCGTACAAAGTTCTTTGATGTCGATTGTCAACTGCTTCCTGCTCACCAAAGAACGTCACCAGAAAAAGATCGCATCAGCTCCTGGGCGGCCGCGACGAAATATGTTCTATTGTCAGATTTCTCGGAATCCAGCTCTTTCCACATTAGACGCACCAGGCTCGCATTGTCATAAAATAAGAGGAGCCGCGTGCAGTTTCGTGCATAGAACCTAAGTGTAATGTGCTGGGCGCATTCAAAGTTCGATTCGGGGCGCTGCCAGGCAATTCCCAGCACTTTTCTACTGTCTAACATGCAGTAAAACGTGAAATTCGTAACGAAAACGTTTAATTTCGACTGGACAGAGGTAACCATGCCAATCTCTTCAATTCTCATTGATTCTTTCGGCAAAGCAACAATCTTTATCAATTATGTATCATTTTATTTCCAGGACACTCACGCCTGATGAGAACTTTCGATGGAAAAGGCGATCTTCGTTGAAGTTTCGGCTAAGGCTCTCCTAATTTAACTAAGCAGCTACTCTACCACAAAATGATACATGTAACATGCATTGCACGTGCACTAAATAGCGTTGAGGAGTAAATGCATGGAAATTATCCTGATGTAGATAAATTAATTTCTGAACTCTTATATTCATCAATACGAGTGCAAGAAGTCAAAAATAATTCCTTCGCTGCTATCGCCTCCTCACCTCATTCTCACACGTTGGAGCACGTGACTTAACGCCGCAAACTACCACTGCACCAATTACAAAGCTATCGAAGATGAACTGGGAGAGATGGCCTAGGTGATGTCTGATCAACTGCTGACATTGCAGTGCGTTCCTCGGTTGAAGCCCGACGATGGTAGGATTTTCGACACCAGCTAGGTCGAATTAGGTTGATGTTTGAAGGCCGGCTGCTCTCATAAATAGTTTTCCATGGTTTCTCCGATCAATACCAGGCGAAAGAAGAAGCGGTAACGTAACAAATGGGATACGGACCACGAGAGATTTTTCCTTCCTCTTCCTTCTCCTCTCTTCATCCATTACTTACACACATTTACACTTACATGCACTTCACTATACACATTGCGGGAGAGCGTTTAGAAGCTTACGTTAGTGTGTGTTCCGGCTGGGGCGGTTCTTCCGCTGCAGCGGGCTGGTGGGAGATGCCTGGTTGGGGAAACCCCATTTACCGACGGTAGGTTGGCGCTGGATCTCACCATCCAGTGAGAGATCACCGCCATCTCTCGAGGAAAACATGCACTACGGTTACGAGACCAATGAGCATAGCAAATGACACGCCTGGAATGATGGAATACGGAATTATGATCAATGAATGGAAGATGTTAACGCATTCAGTGAAGGCGAAGCTGCCTCGATCAAAACTGCCAAGTCGCTTTTTTCGAATCCCTACCACACTGACCGCATATTTTGCTGATATCAAACATAATATCAAAAACAATTTTACAATTAGAAGAAACTGGTGTTCAGCTCTCCGACACCTTCCAACTGGTGAGAAAGGTTGCAGGTAAGTTAAAGGCTGTACGGAGTGAAGTTGCTGAATGTGTTAATGCAAAACTACAATGTATGCTCTGGACGTAAAGGTACTCTACTCTCTCCAAGCTAAGCGACATTCCGAGGGGCACGTCGGCAACATTCCTCGTATTTCTCAAATCAACTCTAATGATTTGGCTTATTTCAAATATGCCCCCATAACATCTTGGGATGTTGAGCACTTGAAAACAGAAGATCGTTGCTATTTGAAAACTTTTAAATGAGTGTCATCTGCTATTGTAATTTTTTCTAATTCCCTATCAAAACGTGACATTTATTTCATTCTGGCTGAGTCGAGAGTTACCTCTGAATTGAGTAATTAAACCAATTGAAAATATAATAATAAAGTTTATATTATTGTCATATGTGCTAGGTTTTAAAAGTATATTTTCAATATAATGGTTATTTAACCAACAGCAAGATTTTGAAGGTTTCGAAAATGCAACAAAACGTTATTAAGTCATATTTATGGTCATATATTCATGTTTTAGGCCATAAATGCTTGAACATTTCTAACATTTTTGGGTTAAATCCCGCACTCTAATAATAAGAAATGGCAAGAGGAAGAGCAAGGGCAAGTGTAAGAAAATGTCAATAATATGTACTTGGAACATAGTGCGCTCCCGTATTAACCACCAGGTAGCACTACAAAGATCGCATTAATGTTTATCTGTAGATTCAAGCGTTCTCCGACTAAGCGAATATGGGATCTAATGAGGTCGGAAATTTTGGAAGGATCTAATTTTGCCGAACAATTAATCAAAACTTTCTCAACATGCCGCAAGTGTGCCATGGAGACTGAACTTTTCGCCCTTCAAATATCCTCGCACCTTATCTGGGCCTTATATTACGCCGTCAAAGTAGCTTCCAACGCTGCAGTCTACATGCGTCGCAGTCGAGTCTTCCTGCGTGCTTTTTTGGCCTGTTCGTCGACAGGAATTCGGGAGGCGGCCTGAGCTGCAAACCCTCCAAGAATGTCCAAACTGAAATTCTCTGCCGCCATGTTCGCCAGTCATGCTCGAGACGGCTCGCAATGGTATTTTGGGATCGGTTTGGTACGGCTCTCGGCTCTGTGGACGGTAGTTTAGCCGAGTCCAAACACACCTACGTACATACAATATATTTACATTATGACGAACGATATTTTGCCGCCGATGAACTAAGCACGTGTTCAGCCTGGTAAAGCAAGTTCTCTGCAGAACAATTGTCATGTCAGAAAGGATGACGCTATATTGACAGGGCATCGTGACAGAAAGAGAATGCCAAGAAACGCGATGTATAGACGGAACGTGATTGGTGGATTTCTAATTTGCTACTGGATCCGGGATGATGCAAGTTGTAAAATAACAAACCGCTGGGGGTATCGTTGAGGGTGTATTTTTGTAATAATGTACTATAATATCAACTTAACGTAACCAAACACTGGAACGAATAGAGACCCGTAACGACTGGCATTCGTTAACGATTTAACAGTAGGCCGTCCGTAGAGGGTTGGGTCAATTGGGTGAATAAGAGATTTTTTATTATAAATATTTGAGGTTTTATAAAGTTTAGAACACACTATATAATTGTATTGTTGACTTAAAATAAACTTAATGCAAATAACTTAATTTTAAAAACCACATTTTTGCGGGAAGGAATTCTTTTTGGGGAGAACTCAGCGGAGTTACATTTCGGAAAATTTTGTAAGGAAGGTATAAAAAAGAAATCTATTTTTAATACGGGTATCATGAATGAGATTTCTACCTATCCGGACGGGATATATGCTAGTGATTTGAGGTTAGCTGTGGTGTGACTGTGGAGAGATAGGTAATATGGTTTTCTATATTTTCGAGTTTGAATTCATTGTGTAATTGGTTGGAAATTAACCTTGGTGCATTAATAATTGTACGGAGAAACTGGTTTCCAACGATCTGTAGTTTTTTGTGTTCGATCTTGCGGCATTTATCCAAAATGCACAAGCGTATATTAAGAGTGATCTAATTATGCTTTTAAATATAGCTAGGACTGTGTAATATGGATGTTCGTCTGTTTATTATTGGATTAATTGGTGGAGTTTTGCTTTAGCCTGTAATATTGTATTATTTATATGCTGTTTCCATTTTAATTGTGCATCCATTAATCTAAGATATTTGATAGGTTTATTTTGCGGGTGCCAGTTAATTACTCCCTGATGATTTAATGAAAGTGGAGTGGGCGTTATATGGTCTTAGGGTGAATATTGTTACAGCAGTTTTGTTTGCATTTAATTTGATTTTTATTTTGAAGGCCAGCTGTCTAAAAGATTAAGACGTAATTGAATTTGAGTTTTAGTCTGTTCTAGGGAATGGCCGGTGCAAAGATTTCAGTATCGGGAAACTGCGCTATTTTTGTTAAGTTGAGTTTGGGTAAATCTGCAATGTACATGTCGAATAACGTTGGCGAAAGCGGCGACCCTTGTGGTAATCCTGCTTCGACATTTGATGATTTAATTGGTTTACTCGCCGTCACCGAGAAAGTTCTGTTTTGTAGGAAGTGGGTGATTATTTGGATAAGATGAAAAGGTAAGCCAAATAGGCACACCTTTGAGTTTGTGAGTTGACGCCATGTGCTACATCCCATCGAATGCTTTGGAAACATCTAGAAAGATGGCTTCTCTAAAAGGCAGAATAGATGTGTTCTGACATGCGCAGTAATTGATGGAGTGTGGCGAAGTGTTTTGTGAATCCGAACTGTTCTAGAAATGAGAATGGCGTAGGTGACGTGTAGCAACCTTTGTTGTTTCTTTGACCTTAGGGTTTCTTCAACGATCCACCCTTCCCAGCTTCCCAAACCTGCCGTTCTTCGCGGGTGCCTAAAGCCCTTCTTAGACGGATTCGAACCGGATGCAACACGTAGCCAAGGGGTCCCCGCCTCTCCCGGCCGGCCAGGGACGGCAGGAAGGGTTGGAAGGTGAAACATGGTTGTTAAGGAGAGTTTACAGTCCAAAAGCAAACAACCATGCCCAAGGCGGGACTCGAACCCGAGATTCTTTAGACCGAGTGAATGTGAAGCTGGTGATATTAGAGGTAACGTGGATTGACAATCATTATAAATTTTTAATTAAAAAAATACTTTTAAACAAGATTACCATTAACATTTAGAACATTGTTGTATTATATTTTTAACAATTTTATTATATTACTATTATAGAAATTAACTAATTGTTAGACATCTATTAGTGTGTGTGAAATACAGAATCGAACCTGTTGAAAATATCACCGAACATAGAAATAAGGGATTCGGATACATCAGTGACATGCATTGATACAATACAATGATACATCATTGTTAAGAAAATTGATAAGACAGACTAAAATTATAAAAAAAGGTTATATTTCGAGCTCAAATAACTAAACCAAAGAAATGCGAAATATAGTAAAAAATACGATCACATCAACTAGTAACTTTGTAGAGAATATAAGAGAAATTTTCCGGGCTGGTAGTTCGTGGTCCAGTTGGCATTGAAGGGCCAAACGTTTCGCCCACGACTGCGGTGGACATCGTCAGTGGCGGCAGGGTCGCGGGCGCAGTATCCGGGGCGGCGGCTGGCTGGTGACTGGCGTCGCGCTTTTTCGGTTTCCCCTCTCCAGCTGCCGTGGAGAGTAGGGAATTTATTTGCTTAGCGGGTACATAATTAGCTGCAGTCGATAAATCTTGTGAAATGGAGATTAGTGCCTATCTTAAGTAAACTAACTTGTAATCTATACTTCATAACTAATACAAATGCCCTATATTGGGGCCTATTCTAGTTAAGAAAAAAGTTATTTAAATTAAATAGAAGTTCTTAGGATTGTTCTTTCTTCTTTTTTAAAAATTATATTCATTCACTCTCACATTCATACTTATATTATGTATACAAACTCATTCATTCACACAATCGCATAACACAACACTACACTAAACACTGATATGATATACACTGATGCGCCTCGGCGCCGACATCACTCCAGCGTCCGTGGCGCCAGGACGTCTACGTTTCCTGGCGGCCCAGGCCCGGCGGGACGTGTTTCCGGCATCCGTGAGTGGCCCCCGCCTCCCACGCACTTGCTGCTGCCCCGCGTCGCACAGCTCAGAGAGCTTGTGCGGGGGCAGTGCGCGGAAGGTGAAGGCGACGTGCTAGGGCCTTATAACTTCCATATAACGAGACGGAAACCATTACTGTGGCGCGCTCTGCTGCAGCACCTTCGTACAGGAACTAAAACACGAACTGCTGCCAACGACACTTAAAACGTGCGTGGCTGCTGCGTGAGTTCGCGGGTCGCAAGCAGGTCCATAATGTAACAAAAGATAGCGCCGATGTTCGCGCTTTCTTCAGTTTTTTTAAATATGTGTGTATTATGAATGACTAAACATTTTAAAGACACTTTTCTTATTACTCATAAATTAGCCAATTTTTGTGTGCGGAAGTTGGCGAGCCTAACCTGGAGCTGTAGCCGGCGACACTAGCGCCTCCTAGAGTAGCACCCTCGAGCTTCGTCCCCTGTTGTGATGGAGAGTTTCGAGGCCCTGCGATGTGCTTTCGGCCCATTCTGGGTCGCGCTTATTTTTTCTTTGTTTCCCCTCTCCAGTTACCCTGGAGGGGCGGGAATTTATTTGCCTTAGGAATACATAATACAGCCGATAAGCTTTTGCAGGTTATAAGGGCAGTAACTTAAACAAACTAACTTATGCTAACTTAAAAACTAATTGCATTTCCTCTTTGGGAATTGTTCGTTTTTTATTTAGTTGTAAAGATTTTCCAGTTAGTTCTCTATAATGTTCTTGTTTCTTCTTTTTTTGTTCATTTTCACACGCATTCATTCTTGGTTATTTACAATCCCATTCATTCATTCATTTATACCCACAGCACTATTTACACTATTTACACAGCCTTTTGATCGCCACGTCGCCGACATTACTCAAGCGTCCGTGGTCTTCATTATCAGGCGACGCTGGCCTGGCGGAGCGCGCATCCGCGCCGCCCGCGCGGCTTCAGCATCCGTGAGCGGCGACCGCCTCCCACGCACTTGCTGCTCCCCCGCGTCGCAGAGCTCAGAGAGCTTGTGCGGGGGCAGTGCGCGGAAGGTGAAGGCGACGTGCTGTGGGCCCTTTCTTCTGTGGAAGGCCCTGTGCACGCCGCTGTTCGCCGCCTTGCCTGTCTCGCGCAGGATGCGCGGAGCGGACGGCCTCAGCGCCCTTGCGAGCGCCGTCTCCGCCCTCTTTTGTAGCTCCGCCGGGAGCTGGTTGCGAACGCCTAAGATTCTGAAGACGTCAGCGTTTTGGGGTTGTCGGTCGAGTCTGGTAAGAGGCAAGTGCGGGCGCGCCGCTCTGTTCTCTGCTACCCGGATGGGGTGCAGCGTGGAGGGAGAAGCGGCTGCGAATACCTCACATGCGTACGCTCACAAGGGACGCACGCAAGCTGTGAATAAGCGGCGCTTTAGAGGAATTGCGAGGTCGGGAGAACGGAGAAGAGGTTTCAAAAGGAGGGTGCGAGTTTTGATTTTGGCAGCGAGATACCGAGCGTGCGCATGCCAGCGAAAGCCGCTGTCAAGTAGCACGCCCAAATATCTCGCTTCGCTCCGCCACGGTAGATGCGTGCCAGCCAAGCTCACCGTTTCATTGATGTTAGCCCTCTTACGAGTGAAGTTGACGGCGACGCATTTCTCGAGGTTGAGAGCGAGGCGTTTCCGACTTAGCCATTCAGGGAAGGCGGCGAGACAATCACTTAAGTATTTAACTGACTGCCTTCCGTTCGCCGATTTCGCGTAGTACGCGAAATCATCCGCGAACATCAGGAGCCCGCAGTGTTGAATACCAGTTCTTGTTTCAGCAGGAAGCGGCGCGTCATTCACGTATAAGCCGAAGAGGGTGGGAGAAAGAACACTCCCCTGAGGCACGCCTGCCTCGGCTCGTCTGAGGGACAAGTATACGTTATTGACGCGCACTTTGAACTGCCTGTCAGAGAGAAAACTCGCGATAAGTCTGACGTAGCAATCGCTCACTCCCGCCACCGCAAGGCACTCGAGCAAACCCGCATGCCACACAGAGTCGAAAGCCGACCGCATATCCAGAAAGACCGCTGGCAGGTTCTGCCGTCTCTCGAGGGCGAGGCCGATCTCCGTGCAAAGCCGCGTATGCTGGGTCGCGCTCCGCGCGTCAGGGCATGTATAGTAGGCGGGAGGGGACGCGGCGATGGGGATTTCGCGCGCTAGCTTGCGATTGGTTGATGGTTCGCGGGCTGGCTCCTGGTTGGCTGTGGATTGCGCTGCGACTGAATTGAACGATTCTGTCCTTATATGGTTTTCTACTAGTGTTGCAGAGTGCAGGATACCAGATAGTATTAATTTTAAGTCCTTCTTTCCTGTTGAAGTTATTGGGATGATTGAAAATCTCAACAGCATCTCATTGTATTCTGGAGTGGTAGTGGTTGGTGGTAGATAATATTTCAGTGTCTGCGAACAGGATGTCGTTTTCTCTTCCCGAGAGGGCATGTTCAGCCACAGCTGATTGCTCTGTGTATCCCAAGCGGGAATTTCGAAGGTGTTCGATAAGGCGAGTGTTGAGTGAATGTCGTGTTGTGCCTATGTGCACAGAGCCACAGGAACAGTGCATCCTGTGGACGCCTGCTGTCATTAGTGTGTTCCTGCGGTCTTTAACCGTTCTAAAGTGATTGAGGAGCTGAATGGTGGGGATGAAAATGGTTTTGATGTTGTGGTGTTTCAGAATCTCGCCAATATGGTTCGTGATGTTCTCGATATACGGCAGTGTGACCTTGTGAGTGTTTTCTGCGGGAGGACTAGGAGCGGTGTTATTTGGACGTTGTGCTCTCTCCATCCCTTGGATTGAATTTCCATTGGCATGAAGAGCATTTTCCAGATGCCCGAGTTCTTGGAGAATGTCTTCGCATATACGCCTGGCGGGGTGGACGAGTGTCTTCATCATTGGCCTCTTCTGGCTGGGGTGGTGGTCGGACAGACTTTAAAGATATCAGTCCGTGTGGGTAGGTTTTTGGAATACTGTGTGGCCGAGGGATCCGTCTTCCTGCTTGTTTAGAAGCACGTCCAGAAAGGGTATTTTTCCATTATGTTTCTTCTCAATTGTAAACTGTATGCGGGGTGGATGGAATTGAGATATTGAAGAAAATCTTCCAGCGTTTAAGCCCTGTTTGGGTCCACAGCAAACCAAAATACATGTAATTTTATTTCATAAGACGCAAGGCAGAACAGTTGTTCTGTAACCGCCACAACGAACCTCCCAGAACATTCTATCTCCAAATTAGAATGCCAATATCGCCAATTGTGATAGGCCAGTGCCATCCCCTCCCCTGAGCGCACGAGCGCTCGTGGTCTAACGAAGCTCCCGTCGTTAAACCGCCAATTCAGTTCCGCAGCAAGCAGCCACGCGTGGTCCGTGTTGGCGGGCTCCGTGTGTAATTAACATACGTAAAAGTTTGCTGTGCAACCTCAGGCTGTTTCCAGTAGGCAACTTTCAAGTACACGGTCTATGTAGTGTAGGTTATCTGCATCAGACCACTTCGTACAATCTCGGGCTGCTCCCGACTAGCACGCGTGCATCCATTCGTGGGAAGTAGTGCTCCACCCAATTCGTGCGCTGCAACCAATTCCATCTGTGCTGTCTATGCAATGCAAGTTAGTTGCACTAGACAACTCGCACCAGGAAATGTAATAGTACTGTGCTCCAGCTATTATGTACTGTGATATTGTAACTGTGCCATGTAAGCAAGTGCTTAAGTGCAGCGATTATTAAATGCAGTTGTGCAAGAACTTTTCTGTTAATCCAGAACTCCTACATAAATCCTCCGTGAGCTATCAAAGGGTTTCGGGACTGCTGTGCTCCGCCTATCTTACCAATACAGTCCACTCAAAACATCCAGAATTAGGCGCAGTAGCCCGAACAAGCCCTGGGGCTCCAAATGACGAAATTATCATCGACGTACCGCAACCAACAACTGGATTGAGTGGCGCAGCGTTTAGCGCTGTGGCCTTGAAGCTCTTCATATATAGATTATAGATATGGAGATGAATGCGCCCCCTCCCGCCAACTATAAAAGCTGGCGCAGAGCGCGACGCCAGTCACCAGCCAGCCACCGCCCCGAACACTGCGCCCGCGACCCTTACGCCTCTGAAGATGTCCACCGCAGTCGTGGACGAAACGTTTGGCCCAACAATGCCAACTGGACCACGACCTACCAGCCCGGAAAATTTATCTTCTATTGACTCCGGCCCTGAAAGCCTACGATGCTTTGAAGAGAATGTCGTTTTAAAACATAAGGAAGTATGTGATTCGGCTACTCTCTGTGATGTTTTATAAATAAAATAAAACACATAGTTATAACATCGGTTTATAAAGCACTGAGAATCACAAATATATGTTACAAGGACGCACGTCATAGTACTACTGATGAACGCTTCTGAAAAGTACGTTAGTACGCGACCAAGGCACTGTTGCCAATTACTATACTATCCAGACATCTCCCTCCTTTTTTTCATATGTAATAACATTTATTACGATAATGTATATATTACTGCACATCCGACATCACACTTCAATATCCTGACATCTCTCTTCTTTATTTAAATACAGCAAAATGACTACTTAAATAACAAACTGCGAGCATTAACAAAACAAAGACGATAAAATTATTCAAATTCACAAAATACAATCTCAACGCTATTTACAATAATCTGAAATGCAGCGCGCCAGGAAAGTGCGGCTGCCACCGCTGCAGCTTCCCCCCTCATCGTCGCCGCCCTGCGGGGCGCTAGTGTCGCATTCGTTCCCCCCCCCCCGCCCCCCCCTTCGATCGCTGCTTCTGCGCCACCCACCGGACGGTGGAGCGCTGCCTGGTGCTCGAGGTACCAACATAATTTTTGTTCAGTGTAGTCTCATCAGCATGGTGACACTACGGAGAAAGTTTCCTGGCGCACTGTATCTAACCAATATTGTTTTCTATAAACTATTTCGTCACTATATTGCAAATACTTGGTGACAACTAATCGACCCGAATGTATGACACAACCTGTTGCAGATTGTACTGTATCTGTGATCTCATGATAATCAGCGTTGTCAGATTGTAATCTCAAATCTACATCTTCTTGATCAAAATTTGACGTAACTATTTAATTTTTTGAGTACTATATACAGGATTACAATATGTGATTTAACTTTTTATAAATTGCTTGCGTTTCTTTCTAGAGTCTTCCCATTTTCCAACACGATTATGAAAGGTCTTGGACGCTCACAGTTACTAACAACTTTTGCTGGATAAGTTGTCTATCTAAATATTTTCGAACATATACTTTGTCATAAACTTTCTATGGTTCTAACATCTGCACTTGACTATCATAATAGTACTTACATGTCTCAATTCTGCCGGATGACGTAACAGAAGATCCGAAAAAGTCTCTTTTGTAGTTTATCGCTTAGAAAACATAACTCATGTAGCTTCAAGATGAACAGAACCTAGTTTGGAGGATCTAGGAGGGTCGGGGATATTTCCCTATGATCACTAACGTCAGTTGTTCGGGAGAGAAGAATGGAATATCCCGCCTTCCTTTAACATCCTTACCAGCCACATGAACGAACATCTGAGAGATGAAAGAAGATTGACGCAACAAAATATTTCCTGTGCGCCGCATTGCCATGTTTAGTGAACGACAATGCAAGAAGAAATCTCAAGGGTTGGGTTCCAGGCGTTCAAGGGGTCGCTTTCACGTTCTCGCCGCCTCATCTGTCGTTTTTGCAATGGGTTACTACATGCAGCCCCTTCTAGCAAACAGATGAAGGACATCTTAAAAACACAACCATAGTCCAAAAACACGATTTTTCAGGAAAGCAAAAAAACCTTCCATGATGAAATTGGTATACATTTGAAGCGTACAAATTGTTGTGAACTTTCTAAAGCTATTGTAATTACTCATGAACGCTTGAGTGTACTTCAAGCTTGAACTGTATTGTGATAATTGGATAAAGTTGGGTGTGCTTGAATTATGGTGGTTTTTTTCTAAAAGTTGAGAAATTTGTCTATCAAAATTATATTTAGGGCAATAATATTGCAATATGTTTAAGAAGAATGCAAGATGTTAATGCACTTAATAAATTTGAAATATTATTCACCAATTTATTGTTTTTCTTCACTGCTGTTATCATTATCAGTGTTTTTCTTTTTTATATTAGCATGTGCCACTGATGACAAATTTAGATACAAATCTCTGCGAGCAAGTGACTATAAATATTTAAACAATTTCTGAAGTTTCTTATGCTATTTAAATGTTCATCTATTTTACCCCCTATTTACCACTCTTATCTCCTTTGCCCTCTTTACCTCGTTTGCTCTTACTACATACTCTTTCCTCTCTTTCTTTGGTTTACGTCTCTTCCACTCTGTTCTTTATACATCTAACGCTGAATCAATTTCTTAGCTGATACTTTCTCCTTTGCTTGCTCAGATTCAAAACACAAAGGACCTTTATGCCACAAGAACAGGTTATACACTATTACCAAACTTCCAGGACAAAAATACTGCTTATGCAGAATAGCCACATTCACTAAACAAACACTATCATCCGTTGCAGATTGAGACAAGGTATGCTTGAAAAATAATCACGGAGAAAACTTACTTTTAAAGAACTATGGTTCTTTTACCAAAAAAAATTCTGGACTATGGTTATTTTATCCAAATCAGTTTAATTTTCGAAGCTAATAACTACGGACAGGGCTTAATTTTGTTCACAACAACACAGTCAGCAGATAGTAGCTACGAAGCTCTAACAACAGTTCTAGTATCTCAAAATCTCACCCAATCATTGGACTACGCTTTTTAAAAAAAAAACTTCAAATATTCGTTCTTAAGATAGGGAATGAAGCATGAGAGTAAGCTGGAGACCGAGTATCTTCTCTTTGTGTAAAGCAGGCCTGATCATTTTGCACTTTCACTGACTTTGGGTGCCGCGCGCGAGTCATTTGAGTGCAAATGCCGGCAGTGCTGAATAGGTAGGGATGAGACTCATTGAAGGAGTGGGAACCACCAATGAAAATGCACAATTAAATAGAAAGAGCTATCAGCGAGAACGCGACGGACTATTACATACAATTCAAGTAATATTGACTTTTGTATTCGATTGAAAATGTTCGTTGTCACTAGTGTGACCGTCCCGTCGGTACCTCCTCTTTATTACAATTATTTCCTTACATCTATAATGTATTTACCTGATACCCAAATTCTCTGTTTATAAAAAATTAAAATAATAGTATTTCCGGGACGAGTGGCGTTGCCACTGGAAAATTTATATTGGGTCGTGGGACTGAAGTTCTCCCGTGTACAGAATAGGGAAATATATTTCTCATTATCTTATTGGTAATGGGTGAGAAAATTATCTTTCTTTATCTATAAACCAAGAAGAGACTTGGACACTATTCAAATATATATTCAGTAGCGAGCTCAGTATTACTGTTTGGTTATTCAGTGGAATTAATCTGCGACGTCGCCACTTGCCTCCGTGACGCTGCCTATAAAATCATTACATAAAACAAGAAACCCTTTAATACAATAAAAAATCTAAATGCAACATTCACACTTTATAACAAAATATTGTCACCATTCTCATTCACACCGTGCACGTCATACGTTGTTTCAAGATTTACTCAATTTATTTGAATTCTTGGCCTTCTTATAAATGTATTCCGTACGCGCGGGTAATATCTGCATAATGTTGACTTCCTTGAATGCTACGGCATTGCCGTCGGCGCGCGAATACATTTCATCCACCATTTCATCAAAAAACGTTCCATCAACTGAGCTCACCGTTTCTATATTTCCACACATCCTATGCGTTTCTACGCAGCCTACTAAATGTCGTACTTCTAACTCCGAACATCTAAATATTACAGTTAGCGCATGCTCCCAATACACCTTCTCTCTGATAAAAATTCATTCTTCTAAAACACGAAAACTTACCAGCACATTCTTACACGAGTTGTCGGCTCGTAATCTATCATGCCTCTCTGTTCTTCTTTATCAGTCTAGCCTTTCGATTGTTTTTTCAACAAAACAACAACGTTCACTTTCCTCTGCCGCCGAGGTCTTTTGTAACATTTTATATTTTCTTCTTCTTCGACGGTTTCTACCCCTTAGAGTTTGCCGTTTTCGATTTCCATAATTCTCGGTCCTCCCATTGACGCTCTTCCAATCCTTTCTCCTCCATTACTTCATGTATATAAGTCTTCCAGGTTAAACCAGGTCTACCTCTTCTACGTCTTCTTTTAGGTATCCAATTTACAATTTGTTTTGGCCATCTCTCATTTCGCATCCTCTGGACATGTCCATACCATTGAAGAGCTTTATTTTCTAGTCTTCTGGTTATGGTTGTTTCAACCCCAGCTCTTTCCCACACCACTTCGTTTCTTATTTTATCCAGTCTTGTTATCTGCAAAGATCTTCTCATAAAGTCGAGCTCTACCGACCGTATTCTGTCTCTACGGCTTTTTGTTAACGGCCACATTTCTGCTCCATATAATATAATACTTTCCACGATATTGTGGAATATGTGTCGTTTTGTGTCTTGCCTTAAAACACTATTCCATATAAGGCCATGCAGAGCTTTAATTGCATTCCTCCCCATTGCAAGTCTGGTAGTTATATCTTCATCAATTTTCCCATCGTCAGTAATTACAGTCCCAAGATATTTAAATTTCGAAACGTTAGTTATCTCGTCATCAGCGATATTAATATTAGAGGCATCTCCTCCTATGCATAAATATTCTGTCTTTTTGAGGTTGATTTTAAGTCCCCATTTTTCGTATTCTTCTTTTAATTTGCGAAGCATATACTCCATATCTTCCCGATCTGCTGCCATAATTACCTGATCATCTGCAAAAAGCAAAGAATGTAAGCACTTGTCATTTATGGGAACTCCCATTTGAGAACATTTCTTGTACCAGGTTTCCAAAGCTTGTTCCATATATATATTAAAGAGAAGTGGCGATAAACTACATCCTTGCTTTAACCCTTTGTTAGTTCTAATGCTTCGGGTAATTTTCCTCCCCATTTTAATGCACGCAAATTTTCCTCCCCATATTAAAGAGAAGTGGCGATAAACTACATCCTTGCTTTAACCCTTTGTTAGTTCTAATGCTTCGGGTAATTTTCCTCCCCATTTTAATGCACGCTTCAGTATTCTGGTACATTTTCGTAACAAAATTAACCCATTTTTCTTGCACTTTCAGTCTTTTCATTGCTGGCCAAATTTTACATCTTGGAACACTGTCATAGGCCTTTTCCAGGTCAATAAATGTCATATATGTATCTATATTGTGCATTCCATTTTTTTCTATTATCTGGCGTAAGCAATGGATGTTATCCAAACATGACCTCCCACTCCTAAAACCACTTTGTTCTTCGCTGAAAGTTATTCCTTTTTGTATTTTTTCCTTTAGAATACTAGCGAATAACCTAGCTATTGATGGGATGACACTAATTCCTCTGTAATTTTCACAACTAGTTTTGTCACCTTTCTTGTGTATGGAACTGATGTATGACATATTCCATTCCTGCGGGATAACACCGCTAACTTCAATTCTGTTAAAAAGATTTTGGAGGTATTCAATTATACTAGAGCCTCCGTATTTTAAAAGTTCCATTCTAAGGTTTCCTGGTACTGGAGCTTTATTGTTTTTGGCTCTCGCCAAAGCCCTCTTTACATCAAGCCGACTAATTTCAGGTTCCCATTCTTGCCAATTCATTCCAAATCTTGTTGGTATTCCACTCTATTTTCTTGCAATAATGTTTCGTAGTAGTCAATCCATTTTGTAGGAGTTATTATTTGTATTTTGCTTCTGTTACAGTTTTTTCTCATATTTTTAATTGTTTTCCATGCTTCAGTTGATCTGTTATATCCCAATGTACTATCTATATCCCTACATAATCTCTCCCAGTGTTCATTTTTTTCGATTTTTACTAATTCTTTAACTTCTCTCTTTTCTACATATTCCTTTCGTGTGTCGTCATTCCTATTTGAAATCCATGCCAAATATAATTTTTTCTGTTCCTTAATCATGCTTTCTAAATTTTCGCTAAATTTCTCTACAAACTTGCTTTTTTCTTGCTCCACTCCTAAAACTTCCTTAGCTGCTTCAAAAACAGCCTCTTCTAAATGATTGTACATTTCTTCGGGACTTTTATCTTCTGAGTTTTCTAGCTTATTCTTAATTCTGTTTTGGTAGAGCATCTCAACACTGTATTGTTTTGAAAGGTCTGTTTTAAAATTTACACATTTCATTTAAAAAGTCAGTATCTTTTTCAGTTCATCTTCATTTATTTCTAAAAGGAAAAACATGTTTGCTCACTACCATATGATGATCAGTTCCACATTCTGGTTGACGGTATACTCTCACATCATTCAGTTTAACTCTTCTCTCATTCTTCACCACAACTAAATCAATTACAGATTGTATATTTCTTACTGGATCTATTCGTGTATATTTGTGGATGTTTTTATGTCTGAACAACGTATTCCCTACACATAGTGCATGTTCCTTACATAGGTTGATTAATCTTTTTCCATTGTCATTAATACTTTCCTCTCCGTATTGACCTACTACTTCACGTTCTCTATTACCTACTCTGCAATTAAAATCCCCAATTAATATTATTTCATTCTGATACGGAATACTCGCTATAGTTTCGCTGAGGTCTTGAAAGAACTTATTCTTTTCATCTACAAATGCATTATCATTTACGGCATATACCCCTAAAATTGTTATCTTATGACGAAAAACGTTCATGTCTATTCTTAGTATCCTTTCATTAATATTCTCTATCTGTTTAATGAATTTTGTCCATTTACGTTTAATAAGGAAAGAGACTCCACTTCTAGCTCTAAAATCTTTGGGTACACCACTCCAAATATGAAGATATTCATTCAAAATTTCTTCCCCTGTCCCTTTTTTCTTCGTTTCCGTAAGTATAATTATGTCCAGGTTCATTTTTTCAATTTCTGAGATGACCTCCCTCTGCTTTGTTCGTAGGCCTTGTATATTCCATGTTCCAATTTTCATTGTCCGTTTTCGTAGCCTTTGTCGTAAATTTAATTTTGGTCCGGTCCGAGGCATATTTAAATCGCTTTGAACTGAAGTTTTTTTTAAGGAGCCGGGATGTTAGCCCTGCGTCCAACCCCCATGTTTAATCCTGGAGGTAGATGTTTTTTTTTCCATTTTATATTTTCGTAATATTTATTCTGATTTGCCACTTTTCCGAAGTTCTGAAAGTTATGCTTTTGAATTCGCCGCGTTCCCTAAAGTCTTATTGCCCTCTGGTTTTCCTGCTTTGCCGAAATTCCAATTTGTTTTGAAAGCTACTTACATCAGTTGCCTACATTCAATTGTTCTTCCGTGTAAGCATCTTTCTGTCTTTGTACGTTTTTCTTCTAAATTTTTGTATCCCCCTTTCGAATTGCTTCCGGATGATTCTTAAATTGCCCTAATGCTTGTTATCTAATTCGAAAATTCCCCTGTTATTGAACGAGAATATAAAATTCAGTTCCGCGTTAATATTGTACCTTGTTTCCTCTACTTCTACCTACATATTTAATAAAAAAACATTTTTTTCTTGTCACAAATGTTTATTTGCGAAAGTTTGTTGGACTTCGTACGGTTACAATAGATGACAATATTAAATATGAACCTAAAACGAAGTAGACATACATATTTGATTTGAACTCCAAGTATTACAGTTGCTTGTAGAATTAATAATGTAACTCTCTTTGCTATGATGTAATTAAAAAATTAGTGTGGTGTTAAACCAAAACTGTGATATTGAATCGGCTTTGATTGATGATGACAGAAATAAACTATATTTTTATTAACTATGTTTCATTGAATAAGATGTTCTATCAAAGCTAAAATATCTTATTCCTAAAAAATCATGATCACTTTCTGTTCTAATTTCTGACAAGAGTACATTATATATTTCTAATATAAAATCAACGAACACTATTTATGAAAAATCAATTACTACATCTTATAAAAAGATTAAGCCCTTTGTATTCTTTGAAGAAGACCCATAATAAACTCATGATTGCCCTAACATATCGCCGGAAAGGTTTCCTCGTTGGTATCGTACTTTTCTATCATTTGGAAATTATAACATTCCTGGAGAAAAATCAATTATTAAACTGTGAATTTTTGTTATTCAGATTCAATAATACACTTAAAAAAGGCAACTGCTTTAAAATATTAAGAATCGCAATGAGCATTAACTTCAAAAATAAAATAAAACCTGTTACAAAGCAGTGCCCAAAGGAACAAGAACATGAACATGACCCTTGTATCTAGAAATACAGAACATTACTTATTTAAATACAAGTAATCGGGCAACTAATTGCACAGCCGGGATCATTGCATTTCAGGCTCAGGCATTCAATCTACGCGCCGCGTCGGCCCATTGAGCGAAGGCAGGCTGTTCCGCTCCCCACAAAGCTGTCTGCCCCCATAACTTGCACTTTTGTCGCCCTCGCGAGCAGACGTCCTGCTCTTGAGTGCAGAATGCCCGCGGAAGCAGGTGTCGTGCAGGTCTGGTGTAAAGCACGTGAATGTGGAGCAGTGAGGCGCGTGGCGCTGGCGCTGGGCCGAGCCTCCCGGGCCGCGCCCACGGAGTGATCCCCACCCGGGCGCGGGGCGGGGGGCGCGGGGCGCGGGGCGCGGGGCGCGGGGCGCGGGGCGCGGGGCGCGGGGCGCGGGGCGCGGGACGTGTGTGTGGGAAAGCCCCGGCGCGCCGCTCCGCGCCGCGTTCCGGAGGTCGAGAGACGATAGCGGGGACAACGCCGATCTTCGGCAGGCGGAACTGACGGTTGCGGCAGCGAATGGGTGGAGCGTTGAGGCTACGCAGCTGCCGCCTTGAGCCTTAGACAAACTGTGACCTGGGCCCAACTAGCTTTTAGCACTTTCGATGATGTGTTTAGTGTCATTTCACTCCGAGCTTGTGTTTTAAATGTGCTTTAAATGTCCATGTGATTTCAACGCGGTGGCTAGAAGTTAAAGTCACGCGCGTTTGCACGCGTTGGAACGACCGATTAAGGGGAGCCAACAGTGATTATCTGTTACTCTTTCCACTTCGATAGTTAAAGTCTCGTTTTAAAACGAAAACAGGTTCAGACACGTTCCACTGCGTTATATTGGACGACGATAAACTGGAACAAAATCTGATCTTGGGTCCATCTGAAAGACCTCCATGGGAGAAATGATCATGTTCATGAATATACTGACGGCGTTGCAGGTTATACTACTTTTTTCGGGGAGGTAGAGGAGCTGGAATTTTAGTTACTTCTTGAAAATAATATTTGTCTCACAAATAACATGTTACAATGTTATCTTATATAACTCTACAACGAGAAATGTGTCTACATAATACATGTTTATTTCTCTTCAAAGAAATTAAAATATGAAATAATTATACATATATATTTTAACGATTCTCTGTTGTGAAATTTTCTCTATTGTAAAGTTTTTGAGATTATACACAATCAGCTCAGGGAACTGACTGTCTATAATCTTAAGATACCTACAATTCAGAAAATATGTAATAACTCCTTTTGTTTTAAACATTTGTTCAATTTATATTTATCAACCCTCTAATTTTTCATCATTTTCAATTGCTAAACGTGACTATTTAAATTCTGTAATTTAAATACTGTAATTTAAATACTGTTGGTGAAATTAACTCTTGATCTGCTAACAGTAAAGCAAAAATAGCCATAAAAGCGGATGCCGGAATGAAGTAATGAATCCTATGTGATATACGAATTCAGTTAAATTAATTTTAAATTTGTAACGTTCAGTTTTGTTACATGTTTCTCTGCAATGTTCGGTATACATCTTCATTTTCTTGTTTTTCCTTCCTATTGCCATTCATTCTTGCAAGTACGTCATATCTAATAATCGAAGGCACTTGTAATAAGTCTAAAATTCATGAAACTAAATTATTTTCTGCTTCTTGGCTACACTACGATTATCTGCGGTAGGCCGTTCTCAGGTTGCAGACGTTGCTTACATACCCGAAGGTGTATGAAACTGTCGAGTACCAAACTGACACTGCACACTTTTCTTTCTAAATCTGCTGCATCTATACTTGGCATTGAATAAACACGTTCATTGCATATTTTTGTTTGCAGATTTTAAACCACCTGCAATTGTTACTGAGATTGTGAAAGCCTTGAGGGTTGATGCAGTGCTCTCGACACTGCCATCCGGGTAGCCCAACATTAGTCAAATTCAATGGCAAATAATTAAAATTTTTGGAGAATGATTTTATTGTACAAACAAATACATACCATTCCTTTTCACATAGTCACCATGTCCATTCAAACATTTACCATACCAAGCAACGAGTTCTTTTTTAAATTCCTGCCTGATACACCTCTACCGCCAGTTCGTGTAGAAGAAAGTAGTGGCAGCTTTTTCGAGGTCTTCGTCACTGTGAAATATTTACCTCATAACATGTCTTTCAATAGCGTAAAAGGTAATAGAAGGACAGAGATAAATCTGGGTTGCAGGTTGGGTGGTCGAAATCGTCTATTGCGCATTTGACATCCGTAAAACAGCGTGTTCGAGGTGAATCCCCATTTTGTGGCTTGTGGAGTTAAAAAAGTTGAATCCACAGAAGTGTTTTCAACACACAAAAAACACTTTTCGCAATCAAGGACCCACAAAACTTGAATTCTAACTACACAACGCATTTGAGAATGTAATTTACTGCGTAAGGAAAGAAGAAAAAAATTGCATGTAATTTGAGGTTCACAAAACTCGCATGTAATTTATAATAATAAGTTTCTAGTTGGTGCGTCGGCCCGTGTACAAGCCATGGCCTACCAGCGACGTCCCGGCCTCGCAGCCATGGGTGAAGGGGTTACGTGTGGTTGGCACGAAAACATCCCCACGCCGTATTTTGGTCTTCTCAACCTGAGATGTGAATTTTCTTATCGTCACACAGCAACATTTACTGGGACATTTCAAGGAAAATGTATACAATAATCTTGCCTGATCGGGAATCGAACCCGGGTCGCGTCAGGGAAAGAGAGTACCCGTCCAAAGAGCTAAGCCGCCAGACTATAATAATAGGTCATGTATAAAAACATCAAATCTAAAATGTCTAATGTTTCCAAAACTGGAACTTAATATTGAAATATTAAATTCTTCCGCCCTTACCTTTTTTCTATTTCTCCTAAGTTTTTTTTATAAAAAACAAAACCTTATTAAAACTGGTACCCGCAATTCTCATATATCTTTTGAAAATTGAATGAATCGCCTGAAAATTCACACCTCCTTACGAGTTCTCGGCTGACAGAATCTTCACTCGGGGAAATTTTGTGATCGATAGGGACATATTCCAATTATTATTAAAATAATAACACCAAATTTATGCTCATTACTGTAACGCAACAATGCCATGCGCTTTTTGTTCTTATTTAAAGATCCTCTGGCACCACCCCATTTGATTTATGTTTTTATTGTTGTTATGGAACCACACAATATTAACATTTACTAAAATTATTGAACAATGAAAAACAAACCATCACATTCGTTCCATATTTACATACTACAATATCCATTTATCATTATCGTGCTCAGTGGTGTGCATTATTACTAAATTATCCATAATTATCCATAAATCCATTAATGACCATTATTAAATGAATCTATTACTTTCACTAATTGAAATTTTACAACAATTTTGAACTAGAAAAAATGTTGAAAGTCCTTTTCTTTTGCAAAATTTCACTTTCCTTTCTGAATCCGCTAAGCATGCTTGGGCGACAAATTGATGTCGCGAACACGTCTCTTTTCATTACACCATTCAGCTTTTTATTACGCGCTCGAGTTTTTAATATTTTTTTTTCTTTGCCCGAGCTTATTTATAACTAAAATGTCAAAATTTACCTCCTTTTCCCGTTCACATCAACTATTGCTTCTACTAGAAACTTATTCCACTCATACCCTCAAATTTTAAAGATTTTTTTTTTCAAAATCTACCAAATCTACAAGCCAGATCTACACGGATACTTCAATTTGGAAAAAAAATTCTACCCATGGTTTAGGCGATAGTAGTGTTCACAGACACCAGACGGACGTATTGACGGACAGACGGACGTTTTGATTAAACATTTTTTTAGGGATCAGGGGACCCCAAAACGTGTATTTCTGTTGAAATCTCGAAGTCTATTTTACGGAGCATTGCATAACTTACCCAATACTACAGCGTATGTTACTCCGTATATACGTACGTATTCGGGAAAGTAAAAAAGTGCATAAATCCTGTTGCGAAATTTAGAACAAAAATCCTCTTAACTCCTGGTGTAGCCAAAATCCCTGTTTTGTTTGCTTCTCGATTCCGAAAAATCGATTCACGACAAAATGTTCCTCTGTCCATCCGTTCGTCTGTGGCCAACGCTAGCGGCTAAACCGTTCACCCGATTTTCTGCAAACTTGATATTCCGCAATCGATCTCGTTGACGTCACGGCCCTTGGAATTTGAAATCGATATTTTAATTCTGGGGGGTACTTTACATGAAAAACATCGGGCATTTTAAAAATTTTCAAAAAAGATGACTCAACATTTTTTGATTAAATTTTGTTGTTTAATAGTGTGAAAGACGTTTAAGAGAATGGTGCAGGTCTCATTTTCAGTGATATCACCGATTTTTTAAAATACAAAATTAAAGATAGAGATTTTTGGCTCAGAAAAATACTGTTGTACAAAATTACCTCTTTAGAAAATGTCATATAGATTTTTTTTAAAGAAACGAGTAGTTTTTATATAATGTGAGATTGAAATTTACAAAAAAATTATTGCTCAAAAACCGCTCAAAATTTTTTCTTTAAATTTTCTGCACATATGTATTAAAGGACGGTAATAAATATGGTGCTAATTCCATTTTCAGGTATTGTTAATTTTTTTGAAAATTGCAAAAATGTTACTTGTCTGTTTTCTTTTCTTTCTACACTTGAGCAGCTTTTCCGATAGGCGTCATCGTTTTCTCGTCTGTTTTGTTTCGTGTCACGAAAAACTAACATTTTTCACATTGTCTTAATTACTCGGCTCCGTAATGCTAGCACTGAAACCACCACCCACGTATTACTATTATGGAAGTATTATTTTCTCGTCGTAACGGGGTAGCCGAGGTAGCTAATTCAGGGATAAGGCCTGAGCTTATCTTCGGGCGGCAGGTTGGTTGATTCGTGTCTTAGTGGGGAACTATTATTGAAATCCATTTGAAGCAATTCTAATCGCAAATAATTTTAATAAAAATAAATAAACTGAAAGTGTCTGTATGTGATTTTCTGATTTTGAACTTTTAAACAATTTTTCACATCTCTTATGGGATTTGCAAAACGTATGAATCATGAAATCAATTGTTGACTTACGGCGCTTGTAACTTTTATAGAAGTACCCAATATCTGTGTAACCCGGGTTGCCGAAGTGTTTAAATGTCGAGCAATGCACTTCGGAAGGGCCGCTGGTGCGAGCCTGGTTTAAGGAGTAATTATTTGTCACAACTCTCTTTTGCCGCTGGAAATCATTGAGAATTTCAGAAACTTTTTTGAAAATCGTTTGAAGCAATTCTACTCACATATAGAATCTATTTATATTGTAAATAAACTGGAAGTGTCTGTACGTCATTTTCGTACATTGAAATTTGAAACAAGTTGACAACTATCTTGACCTATTTGTGAAACGTATGTTACATTAAATCAATTGTTCATTATAATATTCAAAACAATATAATACTGCGGAGCGTTTATAAACATTGCGAGAAGTATGTGCTTTGGCAGAAACACTAACTTTAGTTTTATTTTTTGAAAAATTTAGTATAAAATATTTTAAGGGGACTATTCAATATTGGGGGCCCTCGTCCCGGGCCTGAGCGTTAAGACGGCACTGCTAGCACTTGCTTTGCTTTGTTTGGAATTGACAATGCCTGCACATGCATGGAATGTGTGTTTCGCGATTTTTCATGCAAAAATATGAATCTTTGTTCAGAAGACCCTTTAACGACGTTGAGATAACTTTTATTATAAGATTTATTTTTAATTAATTTTGATAGATTAATTATTGCGTGTCTCCAGGAGAATCAACTGTTATACTCATTACTCCCGTAAATGTAGAATGAATTTCGGGAAAGAGAAATGACTTGCTGTGAAATTTTCTGTTAAGCATGGAAAATCTGCATCAGAAACTTTTGCTATATTGAGCATGGTTTACGGCGATGTTGCTATGAAGCGTAAGGCATGTTTTAAGTGCTGTGAACGTTCTAAAGATAGTCGTCAGTTCATTGAAGACGACGAGCGTCCTGGACGTCCTTCCTCGTCAACTGACGACGCACACGTCGACAAAACCAATACTCGATTGCGGGCAAATCGACGTCTGACTATCAAGGAGCTTGTTGAAAAGTGTGGGATATTGGATCTTGTCACGAGATTTTGGCTGAAAATTGAGGATGCACTGCGAAACTTGTGTAATGACTGATGACGGAGGAACAAAAAGTCCATCGCGTCCCACTTTGTCATGAACTGCTCGATTGTTCAGAAGAAGATAAAATCTTATTGTTAGGATGACAAAGGTCCAATCGTCGCAGTGGATGGGTGAAACGTCCCCCAGACCTAAAAAAGCTCGCCAAGTTCGATCCACGTTCAAGGTGATGCTGACAGTTTTTATTTATGCTAAGGATGTTGTTCACCATGAATATCTTTCCGAAGGCTCCACTGTGATCCAGAATTACTTTACTGAAGTTTTGAAACGCCTGTGGGACGCCATCCGCCAGAGAAAGCTAGAAATGTGGATGAGTGGCGATTCTTTGATTCATCATGGAAACGCTGCAGTTTATTCACCCCTCAGAACTCCTAAGTTTTTGGACAAACACTCGATCACTGTTCTTCTGCACCCTCCCTAGTCACCTGGCCTTACTCCTTGTGCCTTTGTCTTCTCTTCAATCTCAAAAGACCCTTGAAAGGAAGAAAATTTGAGACAATTCCCGAGATTATGGCAAATGCGACCAAGGAACTGAAGGACATTACAAAAGAAGCGTACCAGGACTGTTTCACGAAGAGGAGACACCGATAGGTTAGGCGTGAGCGTTGGGGAGGAAGGTATTTTCAAAAAGACCCAGACATGTACGTAACAAATAAAGTACATTTTCTTTTATGACGTCAGTCCACGTATTTTTTGCACAGCCCTTGTATGTGGCAGTATAGTGAATGTAAGTGTGTTTGTAAGTAAGGGGTGAGGATAGGTCAAGGAAAAGGAAGGGAATATCGCACGCGGACCGTGTACCCTAACGGCTACTGTTCCGACATTCACCTGGTATAGATAGGGGAAAGCACGGATACCGATGACGCTGCTGACGATACAGAAGCTACTGACTTCAACCTAGCTATCTAGCTAGATTGATGACACTGCAGTGAGATCAGTTGATAACCTGACCCACCTAAGCCTGTAAAAAATTAATTTTTTACTACTCACTGATATCGTCTATAGTTTGAACTAAACAACAGCAACAAAATAATAATAATAATAATAATAATAATAATAATAATAATAATAATAATAATAATGCCGGTCCGATGCCAGAGAACGCTGAGGCAGTAATGCAGTGGTGGTCTCAGACCAAAATTACGCGAGTTTGAATCCTGCCTCGGGTATAGTCTATTACACCATTCATCATCATCACAATTTCACCACATCCACCAGGGCTAACTACTCTGGGGTGGCAAGGAATGGAATGAAACAATGGAATCAGCATTAAAATGCTGATCCCCCAATAGAAAGTAACGTGCACCAACCCCGATATTCAACACTGAGCCTTGGTTGGATGCACATATCGCGTGGCCCCATGATGCCTGATTCGCGAAACAAAACAAAAACAAAAACAAAACAAAAAAAACAAAAAAAAACAAAAAACTCTATAATAATAATTCTTTAAGTAGTCCGTGAATAAGGGAGTCAATGTTCAGCTGTCATCAACCCCAATTTTTTTTTTTTTAGCGAAAGTGTAGACCCCTAACAAAATTCATATCGATTACACTTAGAAAATGCCTACTCTAAAGGAAGATACTATAAAATTATTTGAAAATATGAGTATATTTGTGTAATTTTGAGTAGCAAATTTACAAATAATGCGAGAAAGGCTGTTGCAACATTAGTTTATTATGAGAATTAATTAAAAGTATGTACTGTATTAACAAGGGAGGATCCAGAGGCAAATTTTGGGAGGGGAAATTAAAAATGTTTTGGTCGAATGTGTCATATTACAGATTTTGTGAAATGTCACAAGCTACACTCAGCTCCGGCTGCGCTACGATTTTATTCCTTTCAATGATTACCCGAAAATTTTTTTGCTTGAAAGTTTCGTGACAAGTTAAAATTAATAATGACTGAAAAAAAGGGGCTTTTCATCATTTCCTCCTCGTGGATCCGCATCTGATATTAACACATTTTTTATTTGTAAGAGAGATCACGATGCTTATCACAAGCGAAACACGCCGAAACTTCCAGGAAACTGCGCACAAAGTACCTTCGCCGATTCCATAGTGAAAGGAAGCCTTTCGTCTATGCCAAAACTGGCAAGAACAGCAGAGAATGAGAGGTTCCTACAGTTGCAATTGTTGACCGAGAGCTAGGTATAGATTCCAAAAGCAGTTAAGCGCGCGACCTCCGAGACTGCGAAAGGAAGTTTAATAACAAAATACTTTATGATATGGTATACTATTGTAATATACTTTTTATGGTGATATATGATATACTTTTATGATTATCAAGTTTTGTTTTCTCAAGATAGGCAAAAGCAGATATATTTATAACATTCAGACTTTTAATTGATTAATTTGGTCATGTGTAGATTTAATATTACTACAAATTGATTTGATTAGCATTATATATAATTATGTAATACATCATTTCAGAAGATGAGGTGACACCGCGTCTCGAAACGTTGTGCCGTTAGATTAAACAAATAATTTTTATTTAAAATCCAGTCTATAAAAAACAAAGAGGTGTACTATAATAATTATTAATTCACATACAAAAGCCTGGCAGGGAAAATGAGTCTCTCGTCAAGTTGCCTAGATTCCGGCGATAGCGTGGAGGCGGCTATTTATCATCTAGAGGGCAAGAAATAGTGTGAATATCAAATAATATTAAAGATTTAGATTATTGATTCAGGAGAGCACAGGTATCAACCAGACGTAGTTTATTATAACATAAATTTTAATAAACAGAAAATTTAGCCATACGCGTGTTTCGGGACTCCGATCCACCATCAGTGGCTCTACAATATTGAGAATGAACGAACAAATTATCATATGAATAACTCAAGACATACAGAAGAAATGATAAATACAAACGAACACATTAAAATTTATGTAAATAGAGTAGTTATCGAAGTATCATAGATTAAACACATTGTAAAAAAAAGAGCCCTAAGATGGCGCCATCTTGTATGTCGTACGAAGTACAGAGACATACTGAAGGAAGATGAGCGAGGAAATAGAACTGTAGGAAAAGCTAGTCAAGAAATATATTTATAATAGGGCTGGCGTTTAATTGAGATTTTTCATTGAGACATATTAAGTTACGCGGTATGAATAATTTTAAAATTACTAAATTTTCTAAAATGTTCATTTCGTTGCCTTTATTTTCGAAGTGAAGAATTTTGAATTGGAATCCGGGTCGAAAGAGTGATTATCTTGAATAATAATAATAATAATAATAATTATTATTATTATTATTATTATTATTATTATTATTAGCCTGATTTAATCCCATTAATGGCAAAGACCTCCTGCATACAGGATGAGTGATTGCCTTATTACTAATTCTTACAATTATTGAAGTTTGGTGTATATTATTCGCTAGTTACTTTCAGTTATTCTCTCTTTCTTTCCAAAACTTTGTAACACTGTACTTCACTTTTCATTTCTTACTCTTCCTAACTCACTGAACATTTTTAACATTTCCTAACACTGGCGATAAACTCACTTTTCTCAATATTAGTTCTCGAGGCGTTTATCACTCTCTACCTCTTAGTTTGTTCTTACAATTTTAATTTTGTCTCTCTCTACACTTTTCTAATCTATAGTATTACGTGTAAGTTCTTTCTACACTTTCATGCTTCTCATGATCGCGCGTTACTAAGTTCATACACGAAGGTGTCACCTTTCTTGGTTTTTGCCTTGAATTAGCTGGTTGGCAAATGTGGAATTTTCTAGTTCCAGTCTCCACGATCTGAGGTGTTCATTGAGTCTACAGGAAAACTTACTACCTGTTTGTCCCGAAACAAGTGTATGGCTGATTTTTCTGTTTATTATATTACATATTCTGTGTATCTAATGCTCAAAGGATCATTATTTGGTTAATTATCCAAATAAAATGCTCACCCCTGTTTGTAAGAACTGCGACGGGTCATATCGTGCAGACGTCCGCTCTGACGAATGCCCGTTCTACAAAAAATCTAACTGAACTCCATCCCCCTAACGGAGATCATAATAGAGAACTACCATCCCAAACTTCACAACCAACCAATTCCAGAAAGAGACCCAACAATAACACCTCATCTCGCTTACCTTCTCTCAATTTTCCATACATCCCACCCACAAACAGCATTCCTAATTTTACTTTCGTCCCAACTACAACCTCCAAATCGAATCCTCTTTATCAAACCACCCAACACCAAACAACACAAACTATAATAATAACAGCAATAATAATTCATTCATACACTCCCTAATAATATCCATTACAACTCATACCGTAAACATAATCAGTTGAATCACCCCAGCAATAATCAGTAATATACAAACTTCATTGTCATCTTCAATAGCAACCATGGCAGCACAACACACTAACAACTTAATAACCTTCATGAACTGGAATGCGAGTAGAATTGCTAATAAAAAATATAATTTACGCAATTTCTCTATACCTATAATGTTGACGTTGCTTGCATTATGGAAACTTAGATTAGATTTAGATTTATTCAGTCAAAAAAACAGTAAAAACTGTATGTGACGTAGGGGAAAAAAGATTATCTGAGTACGATTTCTTGAGTTCCAGAATCCCTTTCCCTCATTTTAACTATAAATAGTTGAAAGATGAGTAAAAGTTTAACATAAATAAATAAAAATAAATTTTAAAAATCGCAAGATTAGCAAAATTTGAAAAGTAGTCATTTTCGTTTCTGAGTTATAGAAAACTTATTTGCATCGGTATTCTTATTTCCATCGTATTAAAACGCAGCAATAAGTTCCACGGTCCAGACTATGTCACATACAGAAAAGATATATCACCGAACAAAGAAGGAGTCGTCTTAACGGCAATCAATTCAAACATAAAACTAGCAAACAGCAAAAACAAACCTTAACAAGCTTCAAATAATCCAGAATACATTTCTTAGAATTATCACAAATGCTCCTTGGTTTGTTATAAACTCACAGCTCCACAAATAATTCCAAATGGACTCCATACAGCACCATATAACGTATCTCTCCACCCAGTTCTATCATTCCATACCTCAAATTCCTCACCTAGCCAACTTCAGAGTCCTGAAAACTCCTCCTCACAGAACCAGAATTAAAAGTACATATCCATACCATGCATTCCTCATAAAATTTTCCGAAATAGATTGTTTTTAGAGGTGTCTTCAAAAGATTTCCTCGCCCAAATTTGTATGTAGTTTATTTTTAGGTGAATTAGAATGTAAGCATTCACAACATATTTAAAGTGTATTAAAATAACTGATCTATGTATACTCTGTAAAAATAAAATAAGTTTAAAAAAACTTTACTATCTGAGATCTGATGGTAAGGACTTTCGAATGCGATCAGAACATGAAATGAACTTTGAAATTTGAGAGAGAAATAGAAGTAGCAAATCTTCCACATTTGAAGATTTTTAAGACAAGGATAAGATCGGTAAAACAAACAAAAATATAAAATATTATATCCAATCAGTTTCAAATTTGAAATAACATTCAAATATTGTGTTTCATTTCTTCTTTTTGAAATATTAATACTGATTTCTGTTTGTTGTAGGGCTTACTTAGTCAATATTACTGCAACTGTTTGACATATTTTTTTCTTTCTTAAACCTGTTTCCAATAAACAGGAACCTAACCCATCCCTCTACTTAAGAAGATAGGCTTAGCATTCATGATTTAACATTAGCGATGATTTTTGGGAACTAATTCTCGGTAATGTTGAGCGATTACTGCTGTAACCCAATCACATGATAATCATTACGTTATAGCTTCATCTCCGTATATATGTGGGTATACCACTAGATATCAAACGAAAATAGAAAATTCACACAAAGTAAGACAACGCGTGTAAAAATTAATAATATAATATTTTAGTAATTAACAATATATTTCTCATATTTTTTACTTATTAATATATTTATTTTAAAAACCATAGTATGGGCGTTGTAATTTAAGCTTGCCCAAAATCCCTAAGAGAAGCAGTGCAAGCAACATTTTTCATTGCAAATAAATAAATTCATAATGTTCCAAAACAACCTGCTATTAAGACATATGATCCACCACTAACTTTTACATATTTCGTGTATCTTGAGCAAGTATACAAACTTTTAAAACACGTAAAATTCTACCAAGTCATATCGTAATATCTGACAATTATTAAACAGTCCGGAAGTCATCGTACAGTGAAATAGACTCTCTACTCCTTTCAGTGAAATTTAACTTATGATATAATTAAAGGTTTTTAAACACAGATACAGTACCAAATAACAGTCTTGGAAGCAATTTTTCTCGTAACTGCTCGGCTTTAGAAGTGTATTTGTAGTAGAATAATACAGCGGAACATACAGAAATAATTGGAGAAAGTATGTGCTTTTGGAGCACCACTAGTTTTGGTTCGTTGTCAGATTTCTGCCCCGTACAATATTGTCTCTCAGTGATGGAGCTATATATGCGTTTCTTTGTCTTTATTGAAATAACTGAGTTACATTGTACTATATTCAACCGTCTGGTAGTTATTTTTCCTGTTATATTTTTATTTTTCTCATCCTGTACGACTCTACTAACAGCTGTAAGTGTGACTCCCACATATTTATTCCCATTTATTTCGTTAATTTTTTTTAAGCTCACCATAGAATCTGGCAAGAAATTGCCTTCGCCCTCGCTACCACCGCCGCCCCCGTCTCTGCTTATGCCGGTCTGCAAGAGTCAGGGAATCCGGGATTCCACAAATCGGTTGCTTCGGAAGTGGAATGTTTTTAAATGACGCCCTATGACATGCTAATTATTATAATACCAATTCAATATCTAATAATAATTCAAGTAACAGATATTCATGTCCCTCATAGGTGGAAAGTGGTTATAAAAGAAGCACCTTGAATAGTTTTGAAAGAGATGATATTCATTTGGAATTTTGTTGAGAAAAAACAAATATACTTTTCTCTTGATGATTTTTCACAGATATGAAGTTATTGCAACAATAAATTGATTCCTAAGATGATGATACAAGGACTCCGTTTTACATAATCAAAATGGATATCGAAATAGAAAAATCTAAATTTTACTTTATTTCAGTCATTATTATTATTATTATTATTATTATTATTATTATTATTATTATTATTGTGGTTGTTGTTATTATTATTATTATTAATAATAATTTATAATTATTAATTATGTTATTATAATCAGATAGAAGAGAAGTGGTCTGTATGTTTCTTCGAAATAAGGCCGACGTTATCTCGAGAAAGGAAATCTGCAGTCAATTGTCAACTTTCGTAATTTACTATACTTTGAATGTTAAACTTTCATTATTTAATTACTTTTCAGGGTCATTCAGCCCAATTAAGACTGAATAAAAAGCCCCTAAAACACGAGACCTTTTGACGGAGATGACAGGGAGAACGTTGCACAATGACGTGACGCAGTTGGCACGTACTGAATGGTTTATGATGCTTCTCAAAACTGAGGTTCTTTCCTGCGTCAAAAGAAAACACAGGCTCGTTGCGCGACGGTGCTGGCATCCGTGGAATGCCGACGCAGTGGATCTCTCGCGAAATGACAGGAAGAAGTTAACATGGCCTCATAAGACTAGGTTTGTACCACACAACGGTAACCAATTACGGCGATTGTTGGCGTGGTGGGCGTGGGCGGATGTGTGGGCGATCGCGGGCGGGGGCATGGGGAGAGGCTGCGGAGGCGGAGCTCATGACGAAGCAGCCGCAGACAACTGTGCGTCCCACGCGAACCGCGCGAGAAGTTCATGATGTCACACTCCAGCCCATGGCTTTGCAAAGGCTCCCAAGATTGTAAACGCGAATATCTGGATCTGTCATGTTAATTATGAACCTCCAAAAAATTGATAGCTTCACAGCTTTCATTCACACTCTGATGAAGACAAGTTGGATTTAAACTGATTACCGGCGCGTCTTTATTGTTCACTCTTGCCATGAAACAAAAGAAAATGTTTCAGTTGAGCAAATACCTTTTTTTTAAAATAATACTAGGAACTATTTAGAAGAAGGTAGAGGGAATTGATATGAAGATGAAGATCATAGAAATCATAGCCCTGTTAAATATGATACCGTAATCGTCGGAACTGTTTTCACCGAAAATAAAGAAAACTTATATTTTAACAATTATTTCTCTTCAAAATATTAAATGATAGTGTTCAAAGCGTGGGTTAATCTAATGTGTATAAGATTATTTCAACTATCATTTTTGAAAAATTAAAATTTGTTTAATAATTTCATGTAAAGCTGCAGTAGTGGCTATATTTAAGAATACTTTCGTGACCTTATTGAAATATGAAATTAAATCTCTTCTTGGAAGACAGTACTTGAAGTAAGATCATGTTCAATTTTTCGAAAATACGAGAATTTCCGTGTAAATTTGCGGGACATTTTGGTAATTTTCATTTTTAAAGACTTATTTCTCAAAAACTCCATCACATTTTCTTTAATTTTTTTGCTTGTATGTATCAAGAGACGGTAAAAAATTTGATATTAGAAACATTCTCTGAGAACTCTCCGAATTTTTGAAAAATTACATAAAAATTTCATATCAAAATTACAAAATTGAGGATCGAGACTTTTGTCTTAGACAAAGTCTGTTGTAAAAATCAGTCCTTTAAAAAAGTTATGTATATATTTTTGAAAAAAACTAGTAGATTTCGAGCTAGTTCCATTTTCGCCGAACTTTGCGTGTTTTCGAAAATTGCGAACATTGCAAAAAGTTTACATTTTAATACTACAAATTTAAGATAGAAATTTTTGCTTCATACAAAGTATGTCTTCAAAAATCAGAACTTAAAAAATAGTCAAATACAATCTTTTAAAGAAACGATTATTTTGGTTGAAAACTAGTTTGCAGGTGTATGTATTGGTAAAGTATTGTGGAGAAGTTAGAGATAATGCAACCACGTATGTGTTGTTGCGGCACCAATAGTTTATTATAAAATCTGCAAACTTCAAATTTTACTTTATCACCTCATACGTACGTATGTACGTTGTCAAAAGGAAGCATTGTAATGCTGCAGCAGGAAATGATTTTTTCTGAAAACAAGCAACGACAGGGGGTCTGATTTTTAAAAGTGAATAAATCTAATTCCTATACGTAGTAAAGTATATCCCCTAATATGTCAAGCCAAAACCTACGTTTTGTGGGTCTTTGAATCCGAATAATTAGTTTGCAGCAGACCGTCCGTCCACATGCCCTTAGAGAATTGTGACAGTTTGCCCGCAGTCAACGCTGACACCTAAACGCTGAAAAGAATTTTCTTCAATACTTGTATTCCTCGATTCCTCTGGACCAACTCACATTCCTGTTAATTTGAAACGGATATTTTGTATTTTTGGGCTACTTAATATGAAACCTTAATGTCTTTTAATTTTCTCCATATTTTTTTATTTAATTTTTTACTTGGATACAGCAAAGGTTGCTTAAAAATTCGCAGGGTTAATTTTAGTTGAATCCTCTGAAGTTTGAAATTATAAAAATTCAAAAAGAGAAGACGAATTTGTACAATACAAAATTGAAAATAGGGGTTTTTAAAACATAATATCAGTTCATCAAAGACATCTTTAAAAAAGGTAATGTTGAAAATTTTAGAATTATCAGAATATTCTCCTAATTTTGAGTTGCATATAGGCAATTTATAAAGAATTATTTCTTCAAAATGACTCCCCATTTTTTCTAAAAATTTCTGCGTCAGAGAGAGAGAGAGAGAGAAAAAGATACTTAAGATAATGGCGTTGATCTATTTTTCAGCGAAAATTGCAAACAAAAATTAACTTGCAGAACTACTTGATGATATTTTTTTCTTCATAAAAGCAGTTCTTCAAATTTTATTTTGAAATATTCAACTTCTTTTTAAGCGCCCGGAAGGTTGATCAATGAGGCGAGTGGAGTAGGAGTTACGTGAATGTTGTAGGAATAACATTAATTCTAAAAATATGGGTTCGAATCACAGCGCAGAACAAAATTGTTGGTTGCAAACACTTTTGCAGATTCACATAGTATTATGATACAATTACAACTGCAATATTGTATGTAATATTGTAGTACCACTTTCACTTTCTCGCCTTTCTAAATACGTAGTAAAGAGGAACTATTACCATGTTGCTGCAGAAATCGGCGATTTATCCACAAAAAAACAACAACACATATTGGGCAGCCCTGGCATCGTAAAATAGGATAAATGTTTCTAGATGTAAATTACTTCCATTCACACGAGTATTCAGAATCACCGGTACATTATACCAACAAATTAGTTGCCAGCAAAACGTCTGTGTGTATGTCTGTATGTATATCCGTACTTCTGTCTGTCCGTCTACCCGTCGGTCCGTCTGTCCATCGGTCCGTCTGCCCGTCGTTCCATCTGCTTGTCTGTACGTCTCTCCATCTCTCCGTCCGTTCATCTACCCGCCCGCCTGTCCGCAATTCCGCCCGTCCGTTCGTCTGCCCATCCATCCGTCTGTCCACCCGTTTGTCTGTCTGTCCATCCAACAGTCTGTGTAGTCATCTGTCCGTCTGTCCACCCGTCCGTCTGATCTTCCGTGTCCACCCGTCTCTCTATCTGACCGTCTCTCCGTCTTCCCCTGTGTCTTCTCCGTTCGTCCGTCCTTCCACTTATCTGAGATCAACGCTAGCGCCTAAACCTTTTAACGATTGTCTCCGAAAGTGATAGGACGAAGAGACGCTGCGAGGTTCATTCAAATTTCATTCAATTTGGTTTTTGAGGGTGCTTTATATGAAGCCTCTAGAAAGTTTTTAAAAATTCTCAGAGTTGGTCCCAAGTGTTTTATTAAGCTTTGTACTTGAATATCGCGATTAGACTAAAAAAGGCAAAGATCTCATTTTTGGTTAACTCTACGAATTTTTGAAAATCGCGGAAGTTCAAAACTTTTTCGGGGTCTCCTATACAATTGAAATATTAAAGATACAGATTTTTGGTTTTACAAAATCTGTTGGAGACAGGTTATGAAATAAAGTGTTAGATAAGTAGGATGTAAGATAAAATTAGTAATTTCCATGTAATTTTACGTGAAATATAGCTATTCTTAAAACAATTATTTTACCGAAAAAATTCTTGAAAATTTCTTTAATTTTTTCATCTTGGATGAAGTAAAGGAAGCTAAAAATGCAGGAGTTATATTTTCGGCGATCTAGGAATTTTCAAATGTTGTAGAACATTAATATTTGTATTGTATAAGTACAAAATTGATGACACATTTTACTTTTCCGTCCTTAATTCCTAGGAAGAGAAAATATTGTAATCGTGCGCCGGAAATGGCGAATTTTCGATAGAAAAATTCTATTGCAGGGCCCTGTTAACGAAAAAGGTGTTTAATATTGTTCCTATATATAGTAAATTACTTGCTCTAAAACTTGAATTCAGAATCCATGTTTTGGGGTACTTGATACAGAAAAATCGATTGATGGTAACACGTCTGTCTACATCTGTCTATCTATAGCCAACGCTAGCGTCTAAACCGTTAAAACGTTCTAAAAAATTGATATTCATCCCTCGATTTAAAGCGACTCAAGGAGTTTGATACGGATACTTTTGTTTTTGAGGGTATTTTACATGACGCCTCAATTACATGTTCCCAATTTTTTCACAAACTGCTCCAAATTATTTGATTAAACTCGTTGGATACTGTGTATGACGCTTAAAATAACGGAGCAGGTTTCATTTTAGTTGATACAACTGATTTTTGAAAAATTGCAAAATATCGAAACTTTTTTCGGTGTCTTCCTTTAAGAACAATGATGAAGATAATTATTATTTCTCAATAAACAGTTCTTTAAAGACTGAAATAGTGCCGCGTACAATTTTTCAAAAATATGAGTAATTTTGCATGTAATTTAGGCAACATTTAAACAATTATTTTCGGAAAAATGGCTCTCAATTTTCCCTTACATTTTTCTTCTCGTATGTGGCAAAGAAAAGTAAAAAGACATATTTCTCGCGAACTCTCTCTATTTTTGAAAATTGAAAGTTAAAGAATGCTAAACTAGAAATTTGAATATCGAGATTATCTTAAATAAATCTGCTCTTCAAAAATTTGATAAAATCTTTAAATATGTCACGTTCAGTTTTTTTAGAAAAACTAGTAGTTTTTTCGAAATTTTTGCATGAAATTAATTACTATTATAGAAAAACAATCTCCAAAACTGCTCCTACTTTTTCATTCATTTTTTCAATGTTACTATAAGAAATGCTTAAAAGAATAGCGCCGGTCTAATTTTCGCAGGACTCTTCGAATTTTCAAAAACTGCAAAAGCTGGAAATAATGCCAGAAAGTATGCACTGTTGTGGCACCACTAGTTATTTCAGAAATATGTTCTAGAAAATTAGACCGTTTAAGATCATGTACATTTTTTTGAAGAACGAAAAGTTTTCGCGTATATTTTGTTTGAAGTGAATGTACTTTATAAAAATATTCTCAAAAGTGGCTCACTCTTTTTTTAAGTGCATCCCTGTAATGCAAAGAACGCTTAAAAATGACATAGTACCCTATTTCGACAAACTCACTGTAATTTCGTAAATTAACACAAAGGATTAATAATGCTAAACTACAGCTTTTACGATAGAGATTTTTTTCTTGTATCTTACAGTTTTAAGTAAAGTCTTAAACATATTGCAATGTATTTTAATATCGTTAATTTTCGTATACAATAAACCTAACGAAGGAAACTTCTTATTCTCGAAAAGTTGTTTAGAAATAAAAATGTAGATAAAAATGTAAAATATACAATTAGGATGCTTCAAAGTTTTTTTTGTTTGGATGATTATATCCCAACCAATTTGATTCTTAAGATAAGGGGACTAGTAATCAAACATTTTTCTTATTCTCTCATAAACGTAAAGTTCCTTCCACAAAAAGTGGCTAGTGAAATTCTATCTTCCCAACCATCCAGAAATTCTTGGACAACCTTCGATCCAGGGGAGGGACGAGGTGACAAACCACTACAGTCAGTGTCTATGTGATTGGCGCAAACTACCGTGGGGCGGGAAAGACGCTGTTCCCGGGGGCGGGGCCTCGATTGTTTACGTATGAGGCGGCATTCCCTGCCGAAGGAGAGATTTTGCCTGCGCGAACATCATGACGAAAAAATATTACTGAGCGAGGTTTTCTGTCCTGAATTACTGTCAATTGACCAGTAAACATTCAGCATTTTAGCAACACTTATACTAACCTTTAGCAATTAATTTGTTACTCTGTCAAACTGCCATATTAAAGTGTTTATTTCAAGCAGAATTGGGGGTCCTTTCCGGCTGTTCTAGCTCATATTTCGAATTTGTTTATAAAATTGTAAATTGGAATAAACTTATAAAGTGGCATAGGTCCGATTTTCACTGGCAACTCAAAGCAAAAGTTTGAAATTCCGGCGTCTTTCTGCATTTGCAAAATTGAAGATATAGACTTTTACTTCAAATTAAATTTGTTCTCCATAATTAGATCATTCATTAATGTCGTGTACATTTTTTTGAAAATTTGAGTAGTTTTTGCGCAATATTGAGTGAAATATATGCAATACTAAAAAGTAATAAAGACAAGATTTTCTCAAAAACAGCTCAATTTTTTAAACGTATTAGTAAGAAAAGTGCTGAGTGTGCTGTATGACTTAACCGCCATATTTACATTAACGGTGACTTGTTCATTAATGCATTTATGAATACATGTGCTTTGAATGATGCCTGATAAATTTTCTGGAAAACTCGAAATTTTCCGTGGAAGTAATCTCAAATTTCTGCATTTTCTGAAACACTCAAACGCCATATTTTCAAAAATAGATCCAATTTTTTTTAAACCTTTTGAAGTGATAGTGATAAATGCACTGTTTAAGATGACACAATCTGATCTGATTGAGAGTAGCACTCCCCCTAAATTGATCTTATTTAGGTTTAATTTTGACTGCATTATTAATATCAGTTTGTATGTGGCTATTTTTTTTATTTTGCCATTTGTAAAATATTAATTCTAATGTACGTACTTAATTGTAACTTCGTTGGGTGCTTTTTATTGTCAAAATTAAATTGTTCTGCGCACAATAGTTTTTGCGTATTTTTAATTTCACTCATTCCACACTTTCATGCAAATATTAGTGTTAATCAATTAAATGACTAAACCTTCGTTTCAATTAAACTATACGTGTTATTTCATTGTAGTGCCTCTCTTCTATTGGCAGAATATTTGGAAAAAGTAGCCCAATATTAATGTGCGCTCCGCAATCAAGTCGAAGTTTTCGAAAGCAGCCCACGAGCCCACGCGAGTTGGAAATCCTTGATATAGACAAAATATGATAGTACGCTGCACCTGTAGCTTTTCCAAGTCGGCGGTCCGCTATCCTCGGCCTTCCTCACGTGGCCACTGATCTGTCCAAGCGGCATCGCCTTCTTTCGGGCGAAGGGCCGCGAACGCCGAGGTGCGGGAGCGCTGGTGGCGTTTGGCAGGTTTTTCCGCGCAGCTTCCTTCGGCAGGGCAGCGCCGGAGGCGTGCGTGTCCTGCCCCTTGCAGAGGGTTGTGGCCTGGCATTCCACCGCTTCGCGTGCTTTCCGGCCACTCGCGCTGCATGCTAAATGTGCATGGACGATGTCCCTGTTGCCTGTTGCAGCTGCGGGTGAGTCTCGTCTCTTGCCTTTGGAACAGCACCTTTTACGCTCCCGAGCTCACATCAACACTAGGACTACTAATAGTGGCTCATTATCCCCACGCATTATGGCGAGAAGGGAGAAGATAATCAGGTAGCAGGTTTTCAATCCAGATTTTTACGACGAAAGGAGAGGATTTTAACCAATAACGTACGTCAATCTTTAGATGCTTATTTGGATTCATCATATAGTTAATGATATGAATTTCTCATCACATCATTTTCTTAATAAAAGAAAAAAACTAGGTGCAAAAATCAAGATCTCGAATTTCACGGGCTCAAATGGGCTAAAATGGAATTTTTGATGGAATTTTAATATAAAAATGTAAGGGGTTTCATATACACATATAGGTTTCAAATATCCATATTACTCTATATTATGGAGATATTATATCTATTAATGTATTTAAAGATGAAAACGTTCAAAATTTCCTAACATTTTCTTCAAGTACAGACAATTCTTTTCTCCAAAACTACTCCTTTTTTTCGAATATTGTTCATTATCTTTTTTAAAGAGCTAATTGTTTAGAATCGATTTTGTTTAATGCAAAAATCACTCACTTTAATTTTGTAATTTTGACGTGTTAAGGTTTAGCAATATTTGAAAATGCCGAGTGTGCCGGAACTGAGAGTCTTATGTACAAACATTTGATCAGAGATTGCAACCAAAATTACACCTGCGCTATTCTTTCAAGCGTCCTTTGCACTATCCGAGAACAAAATTTAATAAAATTTGAAAATGTAATTGAGATGTCATGAAAAGTACCGCCAAAAATACAAATATCTGTTTCAAAGTCAGAAACCATTTAAGCCCAGTACCATTTAAATCAATATGGGAATGTCAATTTTGGAGAAAATTGGTTGAACGGTTTTGGCGCAAGCTTTGACTATAGACAGACAGACGGAGGGACAGTCTGACGGACGGACGGACGGACGGATAGACACGTTTTACTGTCAATCGACTTTGGGTATCATGGACCAAGAAAACATGAATTCTGACTACACAGCATGTTAGAGGGAGTAATTTTACTAGCGAATAACACATCATACCTTGCGAGATAGCTCTCTTGCGCAGCCCACGTACGCTCTAAACACTAATAGAGCAGAGCTCCTACTATTCGGCTACAAATATTAATTGTAGATTCTTGTAAGCCTGCAATAGGAAACGACACGGATGCGTATAAAAATCTGAAGATGTGTCACATCGCGGCTCTATGAAACTGTGTTTCGAATGCAGCACACCCCTCCAAAGTGCGAGCCGTGCGTAACTTCCACAATACTGCAAAATGAGAAAATGGTTCAGTGAACGAAGATTTGAATGTCTACGGTCTTTAATGTAACATAAATCATATCTTTGTACCAAAATGTCAAAAACATCTTTATTTCGCAAACTAAAAATTATCTTTGGCCAAAACTAGATGATTTGAGTGGTCCTTTTCCGTTTTTGATCCCGAAAAGGGGGCAATCCCAAGGCCCAGGTTGTAAAGTTAAGTGCCCTGCTCAAGCAATGTGTTCTCAATGCCGCACAAAGGGGTAGGCGTTTTTAGGCATTAACACTACGTTTCCCTATCGTAGCATAGAAAAGGTTAAGGCTACACTCAGAATGTAAATCCCAAGTCGAACTATACCGTTTCGTACACTAATATTTGGGTCTAACGCAAATCTCCGCGTTCAACAATCGTCGTGACGACCCCCGATAAACTGATGTGAACGCAATGTGGTGATGACAGACGCAGATGATAAAGTGCAAGCAGATTCTGTGCCGCGGCCGTACTTGCTTGTAACTGGTGGTGCTACAACAGCACTTACTTTCTCGCATTAGTTCCAAATTGGAAGATTTTAAAAATTCAGAGTTCAACGAAAATATGATCCCCACCATTCGTTTAAACGCCCTTTTTTCTTTCTGTCAAAATAAAACTAAAGAGAAAGTTCGGAGCGGTTTTTGAGAACATTATTTTAGAAATTGCATAAATTTCAAGCACAAATAACGTAAAAACGACTTTTTTCTTCAAAATATTGTACATAACCTTTTTCAAAGAGCTGAATTTTTAAAGCAGACTTTGAAGCAAAAATCTCTACCTTGAATTTTGTAGTTTTGAACTTTTTACATTTTGTAATTTTTGAAAAAACGCCGAAGTTGAGTTCGCCGAAAATAGAACTAGCACCATACGTTTTACCATCCTTGATACATATAACAAGAAAATTTTTAAAAACTTTGGAGATTTTCTTTGAAAAAAGATATTTAAAAAAATAATTGCCGATTGCGCGCAAAATTCAACGAATACAACTTATATTTTCGAATAATTGAAAATAATCTTAATTCAAGATGTCTTTAAAGAAAACATTTTATTTAGGAAAACATCTTTGTCTTCAATGTTGTACCTATAGAAACACGCCAAAAAATCGCACTTTTGTAATTTGCGAATAATCAAGGATTTCAGAGAAAACGAAACCTGCACGATTCTCTTAAGCGACCTTTATGCTATCCAAGGACAAAGTTTAATAACAAAATTTGGAACTATTTTTGAGAAAATTTTGAAAATGTTTTTGAGGTTTCTTGTAAAGTACCTTCAAAAATAAAAATATACAGTTGAAAGTCCCAAAGCTGCGAGTTCGTTCACATCGATCGGGGAATATCAAAATTGGAGAAAATTGAACGATTAGGGGCTGGCGTTGACGACAGGCAAGCAGCCAGACATTTTGCCGGGATTCTATTTTGTCGTCAACCGATCAATCAATACCAAAGACCCGGATTCTGGTTTCACTACGTGTTAGAAGAAGAATTTTACTATGTGTAGCAATAGGATTTATTCACTTTTTCGTTACCAGGGCCCGGAAATAAGAGTTTTTCTGCCGAAAAAATTGCCGTTTTCCGGCACATGATTACATAACTTTCTCTCCTTACGAAGCGAGTGTGAGAAAATAAAAACAAGTGGCGGTGCGTAAGTAGTCACATGAGCTGTATTAGGCACTCTCTCCTTCCATATGGGAATAAGATTTATCCACTTTTTGAATCTGAGGACGCTTCAATAAGAGTTATTCTGCCGTCATTCTGTCACCAACACAAGGCGAATGCCGGAGTAAATCCTATCAAACGGGCCACGGACCGCGCGCGATTTTTCCTTCCTCTTCTTTGTCCTTTCCTCACCCAATACTTATACACACCAGAAATAAAGTAAATAAATTCGCATCTAATCTACAGTCAACAATATGCACGGTCCCTCTTAAAATTTGCGTTGCTCAATTCTAATTAAGAAAGGTTGCCATATCCACACCCTTCGCATCATCTTCGTCTGAAAATGCTTGCTCCTGACGAGCATTTAGTTTTAAAAGAGCCTCAGAGTTAAAACCATAATTTCCCATTTTTAAATTATCAGTGGGCTAATACACTAAGTCAATACATTTCAGAAGGGTCTAAGGGTGCTTAAATAATTACTATCGATCTTCAATGCTCTTATAAACGTATTCACATAAGTGTCCATATATAAAGATGGGTGCCCAAACCCATCGAAGGATCCACACACATAGATGGGAATCCATACGCATGAAGAGGACTACGGGAGCATACGACACTTGAAATATCGTGTGTAAAAATCGGAATTTCAATTTCAAATATTTTTGCGTTGATTCCCACAAATCAAAAACTGAAATTAAACTTTTATTTAGTTAAACGCTTCAATTAGATTCGATTTCTTTCTTTTTGTATATATTTTATTAATAGGTTTAATGTTTGCCAATATTTGAGGCAAAAACAAGGATATTTGTTGTTTTTTGTCCTTTATTTATTCTAAGCCACTATAAAATCAAATTGGATTTTAGAAGATCACTCTTAATTTACATATTTTACAATTTCTATGACAAATAATTTTCAATAATTATTTCCCAGAGGCAGAATTATTTATTGTATTCCGCATCTTCCCTTCAGTTTTATTAAACACAATATATTTTGTTGTTGAATGGCAGTTTCAATGACGACGATCGGAAAATCATCCCCAACAAAAGGTGCAATATCAAAGTATTCATTAATAAGATAAATTAGTGAAGCAGCATAAAAGTAACTTTATTCACACGCTCAACATACCTTTACACTATCGGAAAGCGACTGGTTTGGCACGTCAGCTAAATCTGAAAAGAAAAAATGCTTTTTAGTGTACATTGTCACCTACATTTTTGATAAACAAAGTAATAAAAGTGGCAATATAAAATTATTGATATAATCATAAATATGAAGAACATATATGCAGGGAGACTAAAATGTAAAATCAACTGTTTTTCATTGAGTATTATCAGTAACAAATAATATTTTTACAGGTCATTAACTCTGCACGTACACACGTATTTCTTCATACATGAAGTGCACACATGTCTGGGGGTACCCAAAGTATTTTGACGATACACAATCACATCTGTTATTTACTGAACTTGGATAAGGAGATTAATAATATTGAATCATTCGTTGAATATTTTCGTAGAAATTTGTACTCCTAGGTTTCAACCTTACCTGTCACAAAAATATTTTGAGAAAGAAGGCGTAATTTTTAACACGTATCTCTTTGAAAAATTATTTTAAAAAATTTAAAAAATGATTATTTATATTTTAATATTACGTTTATCAGAGATGAACAATTTTCAACATGGTTACGCCATTTTAACAAACTTGGCTTATGGTATTATATAACTATTTACAATTCACGAAGGAAATGCCTTACTTTCCGATAGACAATAGTACGAACTTAATTTACCCAAGACTTTATAAACCCAATTTCAAAATAATTGAAATGGTAAATATATTAATATCAGCTGGGGTGCTGAGGACCGCAGTGTTTTCGTGCAGGGTTAAATATAATGTAGTACAAAAAATACATTTTTCAAGAAATTAATAAAAATAGTGTCAATGGTGAATTTACTGCTCAAGGCAATTCTTGTGACATTTTCCCACGACGAGGGGTGATCGATTTCATTGTATAGGATGTGAAATATGTATCTGAGCCCCTGCGGTCGGGGTAACCCCGCGGTTTTCTCCACACACTCTCGAGCTCCCGACGCCATACTCCCGGAGGCGGACGCTGAAGTCTGCATCTGTGCGCCGCCGCAAAACACCCTTTTCTTCTCAAATCGCGAACGTTAAATCGGCGCCTTTGTTCTCGGAGCACTGGGTCGTGTCAGTGAGGCGTGCTCATTCATACAAGTCATGCTGAAAAAATTCCCGCGCTAGCAGGAAGAGTGAAAGCAAGTCGAAAATTCCCGGGGCTCGATGGCGGCGGAGGCGGAGGCGGGGCGGGCGCTGCAGGGCCGGCGCGGGGGAGGCGGAAGGGAAGGGTGGGTCAGGCGCTCCGCCGCACGTGCCGTGCGCTCGCTCCAGGATGGAGAAGGTGCGCTGGAGGTCGTGGCAGCGATACACGACGCCAGATAGTGCTCGGTATTTCCCCCTACGTCCGAGATCCCGCGGGCTTACTTGGCGAATGCCTCGCCCAATTTCCTGAGGAGCCGACCGTCACTGAAACGGGGGGGGGGAGGTTGAAGGCAGATGCGGAGGCGGGGTGACGTTGAAAGGAGAGAATGTCGACTGCGCTCCTACGGGGGCGAGAGGCACTGAGGGCGCAAGCAGGAGCCTAGGCTGCGACTGGGAGAAGGGGGAACGCGAGAAGTAGCGTCAGCGCGCTCTTGCAGATCTCAGTCATCCTGAAGCGACGTGCACAAGTTCTTGCCATTTGCGGTTTGGATTCTCCATTATGCACAGTGAACTTTCATGACTTTCGTCACTCAATCTCTTCCACCTAGATATTGCTGTACCTTCGTTCCTAAGTCCTATTTCGAACTTTTACTTCCAAGCCAACGTAAAAGACCAGTCCAAACAATTCTTTCATACCCAGGCTTGCTGTAAGTTCAACCGATAAAATGACAACTGTCAATAATACATATGTACTTCACTTATTTATTGTCGCAGTCAATTAAATGTATTTTGATCAATTGATGCTTAATCTAACCCCGACAAAAAATATTTTGTTGAAAATAAAAAAAGGTCGTAATCACTACTAATACTTTCATTTAATGCTATCATTAAAATTTTTATTTTCCTTAAAATTAGGGGTCGAATTTTGGCGACCTAAACCATTGCCAAAAACGATCAATAAAATGCATTTGAAATGTTTAAAAAAAGAAAATTGATGTAAAAATTTGATAAAAACCTATTCCGATGATTAAATTACACTGATTGTGGGGGAAATATGTTTTATTACTTTCAATAATTTTTAGTTAATTTTAATCATTTTTATTGCATCTGTTACGACATATTTTATTCACTTACAACAAATATATACATTTCCAACCAATCATATGTCTTAGAAATGAAGATCAATTTAACACATATTATAATTCAATATTAAAAATATAAATAAGAATCAAGATTTTTCTGAAAAGTCCATTATTAAAAGACCTCCGTGGCTGGAAGACCTGGCCTGGTGCATCCAGTTCAAGAGTACCAACAATAACATTTGCAACATTCCGATCCTCGTCATCTGTAATTTTGTCAATCAAAGCAAAAATTGACTTTCAATCGGCATTCACCAAAAAGCTTTTGGGTTGAACTATTCTTTACAACGGTATATCTGTCTTCAGTTACCGTGAAATCGCCCGAACTGACACTTGCGCAGCAGGGAGTCGTTACAGCAGTTTAGATTACATACAACGGATGTGGAGAATCTGCATCTCGTAAATATTGTTTGAAGAAAGTACCATGAAAAGTATATAAAAATCGTTTAAATCATCAAATAATGCTTCAAAATTACAGAAATCTTAAAAATGACTTGTTAGTCGAAATTGGCAAAAAATGCGAAAAAAATGTCAAAAATTGATAATTTTCTTTTGTCATGACAAACTCTGTACCTTCAAAAAAAGTTCTGTAATAAATTGAAAAGAAAAAAAATACATTTTTTTTAAAAATCCACCCCGACTTATACTAATATTGACTCGACCTTCAGCAATGAATATTTTTATTTGAGAATATCAATGTTATCTGCATTTTACCTACATCAGTGAAATCAAATTCAATAAATAAATTAGAAATCTCCATATATAACACAATTATTTTCGTATTTTTACACGTTAAAACATGAATTGCTCTGTATTTAAAAAACGCAACTAATTTATTTACCACTTAGTGTTAGAAATTGCAAACGCTATAGAAAATTCAAAATGTTTTACAATAGTTTTGTTAACAAAGTTCAAAGTACTTGTAACATCCCAAAAGGAGAGATGACTGACGAGACCGCCTTTTGTCTAGTCACCCCAATGGAACCTCAAAAGTAGTCCTTGAAAGAGACCACATAATGTAATAATTGTGAAGTAATTTTTCCCCTTAATCATCGAGTACATGTGTGACAGTAGAGAACTCAGAAACCTCCTGACTTAGATGCTGAGAACTGCACACCTGTGGGTGGGTCACGCGAAATTCCATTCACGGCAGAAAGCGACCTAGCGTGGTGGAAAGAGAAGGAATGTCTGTGCCCGGGCGGAAAGGTATTAGTCAACATTATCTCAACACCGCTTCCAAGTAGTTTTTCTGGGCTGATGCAGCAGCTGCGCTGATGAGAGACCTAAGTGTTGATATTATCTTCCATTTTGACTAGAAATTGACTTTTGATGTTCACTCTTTAGTAAGGTGACCATGTTTTGAAATCATAAAAACGGGACATTTTAGTTATTGTCACAACAATAAAAGGGGCAAAAGAGGACTTTAAATATTGTTTTATCACAAATATTTAGGTTTAGAAATTAAGATTAAATAAATGAATAAATAAATATAGACGTATAACTTTCATGATGTAGTAGCATTCAATTCACGCCAACCAAAGAATCCCTTAGAAAGGAACATTAGAAATAAAAATAAGTAAACAGTTGTTTATTCTGCACTTTCATTCATTACGGTGCAGGTCAGTATCACTCAATTAACATTTCATACTAAGTCGCACAGAAACTCTCAGAAGCAGAAGTATAGGATTATTACATTTCTTCTTGACGATATCGTTACCGACAAAGCATATACAAGTTGAAATGACGCCAAAGCTGCATTTTCTCTTCCTAGAAATCACAACCGTTTCTCTAAAAACTCATTACGTGGCACACTATCTTGTCGAACTTAAATTTTTATAAAAAATGCGATATATTATGATCAATTTACGGAATATATTATTATAAATTTAATTTTGTTGATGACATTTTATGCTGACAAGTCATTCTTACAAAAAACGGACTTTGAAAGTCCCGTTTTCCTATCAAAAAAGGCACAAAAGACACTCGAAATAAGTGACTGTCTCGGCTAATAAGGGACGTCCGGTCACCTTACGTCTTTAGGAAATGTTTTGAAAAATAACACAAGTGCTAATTTCAGAGAATTCGGGCATGTTTTGATGTTTAGTTTCAATTAAGTGAAATCTTGATATTTTAGATATTTTTTTTTCCAGAGATGCATAAAAATGGTATGAAAGCGGATAAGATAAACTCAAAGTGTATATCAATCAAATTGTGATAAAACTAAATATTTTATAGTTTTTTAAATATTACTAAGTACTTACTAGGTAATTTTAAATGTCATCATTGAAATTTTTATGTAAAGGGAGCAGTGTCAAACATCCAAGATATATAATTGAGAGTAACAGACTTCTGAGAAAAAGAAAGTTCTGAGAAAAAGAACATTGTTTGAAACTAAGGGGTTGTTCTTGATCTATGTTGAAATTAATAATTTCATATTTTCCTTTGAGATAAATGTATACAGATGAATTAGTGTTAAATGAATAAAGTTCATTATAGATTCTCAACCAAACAATTTGACAATTCTTGTAATAAAACTGTATGTAGTGGTACTGAAATACCATTCAAATTCATATACTTCATATTAATAACTAGCGATTACATGTTTTATATTTACCAAGATCTTTACACATATATACATGGATATTGTTTTGGCCTTAAACAGCAAATCCAGCTATCTTGCTTACCTTAATGTAATGAATTTTTAAATGTCATCACTGAAATTTTTATTCAAAGGGGCCTTTGTAAGACGCCCAATAGATATAATTGAAAGTAACAGATAGTTCCAAGAAAAAATTGTTCTGAGAAAAGAAACGGCAAAATGAATTACAATTTTCAAATAATAATCAGAACTCCCTCACCTCTTCTATGTTTTCCGTAGATACAACAAAAATGATACATAAGAAAGTACATCGAATACTTACATTGATTACTTACAAACAATCGTTTTAACGATCACACAACGATAGTCTCTAAGCAAGCCCTACTGTTCTTCCTTTTCCCGTGAACCTGCCAAGCGGCGCATGACGCCATCTTCCCGTTTCCATTCTAGCCGCGCATTTCAAACAACGCAAATTGCGTAGCATTTTATTAATAAAGCAAAGAATTTTTCTATTCAATATACAGTGAGCAATCTCTGTACTACCTCGTATACGTACGTATATACGGAGTACGTAGTACGGTATATGTATTACTTTCTCGTATACGTACGTAGGCTATACACGGAGTATATACGTAGCATAGAGAAAGTTACCTGATGCTGCGAAAAATCTATTTCAATGGAAATATACATTTCGGGGTCCCCTGATACCGGAAAAGTGTTTTGACCAAAACGTCCGTTCGTCCATCCGCCTGTGAACACCACTAGCGCCTAAATCATAAGTGGAATTTTTTCCAAAATGGATATTCTCCGGTCGAGCTGACTGGACTTGAGGCGTTGCAATTTTGAAAAGCTTTCTTCAAACTTTGGGGGAACTTTACAATCAAAAGTTTTTCTCACAAACGGCTCCAATTTTTCTTTAAATTTCTTTCAGAAATAGAGTAAAATAAAGGTAAAAGTTGAGTAAAGTAAAGGTGGTATAAGTCCGATTTTTACGGTTCACTCTTGCAAAAGTTTGATTTTTTTCGGCGTCTACCTACAACTACAAAATTAAATATGGACATTTTTCCTTCAAATGAAATATGTTGTCCATAACTAGTTCTTTCATTAAGGTCCTGTCCTTTTTTAAAAACTTTTAGTCGTTTTCGCGCAACATTGCATGCAATATTGAATGCAATATTTGCAATTTTAAAAAATTACAAAAACAAGGTTTTCTCAAAAACGAATCCAATATTTTCTTTAAACTTTTGATAGGGTTAGTGATAAATGTACTCTATAAGATGACATAAACGCCATATTGCTCTATTCTTTTATTTTTTCAAAAATTACAAAAAATTCACTTATCTTTCACGTTAATATTTACATTAGCGGCAATTTGTTCATATTATTGTATTTATGAATGCATGTGCTTTAAATAACGTCATTTAAAGTTTCTCGAAAACTCAACAGTTTTCTGTTAAAATGAGCTCATAATTTCGCATTTTCAGAAACACTCGAACGCAAAAACTGCTCCAAATTTGTTCTTCAAACTTTTCCAACGGCTAATTGCAGTGTTAAAAATTACATAAATTTCATTTTGCTGAATGTTTTTTTTTCTTCAAAAAATATACAAACGTATTTATTTTTAAATATTTCCACGCCGTTAATATGCACTTCCAGCGATTTGTAAACCGTATTGTATTTGCGAGTTAAAGTACTTCAAATTACTTTAAATAAAGTTATTCGAAAACTCAAAAATTATCTGTGAAAAGAGCTTCAAATTTCGCGTTTTCAGTTTGATTAAAAACAGTTCCAACTTTTTTGATAATAATTGCCACTTGTGACGAGATTTTACTCTTCTTTAATATTCTTAAAGTAATAATTCGGGTCTACTATTAGAAAACCAAAAAAATGAGAAAATGTCAAAAAAATTACTTTGGGCGGCGATAGATCGCAGCAGGCAAGAAGATGGAGGAAGACCGTAAACCCAGTTTACATCGAGGAAATTAGAAAATATTACTACGAGAAAGTATGTGCCATTCTTTATCACCTCCAGTTTTCTCTATTTCTGGTGCCTCGGTTATTTAAAATCGTTCACTGCGAGCCAAGTTTACATTACATAAGTATTATGTTTCCGCAAATTATATTTAGCCGGTATTTGATTTCACATGTAGAGCTGCTATATCTTCGATTTTGACCCGAAGACTTGGAGTTTTAAGTTCATTCTCGGGGCTCTAGATTCACTCTGAGTAAACTACATTCATTACTTTATACCATTATAATAAATTTAATACACGATTTAATAGAGAGCATAAAATTCCTACTGACCGAGTTAGATTACATTCAGCATTGACGTCGTATCAGAATAAACTGACTGGAAGTCCCGACTGTGGTAGATTTTCAAACTAGCTATGTACGTAAATCGCATTTAGACGCTGCCTGCAAGAGAATTTAAGCGTCCAGCTGCATTCATCGATAGTTTTCCGTAGTTTTTCAGATAAATATCAAGCGAATACACTACAAATGGACCACGGACAACGCGCAATTTTTCCTTTCTTGTATCATGTTCCTTACACACACACTTACATGCACTACACTACCCAAAATGTAGGGAGACCATCTGGTGCTTAGAGCTTGTTCCGGTTGTAGAGATGTTTCTCTGGCGTATATTCTTGGAGGAGGAAATCTCTTGCAAGGGACGAGTATATCGGCGCCGATCCAACGAGGGAGGTACACCGCCACCTCCCAGGAAAAAACATTCACTACAATAAAGGGAGTTACGTAAATTGTATTCGTAAACATCAATCTATCAACAAAATGCCTTACAATATTAAATGTATTCAGATTATTCACAGCAAGTTCTTATTTTATGACGCTTTTGAATTATTCAGACAAATAAGATTGACAACGACAGTTTCAATGAAGTTCATTCAAACAGTTTCAGATGAAGTGGAATAGATTTCAAATGTGTTGTTAAAACGTTATGTTCTTTAAAACTAGCTACAGAACATAACCAGCAATATCCAAAACGTAAGTTTTCTTAGGTCGTCAACAAAGAGAAAACAATTTTTTGGACATCCATCTGTCCTATTTGACAACCACCTGTAAATCGGCGTCATTGTGATACTCGTAATGCTGATCGGGTAGGAATTTCTTGATGTGTAAGAAAAGCTGGAAATCGCTTCGGGCGAGTTCTTTCCAATCGTGGAACTCAGGGTCCACGTGGTCTCAGCCCAGTACAACCGTCGGTCCCCTCCTGGTAAGTTTTTCTTCGAGTATTGCATTCTCTTAGCGTTTTTGCCCTTGGGCGGCGAGCCATCCGAGTGGGAATCGAACGCACCCCAGAGCGAGCCCATCGTATTTAAGATCAATCTTCACCCCTCCGTCAAGGAGGTAGTTGGGTATACGGTAAGGAAACGCGTCCAGGGGCATCTTCCCAATGAGCCCTGGAGGGAGCCACCCCGCCATCTCGGTGCAACCCGAGTCTGGTACCGGAGCCGAGTTCGGGCGCCACTCACAATATGGCAGGACAAATCTCTGTTAGTGTCCCTGAAACGGCGAAGCACGTTTCCGGGCCGGAGCCCGAGCAGTTCAGCCCTCCAATGCATCTCGACATTGCACACGCAGGAGTATCGTCGTAAAGGGTAGGGGGGTTGGATTTACCTAGGGACTTCTATATGTCGGTTTTTGGACGAGGGGCCCCTCAATTCTACCCCACGGACAGCGGGTGGAGGTTAAATTGGGCCCCGCGCGAGCAAGCCTCGGTCACACGAAGCGTAGCACTGGCTGCTCACTGAACCCACCTTGGCAAACGACGTGAGTATCGCCAAGAAATGAAGGGTCTCTGTGGCCATTTCCAATCTCTACCAGAGCCTCAGGCCAACAGACGTCTCCTCCCCCTGCGGGGGTTTTCCTTAAGAAGGTCAAATGCGAATAAGATAAGAATTAACATCAATTTTCATTGAAACCAGAGAACATTCGAAAATCGCAATTCCAAATCTACCGCGATTCATTGGTTAAAGGGAGTTTCACGGGATTGATGACAAATAAGCAGGATTCAATATTACTACTTAATACTTTTTACTACTGTACTACTCTATTTTATTACGCATTCGTTGCAATGCAAATGATACGAGCAAGAATTTAGAATTTTGGAATGTTTACGTAAACTACTGTACTGAGAGCGTTGCAATTATTTATGTAACTGTTTAATACATAATTTTCAATAAGAGTTATAAGCATTTTCAAAAAATGTGCGAACATGTCACTTTTGTTTTAATGGAAAGGAAATCACATTTTGAGAAGTGTTTGTTTCTATTTGGTAACGGTGGGTAGCACTCGTAAAATCTTATTCTAATTTTGGGAGCAATTTATTTCTCGTAACAACACAAAGACTCTTCTCTAAAGTGCATTGCTAATGTGACAACCATATACGTTTTGTAATTGCGTTTGCTGGAAAATATAGCGTTTATCAACCGCAATCAGTAAATGTTTATGCCTACGCATTTAGAAGATAAATTCATCACACTGAAAAGTGGCCCCGAAGAGAAAAGTACGTGAGACATTTATTCAATCCCTACAAGACGAAAATCCATTTTAAAGAGAGAGAGGAGAGAGAGAGAGGAGAGAGAGGAAGGAGAGGGAGGAGAGAGAGAGGAGAGAGGAGAAAGAGAGGAGAGAGAGAGGAGAGAGAGGAGAGAGAGGAGAGAGAGGAGAGAGAGGAGAGAGAGGAGAGAGAGGAGAGAGAGGAGAGAGAGGAGAGAGAGAGGAGAGAGAGGAGAGAGAGGAGAGAGAGGAGAGAGAGAGGAGAGAGAGAGGAGAGGAGAGAGGAGAGGAGAGAGGAGAGGAGAGAGGAGAGGAGAGAGGAGAGGAGAGAGGAGAGGAGAGAGGAGAGAGAGAGAGAGAGATCGGGATGTTGTCTTGACAACCCTTCAAATAATCATGTGATTGTCGCCAGCAACGAAGTGGTAGTTAGTGGGCTCGTGCCACGTCCGCTCACTTGACAGGCGCTGGCCGAGTAGAGCTGTTCGCTCGCCGACTTCATCGGAGCCCCGGCTCGTATGTCGGTGTGTAATTGATTGCCGGTGTTTTTGTTGGTTTGGCCGCTGGGCTTCGCACGCGAGGCGGCGGAGGCGTGACTGGAGCGTCAGCGGCTCCGCCCCCCGCGCCACGTGCCGGCGCCGCCACACGCCGCTGGCCACGCGCCGCCCGCCGCCGCCTCCGCCGCCGCCCGCCGCACCGGTACAAGCAACTGCATGCGGTGGGTCATACACTGCTCGCGGGGCATCTCTGGGCATCGCGACTCTCCAAGAAGCTAGCAACTTCCTGTACACCTCGCTGCGTTTTCAACGTTGATTAAATGGCGAAACGATATTCCCGAATAAGGTTCTCGAATGTGTCATTTAAAGAAAATGCAAAATTGCATTAGGGTGTAGATATTAGAACGATTCTCTAAAAAATCTTAATATTTTCCTGTTGAATTTGATGCCCAATATTTCAAGTCTTGAAGACGAAAGCATTATAAAGACATTTATAAATATTTTGTTTATAAAATATCCATTCCTGGAGTGTTCCCACTGTGAGTAACAAATTTGATGCTTTATACTTGAAATTTACACGCACGCAAATACTTTATAACATCGAAAGTGAGTTCAAGACAATACCCCCACAAGCTTCTTGAGTTTAAATAATTTCACATCACGTTACGAATAACCCATCGTCGGATATCAAGGAGATTAAGGAAGTAACTCCATGTACACATGAAGTCCGAAATAAAGCTACATGACAAAAACTTTTAATGTTTTCCCAGATAATCAACTAAGAAGCAAATATAGAAGATATATAATTTGTCAACTAATAAAAAATTACAAAATGTGCTAGTGCAGTATCTCAGACCCTTAGAAGTCAGATAGTCAAATGATTACATGGACAGTTTTTAGAAAATGTGAGTAGATTTCACATAATTTTAAACAAATCGTACACAAAAGTAAAAACAATATTTTACAAACAACTCCATACTTTCCCTTTCAATTTTCGATATGAATACAGAACAATGCACTGAAATATATAAAGCATATGCCATACAAACATAATTTAGGTGCCAAACAGCACATACTTTCTCGAGTTATTAGTAAAGATTATGTAATATTATATTGCATCTTCTATTCCTCTGACACGTCAATCATCACTTGATAAACGCATATAATATTAATAAACATTACGTGAAAACCATTTTTTAAAAGTTCCTCCTATGTTCATTAGGCTTCCGCAGACCGGCAGAAAAATATTTGCAGCGGGCCCTACGACGAAATTCGCGTGTTCTGGCACACCACAGCGTCAGTTGTGAGTCAACGTTTCGTGACTGTTTTCCTCATCCGATAAAGAGGCGCTTGCTATTCTTTAAGCAGGAGTTGCCAAATTACTCGCAGTATATTTTATGCGCACATGAGGTGCTGTGCTTTTTCCTCCCTCATTTACGATTTTACATCAAATATCTATTTAATCATTAATATATCTTTAGGAAACGAAGAAAATGTGTCTACGATATTGACCTAGAAAGTAAAAACTAAGAGAACAGAGAATTTCGTACCTTGATGCCACAATTTCGAAGGGTCGAAAAACGCTTTTCTATTTACTTCAGAATGACTAATGACCGTTTGGATGAAATTTTGAATATCATTACAGACGACATAAGAAATTAAGACCGTTTAATAATAGTGAAGCTAACTCATCTGAAGAACGACTTTGCACATGAGAAAATAAAAATTCCGTTAATATGAAGGCTCTCGGCAGTATTGGTGAAGCCGCGTGGAGAGCAGTGATGCCAATGTTTCCCAACCATATCGTGGCCCTTGTCAGGCCTGGAGAGCTAAAATTAAACTGCACAAGTTCACTACCGCGTCACCTGCCTGCCGCACATGCCTGAACGTGACAATACGCTACGTGTCGCGAATCCTCGGCTGTGAACATTATGCGTATATTAGCGGATATTTTGCTTAACAGCGGCGGTGGCGACTACAACTGCATTTACAATGAAAGAATGTATCATTTACTGAAAGGATACATTTTGCATCCCTGTCCTTCTAACTGTTCAATGTAGAGTAAAATAATAATCTAGAGTAAAATAACCGAAATGATAAAAAAAACATTTGCTACTTTCGAAAATACTGTGAAAAGGAGATATAATTAATAAAAATATCGGAGCTATTTTAACAAAATTTTGAAAATGTAGAGGATTCACGTAAAAAGTTCCACCAAAATCAAAACATTTATTTCAAACTGGCAGAGCTTCCAGTTGGGGCATATCTAAAGGGGAATATTAGTTTTGGAGAAAATATAATAGACAAATTAGTCGCTAAAATTAACCTCTGACGAATACACGGAAACCACTTTGCCGTAAACCAACTTTTCGCTATCAAGAACCCATAAATCGTGGATTCTGACAACGCAACGTGTTAGAGGAAGTAATTTACTACATAATAGTAAAATTGATACATTTTTTTGTTACCAGGGCTACACAAAATGAATTTTCTCCCGAAAATTGGCCACTTTCCTCTGTAGTATTATAACACTTATTCTTTATTTCGTAAGAACACAGTAGGCAAGAAAGTAAAATGGAAAATAGATTGAAATACCTAGACGACGAGATAACACACAAAGTCGAGAATATAAAAATTCCCTCATATTCGTGAGACATTTCTAACATTTCTCTTTTTATCAAAGGTATTAAAAAGCAATAACTGTACAATTCACTTCAGATATGGTGAACAACAAAACTAAACTATCTTTCAAGTACGAAGTAGGCTTTAGAAAGGCTATTAAACACTTTTTTGTTAGGGTTTTATTCAGCATAGAGCTGGTTACCCTTTACGTCTCGAAGTGACTCATATTCAAATGAGACGCCCTACGCGACAACACACACGTGGGAGACAAAGGACAACTAACCACGCACAAGGCGGAACTCGAACCCGCGACTTTTCGGAACGAAGCGGTGAGGCGTTACACGCTCTTAGCCACTGCGGCCATCCAATTTGGCTATTAAATACTTCTTAAGCACAAATAGACAATTCCATACCTACAAGGATCCCACAAAAAATAAAATTTTAGTAGTTTTTGGAAACATTCACCTATTAGTAACTCAGCAAGAGGTATACGAAGATTTGATTTCTAAACACACTTCATTGACAAGTGTCACAAGATTATACAAAGACAATATTCCCATTCTGGTTATAGCATCAGAGTTTGATGTGCAAAAGAGGGTTGAGGAAATGCTAATCATTAATAAGTTGAGTAATCTGTGTGTCGAAACTCAATAAAGGCGTAAAACAAATGGTCTAATACAGTGTTCGAAATGTCTAGACTCCAGTCACACAAGAAATAACTGTAATAATGAAACTATATGTGCATTCTCTGCAAACTACCATTACACGGAAAAATGTCCACAAACTCTTTTGACACCAAAATGCAAAAATTGAAAGGGTCCTCCAAGAGCGGACATTCCATCCGAAGAATGTAAATACTTTTAAAAAATCCAGACACTAACAGGAGTAATTTTAAAACTAAAACCCTTGGGTAATTCCAAAAAAATCACTGCCTCCCCTCCCCACACTCCCAATTTTCCTAATCTTTCAACCAATCGCACTCATGGAGGAAATAAGGCGTCGTCCTTCGGTGGATGCGCAGTAGCAGCCAATCACGTTCGAATCTGGTGACCAAGCCAAATGACGGACGCGCGTGTTATTATTCTCCCGTCTGCGAAAGCGTGAGGATTGTAGGGATTGGGAGTTGATCCAGAAATTTCTGTTGAACTAATATATTGATCATATTATTACGAAGATTACCAATCTGTCATTCAGAAGAGCAAAGAAAATCCGCAGAGAAGTCATATAATATAAACAAGACATGAGGCCTACGTATGAAAATATCTATTAACGCAATATAATATCCTTCAAAGAAAATCATCTTTCTAAATCTAAAAATAATTAATATTCTCATCAGATATATTTATCCTTTTCAGTATTAGGCTCATATATAGTATTACTGAAGATATAGAAAGAAAATATAATAAATTTCAAGATATACAGTGTTTAACAATCTTGTTTGTACAGTGTAAATGTTATAGAAAATTCATGAACTGTTGCATAGAAAATACTCTTCATATTTTATTGAAGTATTTACCACGAATGTATAACAAAGAATTAGAAAAAAAATAGTAATAACTCCATAATTTATAAAAAGATGCAAGAGATTATCGCAAAAAACACATTATAGTGTGAAGTTCACTCTATTCACTTGAAACATTTTTGTTTGTACACTTGAATAAATTCCCTTATTTGTAGGCTGTTAGTACTTTTCATCACTATCAGATGTCTATTAAATCATCGTAACTTGGTTTTTCGAGGCTCTTCTCTAAGAGAAATTGGACGCACAGTGAACAAATCCCATTCAACAATCAACTATGTGTTAAATAAGTTTAGATACAACGATTCAACAAAGAACCTACCAGGAAAAAACCAAGAGAACGGAGCTCAATGACTGGGACAAAGGTTTCAACAGCTTAGGAAAATCACATGAAGTGCTCCCAACATCCGCAAAATGATGAAACAAATCATGCAAACCAGACATTTCAGAGAGTATGGCTATCATCATATCACGAAAAAGGCCTTTCATAAGTAGAAAAAATCGATTTGCTAGAATTAAATTCTGCAGAGAGCACGAATATAAAGATAGGATGCTCACGAATAATGTTATTTGGTCGGATGAAACGAAAACAACTCTTTGTGGTGCTTGTGGGTGCTAGCGATATGGAGAAAGAGAAATCCAGCCAACAAAACTTGCAATACTATACATACTATGAAGCGTGGAGAAAGTTCTGTGATGTCGTATAATGAGGTTGGAACAATGCTGATCAATGACGGCATTGTGAACAAATGGCGATTATTAGATGTCTTAAAGAAAAATATTAAGTAGAGTGCATAAAAAATGCAATTAGGGCCAAGATACACTTTTCAACAATTGATCCCAAGCATACGGCTGATATCTGCAAACAGTGGCTTAAATGGAGAAGTTTACACTAATATTTATATGAATTGCCCAAGCAATTGCGAACTTACCATCCATCTCCTGATTTGGACCCAATCGAACATGTATGGGTTGATTTATAGGGGTGCATTCAAGAAAACCTCAGTGTTGTGGCAGAAGAATGCGAACAACTGATGATGTAAGATGCATTAAATGAATTACAACAAACCCACAATTCGAAGTTATAAGAAACTGTTTAACACCATTTAATATTTAGCTTTGTACTTTCTCCCTACGGAATAGAAAGTTATGTAATGTTGCACAAAAAACGACGAATATTTGGCAGGAAAACTCATATTACAAAGCCCTGTTAACGAAAAAGTGGATAAATCCGGTTGCTAAATTTAGAAATCAAAATTCTCTATCACGTGGTGTAACCAGAATCCATGTTTAGTGGGCTCATGATACCGACAAATCGAATGACTGCAAAACGTCTGTTCGTCTGTCTGTTCGTCTGTCCATCTATGAACAACGGAAGCGGCTAAACCGTTCAGCCAATTTCCTCCAAAATTGATATTCCTCAATCGACCTGGCTGATGTCGCGATCCCTTGAATGTGAAACCAATATTTTAATTTTGGGGGATAATTTACACAAAATGCGGCAGATAATTGAATTTCGACTTGTTAGTTTTCCAATTTCTTTGGTCATGGCTTACTTTCCGGGTTTTCTCCCCCTCTCCGTAGCTGCCATCGATCGCCGCCCTATGTACATTTTTTCACATTTTTTGAATTATTCTGTCTCCTAATGAAAGAACTGAAACATGCCTTTAAGAATATTATAGAAGGGTACAATCTGGTATGCGGGTGTGCCATACATTGCTAAACAAATTTGTTTGCAACTTTTTGGGATCAACCCCTAAATATTTTCCAAAGGGCCAAATTCACTCAAAAATAAAATTTCATGTCAATAGATCGATAATAACCCTTGTTGCCTTGAGCGCGAAATTTGAATGTTAGGGATGATTGGTTTTGTTAAGGTGTGTGGAAAACTACTGATACACGTTCAATATATAATTTTATATTAGAATTTATTTCAATGTCACTCTTGAGACTCTTTTATAGTTAAGCTTTTATTGTGGGTACTTTTTACTTTCTCGCCTTTCGAATTCTTCGTAAGAAGAGAAATGCGTCAGAAAACTACGAATTTTCGCCAGAAAAAGTCTTTTAGCCGGGCTCTGGTTACGAAGAAGAGGATAAATTCTTTTGCTAAATTTAGAAAAAAGTCCTCTAACACGTAGTGTAGCCAGAATTCATGTTTTGTGGGTTCTTGGAACCGAAAAATTGATTGACGGCAAAACGCCCGTCCGTCCGTCTGAGCGTCTGTCTGTAGTTGACACTAGCGCCTAAACTATTCAGCTGATTTCCTTCAAAATTGATATTCCCTGATTGATCTTAACGGACTGGAGGCTTTGGTGGTTTCTATCGGATATTTTGATTGTAGAAGTTTTTTTACATGAATCGGGCATTTCCTTTGTCCTAGTTCGACCAACGCGACGCTGCTGTGGCGTAGTGGTATGAGTGCCGGCACATTAACTCTGAGGATCTGAGTTCGAGTGGCAGAGTGTACAAATAATTAGCTGCTTGACAACACTTTTGCTTGTTATGTAGTAGTGTAATTTTGCGGAGCATTTAGACACAATGCGAGAAATTATGTGCTTTGACTGCACCACTAGTTTTCAGTGCTTTTTCTCGCAATATGGGTACAGTGAACGATGTTCTTGAACAACCCAACAGACATTGCTTTCGCTTCGCATCTACATTCAGTTTTCCATGAAAATCTTGCATTAATTCAACAGGCCTTTCAGAGTAGTCATTCACAGCTTCGGTTGTTATTTTTTTTATTGAAATTAAGAGTAAAATGAATTAGAAGATGCATTGTATATTAACGAATTAATAATTAAAGAACAGTTATCGGGATACAATTGCGCTTACCATAATATTCTCGAATCAATTCTCCACAAAAAGGAAACATTTTTCAATGTGTAGATTTTCTCAGGCTAAATTTGCTATCATTTTGATTTTGATTTGTACGTCTACTTACCGCATACCAGCATAATAAATACTACATACAGCGTCTTAATTTTTTTGTTGCTGCTTTTGAAATTGTGAAATCTATCGTTTTACGCGATTTTGGAACCTTTAAAAGGCAGATATCTTGATAAGGAGCTTGTACAGCTGCACTTTACTCTAGCCACGGTTTGACATACACAGTTACAATCAACACAGATACGTTTTTAGGGAATTGTAATAACACTAGGTAGTTTAGGTTCTGGTCTTAGCAGCAACATTTTTAATCATTAAGAGTTCTAGCAATCTATCTGACTTGATGCATCTCCCCGGGAAGATGTATCGTTAGTTTGTTACTTTCATAAAAGTCTAACATTTCTTTTAATTTCGGACTCATTAAAGAACATTTACACATTGTCTCTGCCCCTTTGAAAATTAATGGCATTAAGTTTTACCCAGCATTCCTTAAAAAGCGGAAAAAGTGGTGTCAGGATTGCTTGTTACATCACATATTTTAGATTCAAACACACATTGTAAAATAAGTTCATATATGTTATGACAGTACGGAAAGAACAACAATTCTATGTCCAAGTTTTTTAAGAAAGACACATGCTCCTTCAAAACGACAAATGTTTGATAAAGTTGTATCACAGTATATTGTCTTCGATTTTCGAACGATTTAAAAGGTAAATTAACTCGAAACCCTCTGAGTTTGAAATGAATATTTTCATTTTTGGGAGTATTTTATAAGAAGCTTCAACATTTTCTAAATGTTCTCAAAAATGGCTCCAATTTTTTTGTTTAAACTTTGTCCTCGAATAGCGTAAAGAGCTCTTCAGAGAATAGAGCCAGTCACATATTCGTTAAAATTCTTGAATTTTCGAAAATTGCAAAAGTTACTTTTTTTCGTCTTACTACAACTACAATATTGAAGATTGATTTTTTCTTTATAAAATCATTCTTTAAACACTTCGTAAAATAAGGTCATATATGATTTTTCAAAAATATGACTCATTTTTACGAAATTTCGGGTGAAATAAAAGCAAGGTTTACTTTTTCCATTTTCTCGTCGTATGTATAAAAAGACGGTACAAAAGTGGCGCTTGTCTAATTTCTGTGGAACTCATTGTATTTTAGATAATTGTAGAAATTTAACAATTTAAAACTATGAAACTGAAGATAGATTTTTTGCCTGACACGAAATCTGTTCTAAAATCTCAGCTCTGAAAAAACAAGTAGTTTGGGTAAATTATACTTGAATTAATGAAATTTAATCGAATTAATGCAATTATTATTGTGTCTCGAAACAAATGAAATGGGAATCACATTTAAATATATGTGTAATGAATTTATTAGACCCTTAAAATGATTGTTAATTCATAAAATTTACGCAGATGTGATCGATGGGTTTAATTACGCCAAGTGAATGTGAATGAGGATGAGGATGAACTAGAAGAAGAAAATGAGAAAGAAAAGAAAACGAGATGCTTCTGTTAACTATACACCTGAGTTTTATTTTATTCAAATAAATAAATTCTTTGATCTATCTTTTAAATGAATGACAATTTAATGAAGTTGTATGTATTAGAAATACCTTCGAGAAAATTTCTTCTACATTACATGTATGCACAACTTTCCAAATCTTAAGGCTCTTCATTAATCTGGGGGAAGACTAATGACCTTTTATGAGTCGACAATTTGTTCCTTTTGCATCCAAGTCAATAATACGGACGGATTTCAAGAGCATTGCAAAGCTCTGTGTTTGGGGAATTAGCCTGCATCACACACCTGTGCGTATAAAAAATACCATTAGGGATGGAAGTGCGAGACGAGCCGGCGAGAAAAGAGGGCGGAACGTTTGACTCGCGAGTGCACGGGGGCGGCACACGAGACGCGTTGGTCGGCGCGGCGCAGCGGCCTTTGTGGGCGCAGGTGGACGAAGAAAGGCGCGGCGCGCTCCACCTGCAAGTGTCGCCCGCGCCTCTCAGCCCCAACACGCGTGACCCGCCGCCGCGGTCCTTCGGCGGGACGCCAAAGAGCTGTGGACGCCCGTTGCTTTCCTTCAACGCTCTCACCCGCCCATTACAGACTCCATACACTACGAACGAAACGGGCGGCCCTCCAATCAAAGCGAATGGACGAATGACTGAACCACAGATTGAGCAGCCGTTCCAAGCGTTTTCGTCTCCTAAATTTCGACTACAAACCTTGTTAGTAGTTTATAATCACTAACCGAGGGCCCAGTGGCTCGAAAATCACTCTCTTTGCCACTAACTAGAAGCCCATCTTATGACTTTTCTGACTCCCTTAAATGCCTCGAGAGCTCAATATTTGGCTCATTCATTGACTGTTTATTTCTTGTTTCCGGGGAGCTTTGGTTTAATTGATTCGTTATTTGGGGAGCGTCAACTGGCGAGATCATTATTTCCATAAGTGTAGTGCTTGTTTTTATCAACGATCGTATAGGTGAACTTCCCCCGCTGGATGGCGATATCCGCCGCCGAACTACCAGCGGCTTGCGATGTTTTCCTCAACCAGGGAGCTTCCACCGATGGGGCACCGTCCAACCGAGACAAGCTCCAACTTTCCGACTGGTCTCCCGACATGTGTGGCAGTATGACGCCTGTAAGTACTAGATTAAGGGGCGAGGATAGAACAAGGAAGAGGAAGAAAAGATCGCATACGAAATTTGTCCAATTGCTGATTTTGAGAACCAGTTATACGTTTCTTGAATTAAGAATTCCAAATGTCGTGGAAGAATCTGGGCAATAGCATGAGAAACTGTTAATTGCAACAAGTGGCAAACACATCGAATTAAAAAATTAAATGATGCACCTCTCCCTTTAATTTAACATAAACGCCGTTGTTGATGCCAACCACTACACTGGCGTTATTAGTGCCAATTCCTCTAAATTTTTTTCATGTTGAATGAAATTTTTTAATGTGTTTTTTATCGCATCAATAATGGATTGAGCATTGCTTGCTTCCATTTCTGGTAAATGTAAAAATGTCGATACAACGTTTCCTTGTTTCAAACTATAGTATACGATCGCTATTCCGAACAATTTGGTAACAGAAAAGTAATTCGATTCATATAATAAAAAGTTAAAAGATCCGTTCCCAAAATCATTTAGTAAATTCTCCTTGAAGTGAGTATAAAAATAGTTCTTTATTAAATCGAAGCACTTTATTCAGTGTATTTTCAAATCGTGTACAATTTTGCTATCGTGGAATACTGTACGACACATTTAATTCAAACGATCTGAATTAGAAGTTGCACAATGAGCAGCTAGAAAAGGGACCGCAACCGCTTCAGCCTTGACAAGATCATTATTCTTTTTATGGAATGGTATCGTCTTATGTGTGCTCGTGGAAAAAGGTTCACTAGCAGTTACATGCAATGCTGATTTCGAATGACTCATTAAATCGTTATGTTTAGCAGCAAGGTCGGATTTGCAGAATCTGAAAGTTAATATGGATAATGAATACTTGATTTATAAAATAAATATATTTTAATATATTTACACTAGATAACTGCTTTTTAGTTAACAATAGCTTAATCTGCTGAAAAAATCATGTGACGATCTCATGTGAGTATAACATGTGCATACAAATGTGCATTTCACCGGTTTCATGTGTAATTCACACATGACTTTCACATGAAAAATGAGTTTCGCGTGCCACAGATGTATACTATACCCACAGGTTATATTATTATTATTATTATTATTATTATTATTATTATTATTATTACTACTACTATTAGTATTAGTATTAGTATTAGTATTAGTATTATATGGGCAGCACTTTGCACTCGTACAGCATGTCTGAGATCTTGCAATGATTTCCCAGCAAGTGTGCTTGCAGGTAATGAGCTGTCCTACAGTTCGGAGGGTATCTCTGAGATGACATAAGAAAATGGCGTGTTGAATTGGAGGGTATGCGTGCTTCGTACGTCAGTTCGACTATTGTTTCGCGGTCTTACGAGCAGACGCGTTACATTTTATTCAACTGGCATTGTATTTTGAACAGTATTAAACTCGATTGTTATTATTTTTGCTATAACTTGACAATGGACTGTATACTCGAATAATATATTCAAAAAATAACAATACATTTTCTTTAATCTTGAAAATCCCATTCGAAATAGACCTATTTTAGTAGTTAAATTTATTGATTGTAAATTTCGGAAATAAAGAACTAAATGCAATGCAAGAAAATTTTTTTAACACAAAGGTCAGTGTATACAGAAAGTAGTTTTTACATTCAAAACCCCTTTGAATTTTGATTTGTATTTGAAACAGTTCAAAATGTTTACCTGTGTGGAGGCCGCTTGCCAGAACAAGTTTGACAAGAGAATGACAAGAATAAGTGTGGCAAAACTTTTTTATAGAGTTTGTATGTATTTCGATAGACCATCAATTTTTGATTTACGATACTATCTCACTGTTGGATGGGGATATTAACTAAAAATATGAAGGAAATCTGCTGTCTTCTCTGCCATGCCGTCCGACTGGGACACGGAATGGACGCTGTCATCTGAGAGATGTCCTCCGACCAGTAAGGCGGACCACCTTCCTGAAAGTTCCGAGCAGATAGCCCTCGATGCCATGTCATCTTAAATATGCTTTCCGACATGTAGGACGTTCATGATACCAAGAGTTTCCGGCCGGAAAGGGTCGCAAAAATATTTTGTTCCGTCGACCATTACAATTTTTATTTAATTATTTTCCTATTAAAATGGAAATTAACTAACAAACAAAATTTTAGTTTAACAATTTTTACGAATAATTGATAAATTTGTCAATAATAAGTATTTAACAAATATATGCTTTATTTATATTAATAAATTTTCCAGCAGAGTTGTGTTTGTATTTTAGTGCTACATTGGTATATAACAGCATGCGTGTTACTTTGAAAGTCCACGCGCTATACTAACCTTACTTCAATTACTCTTATTTCACGATTTCTCACTTTTTCTATTCCACACAAATAGAAAGAGATACACATTGGGAAATACTTCTTCTTTCTGGCGTGCTGTAATAGAAGAAGACATATTTTGGGACGCAAGATGGATGCATCTCGCCTGGTCCGTAAGCTCCCCAATAGAATTCAAATAATTTGAATGTCGAATTTTGATTGGTTAAAAATTTCGTTAATATGTACAAATGCTAATTCAGCGCCATTGTTATTCGGCCTAAGATCAGTTACATGCGCTTGGAAAATATTTCAATGTTTTTTGTCTTTTTTCGTAATTTCATGAATTTCTCAAAAAATACCCTGTAACTCAACGAAATCCGCTAAATTTTCCGCTAACAGTGACAGCAATTTTTCCTCGCTAAAACGTATCAAAACCCGCGTAATCTAGCGGAAAATCCGCTAAAACTACAATACTGTCTATTACAATTCAATGTTACCTCTTCCTTTTTGGATCTGACTGCGTACACAATTTGCACCTTCACTCGTTTTTGCGAATGTTAGTCATCAGTTTGTTTTATGGCTGATTTAATGAGCACTTAAAGTGTAAACCATTATTACAACCATGGCAATGTACTTCTTCCTCACCCATTAACGGATTACAAATTACACAGTACAGATTATTTACCATTATCCTCCTAAAGTTGGTTTATGTTCTGTACTCACTTTAACAGTGCAGTTACATGGAAGTTTTTTATATTTATTATATTATATATTTATACTTACACTTTACTGATAAAGTAGATAACTTTCCCACAAGTCTAGAATAGTTTATCTAAAGTATTCTTCACTTCAATACTGTGGCGGCTGGTAGGGGTGGGTTGCGGGGCTGCAGCCCCCCAGTCCTTGTCAGAATTATTTAATTTATCTTTGATATTGAAATAAAATATGCCAAATAGTATTTCATTCAATTACCTGACCCACTGCTAGTGCGTGTGTAATTTGCATGTAGTGCATGTGTAAAAGCTTCCGCCGTGCTGCTTGCAGAGAAGTATGGGCATAGTTGATTGCGCTCTGTTTGTGTGTCTCAATATTGGGACTCTAAGACCTACAAGAAAGGCCGTCCCTTTGTTAGTTTTGCACGTTTACATGAATTTTAAAGCTCTGGCGGACGTATGATATAGTTGAGGTGCTGTATATTGTATTTTTCTGTTGTTTTTTTACTTTCTCGTCACGGAGTAGATATGTAATGTTGCACGAAATAACGGCAAATTTTCGGCAGAGAAACTCTTATTACAAGGCCCTGTTAACGAAAAAGTGGATAAATCCAGGTGCTAAATTTAGAAATAAAAATTCTCTAACATGTAGCCAGAATCTTTGCTTTGTGGTTCCTCGAAACCGAAAAATCATTCGTATTTGTCCGTTTGTAAGTCTTTGAACTACGCCAGCAGCTAAACAGATCAGCCGATTTTCTCCAAAATTGATATTCCGTAATAATCTGGCAGATTTTGCGGCCCTTTGAATTTGAAACCGATATTTTCATTTTTGAGGGTACTTCACCTGAAATCCTTGAGATATTCCCATAGTTTTCAAAAAAATGGCTCCATCATTTTTAATTACATTTCATTATTGGATAGTGTAAAGGGCGATTAAGAGAACGGTGCTGGTCTCATTTTCGCGGAAAAGCCTTAATTTTCGAAAATTGCAGAAGTTCAAAATGTTTTCAGAGTCTTCCTAAAACGAAAATATTGTTGACAGAGATTTTGTCTTTGCTGAAATGTGTTCCTCAAAGATAGATTTTAAAACATTGTCACGTACAATTTTTCGAAACTTTGAGTACTTTTCACATAATTTTGCGTGAAAGTACGGGCGAGAAAGTACGTGCTGTTTTAGCATCACGAGTTCGTGTTTAGAATGGGTACGAATAGTAATTCTGTTCAGTATTTAAAAACTGTGAAATTTAGAATTTTAACTCTTCAAGAAGTGTGATATAAATGCTCGCGGTAGACCTACACCGGTACTGAACATATTTCAATTCATTTTCTATTTTTGTATGCAGTCCCCCCCCATTAAGTAAATGTTCCAGCTTCCACTGCTTCAACAACAAAAATGTTAACTGTGTATAATAACACAAAGCTCAAACACAATACTGCCATCCCATGGTACATAATCTACATAGTACACAGCATTAATTTTAGTTGTGAGCATAATTCTCTCTTCAGGGAAATCAGTGTATAGTGTTCGGTCTCAATGTTCAAGCATTTCTAGTGTCTGAATATAACTACATTAGGGAAAGGTATATGGCTTATGCCATCAACCCTTCCACAGGGCAGACAATAACTGACGCCCTTCTCATCAGAAATAACGGTGACAACAGTGCAGTTCCTCTAGTGTCGCCATTTTCAAACAGCGGCGAGGCCATGGATGAAAGCATCGCGGCAACGCCAGCCCCGGCCAGCTACGAGGGCAGCATGAGACCTGCCGTCTCAAACGCCAGCCACAACTACGCGTCGTCACCACCCTCTCAGGTATTAAAGAAAAACCAGCAGAAACTGCAGACGGGCTCGCATTAACATACCGGAACATCGAGCTCAGCTCAGCTCAGCAGACCAGACACCATTGTTGCAAAACAAACGTGCATGTGACGACGAAGCAGCGTCGAGCGAAAGTAAACGGTAATATAAGGTAAAGTAAATGGTATATCGGTGCGCGAAAGTGAAAAATCAGGTGCAACGTATTTCCCAACCGGGATATCACAGAGCAGTGTAACATCTAGTGGGGCGATAAACTCTCCAGTTTCATTGCAAATTTAGACCGAGTTACAATTGCCAACAGATTTGGCAACTTAAATAACGATCAAAGTTTCGATGACTTGCCAGTTGAAGCTTCTAAAATTCCTTCAATTTATGTTTACACGGACTAAAATTCTACCTTCAGTGACTTAGTAATAACCCTCAAACTAATTGCAAAAAGGAACTTTTCTACTGAACTAAAATCGAACAAACTGAAAATCCAGCTGGCCACAATTGAAGACTACCGTGCGGTGGTTCGAAACGTTTTTGAAAATGAAAGGCAATTCTATACTTATGCCGACCCTAGCAACAAACAATTCTCTGTAGTTATAAAGAATGTGCATACTGAAATCTCAGAAAAAGAAATTTATTCGGAATTAAAAGCAATTTTGACTCAGTGAAAAAAGTCACAAGACTTCTAAAAAATGGTTCACCAATACCTGTAGTTGCTGTAGTATTTACTGGCTCCCATCCAATTGAAAATATCCTTCAAATAGATACTTTATGCCATTTAAAAGTGAAGATAGAAAAAAGAAAAAAACAAGTTGGACCCCTACAGTTAGTGCGTTGTCTAAATTTCGGTCATAGAAAAAACAGCTGCAACTGAAAAGTAACTTGTGCTCATTGTGCTGGTAACTACATTTCGGCTAGCTGCAAAAGTATAAACTCTGTTCCGCTCTGTGTTAATTGTAAAGGGGATCAGGCGTCACATCATCACATTGTACGTATTACACCAAAGTCCTAGAATCTAAAACAAAATGTTTGAATAGATTTAATAAAATACCAATTAACAATAATTTGTCTTCGAAGGCTCCTCCCAACACTGCAGAAAATTTTCCTTATTTACCAGAAGCTAACCAAATACTACATTTTTGTCCCTCACCCTCACCTTCACCTCCAACCTTTTACGAACATTTTAGAAACGAATAACCTCGCTCATCCCAACCACTCAGCCCTGAACCAAATAATCCTTTAATTAACAATATCATCCATCAATTAACAGCCATTTCACTAATTTACTACACTCACTATCCGTATAGTCTTAAGTAAAATTCCAAATTCCATAGTTTCACTTTTCGCAAATGCTAATAATGTCACTCCTCAAATCACTAAGGTTTCTCAATTGGAACAACCATGGAGTCTTCAAAACACGCATCGAACTCGTTGACTTCATAAATTTCCACTCCATAGATATAGCCTGTATCACCGAAACTCATTTGACATCAGATGTTGTTTTTAGGATTCTAGACTAGAATTGTATACGTAACGACAGACCTGGACTAACTACAGGAGGTGGTGTCTTAATGCTGGTCAAAAAAATCAATAAATTATTTTGAAATAGTCCTGCTCCTCACCCCGGCCTAGAAACGATTGCTGTACGCATTCTTTTTCCGGATAACAATAGTATCCCGGTCATCGATGCGTACAAACCACCAACCAAAAAATCTCGGCGTCCCGCATCCGATCACTATTTAACGCTACTTCATCAACGATCGTAATGGGTGTCCTCAATGCCAAACAAATATCACTGCCGGGTCAGTAATTCATGAAATAGATAATGCAGTTTCATTTATCACAAACTCCATAACTACAGCTGTACTCGCATCCATCCCCACAAGCCCCTTGCTTCCCCAAAACTTTACAAAACCTCCTCTTCCCAAGTATCTACAAAATGTAATCAAAAAAAGAATAAAACCAGAAGAATTTGGAATGAACACAGTTTACCACACCTAAGAGTGAGCTCAATCGTCTTATTGGAGTCTCTAGACAGACACTACAAGACTACAATTTCGGGCAATATAAAAACTATATACTTTCCCGCCCCATAACAGCGCAGTTTGGTTGGCTACGATAAAACTACTACGTAAAAAAACATCCAACCCTTCTCTTTTCTCAAACGGACAGAAATTGTTCTCTCAGAACCACAAAGCAGAACTTCTAACTGATAATATAATACATTCTATGTTCAAATTAGGTTACTTCCCCAAATTATGGAAACATTCAATAGTAGTCCCAATCTATTCTTGCCAAAACAGCAGAAAAATTCATTCAAAAGAGGCTCAATTAATTTCTAAGGAAGTCCAAGATTATTTCTCATCACCAATTTGGTTTTGTTCTTAAACATTCTTCCTGCCATCAACTCTTCAGATGAACAGAATTCATTCACCCCGCGTTTCAAAAAGGGCAACATATCTTAGCAGCTTTCCTTGATGATGAGCTAAGAATTCGAACGAATTTGGCATAATGACCTAATCTATAAGTTACGAAAGTCGGTATCCCACTCTACCTCCTTTCAACCATCCATTTTTTTTGTCAGATCTTTTATTCTCAGAAAATTCCAGTCGCATCTTTCTAACCCCCATCCCATTGTAGCAGGCGTTCCCCAAGGCTCCCTATTTCCCCAACTCTCTTCAATATTTTCACCGCTGACATACTCACATTTTGATTCATTAACACAGCCCAATTTGCAGACGATACTTCCTTATTTCTTTCAGATCCCGAACTATACACACTGACTGACCGATTTCAGATACACCTGCACCAAATCGAACAATTGACTACCAAATGAAGAATCATGCTCAATCCCTCAAAATCGCTCGCAAACATTTTCACTCTCCGACACCCTTAACATCCCCATTCCCTCCTGCTAAACAAATCTCCCATTCAATTCATCAGTCAACTACCTGGGTCTCTATATTGACACAAAACAAACCTGGAAAGATCGTATAGAAACCAAAGTGAAACAAACCCATCAGAAGCCTAATCAATATTGTCCCATTATATACCGTAAAAGTAGCCTCATCCCCGAAAATAAAGTGCTTCTATACAAATCCATTCCTCGACCACTCCTGCATTACGCATACCCGATCTGGTGGCATTCTGCAACACATAAACAACCCACATAAACATAAACAGCCCACATAAACAAGATCCAAGTCTTCCATGATAGAATCCTGCGCATTGCAACCAAAGCCCCCCGTTTGTAAGAAACGCAACTCTCCATTTCGTTTTCAACTTAAAACCCATAAAATAGCAAATACATCCCACAATTTCTTCTTCTCCCTACCTAATATAACCGGTCCATCCTTTTACAATCTCGGTATAGCTAACAATCCCTTCCTGAGAATAAAAAATAGTTATCCCCTTCATTCGTTCATAACATGTTTTTCCACCTATGAATAGAAATAAATAACTTCGGCATTTAATATCAACTCCCAGTGACTTCTAGTGGTGCTCGGCGAGTTTTCCCACTCTTAATTTTTAAGCTTAGAATAAGTCATTAGTCATCTGTAGAGCCGAAAGACTAAACGATGTAAATTCGGCCAAAAATAAATGAACTGATAAAAAAATCATTATTATCTCTTAATAGGCTTTCTAAGAAACGAATACTCGTCAATGTTTTGTGAGATTCTTGGTAGAAAATTAAATATAATTTGCAGTGTCTCGTGTAACGATTTCAAGATAAGGCTCTGAATATTGAAACGAGTTCCTGGCATATTCAGTGCCTCGAATTTCATTTGGCATTCAGAAGAGACAGCATTGTGTCCGTCTGCCCCTCATCAGTTACTGGGCGCCTCATCATAAGGCGCAGTACAACTGGGCCGCGAAAGCACTACGGAAAACCCCAGTGGAGAGCTGCGGCAGCGGAGCGAGGTGGCCTGCTGCTGGCGCGAGTTTGCTTTCGCCACTGATTACGCGGAAAGCCGTCACGTGATGCGCCTCACCGAGATGCGTCGCGCGCACGATGACGGATCAGCTCTGGCACGCGGCACGGCCTTGCCAAATTCGCGACATATTTTTGTGATGCTCCGGTACCTCGTGCGATGAGAATGCGGGCTACGTACAACACGACTTATTTCATTATTATCTCATAAATTTACGTTTTATCTCACCCAATTACTCATTAACTATTACATGCCCCACGCTTATTCATAATGTGTGCAATGGTTTTGTTAACGCTCTCGCCGCAACAGTGTCGGCGCCGCTAAGACCACCTTCCTCTAAGGAGACAGTTGCAAGGGCTGCAACAGGAAATATTGCACGTTTAATTTAAAATGAAATAATATGATCATATCACTTTCCCATTGTTGAGCAAAACTGAATTTCGATATCTTGAAACGATTAGAAGTTATACAGTAGGTGGTTGGTGGAACTCTCTGCATATATACAGGTGTGTATTGTGATAGTAATTTGAGTATAAACGTAGATTTTCTGGCATGTGATTTTAAATTAAACGGACAATATTCCTGTAGCAGCCCTCGCAACTGTCGCCTTAGAGGAAGGTGGTCTTAGCGGCGCCGACACTGTTGCGGCGAGAGCGTTAACAAAACGAGCGTTAAGATGTGTCGTATTTATTTGAATGTTTTTGTACATTTTTGGTAATTGTAATTGGAGAAACTCCACCTGCGCCGTGTGGCTGAGAGAACTGTTACCCCTTGTGCTATTTCTTCCTTAATAACAGCTGAGCGAACCTTTTTTTATTCTGATGTCCCACGTGGTTGAATAAAATAGCACCAAGCTATACAAAAGCGCACACTCTTTAATTTCAAATTTTCGTGAACTGAAAACGTTCTGACCCTTCGTATGTAAAATTTGAAAATTACGCTCAATAATAGACGCAAAATACACACTTATCACCGATTGTGACTTAATTATCATCGTAATCTCAATTACAAATCAATAATAATCTCGTCTCCCAAAATTACCTGATCCACCTGGCACAACCCACCGGAAGAAAATCTATATAGACTAGAAGTCATCCAAAATTAATTCCTCGGAAAAAATGTTGATTATATTTGGTTTATAAGCAATAAGAAATCCAAACCGAACTTTGCATCATGCCAATAAATGAGCCATAAAATCAACTGACTCGTACATTTTTATTATCTAGGCTATCCGGGACGAGCCGCGTCACTGCCATGGTGGCTGACCACCATGTCAGTGATGTGGCTCGTCCCAGATAGCCTAGATAACACAAACTCCGGCCGCGGAGGCCTATGCAACCACCTTACATTTCCTGCCAATCCCCACAGTTCACAAATATTACAACTTGATCAAGCACATAAAACACGGAACAGAATAAAACTACGATTGTCAAAAGGCTGCCTTGAAAACGTAATTCATTCCTCACTAAGCATTCTCTCCCAAATCTCTCTCCTCTCACTACTATCTCAAAAAACTAGCCACCTACAAACTCCGTTTAAATGAACTTTACAGATTCCTATACGTTTGTTAAACCTGGGACAGTGTGGGTCTCACGAGAGCTTTACTTTTATGACATGATCGGTAAGATTGATCTAAAAGTCAGATCATCCACGTGGCTGTTTGGTTATAACCATTGTTATATACCCTATACTTTGTTCCGTAAATCAATCGTTATTGTGAAGGATGAAAATGACATTTTGGGTCTGTCTGACTTGACACTACTGTATTCGTTTGCACTTTCTAGTGTAGAACATTTATTTCTAAATTTAGGATACCGTTTAATGTGTTGGGCAATTATGATAATATTTTTACTCCATAATATTTTGCGTGCGTGTTCATGAGACCTGTATTACTTATATTTATACTTTTCTTTGTATCTTATTATTTTATTATTTATGTGTATAACTTGGTATTACCATGATTGTATCATGATTTAATCTTATTCGTATGAATTATTGAAGGACATCTAACATTGCAATCTTCGTAATACAGCGTTATAGTTCAATGTTAAACGAACAGCGATATATTGTATGCTTTTTGTCACATTGAAAAATCATGATTTCATAAATAAAAATCTTGAATTTTCCGTTCACAGCATTAATTATGAGTTTTAGGTATGCAGGATATTTTTTCAATGAAGAGAAAAAAATAGAAGCGGCAGATTTTCGAATCCTCTGATATCTTCATGCGTAAGACACACCAACCTGCCCGTTTCCGCTCATATCGCGACTCCACTCTCCCTCGCAGAACCCTCGAGCGCAGTTCAACCACGTTTGCCTTTCCCAAGTGACAGCTGAAGCAGCTTGGCTGCGTACGGGTAATCGCAGGGACGGTGCGCGCGCCCACCGCCAGCCGCGTCACGAAGGCCGCACGTGATTTCAAGTGACACGAATTAGTGGCGTAGCGTGCCACTAAAGGCCTTAAGACAATTGTACGTAATTTGCAGAGGAGCTAGGCGCGCCCCGGCCACAGCATGTGCCCGCGCGTTCTCCCTCCCCCCGCACACACACACTCTCACTTCAATGACTGCGCTTCAGACTTGTTTGGGTTTCGGACTCAATTAATCGAACCTAATTTAGACGCAACTGCAATGTTGTGGCGTTATTGCTTCCACTGAGATTTGCCGTCATTAACAAATGCGTGTGCAACAAAACAAATTATTTTCTAATTTTATCGGCATCGGCTTTATGTTATTGAAATAAAACCCAAAATTTGAAAGGGATAACACATTACAGAGTACAAAGTTTAATAACAAAACTTGGAGCCATTTTTGAAAAAAAGTTTGAAAACATTGAGACTTCATGTAAAGTACCCAAAAATCGAAAACGCAAAAACGCTAAAGAGAATGGTGCGGGTCCCAGTTTCGTTGAAATCCCTGATTGTTCGAAAATTGTTAAAGTTCAAATTTTTTTTCGGCGTCATCCTATAACTACAATATTGTACTTAGGTTTTTTTCCTGGAGAAAATCTGTTCTCTAAAGACAGATCTTGTAATAAGGTCATGTACAATTTTTCGAAAATGTGTATCTATTTCGCATAATTTTGCATAAAATATAGAACATTTTTAATTCTTTAAACAACTTTTTTCATAAAAAGGCTCCATGTTTTTTCTTTAGTTTCTCCTCATATCTCTCAAAGACGGTAAAAATATTGTTACTAGTCTTATTTCCGAGACACTCTGTATTTTCGAGAATTGGAGAATATTTAATATTTTAAAACTACAAAATTAAAGATAAAGGTTTGGTCCTAAAACAAAATCTCTTCAGCCAATTACAGTAGCCGAGATCGCTAAGGCGTGTGTGTCATAACGATCCCGGTACGAAGGATCGCGGGTTCGGGTTCGAGTCCTTCTTCGGGCATGGTTGTATTTGTGTTCGTCCTTTCACCCTCCCCATCACCATGTAATTTGTTCAGTGTAAACAGTTACCACTGACGTTAACCAATAATGGTCGCTAATGACTTCGTAGTTAATGCGATCTTAAATGAACAAAAAATCTCTTTAAAAATTAAATTTTTAAAATGGTCATTTAGCGTAATTTGTGCTTGAAATTGAACAGATACAATTAGAACAAGGGACTACCCGACATTTATTTGTGAAATTGAATTATTAGTAAGAACCGGATTTCCATGCACTAAAACTCTCTAAAACGTGCAGTAAAAACACAAAAACGTGCAAAATAATTCATAAAAATACCAAAACCTTTCAAAACTATATTCTGTATCCTAAAAACTCCACTTATCAACTTTTTTACATATTGGATGTAAAATTTAAAGTAAAAGAAATATGATTTTAGAATGTACATTATAATTACGTTTGTATAAATACCAAATGATTTGTTTAAACAAATCATTTGATATTTAAATATAACTCTCAAACAAAATTAAAATAGCACAAAAATTCAAAAAAGTGAATACACAATTATGTTTATGTTTCAGACAGTAAAATCTTCGTTCTACATTTACACTTGTCTGTGTGCAGAGCCTCAATCTGGCGTACCGCCGGTGAACGCAGCTAAAAGAGCTCAAACACTGCGTTCATTCTCTCTCGTATTCCGCAGAGCAACATCTGTTCCGAGAAATTGGATGAATTGGAAATGTAGTGCAACTTGCCTCTAAGCTTCGCGCCCGAACATAAAGCCAAATGTGACCGCGCATACAGTCACAGGTTCAGCGAAGACTGACCAAACACCGCATATCCCTAGCTCCCAACTGCAATCCCTCAGATCTTTTAATTAGGCAATAGGAATCATGAAAGGTGTAGATGCTCAATTCATAGGCAACAAAATACGGAATTGACACATATTAAACGACACTCGGGTTCCACATAGCACCTGAATGCATGGCCGGGTTATTCATAATTTTTTTCTTTATTGAACCCTTTAAAAAGGGTAAATTAAAAGATGTTGATAACATAAGAATTATATTTTATGCAATCAAACAATCAATATTGCAAATTCGGCCAGGAAAAAAAAGTGCAATTTGCAGACAGAATCACCAATAAGGGCAATTTCGTGCAGTAATCCCTAAAGCGTTCACTTTCGTGCAAAATAAAACAAGTGCTAAGACAATGTTCGCGTCACGATTCAAATTAAGGTTTATTAAGTCAAGTTAAGGATTAAGGTTTCACCCAGATAGAAGTTAGCAAAGAAAATATGTAGTTACACGGAAATCTTGTCTTTCGATATAACGATTAAATATAACTTCAAATATTCTTCTTTTAGTGTAATTCTTTCTTTTAATGTAATATAGTTTAATATAAATTCAATGCAGCATGGTCTTTCATGCATGTGTACTCGGTTTACAAAATTTCTGAATATCATCTTCGCAGAAATATCAGTCCGGCAGTGGGTATCCCACAAAGGTTTTAACTGTTCTTGATTATAAATAAATAAATAAATAAATAAATAAATAAATAAATAAATAAATAAATAAATAAATAAATAAATAAATAAATAAATAAATAAATAAATAAATAAATAAATAAATAAATAAATAAATAAATAAATAAATAAATAAATAAATAAATAAATAAATAAATAAATAAATAAATAAATAAATAAATAAATAAATAAATAAATAAATAAATAAATAAATAAATAAATAAATAAATAAATAAATAAAATAAATCCTCAAAGGGAATCGAAGTTTCTGATTCAATGATTAGAAGCTCTGTTATAGACGAATAGAAATTAAGTTTTGTAACGATAAATAAATGTGGGCGACTAGTGTTTAGGTGACTACTTAGCATACAAAAGACGAAAATGCTCATCCTGCGCATAAAATGTGTGATAAAAGGAAAATATATCCAGAAAACTAGAAAGAATATATACTGGTGTTTGTAAAAATTGCAACACCCAGAAGGACTGGTCAGAAACACGTAAAAATCGGTGGATGTGTAGAACAGTGTATCCATGAGAAGTGATGGCGTTCACGTTAGCCCCGCAGCACCCTCCTTTGTGTGACAGATAAGGTCAGTGTTACGCCAAACAGCGAACAAATGCCAAGGCTGACGGCTTGGGACGCCATTGGCTACAATGTACATATTGAGGAGAACCTGAACAGCAACCGCTACATCAGGGAGGTTTTAGAACCCGAGGTATTGCCCCTCCGGCGAGCAACTCCAAGTGCCATATTTCAGGAGGACAATGCCCGACCGCATGTGACGAGGAATATGCAAGCAATATGCAAAGAACTACGGGTACCACTTCTTCCCTGGCCTGCACGTTCGCCTGACATGTCACCCATCGCACATGTTTGGGATATGATCGGCAACGTGTTCGTTCTGGTCCTCCTGCAGCCACTGTCGATGCTTTGTGGTCACGCACAGAAACTGAGTGGATGTGTGTTCTCCAGCAGCATATCCTGGCTCCCTTTGAACCCAAGACGCGACGTCTGAAGACTGATAGCAGCGCGTGGCGGCTTCACACCGTACTAAATACTCAAGGTCGAAATGCGTGTACAGTTCTATATTGGAAGGAGGAATAAATTGCAATGTAATAGAATGTCTCCTTCTTGGTGTTGCAATTTTCACAAATATCAGTGTATTAGTTTATTACGCTCCTGATTCTAAGCATACACGTTACCTCACTACACGTATGTAATGTTTTAAAAGTAGAAAACTAAGAAACAAGTTGTGAAAGAAACAATTTATGTTAGTTATCCAACTTAAAATGTTTAAGTAAATATACCTCAAAAGAACGAAAGTGCTAATTAGGACCTTGAAATTACTGAATGACTTGGCATTTATAGAAACGAAAAGACTCCAGAAAATACATTTTTTTTATTTGATTTAGTCCAAGAACAGAGCACTTTCTCTTGAGCTCCTGAAAGCCTTCCCATATTTTAACTATACATAGTATAAAGACGAATAACAGTAAACAAAGGTAAATCAAATAAACGGAAAATATAATAACAACAACAGCAACAACAATAATAATAATAATAATAATAATAATAATAATAATAATAATAATAATAATAATAATAATAATAATAATAATAATAATAATAATAATAATAATAATAATAATAATAATAATAATAATAATAATAATAATAATAATAATAATAATAATAATGAAATTTTTAAAGCGCGAGATTAGCAACATTTGAGAAACTAAACATTTTCGCCTTATACAAACTTATTTGCATCAGTAAACGAATTACATATTTAATTTCTTGGTAAGAAAATAGTAACAGCCCAGGCTCTACTCCTTCCAATACAAGCTAAAGGAGAGTTCAACAAAACGTACACATAGTGACTGTACATTTATGTCCAGAAATAAAACAAGGGTTCCTCTCAGCATTTGCAGCAGAGAAACTGGATAAAAACCTCATCGAGATGAAGGTCATTGACCGGGAATCTGAAGTACAATATTTGTTAAAGATATTAAGTCTTTTTAAAAGTTAGGTAATACAATCTAAACAAATGCATTATGTATCATTGTTAAAATAAACATGTTCCTTTTTGATAAACAGCATAGTTATTAATTGCATAGAAACAATTGTGCAATAGAAAATATTTTATGATAAATAAATGATGTTGTCTGGTATGAATAATTTTATTAAGCTTATGATAGTTTCGATCGCCAAGCGATCATTCTCAGAGCTAAAATTCGAAATAAATTATATTATTACATCAATTATAAACTACTAGATATCAGTTAATACAAATATTATTTACAGGATAGAGGCATTGCATGCAAGATGCGTAAGCAAACTGGGTCGTACTGCAGCTTCCGGGCCGAAAACAAAGTTCTGCGGATATTTGAGAGTGTGTCTTGTTTAAGCAACTCTACAGAGAGATATAAATCAAATGGATGTTCTTTGCTTTACAGAACATTGGTTATTTCATAATAATCTTAGCATTCACCAAATTCCAAACTTTTACCTTGCAGGCTATTATTGTAGAGAAAAGGAATCACATAAAGGTCCTGCATATGGGGGTTCTTGCATTTATGTTCGATTCTATTTCCTTGACGGAATTAAATGTGTATTCCGTGGAAAATGTTTTTGAAATGTCTTTAGTAAATCTTCCTTCGCTAAAATTATATTACTTTGCATCTACAGGCCTCCAACAAAGAGAGCAGTAGATTATATTATGTTCTTAAAGAAACTGGAGATAGAACTAAACAAAGTCACCAATCGCTCTTTTGAATCCATTCTTGTATGTGGAGATTTTAACATTGATTTTCTGGTCGAATCTTGCGAGAAAGAGCAGTTTCTGCATTTAATTCATTCCTTCAGTTTAGATATTACAATCAATGTGCGTAAACGGATCACACTAAATTCAAAGAAGGCAATCGATCAAATAATAATTAACAAAACCACTACTCGATATGAAATTGAAACAAAAGATTTAGGATACAGCGATCACGATGCACAAATTCTTACCATTATAAGAAATGCAAACACTGACACAATAAATAATACACGTATGAGTAGATTATTTACAAAAAGTAATATGAAATTACTCATCAGCAATTACTTGCAGCAAGAGTCATGGGAAGCACTTTACAACACTGTTGATACAAACGATAAATACAATTCTTTTTTCAACGCTTTAATTTCGTTTTAACACTTGCTTTCCTCTTCAAAAGAGAAAATTAAATATTGTACGAAAAAGCAATTCTTGGATAACACAAGGGATTAGGACATCATGTAAAAACAAACCATTTTTTTCTTTCATTTCTGAGCATCATAACTTATCTCAAGGTTTCCCCCTCTACTTTAAAAAATACAAATCATTGTTAAGAAAAGTCATACGGCAGGCTAAAATCATGAAACATTACCAGGATATTTTGAACTCAAATAATCAAACAAAAGCAATGTGGAATATAGTAAAAAATTCGACCAAATCAACTAGCACCATTGTAGAGAATGTTGTTTCAAAAGAGAACAATAGAAATGTGAACCATCCGGCAACAGTGGCTAGTCTCTTTAACCAATACTTTTCGAGAATTGCTGCCGATCTCAGTAAGGGCCTTCAGCCACAAAATTCAGCATCAGGCGTTTTCCCGAAAATTTCAGGTACGATGTTGGCTTCCGAAACTTCTTCCTATGAAATTCTCAAAATAATCGGTAGACTAAAAAATAAGTATTCGGCCGGTTTAGATGAAATTCCGGATTGCTTGTTAAAAATTTGCGCGCCCGCCATTATACACCCGTTAACCCACATATTTAATGTATCCTTATACACAGGAATTTTTCCAGATATTTTTAAAACAGCTAAGGTTAAGCCGCTTTTCAAAAAACGCATGAGAAATGAAATTCAAAATTATCGGCCAAATTCTCTTTTGTCGGTTTTTAAAAAATATTAGAGATACTTTTTTACATACGAATGGAAACATTTCTTAGTAAACACGACGCGTTTTCAGATTGCAAACATGGGTTTCGAAAATAAAAATCTACGGAAACAGCCATATTTTTTAACAGAATATTTCTAGATCTTTCAAAAGATTTTGACGTCATTGATCATAACATTTTACTCTCAAACACCATTCTGATTCTTTGCCAATTGCATGTGGAGTTCCGCAGGGATCGATTTTAGGCCCTATTCTCTTCCTACTATAAGTAAACGATATATCCTCGACGATTAGTAACGGTAGAACAGTTCTCTTTGCAGACGATACGAATATTTTTTGCAATAAAGAAACCGTAGATATTACAATATCAGATATTTGGTTTTGTAATTGGTTTCGTAATAACAAATTAATAGTAACTGAAAAGAAAACTGTTTGCAATGCAGTTCTCCATTTTAAATAAACAGCTCGACACTTCACTGAAAATGAACGGTGTGCCATTGACTGATGTTAAGTTAACAAAATTTTTAGGTCTTTCAATTCAGTCAAACCTTAAATGGAACGTCCATTTGAATGAATTGAACACTAAATTAAGTTCTTTATGCTATGCTTTCAGAATTCTTTCAAATTCAGTCAGCCTCCACACTGCTCGTTGTGTATATTTCGCGAATGTTCATTCCCGCCTGAAATATGCCATAACATTCTGGGGAAATACATCTTACAGTTCCCAGACTTTTAGATTACAAAAACGAATTGTACGAATAATAAGCAAATCCCACCCACATGATTCTTGTAAGCCTCTCTTTATTAATCTAGGTATTTTACCATTACCTCGTCTCCTAATATATGAATCAGTGGTTTTTGTCAAAAATGACTTGCTTAAGGGCGGGAATATATTAGCAATTAGCAAAGAATTGAAATGATGAGTAAATAATGTTATTTCATACCAGTGCGGCATTTCTACTCTGAGATCGTTCTCGAAGGTACAAGGTGTCCATTTCAGGGCAACACCACTAATTCCATATGAAGGTAATTTTAAGACCAAGGTGTTATGGTCAATGATGTCAAACGTTTTCGAAAGATTTAAAAAAAATTCCAATAGGTACATCATTTTGGTCCATTGAATTATTTAAAAAAAAAGAAAAAATGACAGTTTCCGTAGATTTTGATTTTCTAAAAACCGTGTTGCGAGTCTGCAAATACTTCGTTTTTCCTGAGAAAAGTTTTTATTCGCCTACACAAAAAGCTTCTTTAATATTTTTTTAGGAAACTGATGAAAGAGGAATTGGCCGTTGATTTTGAATTCCATATTTGATGCCTATTTTAAAAAGAGACTGTTTTGAAAATATTTGGAAATACTGCTGTGAATAAAGAAACATTGAAAATGTGAGTTAACGGGTATATAACGGCAGGTTAACAAGTTTAAATGAACAATCAGGAAATTCATCCAAACCAGACGAATATTTATTTTTTAGTTTACTGACTATTCTGAGGATATCACTGGAAGAAGTTTCGGAAATATACATCGTGTCGAAATGTTTGGAAAGCGTATGATGTTGAATTTTGTGGTTTTATTCTTCGTCGTGAGATCAGCCGCAATTCTAGAAAAGTGTTGGCCGGCGAATGTACTGAAGTTCGTTGAGCAAGTTACACAATTAATCTCCAATAATTCCATTATCCAAAATGTAGAGAGAGAATACATTACAACCATATAATACTACAGGGTATTGAGAAAATGTGTAAAAACTGCTCAGTCGGTCGTGACTATTGTCCGAGTAACATCGTTTTCAACTTGCATTCGGCTGTTCCGCACGGCTCACTTTCCGGCCGGAAGCAGGCTGCGACGCGTTCAACTGAACAATCTGCTGGGATTTTCCGACCTTTTTTTAGAAGCAAATACTTGGAGGTAGAGTATTGTTAGTATTTTGTCGCACTGGTAAAGCTCATTAGAACATATAATGCATGAATACACAGTTGATTGGCAGTGAGACAGTAATAAGAAACAACAGTGATTTTGGAAATGAGCATACCAATGCCCTCTGAGTAGCGTATTTCATATCCCATAATAGGTTTCTATTTTCACGTCAGAGGACAAAATTATACTTGACTGTTTTCTTGGGACTTCTACTGTCAAGAATATGTGTAGTTTCGTAGTTCATAATAATGTTAATTACATAATCATCTAAGCTAATGCTCTGCAGCAGCAAAAATGCCTGGTGAACAAGGCTACATACTTTTTTTTTCAAAAATGTAACTCGCTCACTGTTTAATACTCTTGTATAATCCTGCAATAAATTAAATATTTTAGCAAAAACAGTCGTCACGAATACTACATGAGCATAGTAAAGTTTTATAAAACTTTACCACTAGCCGACCAGTCAGGAACTTAAATTTCCTTCCGACTGGGGCGGTGTCCCGCTAGTGAAAGCTAGTGAGAGATACCTGGTCGGGAAAATCCCTCCAAGTTGATGTGTAAGTCAATCTTAAGGCAATCTAAAGCAATTAAAACTAGTGGTGATACAAAAACACATACTTTCCCGCACTCATTCTAACGGATCCACAAAATTATACTACTACATAAACCTGTAAAAGTATTTTAAACCAGCAAACAAACTGTTACCGCACCGAGAGCCGAATTCAGGTCCTTCGAGTTAACTCGACAGGCGCCTTACCGCTACACCACGTAGCCACTCTAACGTAATAACTTGGGCCGGCGATTAAAGATTTAGTCTTATCCATGATTTCCAACACGTAATTTTCAAAAACTCTGAGAGATCAACTAAAACGAGACTTTCTCTTCTTTTCAGCGTTCCTTGTGTTTTCCGTGAAAAATATTAAAGGCAAAATTTTGAGCGGGATTTGAGGAAATGTTTTATTGTAAACTTGCAAAGAAAAAAATAAACATGTTTAACATACGAAGATGTCTGCCGGAGGCATCTTAATGTACTTTTACAAAACTGATGTCAATTTTGAAAGGTTGATTTTAGTTATGCAAAGTGGGAAAATGTATTTTAACAATCGTAAAAGTAAGCAAAAATGTTTCCATTCACATGTGGTACTTGTTCTGAAAGTCACCTTCCCGGATCGATGTCTAGATCGATTGGGACACCTGCTTTCGCCCACTGCTTTCTCTCCTGGTGACGCCACTGGGCAGGATGAGAACTCAGTGGACAGGGATTCCCAACGTGGAGGGGAGTGAAGGAGTGGGGAGCTGAAGGCGCTGGGCGCCGGTGCCGGTGCCGGTGCCGGCTCGTGAATGAAGCGTGCTGCCGTGACGCCGTGTCGCGCCGCACGCATTCCCTTCCCCCTGCGGCGCCACACGCTGTGACGTCAACTGTTGCGAAAGCAGCTTGCTTAGTGGCGACAGGCAAAGCTGCCTGCAAAGCTCTCCCGCCCAAGCTCACGCCGCCCGCATCCGCACGCCCCTGCATACGACACCCCTGCACACGTCCACAGTGCGTAACGACTGCGCCGTGTCTCCATGTTTAATTCAGCCACAATTCAGTTACGTAGATTTCGTTAAATTTGGCGGTAGTTACGAGAAATAGAGAAGAATTCTTTCGGTTTAATCTCTCTTCTGTCTTGGTGTGATTTTCATACATTTTATGATAAATACCTTCTTCTTGGCTAATAATATGTTGCTGCAGTATTTCTTTATCATCGATATATGAGTGAAATGCTTTTTTTTACTATCTCGCTATACTACGTACTTACGTAGTCCACATAATGTACTGTAATGCTGCGGCAAAATCTGCGTTTATTCGAAACAGTAACCCGTATTGTGGAGACCTCGTATCGGGAAAGTGGATAAAACTTGAATCCAAATGTTGTAAATAACTTCTATCGCGTTATGTAGTCAGAATCAACGTGTTGTGGATCGATGATTCCAAAAAAATGATTGACGGCAAATGTCATTCTGTCCGCCTGTAGTCAACGTTAGCGCCTATACCGTTCAAACAATTTTCTCCAAAATAGATATTCCCCATCGATCCGGGCAGTATTCACGAAGCCTCAAAAACATTTTCGATTTTTTATTACAGTTTTCCTCGAAGATACTATAGTATGTTGGAAAATTGCGCCAGTCACATTTTCGTTGAGCTCTCTAAATTTTCGGAAATTACAAAAACGCATCATTTTTTCGACATCTCCTTAGAAACTGTAGATAGAACTGTGACCGCCAGCCTGGGTTAGGCTCGTGCGAATCATGAAATGTGTCCGAAAGCGCATTTGAATTCGCGCCTAGCGAGGAGGGGCAAAGTGTCACCGAACTCCCGTCGACTAGCAGAGAAGAGTGGAAACCTACGCCGACCAGGGAGCGCGCGCATAAGTTAATTAGTAGCAGCGAGAGAAAGGGGAGGGGGGCAAAAGTATTTCTTGGAGACCTAGGAGCCCATTTTGCTCGGTAGACTTGTGATAAGACAGCGGTCGACTGTTATAACAGAAGTGATACGGCGGTGGCTGAGCGGTGGCGACGTCAAGGAGCTCAGAAAGAGATAAATAATTTATAAATGGTATTGCGGAATACAGTGATTGTAATAAGGATATAATCCAGGCTACGCGAATTATCCTATGAACAACAAGGTAATTGGGCACCGTGTTAAACTGGATATTTTCATTTCAGTTTCTTTTGCTTCTTCTGATACAAGCTAAAGATATTTTAGCTTGTTCCGTTGGATTACGTTGAGTTTTTCCCAACCGGACGCTCCACAACTTCAATTTATCTTAATCGGAGTTCAGTTGTGGGTTTGACTGCCTGAATTTCGACACGTGCTGCAACCTGCATGGGGGCACGACGGGGCCCTTTGAAAGGCACGCGACCAGCCGTCCACGCAACTACGGTCGACTCAGTTTACTATCTAGATCATTTTTAGTGGAAGGAGGAAGAAGGGACTGTGCATGTCTAAAGATAAAAAGACATGTCTATTAAGTTTTGTGGCAAATTCTATTAAATTCAGATGAAGAAAATGAGGTCACAGAGTGATAATTTCGAAGTTACATGTAACGGCAAGGTTTGATTGAGGAATTTTAAGGAGAGAGATGTAAATGTTTGTACAGTGCTAACATTATGTTAAATTATAAGTGTAGTTACTCAAGTATACACATCAATTCAGCATATGCTAGGTGGAGGATTTGTCGAATACACTTAAGGCTCGCCATATGTTGAACAGAACACTTATGAAAAGGAGTCACTATTGGGTTTTTCTCACGGTTCTTGGTGGAGGTTGTAAATGGCCACCAGTGCGGCAAGTTTCACGGCGACCCTCACGTTGTTTGCTTCAAGGCGGAGGCAGTGAGTAGGCGGTGCAAAGCTCCGTGTTGCCAGGGCGAAGGACTAATTACGGAGCCTACACGTAAAAGTCCAGGCGGGGAGCACGAACTCCCTCGTCAGGTTGCCTAGGTTTCGGCGATACGTCAATAGCTTAAAGGTGGAGTAACACTCATCACAGGTGATGAGCGTCCGGATTTGTCACATCTAGAAACCAATTCTAAGGCCAAGAACATATCTTTGCTATCCCTTAACAATGGTTAACCATTATAAATCCACTTGTAAATACATCGACCAAATTTGTTGAGGGACATTAGTAAAAGTTGGAAAACGAAAAGTGGAGAAAGAGGTCCGAAAGCCAAACGAATTTTCAGATTTTCGAAAGGAAAACAATATTGAAACCCAAGTATCGAGAAAAACAAAATCGTGCCCACGTATAACCCAAGAGGGCGAATGAAACTCAAAAATACTCCTGCTACAGAAGATAGAATATGTGAAAAGGAAGTTATTCAAAAGCGACACAATTTTCTTATACAGAACGCCTGATTAATAATAAATACGCTTTCCTATGTTAACCATTCACCATTCAATACCCTCTGTTATCCTAATTCCTCTCTAAAATAAGCAAGGTAGCCCAAAGAGCATTAGGTGCCACAAAGTACAAGGATGGCAACTTACATATTAAACAAATCAAAATTATAAATTGAAATATACAATATTAAAATAAGCAACAATTACAATACGAAAATACAGATGGAGTTTCCATTACAAAAAAACATGACCATTTCCTGCAACACAGTAACAAAACATGTCAATAAAAGGCATAGGGTAAGCAATGGCTTATGCCTAGATGGCATTATCCCCGCGTTGTACAATATTGGAGCTAGTGAGTAGTTTTCAATTCTTATTTTCAAATTTTGTAGTTGAAGAGCCAACTACTGACGCAATAGTCAGTAAATTTGCCTTACTCGTCGTTCGCCTGTTGTTGAGGTAAAATACTGATTGGTTCAAATTATGGACCGATTTTTAAACATTTAATTTGAAACTACCAAGACCACTCTAGATCCGAATGTGAGGAGTTCTCCAAGACCAAAAGATGATAAACATGTTTGCATTTATTTGTGTAAATAAAGCACTGAAAAATAATTTATTTGACTTTGGTTGTTTAAATAATACTCACCTTACGGAAATAATGTGCCAACCTGCGCCATGCTCTTTTCAACCTATGCCAACAACAAACTTGAATGCATTTTAATGACTATAATTACCATTCCAATTACCGTAAGGTAGTCTAAAAAATGATTATTGAGGTCTTCATTGATACAATTAAAATTATCAAAACTGAACCGGAGACGTCTAAAAAATTAAAAACTGCCATTTAATGCCAACCAGTCCCGATTCCACCTACTTTGTAGAATGCTAAAAGTATACAATATATCCCGTTCTACCAAATATGAGCTACGCAAATTCTAATGTACAAAAACGCAATACGAAATTCTTTGGATCCATTATTTGAATTAATACTGCTTGGGATATGGGCTCTTGTAGGTGTGTGTGCGATTACAGGAATATTGCGCGAGACAGACAGGCGTTGCTTGCCTCATTCGAGGAAATAAATCTACTCACAGACGTAAGCTCAGTTCATCAGAAATCTTACGCCTCTCAGACAACATTTCCGTCTCCAAGACGCTGTGAACCATTCTGCCTAGTGAAGTAGTCTGTCCTTTTGAAAGTATGTACAGAACCGGAACTAAAGTAAAAATGAACCGTTTGTTCTTTCCCGTCGCGAACGTAACACATGCTGTTTACTTTTTGACAATAAATCAAAGTAAATAAACTGGCAAGATATATTCTGATGGCAATGGATCATTACTAATAGTGATCATGTTTCTTTTCTAGGATTATCCTCGTTCATGGAGATGTACATTGGCGAAATATAGCCACATGCACTTTGTAGCTATATGTGTTTTACGTGGATTAAGCGAACAAAAATAAGACGATTTAACATTTGGAAATTTTATTACCTAATGAAATCATTTCTTCCCGAGTTTGCTACTCGTGCAAGGCACGATACTCGTAACGGTTTCCTATGCAGAATTAAATATAATGTACTTTCCTCGCCGCTTCTGTGACCATTCATTTCCTACAGAATTCCCAGCAGCCCAGGCTGCCTGACGGCAACATCGAAGGCTATATGCAAGGAGCTACAGCGGGCAGGAAAGCGTTTTGTGCTGTATGCGGTCATCAACACGCCAAAAAGATAATTTTTTAAGGAATGCCTCTTCATTTTTATAGAGAATCAGGCCTTCCGCCTCGAAATTATTGTGCATTCACAGTTGCAACCCGCAGAACATTGCTGTCGCTGTATACGTATGTTAGATATCCTTTTTCGCCATTTACAGCAGCATATCTTACTTTTACTAACTCCTCTTACCACTACCTACTAAATATAACGAATTGTTTAGAAATAGGCTATTTTTTAGCACAAAAATATTAATGCGGCGAAACTAGTGGTGCCGCATCTACTTTGTCGCATTGTTTCTAAGTTTTGCAATTTTTGAAAACACAGTCTTAAACGAATACGAGACTTGCTCATTTTAAGCGACTTTTGCTCTATTTGTGGAAAAAATAGTATCTTTTTTGAGAAAAGTAATTATGGCATTAATTTTAAACAGGAATTGCGCGAAAACTACTAGTTTAAAAAAAATGTACACGAAATCTTTTCAAAATCTAATTATTTACAACAGATTTTTAAAAAGAACTCTATTATCAATATTCTACTATAGCAATGTTAATGTTTTGCAATTTTTTAAAATACAGTGTTCACTGAAAATGGGACCCGACCCGTTTTTGGACGTCCTTTTTTACATACGAGGAAAAATGTAGAGAAAAAAATGAAGCTTCTTTTTGAGAAAATAAATGTATAAAGATTACATTACCTTCTATATTACACGAAAACTACTCTTACTTTTTCGAAACATTGTACGTTACCATACTTCAAGTTCTATCATTGAACATTAGATTTTGTTAAGGAAAAATTTCTATCTTCAATATTGTTGCTTCCGGATAACTATTTTCTGATGATTTATTTCTGTGTTCGGAGACTATTGAAGGCTTACTGAAGAGTTTAAACGTCTTAGAAATGAGTCGTGGGGACTAAAAGTAAATATTCGAAAAACGAAAATTGTTGTCATCAAGATTGGGTTTATTTGGGGTAACAAAGATAAATGGTATTACGCACAGGATGAGCTTGATCGTGTAAAAATGTTTACAGATCTTCGTGCAAAATGTTCTATGAATGAGGGATGGAATAGTCACGTACTGGCGGTGCAAAGTAAAGGTAGAATTGCTCTGGAAGAAATAGTCTTCTGTGCGTAGAGTACCGGAATTGCCTTTAAAGGTGTGCGATCAATGTTTTAATCACTAGTTTTCCCCGATGAGGCAGAAATCTGGGGAGTGGATAGAATAGATCGACAAGAAAGTATCGAAACAGATTATTACAAATTCATTTTCGCAGTTTCTAGATTCGCAGCAAATGCCGGGGTCTTGAGAGAGGTCGGTAGTGTAGGAATTTGGAAATATATTTTTTAAAAGAATCCCCCTAAACTTTGGATTAGATTAGCAGGTGAACCGGCTGACTCGCTTATACAGAGGTACTTTAGAGTGCAGTTACAGGTAAGCAGCCAACGTCACTGGTCGTACAAAATTAAACTTTTACTTGCACGCGTAGGTCTCGGAGAAGCTTCACCGGAGACGGTGGGGATAGAGGATAGGAAGGCTAATCTCTGGTTGACTTGAGGATATTAAAAGCCAAGATATCCTGGCAGCAACGGCCGAAAAACGTTCGCTAGTGTCACAAACTCAAACGAGCCTGGAATGGGGTTGCGGAAGTTACGTTCACACACTTAGAAGGGACTCACAAGGAGAATACGCTTGGTTCAACGTCGCAGGGGTGGATGCATCGTAGATTGAAAGACTCGGATAGTAGTGGCATCTGTGTACATTGCAGTGATAGGGAAAATTGGATCCACATCCTTTTAATTTCCTGTGCGACCGAAACAGAGAGGAAAATAGTTGGGAATTGGGAAACTACTACTTCCAACACCTTAACGCTCGCCCAAAACATATTAGGTGATAAAAGGCCTCATTTCATGAAAGAATTAGCAACATTTCTTTTTTTTTAATTTATTTCTTCTCGTTCGACCTGAAGGTCTTTCGAGGGTTTTCGGTTTTACATACTGACATTTTGGGATTTGGGCATTCCTGACAAATTGAGATTAGATTTCTCTGGCTCGTTTAATTCCTTGTTTGCTTCTAGGAGCTGCTGGGATTTATTTTTTTTGGGGGGGAGGGGGAGGGGGAAGCTGTTATGGATAGCCCTAGCGGGCAATAGGAAGGGAACGTGCTAGGTTATATTTAGATGCGGGATGATATTATTTGTTTAGGGGGGTTTAAGCATGTCTTTGGGAAATTTGGATTTGATTCGGCTTGGGATATTTGCTGTTCGACCTAATTGGAATATCAGAGTGGCATGAAATGAGGGAAGGGAAGAATAGAAGTTATTTGCTAATTTTTTAATGTGTTCGAGCACAGTTTCCATTTGGAGTTCTCTATGAATTTGGTGGTTAGGTATAAACCATGGAGCTTTAATTGACTTTCTGAGGACTTTATTTTGGACAATTTGCATTTTTTGTATGGTGGTGGAAGCAGCGTTTCCCCAAACCGGGCATGCGTAAGTTAGCGTGGGTAGGATAATAGATTTATATAATAGAATCTGGCATTTGGTATTGAGTGTTGAATGTTGATTTAAGAGAGGGTATAGTTTTAAAATTTTGGCATTGGATTTGTTGATAGCTGCGTGAATATGAGGTTTCCAGGTGAGTTTTTTGTCTAACAATACTCCTAGGTATTTTATTGGTTCGCTTTTCCAAGGTAATTCGTTGTCATCTATTTTCAGATTGGGAGGGATTTGAGGTCTCCTAAGGGTAAATATCTTAGTCTGACATTTTTGAGAATTGATTGCTATTCTCCATTTTTTTGTCCATTGTATTAGGGTGTTAAGGTTATTCTGAACTCTATTAAATGCTAGGTTAATATCTGAGCTTGCTGAAAACAGTGCCGTATCGTCGGCAAAAAGAGCAGTTTCCACGTTGGAATACTTAGGTATGTCACTCATGAAAATATTAAATAAAATAGGTGAGAGAACTGAGCCCTGTGGAACTCCGGCTGTGATATTACGTAGAGTAGAAAAGGAGTGATTAATTTTGACCTTAAATTTTCTATCAGAGATAAAACCTTTAATAATATTCTGTATGTACTCAGGGACTCCAAGTTGTCTTATTTTAAATAGCAGACCGGTATGCCAGACTCTGTCATACGCTTGAGCTATATCCAAAAATGCAGCCAGAGTATGTTTTTTTTTCTTGGAAGCTCTGTGCAATGTACTCAGTAAGCCTTAGTAGCTGGTGAGTGCAGGAGTGGTTTGCTCTGAAACCAAATTGAATATCTGGTATTGCATCCGTGTCTTTCAGGTACTTGTTAAGTCTCTTTAGTAGAAGTCTTTCAAAAATCTTGGAAATTGAGGGAAGGAGGCTTATTGGTCTGTAGTGTTCAGGGCGTCGAGGGTCTTTTCCTGGCTTACGAAAAGGTAGAACAATTGCAGTCTTCCAGGCAGTTGGGAAATAATTAAAGCGTAAGATAGCATTAAATATTGCAGTTAGTCCTGCTACAGAGTTTTTATTAAGATTTTTGAGCATCTTATTACTGATTCCATCTATACCGGGTGTTTTTCGTTGTTTTAGATGTTTGATGATGTTAGCTTTTTCAGACGGTCAAATAAACTTTATTTTGGTTTCAGCTGTAGTTAGTGGTTGTTTCATAAAATTTTCAATTTCATTGTTGTGTTGTATCATTGTTGGCGGGTGTGGTCTAAATACATTTTGTAAATGATCTGCAATCGCTTTGACCTTTTCGTCATCTGAAAGCAGTAGCTTATTGTTTACTTTTAATTCGGATATTTCGTTTTTATCTCTGGTGATTCTTTTTGTTGTTGTCCAAAGATGAGCTGAATTTGGATCAATCTGGTTTATAAACTGACGGAATGAAGTGTAGCGGTGATTATCTAAACTATTTTTGACTACTCTAGATAGTTTATTTAGTTTTGCTTTAATATCTGGCCTTCGAGTTATTTGCCAGAGTCTTCTTAAGTTATGTTTTGATTTAATTAAATTAATAATTTTCCATGGAATTTGGGAGGAAAATAGTTTATTTTTTGTATTATACATATGGGGGGATATCTTTGTTGTTGTTGAATGATCTAGCGAATTAAGAATAGCTGCATTAAACTTTTCTAGTTCGGAGTCGATATTTGCAATCGACCTAATAGGGAGTGGATATTTATAGTTATTTTTCATTAGGTAAGCGAATTTAGTCCAATTAATATGTTTTCCTAATGGGTTATTTCCTGATGTAATTTCTTTAAAATTTTCTTTGTGTGATATTAGGATCGGATTATGATCTGAATCTAGTTCAGCTACAACTTTTTGAAGCAGAGGGAAGTTAATATTTTTGGTTATGACTATGTCGAGAATGTCTGGGATTATATTACAATTATAGGGAACGTGTAGGTTCAGTTGGTGCATGAATATTAAGGTTATTATTATTTGCAAATTCCAGTAATTTTTTGCCTTGTAAAGTTATTGAGTTGCAGCCCCAAGCTCTGTGTTTACTGTTTAAATCTCCTAGGAGAATTATACGATTATATGTGTTAAATATTTTTCTATAAGCCTTTTCAGGGAAGCTTTTATTGGGAGGTTTATAGGCTGCGATAATTATTACTTGTTTGTCATTGTTAGGGTTATTATTAATATTATTACTATTAGTATTACCGTCACTATTTCCACCACTACCAATGTCCGTTCTAGCATTAGCAACAATACCAGCGTTATCATCAGCTGTAGTAGCAATAGCTGCTGCTGTGGTACCAATAGTGTTAGTGATATTATTACTGATAATACTACTCTTCACTGCTATTCCTATTGACTCGAGGTTTGGGGAAGAGGGCGTAGTTACTTGGCTGCACTCGACGTTTTTAGTTACTATTATTGCTACGCCACCTGACGCTTTGTGGGCGATTCTGTCCTCTCTAAAAATTTTAAACCCTGGAATGTGGAATTTTTCACCCGGAATTAAATGGGTTTCGGTTACGCAAGCTATTTCAATTTCATTTTTCTTTAGAAAATATCTGAATTCATTTTCCTGGCGTTTTAATCCGTTGGCGTTCCAGTTTAAAAGTTTAATATTGGCTATTTTATTTGTCGTAATTTAAATTTGTCTGAACAGATTTAACTGTGTTTTCAATTAAGGGAGTAAGCGCTATCATGACTTGTTGTACGATGTTTGAGATTAAATTTGATTGTTCCTGTTTAAATAATGAAGAATATGACCTCGATTGGTTACTAAGGTATGGATTAGGATGGTGGGTAGGATGTGGTGGTGCCTGTCTAGTGGTAACAAGGTTAGGGTGACTAGTGGTTAGGTGGGGCATGTTAGAAGATGGGTGCATGTTTTTCGAGTTTTTCATTGACTCTGCTGCCTTTTTGTATATGCTGCAGCCTTTATAATTAGCTGTGTGGTCGAGACCACAGTTAATGCACTTAGGGGGGGTAGATTTAATTTTGGTACACTCAGAGTAGTGATGTTGGCCAGTACATTTGACGCAGCGAGGCTGCAGGCCACAATTTGCCTGGGAATGCCCAAATCTCTGACAACGTTTGCATTGGATTACATGAGACTTGAATCTTTTTTGAATTCTAATTACACTGTACAAAAATCGGTTTAGTTTAAATATTTCTTTACTTTGATATGTGTTTTCTAGATCTATTGCACAAACAGGTATGGGGCATTTGTCTTTATTATATAGTCTTGCGACTTTAATTGCTGGGAATTTTAGCCTTATCAGTTCCTGCAGTATTTCACTTTCCGTGTAGGTAGTAGGAATGTCCTTCATAACTATAGCTAAAGTTTTTACAGTTGGGTCTTTGAAAGAATGGAACTCAATTTTTTCAGATTCACAGAATTTCCTAAAGCTTCTAAATCACTTATTGAAGTGAATGAAATTTTAATAGCGTCTTTTTCTTGTTTAGTTGTGAAGTCGTCCTTAACATTCTTTTTAAAAACTAACTAAAAATCTAACAAAAGTTGAAAATTGCTTGCATTGTGCACTATGATTGGGGGGATTTTAATAATTGGATCGATTTCGGGTTCTTCATTAGTTTCTAATGTTCCAAGAAGCTTATACCTATTAGAAACAGGAATATTGTACCTGGATATATCCTCTTCTGGCGAGCGTGACCTCTTACGTTTAAGTTCATTACCATGTTCCTGCGTGCCTTGCAGCTGCGGTTGCTGTGAATATGATTGCAGTGGCAGAGGCGGTTGTGTCGGCACGTGATAATGATTTTGAAGCTGGGAAAGTTGCAGTTCTATCATTTGTTGCTGATGTTGGAGATGTTGCAGTTGTTGTTGAAGAATTTCTTGGTGTTGTAGTATTGTTTGGTCGGGGGGGGGGGGGGGGGGGCTGAACAGGTTCACTGGTATGCAGGTTTTCACCATCACTTTCACTAAATGTGGCGTCCATTGCGCGTCGAATTAGTTGCCCCGTAACGGAGCAACTATTTGTGGCCATTCACTGGTTTTAAAGATTTGTTGGCTTTAACTAAAACTAAAATCACACTTTTCTAAGCGAGGCACTGTTCACACCGTTCACACGAAAGACGACTCGCTTTCTGAACGACCGTATTCACGGCCCCGCTGGGGCACTTCTTATCACTGGTCACAGTCGAGGTACTGCGGAACGATAAGCATCGGACGAGGTGTGAACCGTTCGGTAGCCAAGCGCAGACGGCAACATTTCTAGGAAAGATTTAGACCATTAGGGAAACGAAAATTAGCGAGTGGGAAAACAGCACTGGTTAGTATGAGTGGAGCCTAGACTAGAGAGGAAATAAATTAATAAGCAAACCATGAATAAGTTAGTCAGTAATTTAAGTTAAGTAAGAAAACTCTTCTATAAATAAGTCATACTCAACTGTTAAATAAATAAATAAGTAATTCAATGCAAAACTAGTGGCACTCAACAGCACATACTTTCTCGTCTTATTGGAAACAGTTACGTAATATTGAAATATTTCATTTTCTGCGCTGCTACCATATCAGCTATCACTTGAGAACGTCCAATTCCACTAAGAAGCGAGCAATGCATTTTTGCTAGAGCAGCGTTGCCAAAACTATGGGCTTTCGCTTGGCGAATAATATCAATTCTTGAGGAAAACGCTTATTTGACTCTGTATTCAAATTTCAACTTGTTTATAGATACATCATACTCAGTTCATAAATAACTCTAATACTAATAAACTAATTAAATTACTAATATTCTACGATTTGTAATACTAAATGAATTCATAACCGCCTTTTTATTTATATATTGACACCGTGTGAAACAAAGCGCATGGAAATATAAATTGTAGATAGTATGTTCGTTAAATCGACCACGGTGAGGAGGTACCCCCTAAAACTACTTTAAATGAAAGTAAAATCTCTGTTCTTCAAGACGGTACGAAACAAGTGAATATCGCCTTCTGTTATCAGTGCGGCGTTACGACAATGGGGTTCAACAACGAGCAATGAGCGCTCAGCTCTTCGTTTTCACATGCAACACAATTAAAGGACGCGATTTATAATGAAATAACATAAATATAATATAATTGTAATATTAACATAATAAATAACAATAATAAACTTAAATATGAAATAATATACAAATTCTAACTTGTAGCGCCCAACTGTGTAAAATGGAAGCGGGCGACTGAAAGCTAGCAATGTTTATTTCATTATTTTCAAATAGGTTTTAAATAATTTCTAAAGGTTTAATGTTAAAATGTATAACAAAGGGCCGAATGTAAGTAACGAACAGAGAAATATTAAAGAATATACAAATTCTAACATAGGAAGCATCCAACTGTCTAGGATCGTTCACGAAGACCAATAAATTCGCAGCGGCTATTTAAGGGGAGCCGGAATGGCGTATCTTGCCAATGTTAATGTAAGAAACATTTTCTCAGGAACTATTTAATTTACAGGCTTGAAATGTTATGTGAATGTAGATTCATTATTTATAATTAGTTTAACGAAGTCATTTAAAGAAATATTATTAGATTTTTAAATATAAATTTTTGACTATTTTAATTGGTTTTGTTCTAAAAATACTAACAGTTATAATAACATTGTTTAAAGTATTTAACATTTTTTAAATACGACTAGTTAAAGTATATAAACTGGTTTTCAACATGCTCTGTTAAAATTAGAGTATCCATCTTTCAGTAGTTTTTGGGAAAATGTTTCCTAAAGATGAATATTGTAAACTTACGGGAAATGGGTCCTTAAGTTTTCAGTGCATTCCTGGTCCGTATTCTGGGCAAATACAAACTCTGATATTTTGACACTATTCAAACCTCAATTGTTACCAGAAACAGTGTGTCCAATACTAGAAAGCAATAATTATTTCTTACAACGAAAGTAGAAAAAATATGAAGAAACACCCACGATGTATCAAAACTGCCACGCCCACTTCAACGCTATATAAATTTAAAAAAAATAAAAAACGTATTAGAGATGACATACTAAGATAAAAATTGACTTATTTAACACAGAAAACTATAAATTAATTAATGGTTCATATTATGCATTTGAAGATCTATTTTATGAAAATTTCATTTAAAAATATATATCTTCAAAATTGTAGTTGTAGGAAGAGGCCCACTTTTTTTTATTTCATTAAAATCAATGAACATGAGATCTGCACCTTCTCTACCTAAGTTCCCAATTTAATAAAAAAACGTGCGATTCTTAAGAAGAAGTGTTTTAAAGAAAATAAAAATTGCCGATGTTTGAAACAAAATTTCGCACAAAAAGCTCAATGTTTTAAAAAATTAAATAGGTTCTTAATTGAAAACCTCCTTTTGATAAACACATTTCACTCACACAAAAAACTGTCTTCATAATTGTAGTTGTTGCAAGACGCCTAAAAAAAGGTTGATTTTTTTCAATTTTTGAAAAATTCAGGTTTTTAACCAACATGAAACCTGCACCAATCCGACCTTCAGACTATCAGCCAAATAAATTCCATCAAACACGATGAAGACTTTTTGAAATTAAAAATTTCCTAATTTTACGCAAAACTACGCGAAAAATACTAGAATTTTCTAAAATTTGTGCGAGATCTTGTTTTAAATTCTATCTCTAAGGGACAGATTTTATTAAGGGAAAAATCTCTATACTCAATATTGTAGTTGCAGGAAGACGCCGAAAAAGTTTGAACTTTTTCAATTAAAAAAAATCAGTTTTCACCATACATGAGACCTGCGCATTTATCTTAAACGCCCTTTAGACTATCCAAAGACAAAATCGATAACGCCATTTTTTGAACTTTTAGAAATGTCCCAGGGCCTTCATTTAAAGTACCCCCAAAATAAAAATATCGATTACAAATTCAAGGAGCCAAGACATCAGCCAGATCGATAGAAGAATTTATTTTGGAGAAAATCGGCTGAATACTTTAGTCGCCAGTGTTGTTCACAGACGGACAGACGAACGCGCAGACAGACGGACAGTGAGACGGGCAAACGGACGGGCAGACAGCAGGGGCGCCAGAAAATGCCGAAATTTCGCCTGAAGAAATCTCATTGCCGTGTTTTAGTAATGAAAAAGAGGATAAATCCTCTTGTTAAATTTAGGGAAAAATTCTTTTAACTCGCGGTATAGCCAGAATCATGTGTTGTCGCTTCTTGATAGAGAAAAATCGATTGACGGCAAAACACCCGTCTGTCTCTTTGTCTGTCTGTGGTCAACGCTAGCGGCTAAACCGTTCAGTCGATTTTCTCCAAATTTGATATTCCCCGATCAGTCTGGCTAATGTCGATTCCCAGGGCTTTGAAACCGATAAATTATTTTTTTTTGGGGGGGGGTACTCATGAAACCTTTCGGATATTTTCAAAATTAAAAAAATAGCTTCAAAGTTTTCGATGAAATATTGTTGTTCAATGATAGAGGTTCAAAAGAATGGTACAGGTCGCATATTCAGCAATATCCCCGATTTTTCGAAGGTTACAAAAAAATTGTTTAAAGTAAACATTTAGAGATAGAGATTTTTGGCTCAGACAAAGACTGTTGTACAAAATAACCTCTTTAGAAAACGTCACGTACATTTTTTTGAAAAACGAATAGTTTTTGTGTAATTTGGGCTTGAAATTTACAAGAAAAAGTTTTCTCAAAAAACACTCCATATTTTTTCTTTAAATTTTCTCCACATGTATAATAAGGAACGGTAAGAAATATGGTGCTTGTCCCATTTTCGGGTATAGCTATATTTTTTTAATTGCGAAAAACAAATTTAAAGATAGAGATTTTGTCAGACAAAGTTTGTTGTACAAAATTAGCAATCTAAATAAATAAGTAAATATATAAAAAACCAGTGGTACTATATAGTGGCACAGACTTTCTAGCCATAGTTAGTTTTCAATTCTTTCTCTTCTTGACCAGCTTTTCTGATAGGTGTCATTGTCTTCTCGCCTGTTTTCTTTCGTCGCCCGAAAAACGAACATTTTCACATTTTCTTAATTATTCCGTAATGCTAGAACTGAAACCACCATACACTTATTGAATGTATTCTTTGCTCGTCGTGATTGGGTAGCCGAGGTAGGTAATTCGGGGATAAGGCCTGAACCTACCTTCGGAGAGCAGGTTGGATGGTTCGAGTCTTTGTCGGGAATCATTATTTGTGACAATTGTGTGTTGCCGCAGGAAATAATTGATAATTTCAGGAAAAAATATTGAAAGCTATTTTAAGGAATTCTTATCGCAAATACTATTAATCAAGATAAATAAACTGGAAGTGCCTGAATGTTATTTTCGAATTTTCAACTATTAACATCTCTTATAGAATTTGGAAAACGTATGCACCCTCAAATCGATTGTTTTCTGTCGGCGCTTATACGTTTTTTAGACGTTGCCCTTCTCTGTAAAACCCGGGTGGCCGATGTGTTTAAATGTCGGATTCTGACTGCGCTTAGGAGGGAACGGCCACTGGTTCGAGCCTGATGTGGGGGTAATTATTTGTCACAATACTCCTTGGTCGCAGAAAACTATTGAGAATTTAAAAAACTTTATTGAAAATCGTTTCAACCAATGCTACTCACATATACAATCTATTAATTTTCTAAACAAACTGGAAGTGTCTGTATGTCATTTTCGTATTTTGAAATTTTAAACAAGTTGACAACTATCTTGTCCTATTTGTAAACCGTATGTTACTTTAAATCAATTTTTCAATATAATATTTTAATCAATATAATATTGCAGAGAGTTTAGAAACACTGCGAGAAAGTATGTGCTTTGCACGACTAGTTTCGCACAGCATTTTATAACTTTCTCATCTTAAGAAGTTCGTTCTTAAGCGTGAAAAAGTAAAAATAATAAAATAAATTAAAATGAAACTCTCCTATAAATAAATAAGCACATGAGAGGGAAAAGGGGAGCGGGTGCCGAAAATGTAAGTGCAGAGGCGACGGTGCGGACGATGTGCTTCAGCCTACCTACAAATAATAAAGTATTTCATTTGTATCTGTAATAGTTACATAAAAATAATGTTAATGCAGAAATACAAAAAATTTAACTTTGGCAATTTTTCGAAATTTCAGAGAATTACACGACACCCCCTCTATTCTTTTAAATGTTCTCTGTGCTATCCAAGGACAATGGTTAATAAAAAACTCTAACATTTTTCGATAACATTTTGAAAATGTTTAGTCTTTATACATAGAAGCCCTAAAAATCAAAATATCATTTTCAAACTCGCAGGACTTCAGGTTCGTTCACACCGAATAGAGAATATTTAAGAACAGAATGCATGGGCTACTGAGGCAGGGAACTGAAGTCGGTGGGCTACGTCGAGACGGGAGATGCGGCATACTCGCTTGTATGCTCACGTAGGCTACTGGTGAATTTCACCGAATAAGATATCAGGCCAGCGGTGGTGGTGACCAGGAACATTCCTTCTAGAAACGGGTCAATATTGTTTATTCTAATTATTGTACATAGTATTCAGGTGTCGGAGCATTTTTCAAATAAATATTCAATAAATTACAAACCGTTCACGTCTGTGATTTATTGCCCCGGCAAAGACGACACAGGTGTAAGGGGTGAGCATAGGACAAGAAAGAGGAAGGTGATATTGCGCGCGGTCCGTCTCCCTTTTGTACAAATACATTGTGTTTTTATACAAATCATATGCATTGACCGTTTTTTTTTCGTTTTTTTCTTTTGTTTGTTTGTTTTTGTGCACTTCTTTGTTCGTAGTTTCTATATCATCAATAGTCAATTCATTTTGTCGACATACACTAAATATACCAAAACGTACCATAACTGTTTTAAGTAGTAATTCGCTTCCAGTAAAAATTTTTAATATGATCTTACGAAAAAAATGGCATTCTTGTCATTGTCGCATCTCAAGCAACAATCGTATCGATTTGAAATGAAAGATGGCGTCGGACTCCTACGTATTAAAAGCAAAAGTATTTCTTATTTATATTATTTTTTTCTGATAAGAAGATAGTATTACGAAAAGTATTGCACGACACACGACTGACATCACAAATAACAGCCTTGGCTAAAAACCTCGACTATCGCCTAGGTTATCAAACTTCAACCGCGTCTGTTATTTCGTGATTATCGGCAGAATGACGTTGATAACTATAGAATCATTAGTGACAAAAATACTATTTTTATGCATTTGATTGTTTAAATTACTATTTTGTTTCGATCCCCTTCGAAACTAGGCATTCTCTTCCCCTAAGTAACACGATTTTAGAAGAGATATCTGTTGTCAGTGAGGCCACGAGGGGGGAAAAGGTGGGCGTCAAGTGAGGATACGTAGGAGACAGGTCGAGGATATGTGGGGGATATAAGGAAATTAAGGGAGACAAGCAGGGACTGACGGATGAGGAGCGGGGTGAGGGGCAGGAGCAGGAAGGGAGACAAGCAGGCGGGGGCAAGCTTGTATAGATGGAGGACAGGCGATGTCCGAATTAATGTTTAAGCTGCATTGTGCAAAATGAGACCTTTGTTAAACGGCGTATTACGTGTACGGAGATTTAGTTCTTCTGCGTGGCATTGGCAGAAACGCACAGAAATCAGAAATCTATGTAAATATAAATTAAAGGAAAATTACAGAAATAACATTTCAAGATAATATTAAAGTTACTGTTTGATTTTATACGCAATATAATCTCTATGCTCAATATTAGGTGGTTATGTTCTCTCGGTATATAATGGTTACATTCGCACAATGCCGGGCTTATAATGGTACAATGCACAGTTCTGAGAGTCAGCGTTTGAAGTTGGGCTCCACTGTGAAGTAATTTTCACTTTTAAAACAATTGTTTACAAAATGTGTTGCACACGCATTTTATATTACTGACACATGTTTATATTAACTTTTTAAATATAAAAGTAAAACATTCTTAAATCCATGATTTTTCTCCGAGAGATTGAGTAAATAAGGAATCGAATGAGAATTTATCAAACTTGTAGGTGCCATGGTTCTTTCACAACCCGTTTACGGAATAATAATGGCAATCTGCTGTCATCGGAGTTTCCTCGACACTTGGAGATAATGGGGGTAGCAGTTGACGCAAGTCTAGATTTCGAGACTGAGCAAACAAGGAAGCATTCATAACGAATATTCATAAACTGCATATTAGACCTTTTCTAACTCACAGAGAATACTGACGCCTCATAATCTGTTCCCTCTTTGTTCTAATATTTCACTAGCGGAACCTGGTAGGCGTTCTGCCCTCAGTCTCTCTCTCTCTCTCTGTCTCTCCCACAGTCTCTCTCTCTCTGTCTGTCTCTCCCACAGTCTCTCTCTCTCCCTGTCTCTCTCTGTCTCTCCCACAATCTCTCTCTCTCTTTCTCTCTCTACGTTTCTCTCTCTACGTCTCTCTCTCTACGTCTCTCTCTCTCTACGTCTCTCTCTCTCTACGTCTCTCTCTCTCTATAAGTCTCTCTCCCCGTCTCTCTCTCCCCGTCCCTCTCTCTCCCCCGCCCCTCTCTCTCCCCGTCCATCTCACTCCACCCCTCTCTCTGCCCCTCTCTCCGCCCCTCTCTCTGCCCTCATTCACATTAAATTGCAGGTGGGGTAATATCGAGGGGTGCAATCTCTGGGGCAGGCGGGGTAATATCAAGAAACGTCGGCCCAGAAAAAATTAGTAGAATGTTTAAGACGATCTCATCTTATATGTTACGGTCTGGGAAACGTTTCTTTGGTGCCTTTGGCTTCAACATTTTAGTTTTTAATGCCCTAGAACGCTTCGTTTACGAGTAATTTAACGATATTGAGTCAAAAAATGCCACCGAGTGTTGCATTTGACATGCATATTTAGTTTTGTTCTTTAGCGACGTCTAGTGTAGTTACAACTAAATTAACTACACTTAAACCTAGGTGGAAAACAAAAGAACGTAGATGTGCCAAATTTGATGCGGATCGGTCACACGGTGTCGGAGTTAACCGCTCTGATATACACCAAAATAAATGTGTATACCAACATCTATTTTTATGTATTTATATTTCATATTTCATTTGGCGTTTCTCGCCATGTAACTCAGAGAAGCCTATTCTGCTGGGAATTGGAATTGGATAAAGTTCGAATTGAAAGTTCCGCATGAACGCGCATGCGCTTTTATGCAATTCAGATTCGATTAAAATCATTCATAGAGCGGCGGGAAGCATCGAAACGATCGAAGGCCTACGCCGGGAGCGGTGGCTTTGTGCACCAAATGAGTACCACTGAGTAGTGCCTCTGGCCGGGAGGCTCTAAGTTCGAGTCCGACAGGGGGGAGGTTTTTAGACACTAGGCAGGTCGAATGTGGAGAAGAATTCCCGAGGCCGGCTGCGCTGATCGGCAGTTTTTCATGTTTTTTCCGATCAATATGAAGCAAATGCCGAAGCAGTACCCTAACAAACGGGAGACGGACCGCGCGCGATATCACCTTCCTCTTTCTTGTCCTATGCGCACCCCTTACACCCACTTACACTAACATGCACTACACTACCACACATGCCGGGAGACCGGTCGGCAGCTTAGAGCTTGTTCCGGCTGGGGCGGTTCCTTGCTGGAGGGAGATACCTGGTTAGGGGAAACCCCGCTAGCCGACAACAGGTCGGCGCCGGATCTCGCCATTCAGCGAGAGAAGATCACCGCCATCTCCCGAGGAAAAAGCAACATGCACTACACTTACGTGAGTAACGACCTCAGTTGCTGGCGTGCCCGGAATCGCTAACAACCGACCAGCAATCGATGGCCCAGAGACGTCTCTTCGGCAAAACGAAAAAATCGCCTGCACTAGAAACTCCATTTATTTCTTAAGTGGTTAACAATCCAACATAACTTCCACCACTTCCTCCACAGGTACACATTATCAAAACATCTCAAATTTATTTTTAATCACTGATAAGCCGTAAGGCTTTACACGTGATTGTTTCAGAATAACAAAATACACAAATATGCAACATTTATCGCACAACGTTGCATTTTTTGTTAATCCAATCCATTTGGGATTCATGAGAATTTGTATTAAGATATACATATATCATCCTAGAATTGGCATTGATGGAATGACGTTTCATACGAGAGATCAAAACATTGAACATTTACTTACAAATCAGTTAAATGAAGAAAGTGTCTTATGCTTCAGCAGCTTCAGATTCACCTTTGACCACCACGACTGTTACTTTTATACATTTAAGATTTGAAGAGCTAAAAGTTAGTTTTTCACATTTAATTATTCAAGAATCGCTGTAATGCCCCGTTCGAAGCACGTGCGTGAAATGTGTTCGGTAAGACCGATAGTTCATCAGAGTTAAACTGATAAAATGTAGACTGAGCTACATCGTTTTTGCAACCCATGACACATCTCCCATGGCAAAGATTCTTTAACACGCTGAAGTACAGAATATGGTAGTAGGGGGTTTTGAGGGAAATCTTCCTGTAAGCAGGGCTAGTGAGCAATGTAAAGTTCCCCTCGCAATTTTTTTCGGTTGAAGTTCTATCTTCCCAACCGTGCAAACAAACTTTGACACCCTTCGTTTCGGGGGAAGCGTGCATTGACCAATCGCGACAGTCAGAACCTTATTGCCTGTGTGATTGGTGCAAAATCCCATGGGGGAAATACGCTGTTCCTGGAAGTGGGGTATCGTTTGTTATTAGGCGAAAATATCGTCCTCTTTCGGAGCGATTGATGCACCCCATGAAGGAAAATATTTCTAAGCGGATGATTTTGGTCGAGTATTGGTGTCAATAGACTAGCGAATAATTAGCAGTTTAGCAAGAATTATACTAACATGTAGCAATCAATTTGCAAGTCCTGCCAAAACAGATCTTTGAAATAATCAACTCAGACACAATTTCTGGCCTTCCTGGCCGTTTTAGCGCACATTTCGGAATTGTTTATAAAATTGTTAATTGTTGTAAAATTGTTAATTTGCGTTGTTCTGTTCTGCGCTTTCGGGGGATACTCCCCGCTTTAGTGTGACAAAATTTTGAAATTGTTTATAAATGTTTGTCACCCTAAAATTGCCTTTAAACGCAATAATATTTAATTGTATATTAGAACTTAACATCCCATAATCAACTCCATTTTTGTCACTCATTCCATTGGCTCTCCGCACTCACGTATACTGAAAAGAGAAGTTTGCAATATCCCGCTTTTTCCTTTGTTCGCTTCATACGCTTAATGTCGAGGCCAAAGGCGAAATCACGGCCTCGGTAGCGCCACGAGGCGGTAAACGTAGACTACGCTCCGAGGTCGGGGTTAAGGAAAATTTATTTAAAAAATTTATATATATTTCAAAGAAATCCAGTGAGACGAAATAGTGATTTAACAAAATTAATAATTTCAAGTGTTATTACCCCCGTATCGAGGTATCGTTGTAGGTACGATATTAATAGTGGAACCAAAATAAAAACATGTAAACAATGGCATTATAATTTAAACACATGACGAATTAATATTTTCTACCAGGAGGACGATTCCCAATTCACGAACATGAATCGAACCTAATGACATTGCTTTTATCATTTACAAATTTGAAATACCCACAGAACACCATAAAACTAATTACATCATGTTCCCACCAGAGGTTTGAGATTTTAAAAATGTTGTTAGGCAGATAAAAGAAAAGAAAGTATGTGTGAGTGATTAAGTGGAATAGCTAGAATTAATATGTTCACTTTGTTTAACTAAAAAGAAAATTATTTAAAGAATTAAAGTAAAGGTAGAGATACCTCCTTCATACCTGCAAATGCTAAAAATGCAATTAATTAATTAATATGTTAATAAATTGCTTGATAATGTGGCTTCAAATTCCAAATCAAAAATTGAGTCTAAATAAAATAGTTAATTTTATTAATATATAATTGTACTATTTTCTTTTGCATATCCATTTGAATACTGTAGAACATTAGACGCAATTTGTCAAAATTGAAGTGAACTATAATTCTTGTTTAAATTTGACTCTTAGTCATGCGAAAGATGACATCTGATAGTACATATCCCATTTACCCAATTTATATAAAGTTTACCTTAATATACACTATGTGATCAAAAGTATCCGGACACGTCCAAAATGGTGTTATGGTGTGGTCGTGTTTTCCATGGAGGGGCCTTACACCCCTTGTTGCTTTGTGTGGCACATTCACGGCACAGGCTTACGTTGATGTTTTAAACACCTCTTGATTCCCACTGTTGAAGTGCAATTTGGGAATGGCGATTGCATCTTTCAAAACGATCGTGCGCCTGTTCATACTGCACGGCCTGTGGTGCAGTGCTTACACGGCAATAACAACCCTGTAATGGACTGGCCTACACAGAGTCCTGACTTGAATCCTAGCGAACACCTTTGGCATGTTTTGGAACGAGGACTTCATACCAGGCCTCACCGACCTACATCGATAGCTCTCCTCAGTGCAGCACTCCGTGAAGAATGGGCTGCCATTCCCCAAGAAACCTTCCAGCACCTGATTGAAAGTATGTCTGCGAGAGTGGAAGCTGTCATCAAGGCTAAGGGTGTGCCAACACCCTATTGAATGTCAGCATTGCCGATGGAGGGCGCCACGAACTGGTAAGTCATTTTCAGCCACGTATCCGAATACTTTAGATCACATAGTGTACATGCTATTTAGACAGGGTTGTATGTTCAAAACTAGTGCTGCTTCAAAACCATATACTTTCACGCCTTATTTGTAACGGCTACGCAATATACAATACCACGTGAATTCTAAAAAAAAAATCTTTCTAGCAGAAAATATTCTCCCTATACTGAGATTCGATCACGGGGCCTTAGATTTAATACTGCTCCTGCGCTTCCCCTACGCCACCAGCTACACTCCGAAGGCCTTTACTTCCCGACGCCAAAAGAATGTTGAACATTTCCATTTGCAGTTTTTAAAAATTCAGAGTGTTTCAATTACATTAATTCAAGTCCTAGTTTTAAAAACTGATTTCATTATGGGAAAAATCTCTATCGTCAATATTGTATTTCGACGATGTGAATTTTCGTTCGAAATGTTCGAAAATTCAGATCGATTCCCGAAAATTGGACTTGCGCCCTTTTTAAACGTTTTTGCTCTATTGAAGGAAATGCTTGAAATTCTGTTGAGGTTTGATGTTAAGTACCCTCAACAACAGATCGCCTGTTTCTCGCCCAAGAAATACCCCCTTTCTCTGCTAGTTGGTGAAAGGAGCGTAGCGAAATTTACGTGGTCAGACGGAAGAGCAGGCCTAATGGCCTGAGTCTCGCCACGTAAAATAAGGCATTAATTCAATTCAATTCAATTCAACAGAAAGCCCGATTCAAATCCGAGGATTCGTGACAGATCATTGGAGATATATCCATTCTGGTGACAATCCCGTTCACTTTAGACTCTAGAATTACTCATACGTAAAAGGACTGACAAAGAGATGTTTTCCGAGAGTCAATTTTTCAGGTTCAAGAACACTCCATTCATACGCGTTTTGGCCACCATATGTATAGAAAGTAATATACGAGCAAGAAACAATCCACTCTTTTCGAATCAGCAACACAAAACGTGTTGTCTGTGGAAATTAAGACACTTTGTTCTGCAGCATTACATAACTCTTCCTTTAAATGGGGAGATAAAACTTGACCGGCGTTGCTAGAATTAGAACTCGGAGTCCTACTCATCAGAAGTACTGGCTTGAACACACTATGCTACCACAAACATTTCCCATCGTGTTGTACAGGAACATTTATTACAAAAAAAAATCCATATTTATTGCGCTTAGTTTTTTATTAGGGAATATACTCCATGTGTCAAAAATATCAAATTCGCGATAAGAATGCAGAGGAATAAAACACGCCCATTCGGAGCGCATTTAATATTATGCCCATTTAAGCCGAAGTTCCCTTTAATTTGTATATAGTAATACTATATAGTATATAGTTAATATTGTAGTTTTATTTTGACTCTTTGTGAGTCGGGGTAGTTGCACAGTGGTTAGCTAAGTTTCTGTCGAACAGTTACACTTCTTGCGCTTTTCTGATTCGTTATGATTTGTGCTTTTGATAATCGAATGTTTTAAGAGGTGAGAATAAATATTCTCTATGTGTGGGTTCGAAAGGGGACTTAGTGGACTCAAAACCACGGGTGGATTGCGACAGGGTTTAGAGCCGGACAAAAACGTGCTCGGTTGCGTTCGTTGGCGGCGGCGAGGCCAGGCGCGCCGATGCTGCAGTCCGAGAATGCCAGTTCCGGGACTGCCATTATCGAGAACGAACGATTCCGAAACTTGCCTGCTGGCCAGTTATCGGGGTGCGCCGACCGCGTCGACTGAATGCTGCAGGCATCACCACATCTCTTGCAATGTGTTTTTGCGATTTGCCAGATTTGTACGGTGACCAATGCATACGCAATCTAGCAGTACTTCTAGTTTTTGTAGATAGCCGGAGGCATATGCAAATATGATGGAAAAAATAACAATTCTGACGAATATTTATATTGCTTATTTTCACGTAATATATTGTATGCCAACTTTCTACGCCTTTTTTCTTGAAATTTATTTCTATTTTCTTCTACCCATGGTTAAAAATATGTGTAAATCATTTTCACGTTCATTAATCTCAGTCGGTCGGCACCCAACCTCTATTTTTTGACTAGTTCTAGACCGAGGATGACATTAGTTTTTGAATTTGCCATTATTTATCTTTAAATACCAAACGCTTACGTTTCTTTCATTTCAATCCAATTCAACATAAAGAAAAGAAGCGCTAGCTCACAGGTGACCGTTGAGTTGTGGGAGAGGGTTGGGCTCAATATCGCAATGCAAACATCACTCGCATCTCAGAAGGCAAGTCGATAACCCCGACTTCCGACGTTGATATCTGACCGTCCCAGATGTTCCAGGAAGGTAAGGGAAATGGAAGTACGGCTCTGTTAATTGAAAGAATTACGTGTAGGTCTCTTTCGTATGTTAGTGATGGAAATAAAGACAATTTAAACATTTATTTTTGTTAGTTCTAGACTTATACTAAATTACAGTATAACGAATTTTTCTATTGTCCAACAATGTTATGAGTTTATAAATTTTCTCTCATTTTATATGGTGTATTACATATTTGGTATATGATAGTGAATTATGTATTCCGAATTAATGAACACTTTATCCGTCTATGGCGATAGAGAAATGACTTGAAATGGATGATGGATGACAATTTTCTACCGAAAATTCGCCTTTTTTGCGCATTACATAACTTTCTCTCTAGCGAGAAAGTAAAAAGAATTGTTAAAAATTATTTTAGTTTTTTACTCTCTCGCTACCGCGGTAGTAAGAAAGTTATGCAATGCTACGCGAAAAAGCGGCGAATTTTCCGGAGATTTTTTTTTAAAAACAGGGCCCTGGTAAAGATAACTTGGTTGCTTAAGTTAGAAAAAAAATCCTCTAACACGTGGTGTAGCTAGAAGCATTGTTTTGTGGATCCTTGGTACAGAAGAATCGATTGACGCCAAAGCGTTTGTCTGTTTGTCCTTCCGTGAACAACACTTGTGGCTAAAGATGATTTTCTCCGAATTTGATATTCCCCAAACGATCTGCCTGATGTCGTGGCCATTTCAATTTGACACGGATATTTTAATTTTAGGAGTTACTTAACAAGAAGCCCCTGGGACATTTTCAAAATTAAAACAAACTAGTTGTGCTGGCAAAGCACATACTTTCTCGCAATGTTTCTAAACACCCCGCAATATTATATTTATTTGAATATTATATTGAACGATTGATTTGATGTGACAAATTTTACAAATAGGACAAAAAAGTTGTTAACTTGTTTAACATTTCAAAATACGCAAATGACATACTACAGACACTTTCATTTTATTTACAATCTTAATAGATTGTATATGTGAGTAAATTTGCTTCAAATTATTTTCAATAAAGTTTCTGAAATTCTCAATAGTTATCTGGGGCAATAGAGTATTGTGACAAATAACTACCCTCATATCAGTCTCGAACCAGCATCCCTTCCCTCCAAAATGCTGAGTTTGAAATCGACATGTAACCACTTTGGCCTCCTGAGTTACACAGAGAATTGGCACTTGTGTAATAGTCATAAGCGCCGAAAGTCAACAAAGGATATGATGGTTCATACGTTTTACAAATTCAATAAAAATGTGAAAAAAATAATGTTGAAAATTTGAAAATCACATACAAAGAATTCCAGTTTATGTACCTTGATTTATCAAATTGCTTCAAATGGTTTTCAATAAATTTTCTAGAATTATCAATTATTTCCTGCGACAACACACAATTGGCACAAATAATACTCTCCGACCAAGTCTCAAACCTGCGAACCGGCACCCCGAAGAGCTAAGTTCTAACAGACAATCAAATAAGGCCATGTTGATTTTTTTGAAAATATGAGTATTTTGAGTAATTTTGTGACAAACATAATTGTCCGCTCCCAATTGACTGCGCTTTGCGTACGTAATAGAGGTAATTCCAGCAGGATGCTTCGCAAATTAGAATTTGTATATTATCTCATATTTCTTTGTTCGTTTATTACATTTGATATTTTTTATAAGTTTACAAATTAATATTTTATATTTTTTTAAAAACTACTTTAAATTGCGTCTTTAATTGAATAAAATGTGAAACGAATAGATAATTTCGCTTTCCATAATAAGATGTGGGAATGAGGAGTTAATACGCAAATAAATTAATAACGAGTTAATACGCGAGTAATTTTGATGAATTTAACAATATTATATTTAATTATTATACTTTTGTATCCGTTTTCATTTTCTTGTCAGGGGTATCAACAATGCTAATTGGCAAAATGCGAATTAGCGGTCATTGTTGCGTATTGCAATAAGTTGTTGTAATGCTTCATTGATAACAGAAGGGGATAAAGATGGCCGCAGTTCGTTTGTGTTAATATAAACTAATAATTTTTTTTATTTCTAAAATACGCATTGCGCATTGTTGGTATATTTATGCAGAACGTGGATACACTGAATTAAATCGCAGAAGGTTGTTTTAGTTTAAAAGTTTATGTATATGAAATATATTTATAATATATTTTTCACGCTTCGTTTGTCTAAGAATTTCTCAAATGGTAATTGAAGTGTATGAGAGAAATTGTTATATCATAATATTACATTGTTATTTGCAATATCGCGAGAAAGAACGTTCTGTTGACGACTGAGACGGCGGCTTCCAGGGGCGTTCCATCTCGAGAACTCATTCAGGTGAGGAAAGGTTTTCTTAGGTTTTTGCAGGCGAACTGTCGCAGTTTAATCAATAAAGAAATAGAGGTTTCAAATCTAGTTGATTCCTGCGATTCCAATGTAGTGATAAGGGACTGAGTCGTTGCTAACTGAGGAAACACCTGTACTGAGGAGAGGGCTACCTGAGGAAACTCCTAAGGAAACTGAAACTCCTTATCTTCTGAAATTTTTCATTCAGATTACAAGATCTTTAGGAGGGATAGAAATAGTAAAGGTCTAGGAGCCTTTATTTTTGTCAAAGCAGACATGGATATTAGATTTGATTGGGTGAGTACAGGGTTTGAAATGATCGAAATAGAAATTTCTACTTAGGAACCATATTAGAAATTATTGCATGCAATAGGCCTCCTAGCAACAGATACATTTTAGACGACATCATTCAGAGAACGGAAAACGAAAATAGCCAGCCTATTGTTATTGGAGGAGACTTAAATATTCCTAACGCAAACTGAGAGGGGTCCGTGAGAGAAGAGAAAGCCCAAACACTTGTCAACAGTTACTAGACTGTTGGGACAGCGGATTATCTCAGGTAGTTCGGCGCGTGACCCGCCAGGATGCGATTTTGGATGTCTACCTAATTACGCCGAAAGAGCTTTTCAAATCTTATGAAGTTGTTGAGGGAATTAGCATTCACAAAGCAGTTCTTCTTGACTTTAACAGACAAAAATATTTAAAGGAAAGGCATCACGCTAGGAAGGAAAGTGCGGCAATATAAGAAAGCAAATGGATGGCTTCAAGGTTTTTTTAGGGAACAATACAACCGCTTTCTGAGAACAGAGGAAGTACGGAAGAAATATGGGGCACGTTCAAATATATTGAAACGCGGAGCGTTTCTTCAGTTTCTTCTTCTAGAAACACAGAGCATGTTATTCTAATTACGACCATTTTGAACTGCGCGGCAATAGCGGCGAGCAACGAACGGGACAAGGGAACGAATCAGGCGCGAAGGCGGCGAGAGCGGGCGAGACAACGGCAGTTAGGCAGTGTGAGATGGAGCTCGAGAGAGGTCGGAACGATACTGGTGCGCGCAGTAATGAGGACAAAATCAAGCTGATTAGTGTAAGGAAAACTATCAGGAAGTGAGTGAAACGTGATAGTGGCAGATGTTGAACAGTGCAAGCTGATGATCGTGTTCATAGTATCAGAAACAGTGGAGAAAAGGGGCAGAACTATAAATCGCGTAGCTGGTACCTGCACGGGTGGTGGCCACGTGCTCGCATTGTGGTAAATAGGAAAGTGGAGGAGAATCGACGAACTGTGTTACAATAAAACAGCGAGATATATTGCAAGGACCAGACGAACGGTAAGCTAGAAGCAGTGCATACTCCAGTGGAACGACACGTGTAACGGTCGGCGTCAAAGCAGAAGGATTTGCGCAACCGCCGCCGTGGGCCGACGACGCGGGAGCCCGCCCTGCCAACCGTCCGAAAGAGCGCCGAGCCGCACCGAAGGTCACCGATCGTCGCAGCCGTTGGAAATCATCAGAGAACAAACGACGTATTCTCGGTGTCCGAGGTATTGTAATATCTAAAATTGTAAACTGAGTTTTGGTACCAAAGAAGGGAATTATTGTATTTAAGACAATGTACTAAATGTGTGATTCTAGGAATAAATCGTGTTTTTGTTCAGACAAAATTATAACTTTGTTTCGCCAATGTGCTGCCAAATCCTTAAGAGACCCATTCACGAGATAAGACACCCGTCCTTTCCAAATTTTAATGCAGTGAAAAGTACCGCCAACCAGGTACGTCACAATATTTTATACGAAGCTTTACAAAAGTTTGTTCCGTGCAAAATTCTAAAAAATAATCCGGATCCAGAATACTACAATGCATAAACTAGGTGAATGAAGAGGTAACGAGAAAGGTATTTGAGAACAGAAAATGCAGAAGCGAGCCTATGAATATTTTTCGAAATCGTTTAAAAGAATTGGAGCGAGAAAAGACAATTGCACAAGATGCATATTTTAAAAACATTCTAAATTGGAACGGAAACAACTGGTATAAATATATTCGAAGAAGGAAGGGAAATAAAGAGGATATTCCATGAAATAATTGTAAAGATTGTCATTGCCAACAAAAGTTGCCAACTTTTGTTGGCAATGACAACCTTTACAATTATTTCAATTATTTCAGGATATT